>CM068298.1:56376433-57096299 GCA_034768395.1 Linum lewisii | reverse complement strand
ATTTTGATACTTTATTATTATTATCATCATCATCTCTTATTAGTTTAATTATATTTAAAAAACATAAAATGTTTTATTATTTAATTTATAATATATTTAATGTTAAAGTACTTATTAATTAATACTTGAGCATTTAATAATTAGGGAACATAAAAATAATTTAAATTTTAATTTTACAAAATTGTTTGATGATGTGGAATTTTGTAAGGATGGTTCTATCCTTTGGTCAAAACCAAATCTATCATACCACAATTTGAACTCAATGACATGGCTTTGTGACGGACATTTAGTTTGACCGGTCAAGTGAAATCCTGTCAGCTCCGTTTACATCATCACCGTGACATCAAGTTGCCACTAAGCCCCACCAGTTACTTCGTCCAGAATGTCGTTATCTTTAACGGTCAACACATCAACGAGCTAGCTTTTTCATGTACCTAAAGGTTGTGCACAAATGGTACAATCCTAATAAAACTAGTTTTTACCCGACCTATTAGCCGGTTTCATTTAACTATATATTTTTAATGATATTAATTATATAATATTTTACAAAATTGTTTATATGTGTGGGTAACAGGACGTCTTGTGTAATTGTCACTATTGATTGAACCTCGTTATTCTTCCTCTGTCATATATCACTGCTTGTTATATGCTACATTCCACTTAACCTAATTACCATCAAAGTCGTCGATCAAACACGTGACTATTCAACTCAAATTCGACCGACATTGACTTGACTAACCTATCATAAATTTTAATTCAAACCTAGTCCATTTTGTTGGCATAAAACCTCTAATCCAATATGAACTATGACAAAACTTTAAGTACATTTTAACTACACAATGATTATCCTGCAATCGATCAATGAACACACAACATGTCTAACTCATATAATCGTATTAATTTCTGATCTAGTGTATCCTAAATACTTTCCAAAATCAACATACTCTAGTGGTATAAAAATTTAAATATAACTAGCTTTGTACCTAGCCAGTTGGCTGGATAAAATTGTTTTACCCTTTCAAATCTATAAAAACTATAATAAGATGAGCTTATAATATGACTAACATACACCTATATTTGACTAAACTCAAATTCAATCAAGCAGGTCGCACAACATTTCTAAATTAATGCATCCCAACTATGACAAAAATTAACTACATTTTTAATACATGCAAATGAACCTTAAAGCGTTTGATAAATTAATGAACATACAACATATATAACTTATGTTCGAGTGAATTATACTACATACAAACAAAAATACTCTAATGCTATAAAAATTTGGTTCAAATACTTAAAAGGTCCCGAACTATAGGGCGGGTTACAAACTCGTCCTAAAACATTAATCCATTATAGAGTGGTCCTATTACTATGAAATGGGTTACACAGTAGTCCTAATGACCTCATCAGTGTACTTTTTCAGCCATTTCGCCATGTCATCGTTAACATGTCATCAAAAAAATAATTCAAAATTCAATAATATGATTCAAATATAAAACTAAACTTACCTACCTTATAAACTTTGGTTCAAAACTTAAATCTAGTGAGTTAGATTAATATAATTTCAGTTTTGAATCACTTTAATATTAATTTTAAATTATATTTTTGATGATGTGTCAATGGTGACATGGAAAAATGGTTGAAAAAGTGCACCGATGACGTCATTAGGGCTACTCTGTAACTCGTTTCATAGTAATAGGACCACTCTGTAACAGATTAAAGTTTTAGGACGAGTTTGTAACCCGCCCTTATGTTTCGGGACCTTTTAAGTATTTGACCCTATAAACTTTGGACTATAGTTTTTCTAAATAATCCACATAGAAATCATAATTTATGCAACAGGACCCAAATTGATCAATGACTTAAGTTAAACCAATTTCAACTAAACAAATTCCCATAAATATGAAATATGATGAACTTGCAATTTGGATGGTATATAACTTCACTATTCTATAACTCAAATAAAATAAATTCAAAATATTATAAAATTTGCAGATAACACCTCTAAGAATATTTTTTTAATAATCTTTTATAAAGTATTTTGATACTTTATTATTATTATCATCATCATCTCTTATTAGTTTAATTATATTTAAAAACATAAAATTTTATTATTTAATTTATAATATATTTAATGTTAAAGTACTTATTAATTAATACTTGAGCATTTAATAATAGGGAAGAGAAAATAATTAAATTTTAATTTTAAAAATTGTTTGATGATGTGGAATTTTGTAAGGATGGTTCTATCCTATGTGTCAAAACCAAATCTATCATACCACCATTTGACTCTAATGACATGGCATGTGACGTGACAATAGTTGACCGATCAAGTGAAATCCATGTCAGCTCCGTTTACATCATCACCGTGACACCAGTTGCCACTAAGCCTCCACCAGTTACTTCGTCAAAAATGTCGTTATCTTTAACGGTCAACACAGTCAACGAGCTAGCTTTGTCATGTACCTAAAAGGTTGTGCACAAATGGTATAATTGTAACATCCGAGTTCTGATTAATCGGGTTGATCTGAATAGTTGGTCGGTTCCTTGTTGATTAAAGCTAGGTAGAATTTAAGTCGAATTAAATTATTTATTTTCTCTAATTTATTTTACCCCAATTAATGAGAATTAGACCTTTCGAGTTAGGAGGTTTCAAGTTAACCATCAAGTCGAGGTTCCGAACCGATTGGCCGAACCAATTTTGATCCGATCCAAACTTGGGTCAACTGCCCACTAATTTAGTCTAGGGCTTAAGCCGTTTTGCTCAAGTTAAGGGGGGCGGGCTTGTTCGGGAATGAAGAAGGAAGAAGGGATTGGAGGTAAGGAGGCGGCTGGGCTTAAAGCCCAGCCTTTGCCCTTTGTTGAACGTTTCAGCAGATAGGGAGAAGGGGTTTTTGTTTGGTGAGCGGGGGAAGGTCGTGGCATGGTTTTCGAGAGGGAGGAAGTTTGCGGCTGAACGAAAAATCAAGAGAGGAGAGGGAGAAAAGGGTGGTGCCGGCGTAGTTCATTTGGGAGGAGAGAAGACAGCGGTCCTCGAAGTCAAAGGCTAGCGGCGGTCGAAGGCTAGCGGCGGTTGGGATTAGTCGAGAGAGGAGGAACAAGTGAAGGCGGCGACGGCCGTTTTCCTCGAGGACGAGAGGCGGCGGCGGCCGTTTCCTCGAGAACGGGAGGCGGCGGCGGTCACCGGTGATGGAGTTTGGCATTCCAAGAAAATGGGAGAGTCGTCGGAGGCGGCGGAAGCGCGCCGGCGGCGAGGAGTGTCGTCGGAGCCGGAGGTTGAAGATGAAGGACCGAAGCGGCACCCTTTCAAAAGTTCAGTGATCAAAGTGAAATTACTGAAAGATAAGTGACCTCTCTGTAGTTTTCTGGTTTTCTGGGGTGCTACTGGGAATTTGACTTAAGGGTTCGTTTGGCAGTTGGGTTAGGGGCTTCAATTGGTGATTCAGAGTTTCAAGCGTAACTCCTTCGTCAAGACTCCGATTGCCGAACCGTCAGGACCAGTGGATTCAGGATAGCGAGACGAACGTTCTAGGATAGAATTCAGGGGCTGCTTCTAGGCTAAGGTGAGGGCTTAGCGTTGTGTAAGTAGTTTGGACAGCGTGAGGAGCTTCAATTGGACTTAGAACAAAACCTAGGTTATGCATGAAAATGATGAGCGTAAAAGGGGATAAACTGTTCTGTGAATGTACTTGATTGCTATTGATGATTGCCGTGGTTGAATTGTTGTTGTTGATTGCTATGATTTGGGGTTGGGTGTGAACTGAAGTGAATTAAGTAATGGATTGACATAGAAATGAGAATTAGGATGGTTGGGAAATGAGTGCGGGTGCTATGATATTATGAATTGCTGGTTGTGGACGCAGGAGAGTTGCCCTGCCAATGTGGGGTCGCTCTGAATAAGAGGAACAGGTGGGTGACCCCTAGACTCATGACATGGGGTTCCCTGTACTTGCAAGTGGGGGAGGCCGGTGAGCTAGCCGGTTATTTCCTATTGATTGTGATGTGTGTGTTTGTGAACATGACAGGGGCATGGAGGACGAGATGTGTTGTGAACTATGGACTATGAATGAGATGTGGCTGATTTGTGTTGTATGTTGGTAGTAGATGTGATGTAGGAGTTGAGAATGTGATGTTGAGAATTGTATGTTGGAAATAGAACCGGAAGGAGCCACACTACCCCACCCGAGGTACTGGTTGTTGAGTCTGATCCATTGGGGTGGATCCCCTTGACATGGGTGTCAAGGGAGTGATGAGATTGATGATGAGATTGATGATGATGATGATGGTTAATGAGAACGCGTTCCCCATGCGGTAGGGGAGCGCGAGGACTTCCCATGCGGTAGGGAAGTGCGTCGGCTGGCCGGTGGTGGTGTGGATAACTCTTTGGCGCCTAATAACTTACCTAGATAATATGAACGTGAATGTTTGTGTGCTTGTGGTTGTGGTAGTGACTTGGTTGATGGATGTGATGTGATGATGCTGTGTGTGCCGTGGATTGATGTATTACTTTCTGTGTGATTCTATTGTTATGAATTGTGCTTGAGAACAAGAACTGACCAACGTGATCACCTAGACTGCTTTTAGGGAATTAAAATATGGAAAGGGGGGTTGGGTTTGGTTCCATTATTGGATGTCTTGTGCGGAGTTGGGACCGCTCCATAGAGTAGGACAACGTGTAGGTAGGCCTAGTGGGTTCACTCAATTTCAATAGGAAATTGAACCCCCCCTCCAGTTTCTCTTTTCAGTTCGCGTGGTTAGAGTGAGTGAGTTTAAGTTCAGGAGTCCCTTATGTGTCGAGTGTCGGTGTGTTGTTGGCGTGGAGGAGATTCTTGAAGGCTTGGACCAGGAGTTGACCATGTTTTGATTTCGTTGACTATTTTGGGATTGGGTTGTTTTGTATCGATTGATTTGAACTTCGGTACTGTAAAGAAATTTTGGTTTGAAATGTATCTTTGTAACAAGTTTTGGATTTTGAATAATGGAGGCGCTTCCGACTTACGCTTGTTATAAGTTTTAATTCGATTTCAAAGCTATTTCTCCTTTATTTTATTGCTGAATCTTCGGGTGATATTCAAACTGGTTCGACCACGGGTTCAACCCGAGTCGGTTCGGGATGGATGTTACATAATCCTAATAAAACTAGTTTTGTATCCGACCTATTAGCCGGTTTCATTTAATTATATTTTTTAATGATATTAATTATATAATATTTTACAAAAATTGTTATTATGTGTGGGTAACAGGACGTGCTTGTGTAATTATCACTATTGTTTGAACCTCGTTATTTTCCTATGTCATATATCACTGCTTGTTATATGCATATCATTCCACTTAACCTAATTACCATCAAAGTCGTCGATCAAACACGTGACTATTCAACTCAAAATTCGACCGACATGTGACTTGACTAACCTACTCATTAAAGTTAATTCAAACCTAGTCCATTTTGTTGGCATAAAACCTCTAAATCCAATATGAACTATGACAAAACTTTAAGTACATTTTAACTACACAATGATTATTCTGCAACCGATCAATGAACACACACATGTCTAACTCATATAATCGTATTAATTCTGATCTAGTGTATCCTAACTACTTTCCAAAATCAACATACTCTAATGGTATAAAAATTTAAATATAACTAGCTTTGTACCCAGCCAGTTGGCTGGATAAATTGTTTACCCTTTCAAATCTATAAAAATCTATAATAAGATGAGCTTATAATATGACTAACATACACCTATATTTGACTAAACTCAAATTCAATCAATCAAGGTCGCACAACATTTCTAAATTAATGCATACCGAACTATGACAAAATCAACTACATTTTTAATACATGGAAATGAACCTTAAAGGTTTGATTAAAATTTAATGAACATACAACATATATAACTTATGTTCGAGTGAATTATTACATACAAACAAAAATACTCTAATGCTATAAAATTTGGTTCAAATACTTCAAAGGTCCCGAAACTATAGGGCGGGTTACAAACTCGTCCTAAAACATTAATCCATTATAGAGTGGTCCTATTACTATGAAATGGGTTACACAGTAGTCCTAATGACCTCATCAGTGTACTTTGTTCAGCCATTTCGCCATGTCATCGTTAACATGTCATCAAAAAAATAATTCAAAATTCAATAATATGATTCAAATATAAAACTAAACTTACCTACCTTATAAACTTTGGTTCAAAACTTAAATCTAGTGAGTTAGATTAATATAATTTCAGTTTTGAATCACTTTAATATTAATTTTAAATTATATTTTTGATGATGTGTCAATGGTGACATGGAAAAATGGTGAAAAAGTGCACCGATGACGTCATTAGGGCTACTCTGTAACTCGTTTCATAGTAATAGGACCACTCTGTAACAGATTAAAGTTTTAGGACGAGTTTGTAACCCGCCATATAGTTTCGGGACCTTTTAAGTATTTGACCCTATAAACTTTGGATATAGTTTTTCTAAATAATCCACATAGAAATCATAATTTTATGCAACAGGACCCAAATTGATCAATGACTTAAGTTAAACCAATTTCAACTAAACAAATTCCCATAAATATGAAATATGATGAACTTGCAATTTGGATGGTATATAACTTCACTATATCTATACTCAAATAAAATAAATTCAAAATATATAAAATTTGCAGATAACACCTCTAAGAATATTTTTTTAATAATCTTTATAAAGTATTTTGATACTTTATTATTATTATCATCATCATCTCTTATTAGTTTAATTATATTTAAAAACATAAAATTTTTATTATTTAATTTATAATATATTTAATGTTAAAGTACTTATTAATTAATACTTGAGCATTTAATAATAGGGAAGAGAAAATAATTAAATTTTAATTTTAAAAATTGTTTGATGATGTGGAATTTTGTAAGGATGGTTCTATCCTATGTGTCAAAACCAAATCTATCATACCACCATTTGACTCTAATGACATGGCATGTGACGTGACAATTAGTTGACCGATCAAGTGAAATCCATGTCAGCTCCGTTTACATCATCACCGTGACACCAAGTTGCCACTAAGCCTCCACCAGTTACTTCGTCAAAAATGTCGTTATCTTTAACGGTCAACACAGTCAACGAGCTAGCTTTGTCATGTACCTAAAAGGTTGTGCACAAATGGTATAATTGTAACATCCGAGTTCTGATTAATCGGGTTGATCTGAATAGTTGGTCGGTTCCTTGTTGATTAAAGCTAGGTAGAATTTAAGTCGAATTAAATTATTTATTTTCTCTAATTTATTTTACCCCAATTAATGAGAATTAGACCTTTCGAGTTAGGAGGTTTCAAGTTAACCATCAAGTCGAGGTTCCGAACCGATTGGCCGAACCAATTTTGATCCGATCCAAACTTGGGTCAACTGCCCACTAATTTAGTCTAGGCTTAAGCCGTTTTGCTCAAGTTAAGGGGGGCGGGCTTGTTCGGGAATGAAGAAGGAAGAAGGGATTGGAGGTAAGGAGGCGGCTGGGCTTAAAGCCCAGCCTTTGCCCTTTGTTGAACGTTTCAGCAGATAGGGAGAAGGGGTTTTTGTTTGGTGAGCGGGGGAAGGTCGTGGCATGGTTTTCGAGAGGGAGGAAGTTTGCGGCTGAACGAAAATCAAGAGAGGAGAGGGAGAAAAGGGTGGTGCCGGCGTAGTTCATTTGGGAGGAGAGAAGACAGCGGTCCTCGAAGTCAAAGGCTAGCGGCGGTCGAAGGCTAGCGGCGGTTGGGATTAGTCGAGAGAGGAGGAACAAGTGAAGGCGGCGGACGGCCGTTTCCTCGAGGACGAGAGGCGGCGGCGGCCGTTTCCTCGAGAACGGGAGGCGGCGGCGGTCACCGGGATGGAGTTTGGCATTCCAAGAAAATGGGAGAGTCGTCGGAGGCGCGGAACGCGGCGGCGAGGAGTGTCGTCGGAGCCGGAGGTTGAAGATGAAGGACCGAAGCGGCACCCTTTCAAAAGTTCAGTGATCAAAGTGAAATTACTGAAAGATAAGTGACCTCTCTGTAGTTTTGGTTTTCTGGGGTGCTACTGGGAATTTGACTTAAGGGTTCGTTTGGCAGTTGGGTTAGGGGCTTCAATTGGTGATTCAGAGTTTCAAGCGTAACTCCTTCGTCAAGACTCCGATTGCCGAACCGTCAGGACCAGTGGATTCAGGATAGCGAGACGAACGTTCTAGGATAGAATTCAGGGGCTGCTTCTAGGCTAAGGTGGGGGCTTAGCGTTGTGTAAGTAGTTTGGACAGCGTGAGGAGCTTCAATTGGACTTAGAACAAAACCTAGGTTATGCATGAAAATGATGAGCGTAAAAGGGGATAAACTGTTCTGTGAATGTACTTGATTGCTATTGATGATTGCCGTGGTTGATTGTTGTTGTTGATTGCTATGATTTGGGGTTGGGTGTGAACTGAAGTGAATTAAGTAATGGATTGACATAGAAATGAGAATTAGGATGGTTGGGAAATGAGTGCGGGTGCTATGATATTATGAATTGCTGGTTGTGGACGCAGGAGAGTTGCCCTGCCAATGTGGGGTCGCTCTGAATAAGAGGAACAGGTGGGTGACCCCTAGACTCATGACATGGCTTCCCTTGTACTTGCAAGTGGGGGAGGCCGGTGAGCTAGCCGGTTATCCTATTGATTGTGATGTGTGTGCTGTGAACATGACAGGGGCATGGAGGACGAGATGTGTTGTGAACTATGGACTATGAATGAGATGTGGCTGATTTGTGTTGTATGTTGGTAGTAGATGTGATGTAGGAGTTGAGAATGTGATGTTGAGAATTGTATGTTGGAAATAGAACCGGAAGGAGCCCACACTACCCCACCCGAGGTACTGGTTGTTGAGTCTGATCCATTGGGGTGGATCCCCTTGACATGGGTGTCAAGGGAGTGATGATGATGAGATTGATGATGATGATGATGGTTAATGAGAAGCGTTCCCCATGCGGTAGGGGAGCGCGAGGACTTCCCATGCGGTAGGGAAGTGCGTCGGCGGCCGGTGGTGGTGTGGATAACTCCTTGGCGCCTAATAACTCACCTAGATAATATGAACGTGAATGTTTGTGTGTTTGTGGTTGTGGTAGTGACTTGGTTGATGGATGTGATGTGATGATGCTGTGTGTGCCGTGGATTGATGTATTAGTTCTGTGTGATTCTATTGTTATGAATTGTGCTTGAGAACAAGAACTGACCAACGTGATCACCTAAACTGCTTTTAGGGAATTAAAATATGGAAAGGGGGGTTGGGTTTGGTTCCATTATTGGATGTCTTGTGCGGAGTTGGGACCGCTCCATAGAGTAGGACAACGTGTAGGTAGGCCCAGTGGGTTCACTCAATTTCAATAGGAAATTGACCCCCCCTCCAGTTTCTCTTTTCAGGTTCGCGTGGTTAGAGTGAGTGAGTTTAAGTTCAGGAGTCCCTTATGTGTCGAGTGTCGGTGTGTTGTTGGCGTGGAGGAGATTCTTGAAGGCTTGGACCAGGAGTTGACCATGTTTTGATTTCGTTGACTATTTTGGGATTGGGTTGTTTTGTATCGATTGATTTGAACTTCGGTATTGTAAAGAAATTTTGGTTTGAAATGTATCTTTGTAACAAGTTTTGGATTTTGAATAATGGAGGCGCTTCCGACTTACGCTTGTTTAAGTTTTAATTCGATTTCAAAGCTATTTCTCCTTTATTTTATTGCTGAATCTTCGGGTGATATTGAAACTGGTTCGACCACGGGTTCAACCCGAGTCGTTCGGGATGGATGTTACAATAATCCTAATAAAACTAGTTTTGTACCAACCTATTAGCCGGTTTCATTTAATTATATTTTTTAATGATATTAATTATATAATATTTTACAAAAATTGTTTATATGTGGGTAACAGGACGTGCTTGTGTAATTATCACTATTGTTTGAACCTCGTTATTTTTCCTATGTCATATATCACTGCTTGTTATATGATATCATTCCACTTAACCTAATTACCATCAAAGTTGTCGATCAAACACGTGACTATTCAACTCAAAATTCGACCGACATGTGACTTGACTAACCTACTCATTAAAGTTAATTCAAACCTAGTCCATTTTGTTGGCATAAAACCTCTAAATCCAATATGAACTATGACAAAACTTTAAGTACATTTTAACTACACAATGATTATCTTGCAACCGATCAATGAACACACAACATGTCTAACTCATATAATCGTATTAATTCCTGATCTAGTGTATCCTAACTACTTTCCAAAATCAACACACTCTAATGGTATAAAATTTAAATATAACTAGCTTTGTACCCAGCCAGTTGGCTGGATAAAATTGTTTACCCTTTCAAATCTATAAAAACCTATAATAGGATGAGCTTATAATATGACTAACATACACCAATATTTGACTAAACTCAAATTCAATCAATCAAGGTCGCACAACATTTCTAAATTAATGCATACCAAACTATGACAAAATCAACTACATTTTTAATACATGGAAATGAACCTTAAAGCGTTTGATAAATTAATGAACATACAACATATATAACTTATGTTCGAGTGAATTATACTACATACAAACAAAAATACTCTAATGCTATAAAATTTGGTTCAAATACTTCAAAGGTCCCGAAACTATAGGGCGGGTTACAAACTCGTCCTAAAACATTAATCCATTATAGAGTGGTCCTATTACTATGAAATGGGTTACACAGTAGTCCTAATGACCTCATAGTGTACTTTTTCAGCCATTTCGCCATGTCATCGTTAACATGTCATCAAAAAAATAATTCAAAATTCAATAATATGATTCAAATATAAAACTAAACTTACCTACCTTATAAACTTTGGTTCAAAACTTAAATCTAGTGAGTTAGATTAATATAATTTCAGTTTTGAATCACTTTAATATTAATTTTAAATTATATTTTTGATGATGTGTCAATGGTGACATGGAAAAATGGCTGAAAAAGTGCACCGATGACGTCATTAGGGCTACTCTGTAACTCGTTTCATAGTAATAGGACCACTCTGTAACAGATTAAAGTTTTAGGACGAGTTTGTAACCCGCCCTATAGTTTCAGGACCTTTTAAGTATTTGACCCTATAAACTTTGGAATATAGTTTTTCTAAATAATCCACATAGAAATCATAATTTTATGCAACAGGACCCAAATTGATCAATGACTTAAGTTAAACCAATTTCAACTAAACAAATTCCCATAAATATGAAATATGATGAACTTGCAATTTGGATGGTATATAACTTCACTAATCTATAACTCAAATAAAATAAATTCAAAATATATAAAATTTGCCAGATAACACCTCTAAGAATATTTTTTTTAATAATCTTTTATAAAGTATTTTGATACTTTATTATTATTATCATCATCATCTCTTATTAGTTTAATTATATTTAAAAACATAAAATTTTTATTATTTAATTTATAATATATTTAATGTTAAAGTACTTATTAATTAATACTTGAGCATTTAATAATAGGGAAGAGAAAATAATTAAATTTTAATTTTAAAAATTGTTTGATGATGTGGAATTTTGTAAGGATGGTTCTATCCTATGTGTCAAAACCAAATCTATCATACCACCATTTGACTCTAATGACATGGCATGTGACGTGACATTTAGTTGACCGATCAAGTGAAATCCATGTCAGCTCCGTTTACATCATCACCGTGACACCAAGTTGCCACTAAGCCTCCACCAGTTACTTCGTCAAGAATGTCGTTATCTTTAACGGTCAACACAGTCAACGAGCTAGCTTTGTCATGTACCTAAAAGGTTGTGCACAAATGGTACAATCCTAATAAAACTAGTTTTGTACCCGACCTATTAGCCGGTTTCATTTAATTATATTTTTTAATGATATTAATTATATAATATTTTACAAAAATTGTTTATATGTGTGGGTAACAGGACGTGCTTGTGTAATTATCACTATTGTTTGAACCTCGTTATTTTTCCTATGTCATATATCACTGCTTGTTATATGATATCATTCCACTTAACCTAATTACCATCAAAGTTGTCGATCAAACACGTGACTATTCAACTCAAAATTCGACCGACATGTGACTTGACTAACCTACTCATTAAAGTTAATTCAAACCTAGTCCATTTTGTTGGCATAAAACCTCTAAATCCAATATGAACTATGACAAAACTTTAAGTACATTTTAACTACACAATGATTATCTTGCAACCGATCAATGAACACACAGCATGTCTAACTCATATAATCGTATTAATTCCTGATCTAGTGTATCCTAACTACTTTCCAAAATCAACACACTCTAATGGTATACAAATTTAAATATAACTAGCTTTGTACCCAGCCAGTTGGCTGGATAAAATTGTTTACCCTTTCAAATCTATAAAAACCTATAATAAGATGAGCTTATTATATGACTAACATACACCAATATTTGACTAAACTCAAATTCAATCAATCAAGGTCGCACAACATTTCTAAATTAATGCATACCGAACTATGACAAAATCAACTACATTTTTAATACATGGAAATGAACCTTAAAGCGTTTGATAAATTAATGAACATACAACATATATAACTTATGTTCGAGTGAATTATACTACATACAAACAAAAATACTCTAATGTTATAAAATTTAGTTGCCACCATATTTGGCAATCTTAGACCAGTTGTCCACGGTCCTAGGGCCAGGCTTCCCTTCAATCCCACTAGTCCCAATGAACCATTGCTTGACGTCGTGGTCATAACTCTCCACCTTCCACACGGTGGCTTCGTCGCATGCAGTCTTTACTGTGAACTCAATGTTGAGATCGGTGGCTATTTGAACAGTGTAGCCTGGCTTGGCGTTGACGGGCAAGAAAACTACATGGAGACCCTTTGAGAGCTCGTAGTCATCTTGGAAGATGGAAAGAGGGCACTTTTTGGTCTTGGTTCTGTCTAGAGCCACTCCCCCACCATTTCCAGAGACAGATGGAAGAATGAAGTACTTGAGACCTGATTGGAGGGTGTCCCGTCCACATCAGTGACCAGGGTTGGGGATGCTGCTTTGGCAAAGGAGGCTAAGACCACTAAGATCATGAATGAAGATATTACTACCATTGCAGCTGACTTCATTCTATGTATTGTTATTAGTAGTGTTGGTTTTCTTGGTTTTGATTTACTGCAGAGGGTTTGAGTTGTGAGATGTTCAGGGAAGCTGTCCAGAATTTATAGGGTTTTAGGGGTAATTAGCATTAGCAGTCCCATTCCTTTGGAGTTTGTACGAAATCGTCACATTCGTTTGAAAAAAAACAGATTAGTTCCATACGTTTTAAATTCGAACAAATTCATCTCACCACTCACTTTTCCGGCCAAATTGAACAGTCAACATACATAGTCAGCAAAAAAAGTTTAGGTAGAAGGTCCAACTCATCTATTTTGACCCAACTGGTCAAAAGAGCACACCCAACCCACCCCCAAAACAATGAGTTTTAAACCCAAGTTTCTGAACTCAGCTATTGAATCAGTCTGAAACTTCCTCTTCCCTTATCTGTTTGAATCTAAAACCCCTACTCATCAGTCTCCTTCTTCCTCCTCCTCGTTCTTCTTATTTTTCTTGCATACTTGTTTCCCCTATTGTAGAAAAGAAAAGAAATCCTAATTTTTTCAAATGCTAGCGATTCCAACATATAGATGCGGTGAATATGTGGTTGTTCAAAAGAAACCCGAATTCAGTAAAACAAAGTAAAAAAGAAAGAAGGAAGAGAAAGCTTTCACCTGCATTGCAGTGGCTGCAAGTAGAAGTTGATTATCCCCAAGTGATAGTTTAGTTGGATTGTAGAGAAAGATTGCAAGATTGGAGGTGAAGAAAAGGTTTCAAACAGAGAAGGAAGAGAGCTGCAAAAAGGGAAGTCGAATAGATTTCTCAGAGACTAAGAGCTGAGTTCAGAAACGTGGGTTTAAGACTCATTGTTTTGGGGTTGGGTTGGATTTGCTCTTTTGACCGGTTGGGTCAAAATAGATGAGTTGGACCTTCCACCTAAGCTTTTTTTTGCTGACTACGCATGCTGACTGTTCAATTTCGCCGGAAAAGTGATCGGTGAGATGAATTTGTTCGAATTTAAAACGTATGGGACTGATCCGTATTTTTTCAAACAAATGGGACGATTTCGTACAAAATCCAAAGGAAAGGGACTCCTAATGCCAATTACCCGGGTTTTAGGCTATGACCTTTATTTCAATTGGTTGGAATTGGTCCTTCTTGATAAGCAAACTCGTTATCATCAAAAATATAATTTAAAATTAATATTAAAGTGGTTCAAAACTGAAATTATATTAATCTAACTCACTAGATTTAAGTTTTGAACCAAAGTTCATAAGGTAGGTAAGTTTAGATTTATATTTGAATCATATTATTGAATTTTGAATTAATTTTTTGATGACATGTCAAGATGACATGGCGAAATGGCTGAAAAAGTACACTGATGACGTCATTAGGACTACTGTGTAACCCATTTCATAGTAATAGGACCACTCTGTAATGGATTAAAGTTTTAGGATGAGTTTGTAACCCCCCTATAGTTTCGGGACCTTTTAAGTATTTGACCCTATAAACTTTGGAATATAGTTTTTCTAAATAATCCACATAGAAATCATAATTTTATGCAACATGACCCAAATTGATCAATGACTTAAGTCAAACCAATTTCAACTAAACAAATTCCAATAAATATGAAATATGATGAACTTGCAATTTGGATGGTATATAACTTCACTAATCTATAACTCAAATAAAATAAATTCAAAATATATAAAATTTGCCAGATAACACCTCTAAGAATATTTTTTAATAATCTTTTGTAAAGTATTTTAATACTTTATTATTATTATCATCATCATCTCTTATTAGTTTAATTATATTTTAAAATATAAATTTTTATTATTTAATTCATAATATATTTAATGTTAAAGTACTTATTAATTAATACTTGAGCATTTAATAATAGGGAAAGAAAATAATTAAATTTTAATTTTAAAAATTGTTTGATGATGTGGAATTTTGTAAGGATGGTTCTATCCTATGTGTCAAAACCAAATCTATCATACCACCATTAAGATTATTAAGATTCTTCCAAATATTTCAAAGAAACTCGTACTTGACCTAACTTTATACATGATCAACCATCAACCCGTCCGAATAAGAACTTAAAATTTTAGTAACATATGAATATAACAATCCATACCATAGTTAAAAAAATAAAAATCAGGCAAGTATGCACACTAACATCTCTAAAAAAGTTGATGGCAATTTTTTTATTCAGTATTTAATCCTTTTTTTTCTTATTATTACCTTTGTGTAATCTTAGTTGAAGTATATATTTATTGAAGTTAATCTTATTTAAGATATCATTATATGAGAATAATTAATTTCAAGTATATTATAAGATATCATTTTTTCATGTATAGAATAGATAAATAGTTAAACACAAATATAATAAAATGAATTGTCATTTTTTTTACTGAAAAATGAATAGTTATTATTTATTAGAGAAGTGATTAAGAAAGGTTTCTGATGAAATGAAATATTTGTATACAATTAGTATAATATTTTTTTCATAAATTTAAATATATTAAAAATTAAAATTATCTTAATCATATATCAATTTATGTTAATATAATATATTTAATTTTATTTCATTCATGACGTAATTAATTTAAAAGCATTCAACATTTAATGAAAGGAAAGAGAGAAAATAAATGATTTTTTATTTAAAAATTGAATGATGATGTGAAAATTTGTGAGAAGGGTTCTAACCCATGTGTCAAACCCAAATATATCATACCACTATTATGTTTACTAGTTTTGAACCCGACCCGTTGGTCGGGAATTTTATTTAACAATGGTAATCATATAATATTTTTATTCATTGGAAACTATTAGATTTAGGTGTGAGTAATGGTATGAATATGTTTCAATTCAAACATATATTTATACTTATTTAAATATAGTCAGAAAGAAATCTATACCTATTTAAATACAAATTCATATTTGTGTCGTGAATCCAAAAACTAGTGTCGGGTGAGAATCATATATCCATATTCAAAATCATATTCTTGTCTTAAAGCACATTAGCTTTCTCGTCGCCATGCCATGAAAATCTCTAACATTGTTCCAATCACATTTTTGTTCCTTAGTTAGACACCATCAATCACTTTAGGCAATCAATACACATGTCATCAAAATCATATATTGGAGCATCAAACACGACCAAACTGATACTATGCTTGTTTTCCCAAGTATACCCAAGGTCTTCAACCCAATTAATTGTCTTGACCCTTATTAACTCTAATTTTCTACAAATTTTAATATTTTTTTCTTAATTATTTGTATAAATATATCAATGGTTCTTACTCAAATCTTACTCGAGATGAATTCATAATTTCAATTACACGTAACTTGACTAACATATCCCCTATTAAACTCAACTCAACCCGAACTAATTAGCTTGTGTAACTACTCAATATCTAACCAAAACCACGACAAAAGTAAACAATATTTTTAAGTACATGATAATCACCGTCTAACCTATTGATAATTAAACTGAACCCACAACATGTATAACTCATATAAATTTATTAACTCGTTATCTAGTGATTCATAAAAAAAACTCGTTTTTCTTCTATATTAAACCCAATATCCAATGTTATAAATATACTTCTTCCATAAATTTCAAAAATAATTCTTACTAATATGCAACATGATCGAACTTGACTTGTGACCAAAATGCTTGAACCCACAAATATAAAAAATGAATTTTTTTGTAATGATATATCGATTGAATAATTAGAGATCCATATATTAATTTAAATAATTTTAAATTGGGTAAGTATCCACCAGTAATACCCCAAAAATGTCTATGATGATTTATTATAAAGTATTTGATCCTTATTATCATCATTTAACCATAGTTAATTTATATTTTATTGAATAATTATTCCTATTTATATTTTAAGAATTATAATATATCATGTTTATTAATTTTCATGACTACAATTTATAAATATAAATATAATAAAATGAATTATTACTGTCAAAGTGATTAAGATTAAAAAATTCATGTATTTAGGAAAAAATGTAATAATTCTTTATAAAGTATTATAATTTAAAATTTTTTTTCATATATTATTTTATGTTAAGATAATATAATTTAACATTAAAGTACTTATAATTTCATTCCTAGAGTGTTTAAGTTTGACACATTCATTATTTAATGAAAAGAAAGAAAAATAATTGAATTTTGATTTAAAATTGAGTGATGATGTGGAAATTTGTGAGAAGGGCTCTAACCTATGTGTCAAAACCAATTATACCATTCCACCATTATGATTATTAAGATTAAGATTGGCTATGTCTAACAGCGACCCAAAAGGTTTGGCCATAAATATTAGGCCGTTTATTTTTAGAAGGGTTGAAAGTGATTTGAAATAGTGACAACTTTGAAATAGAAAATATTTTAGAAATGTCAACTAATAAAATATTTTTTTTGTTTGACGGGATATTAAAATGAGAGAAATATTATAATTTTAAAAAAGTATATATTTAATTAACTTATTTTAGAAAAATGATTATTATGTTCCATACTCAATTTTTCCTAGTTTATTTTATATTTTAGGCAAGTCAACATGGTAGTTTCCACTCATATTAATTAGAGATATGTGAAGTCTTACTGATATGAAGAAAATTTCAAAAAGGCCGCAAAATCTCCCATGGGGATATAAGTTGATTTCAAATCATCCCAAATTTCTTTCAACTTGTACTGGACCGGTTGGTCGGTTAATTTTTTTAATAAAGAATAATTATATAATTTACAAATAATAATTATCTATATTTTGGGTAACAGGACGTGCATGTGTAATTGTCTCATGTTAAACGTATATCTATATTCATTTTAGATGAAAATTTGTATTTGTGTTCCATACCACACGGATAGAACAGGTACCCCAAAAATCAAGGGTGGATGAGAAACGTGTATTACACAAAACTCTATCATTATTTCAAACCATCATTAGCGACCGTCAATTTTTGTTGTCATCCTTATAAAAATCTCATTGTTATTTGAACCTCCTCCTTCTTCTTCTGTTAGATATCATGGCTTGCTCTTAGTCACCATTTATCTTAACTTATGTCAAAGTTGTTAGTCAAACATGTGTATTAATTAAACTAAAAAAACCGACTGGCATGTGACTTGATTAACCTTCCTCTTATTAAACTAAACTTAAACCTAGTCCATTTAGCTTGCATAAAATCTCTAAATCCAATTTGAACTATTACATAAGTTGAGTACATTTTAACTACACAATGATTGTCATCCAACTGATAAAATGAATCAATGAACCCACAACATACATGACAGACGGTAAAACAACGATTCAAATACTATCTCACAAAAGTAGGATAGATCGTATTCCACGTGGCTCTTCTTCACGTTTACTCAAAGGAATTGAAAACTATTTGGGTTTAACAAGTTGTGCGGTGTGAGTTCCACGAGAATTCTACTACTAGCATGCAAGGAAAGAAAAAAACTAATTAAGATTAACAGATTGATTGGTTTGGTTTCAATTAATGATAAGGTAGCTTAGATTTCGAATCTCCCTAAAATTAGTAAGGCATTGGCAATCACAAGACCGACAGGTTTCAAACTTAATTCATTCCATTCTTAATCACCATCGTAGCTCTCTACCCTTAGGTCTGCGTCCACGAACGTTAGCTACTATTTAATTAGCTACCATGATCAATTATCTGTTTCTGTGTTCGCTTCTGCAACAGATAACAGGCTAGTGCACCTGAATTGATCCAATGAGCTACTATTGAAACAGATTAACCCTAAACTGCCCTTATTGGCCAGGTGTTTCCGTTGAAAAGGTTAACTATTTAATTCGACGTTCTAGAACAAGGCAGACATTCGCCATTATCCTTTATTCTAATAAGAATCTAATATATGTGATCAGGCTAGAGAAGAAACAAGATTTTAAGAACGAATTAAACATGAATAAGAGAAAGTTTGAATTAAAGTCTAACTGCCCGTCAATTCGCGACCGCTTTAAAGTCTCAGGTCACTTAGGGTTCATCTACTAAGAGAGTTTAGCTATTCATATCTATTAAACAAGATTCAAAAACTACAAGAGAATTCATCTTAGAACAAAGGAAGAACAGAGAAAATATGAAAAACCTAATTTTGACGATTCCTGCTAACTGCGATCTTAAGAATCTTCAATTCTTAAGCTCCGAGCGTCTTACGGTACTCCAAAATAAGCTCCAAACTCTCTCCAAGTCGTGGCTCTCCTTAGAAAATCGAATGTCTGTGGGAAGGGAATGAAGGAGTCCTTTTATGGGGCTGAAATCGATCTGTTTCCGTCTTGGATCCGGAAAAACCCATGTTCTCGGCGAGAACTTCTTCACATATTATTCAGAAATCCTAACGAGTTTTTAAGCTGATATTTGAGTACCTTCTTGGCGAGAACCTTCCCTCTGGGAAGATTTCTGAGTTCTTCTTCTTCTTTTGGCTTATCCAATGGTGTTGGACCTTCCTCGAAGCTCCATTGCATCCCGAACACGTCCGATGGCCACTTAATTGATGGCAAAACCCTGTGAACTCAGAGAGACACTAGAAAAACATAAAATAGACCCGAAACGGGCATAGGTAACCAAATCGATAAGAAGTAACATGAATGAATCGATATACACTAAACTGCCCCAAAAACATGCTACAGACAACGGAACGTCGCTTAATCGGAGGATGATAATCACAGTAATTATAGTGTCATCAATACATAACTCATACAATCATATTAACTCGTGATCTAGTCGATCCTAACTACCGTTCTTGCAATCAATATATATACTCCAATGGTATGAAATTTTGAAATATAGTTCTTCCAAATATGTCAAAATATTGCATACATATATTGATGACACTAGAAATATCGTGTTTATAATCCTCAATTAAGCGACATTCCATTGTCTGAAACACATTTTAGGGGTAGTTTAGTTGATTTCTATTCATTAACACTATTTCTTACCAATTTGGTTACTTTGACCTGTTTCGGGTCTATTTGATGTGTTTTTTAGTGTTTATGTTAGTACACATGTGTTAGCCATCGAATGAGTAGCCATCAGGAGTGCCCGGGATGCAATAGAACCTCAAGACAAGACCCGAGATCATTAGAGAAGTCAGACGATCAAAGAAATAACTCACAGCTGCCAGAGAAGAACAATTTTGGAGAAAAAATCAAACTGTTCGTCAAAATATCTGTTGATAACTGATAAGAAGAACCGGGAAAGAAATGAGGAAATTAATTGCGAAGAACTTTTCGGCGAAGAGTTCAAGGTTTTTGCCGAAAAGTTTGTGAAGAACCAGGACAAATTTCTGGCGATGGAGATTGAGAGATAGATTTCAAAGATGTTTTCGCCGAACTCAAGTTTTTGGCGAAAAGTTTGGCTATTCCGGGTCAGAATTGGACAAGTCCCTATATAAGGACCCCTTCAGCCCCAATTGGGGATATCTCATTTTCCAGACTTTCCCCACACAAAGGAGAGAGGTTAGAGTGTATTATGGAGTTCTTGGCGAGATTACTTCATAATCTTTTAATCTCGGAGATACTTGGAGCTAGGAGTTGAAGATTTCTCGAGATCGAAGCTTCACGAAATTGTCAAAATTAGGGTTTTCAGATTTTCTTTGTTCTTCCTCTCTGAGATGAATTCTATGATTGTTTTTGATTCTTTTGTATTGAATATGAGTAGCTAAACCTATTAAGATTAGATTAGATGAACCCTAAGTGACCCGGGGCTATAAAGCGGTCACAGATCGGTGATAATTAGATCTTAATTTAGTCAGTTCTCATTCACAATTGATTTTTTCTTCATTTATGTTTCTTTTGTAGCATGATCACCTAGATTAGATTCTCGTTAAAACAAGCATAGTTGGCAAACATCCACCTTGTTTTAAAACGTCAAATCAATTAATTAACCTATTCAATGGAATCATTCCTCTAGTAGGAACCGTTTAGGGTTAATTTGTTTCAAGAATAGCTCATAGAATCAATTCAGGTGCACCAGTCAATTATCCGTTGTGGAAGTGAACGCACAGACGGATAATCGATCTTGGTAGCTAGTTCAATAGTAGTGAATGTTCGTGTACTTAGATCTAAGGGTAAGGAGCTATGCCAGTGTTGAATTAGGATTGAAAAGTCGCCGGTCTTGTGATCGCCAATGCCTTGATGATCTTAGGGGGATTCGTGTCTGAGCTTTTGTCTGTTAATTGAAACCAAACCCAATCAATCAATTTGTCTCATAATTCAATTTCATTTCCTTTGCTTATTAGTTTAGAAATTCGTGGAACTCACACCACACAACTTGATTTAAACCTGAGTGATTATTAACTTCTTTGAGTAAACGATTAGAAGAACCTCGTGGAATACGATCTATCCTACTCTAGTAGGTTAGTTATTTGACTGCTGTTTTTACGGCTATCATATGTGCAACATGACCCAACTTATACATGATCAAGATCATCAATCAATCAAATATGAACTTGAAATCTTAGTGATATATGAATTTAACAATCCATAATTATTAGAAAAATCCAAAATCCGGCAAGTATGCATCACTAACACCTCTAAAGAAAAGTTAACTATAATTTTTTATTGAGTATTTATTTCTTCTTTGTTCTCATTATCATTGTGTAATCTTAGTTGAATTATATATTATTGAATAGTTCATCTTATTTAACTTGTTAGTATGTAGAAATATTTATAAAATATTTTTTTTCATGTATAGAATAAAAATAGTTAAACAAAATTAGAATGAAATAAATGGTTATTAAAGAGGTGATTAGGAAATATTTATAATGAAATTTTTGTATACAATTAGTATACTATTTTCTCATAAATTTAAATTTATTAAAATTTTAAATTATCTTGTTCTATATAAATTTATGTTCATATAATATATATAAAGTATTTATGATTTCATTCATAAGATATTTAATTTGAAAGCGTTCAACATTTAATGAAAGGAAATAGGGAATAAATGAATTTTGATTTAAAAATTGAATGATGATGTGGAAATTTACATGAAGGATTCTAACCGGAATTTTTTTTGCGACAAAACCACCATGACAAAATTCAATCCTGACCGTCCATCTCATTTTTTTCTTTATTTTCTGTTCTTAATGATTTTTCATTCCCTAATTACAGTTACCATATTAATTATTTGATATTCTTATTTTAATTACCATTTAATATTTTATTTTGTTTTAATTATCGCACCTCCCTACAAAAGCTTAACCGAAAATATTCCCTCCTCTCTCCCTTCTTCTTTGCTGCCATTCTCTTCTTCTTCCTTGATTAAAAATCGCTGGCCAAAATCAAGTCATCCACTTTTGTATTTTTTTAAAGTAATGGAAGTACCCGGTTCGAGTTCCCAAGTCAACAATCTTTCTTCCGTACCCAGAAACTGTAAATGTTTTTGAAGCTTGAGTTCTTTCATGGAATCAATCTATTTTTAGATTGTAGTTCCCTGTAACCCAATTATACATGTAGTACTGAGTTTGTTTGCTAAGAAGATCTGCAATACTAGATTTCAGTTTAATTGGGTTTTGTTGATATTGAGTTTGCTATATGATTCAATAATATAATCAATTGATGTTGTATTTTTATTTTGATATCACTACTAGTTGATTTTTTAAAATTCCTTCTAAGAGTTTGATATTTGTTTTGTGATATGTTTTTAAGCTACAATGTTTTTTTTCAATTGTAGATGTACTAGTTGACTTTGACTACAAAGTGTTGGAGTTTGAGACTATTAGTGATGCTTATGCATTTTATAGAGATTATGCGTATAGCATTGAGTTTGATACAAAAAAGCGGTCGTCAAACAAGAAAAATAGCAACACTACAAAAAACAATACATTTAACAACGGCAAAAATTCAAAGTTAACAGCGGCCATTGCCGCTGCTAAATTATTTTAACCGCGGCCACTGGCCGCTGCTAAATTGGCCAATGCTGAATGAATTTAACAGCGGCACAAAGTGGCCGCGGTTAAACCTAACGACCGCTGTTAATTTGTAAGTGTTTAACAGCGGCCATTTAGTGGCCGCTGTTAAATTGTTTCGTCTGGCAAAATTTTAGCGAGCTCCGCATTGAGCCAGAACTCCGGCGGCACCCAACGAACAAACAGAAACGGCAACACCCATCTAACTCATCAAACAAATTCGTGTACAGTATCCCTGTAGCCTTATCATAGATCCCTTAGGTCTTCCTAAACAGGACGGAAATGGGAGACGTTGGCGGCAATCCAGGCTTCGATGGGGGAAGTTTTGCGAGGGAGGGGGCGTCGGCGTTGGGGATTGTGACGGTGACAGAGATTCCGGTGCCGGAGAAGGCGCGGAGGATGTCTGGATTGGCGTCGAAGAGATTGATTCAGTCGATTGTGGTTTTGGATCTCAGGAAGGATGCTACATGACATGGAGGTGGGAGATTGATTCGGTCGATTGTGGTTGCCGTCGTTGTACCCATCTCCGGAACAGAAGAAGAAGGAAGAGGAAGAGGAAAAGGAAGAATGATGAAGAAAAAGATTAGCGGAAAGAAGAAGAAGGAAGAGGACGAGGAAAAGGAAAAAGGAAGAAGAAGAAGATCGGCGGAAAGAAGAAGAAGGAAGAGGAAGAGGAAAAAGAAGAAGAAGATCGGCGGGAAAGAGAAGAAGGAAGAAGAAGAAGGAAGAGGAGAATGATGAATTAGGGTTCGGCAATCCGTGTGAGATAAAACCAGCCAATCTGATTGCATTATTTTAACAGCGGCCACTTGGCCGCTGTTAAATTACCCCGACCTCTGTTAAACTGTTCAATTTAACAGCGGCTTCTTAGCCGCTGTTAAATTTCCGCTATTATATTAATTTAACAGCGGCCGTGTAGTGGCTGCTGCTAAGCTTCCGCCGTTAAATGGACAGTTTCTTGTAGTGCAAATGGCACAAAACATATCAAGTCAACTACATTTACTTCACCTGCACCTTGCAAGGTTTCCGGAAAGATAGTGAGCGTGAGCCGAAGAACAAAGGAAATTGATACCGCAGATAGACTCACAGAGCATGATGAGACTCGGTGTGGGTGTGATGCACAGATGATACTGAAGTTTGAGGAGAAGAAAGAACGTTACATGATTCACGGATGGAATTTCAAGTACACTCACGATCTTATTCCCCCATATTAGGCATTTTTTAGATCTAAACATCAAATTTCGGAGACTCATCGACAGATACTAGTACACGTTTGGTGATTCCATAAGTTTCGATACCACATACAAAACAAACAACACTTATCGGCCATTAGGTATGTGTTGGAACTTCTGTTTTTATGTATTATATTACTATTTATGTCTTGTTTTATAGATTCCACGTTCATGTTTATGTAATACTTTTACACGTATATACTAGTACTCCTAATACTAGTACTACAATGTTACAATACCAAGTTTCTCCTCATAATTTTTTGTTTGCTGCGTCTCCATCTGAGATGTTATACCTTCTCTCCTAAACCAACTCTGCAATACATAAATAACAACATTTTAATTGAAATTGTAGCCAATACTAAGTCAAGAAGTTCCTGAAACATGAAATTTAGTAAAGCATACTAGTATTAAATCAACAACAAAACACAACTACCTAATTCAAACAAAAGAACATCGAAAACCTAGGTTTTCACTAAAATGATCATTCATCAGCATACAACATTGCACATGACAAAACAGCCCATCATATGATACAAATCATCCTCCCAACTTCAGGTGCAAAACTCAGTAATATAATTAGACAACCAAAGAATCTTCCAAAGGCTCTCTCCATAGCTAATACATATGTTATGTACTATTCTCTACATCATTTGATCAAAGAACAACACTTCAATACATTAAATCCATGTATCTACCTGTAATAACAGCCATCCAAAAAATGAAAATTAAGCAAGGAAACAATCGGGACGAAAATTAAAACCAACCAAATTATAACTTCAAAATACAAGTATTCTCTACAACTAAAAAACATAACACCATACAAATCTTAGAGGTAGATTTCAGACGACTACTCACAGCAAGCCAAAATTATTTCATTCGAACATAAATACTGATGTTGCAATTAAGACCAGGTCGAGAGTAATCAAAACATGAAAAAAGGAAAGCATACTAGTATTACGCCCAGTACTATGATTAATCGAAATACTAGTACAGAATCAACGACTACACTCAACTATCTACACCATACACAAACACATATGATTAATCAAAATATTAGCTTACCAGGTATTAGAAACAACAAGTGGGTCAGTGCAGTGTTTCTCTTTACTATTTCCAAACAATACTGCTGGTGTGCTCCGGGAAATTCAGGTCTCTAGGCAAGTATTAGAAAATATGGAGGATATCTGCAACAAGGAAGTTACAGTACACGAATTAGGTGATTTTCAATAGTTTCTTTGGCCTCCTTTATCAGCTACATGACAAATATATGGAATACAAGCTTGAGTTTGTCCTTATTAAATCTGAAGAATTTATTTTCAATACATGTTCCATACTCAAGTTGGACCACTCTGATAAGCCTTTATATTATATGGCGCATATATCTCTATCTTGATTTCCAGATCCAAGTTTCATTTATTCAATTAATTCAACTGCGATTTAACCAAAAACCTGTCATACGGGTGTTTAGATGACAACCTGTAATCATGAATACGATTCAGAAATCGAGTAATACTAGTATCTGAAAAGAGAACCCGGAGGCTTGATGAAAAAAAAGAATAATACTAGTATCTGTGTCGTACTAGTATCAATCACAACAACTTGAAATATTATCGCTCCAACACCCTTAATTCGATAAAAACGAAATCTCGTAGCCCCCAAATTTCAGCAACATAATTCCTATGAACCCAAACCCTCAATTTCAACCATAACCCTAGTTCGATTAAAATAAATTTTCAAGTCTCTGACCAAACCTCAGAGAAACCGGCATGCATGTAGTAATAGTACCCAGCTAAAACCAACAATTGAGAAAGCTTGTATTTAGAACATACCACATGTTGGAAAACGAAGTCGTCGTTCAATAGCGGTCAACAACAGAGGAAGAAAAGCAAGGGGACGACGACGGACTATCACATACGGGACTGACAACGGGGGAGTAAACAATTGAACGATAGTCTTCGTTTAGAGGGAGGGACGATTTAATAGCGGTTAGTATTTAGAGGGAGGGACGATTGAACGATATTCACCGTCCAATATGGACGTTGGGAAGGGAAGGAAAGTAGGGGGGCGGCGGAGTAGCACGAAAGGGACCGCCGACGGTGGAGGAAAACGTGTGGTTGTCACAATTCAATCGTTGGTCGGTGCCGAGCTACGGGAGGAAGGGGATGTTGAAACGAGGTGTGGGGCGGTTAAACAATGACCTAGGGTAGTGGGCAACGTGCAAAAAGGTAAAAAATGGGGCCAGTAAATACTAATTTAAATACTAGTTCTAGGAATAGTAGGATTTAATTGTAGTTGATCTAAGGGTTGATATTAGTCTTGTCATGGGGACAAAATTTTTGGTTTTGTCACCCACCAGGGTCCGGGTTATAACCCATGTGTCAAACCCAAAGATTATTAAGATCTTTCGTTCCAAATGGGTGATTTTGTTCAAATTACCTTGGGAATCTCTCCCAAATTAAAATAACAAAAAATAGTTAATCTTTAAATTATACTATGTGCCATTAAATCACGGGTGGAGACAGGGGTGAACCAGGACCACTTTTGGTCCCGAACGTTAAAATCATGTATACATTTATTTTTATTTGAAATCTGACTTAGTGCAAATTTTTGTTTCGGCTTAGAGTTATATGAACTCGCCTCAATCATTGCTATAATTTCAAACTTGAAAACCAAATAAAGCTTTAAAATTCTTGTCATTTTAAGAAAATCTAATATAGTTAATATACTCAATCATATTAACTATATCCTTCTCTAATATTAATAGCCCACCGACACATATAGATGGTTGAGTGAGCCCAATAAGTAAGAATACAATATCTGATGATAAATTAGTAAAATACATTTAAAAAATTGGTGGCAGCACATTTCAATTTTTTGTTCCAAATTCGGCTTAGTGCATCTTTGGTTCCTGGCTCCGCCTCTGCATTAAATGATGGAGAACTACAAAGATGGTTATATGAACAACATAATAAATGAGAGTAAAGAATGTAGAGATACACACAAGAGAGAAAGAGAGGAGAATGTTGTGCTCTATTTATAGACATATAAATACATAACTTATATATGCTAATATAATTACACTTGAATGGAGAGAATAATGACTCATGAAAGATATTGATTCTCATGATCAATGTTAAGGTAGTATCCTATGTGAATCATAGACATTTTTTTTGACAAAGGCAGCTCCTTACGGAGATACGAAGACATCAAACACAGACAAAAAAGGAACACCAAGTCCCAACCCAGGAAGTCATGTCTACCTCCATGATCCCTGGGAGGTTAGCCAGGGCCATGCGAGCCACGTAATGGGCGACCCTGTTACCTAAACGACGTACCGTCATAAAGCGCCAAGCTGGGGCTCCTCTTTGCATCTGGAGGATTTCTTCTACAACTGCCTTGCCAGGATTTGCACGAATTTGTCCTGCCAATAGCCTTGTCGAGACAAGCTCTGCGTCCCCTTCAATATCAACCTGAAAAACTCCAGTCCACAAATACCAAGTACATGCATCTCGAAAAGCCAGTAATTCTAACATAAACGGATCTACAATACCTGGATAAGTCACCCCAATCGCCCGTAAAATAACGCCCTTCGAATTCTGAAGAACCCATCTGGACGAGCCACCCATATTTGGACGCACGGCACCGTCGACATTAATCTTGAGGCGAGAGGGGTGAGGAGGGAGCCAAGAAACCAGAGGGGAGAGAATAGAGGGGAGAGGAGGGGAGTATGGTGGGCCGTAAATTAGATTATTCTCCCGCTATTGACTATGAAAATACTGGAATAAAATATCCAGTCTCGTTTGAGCCTTGTCAAATACTACTATGTTTCGTCTCTTCCACAAACGCCACCAAGCTAGTATCCATACATCCTTCAGCTGAGGCTGAGTGAGTAAGATGGTTTTCTAATAAATTGAAATGTGGGTGTCTCCTAGATCAGGTGGAGTAAGAGAACACATACGAAGAAACCATTTGGTAATCACACAATGAAGGAGTAAATGTTCCACAGTTTCCGGTGCATCATAACAGACTTGGCATACAAGATCAATGGTTTCAGACCGAAGTCGAATATGCCCTCTGTTAAAACATTTACACAGAACAAAATTAATAGAAGAAGAATATTTGTATAAGGAAAATAGTATATTATTCTTATAATACGGTATCACATACTGCCTCGTTAAAACCTTACTAGGAAAACTCAATGGGAAAAAACCATATTTAAGAGAAAAATAGTGTAGTACATATTAACTCCAAAAGAAACAGAGAGTAGTACATATTAAGATATAACCGCATGTGTTTTATTGGATGTGGGGAAGTTGTCGAATTGTTCCTTTATCATAAAAAAGAATTGCTCAGAGATTTTTTTTTCCGGGAAATCCTGGGTAAGTTTGAATACCACTAGATTCCTTGATTTCAATACTCTCACCATAAAATTATAAGTTTGAATACCACTAGATTCCTTGATTTTAAGCTCATATGTTCCTTAGAAATTTTCCTCCAAGCATACACAAAAGAAGGTCCCTTAAAACCTTGAATAGGCATATTACATACTTTAGCCACCTTGATTGTTAGTATACAGTAAAAAAACAAATGCTCTAATGTTTCTTCCTCGTCCCAACAAACCAGACAAAAGGTCGGTATTTCAAATCCTTTATGATTGAGCTCTGTTCTTACCGAAAGAGATCTCTGTAAAATTCTCCAAAGGAAAAACTGAAACTTAGGTTGAATTTCAATTTTCCAGATACCTTTACAAACTTTCAAATCTACGACATCGACTGGTGTAAATTGTGGGGGTTCTACCTTAATTTCCTTTGCAACCTCATACCCTGATTGGACAGAATATTCCCTAGAGGCCGCGAACTGCCAAATTATTTTATCCGTTACTTGTCTCATAGGGATAGAGATTGCAAGAATTTGATTAACCGAGTCTTCTCTGAAGATACTTCTAAGTTTATTTTGATCCCACCCGCCATTAGAAATGAATCCCGCCACTGAAAAGGGGATATCAATAATTGTATCCTTCATGCTAAGTATAGGGGCAGAAGGAGGAAAGGTGGGGATCGAATGATAAAAAAAGGGTTAATATGGATTCCATTACCAACCTGCAGCATATGTCTCGCTTTAATAATTTTCCTTCCTTTGAGAATGCCTCTCCACCCCCAGAACGGATTTGAGCCTTTCCGTGCTTGCATTAATGACGAATTAGGATAATATTTTGCCTCATAAATTTTTGCTAATAATAATTCCAGGTTTTGCAAAAGTCTCCACGTTTGTTTAGCCAACAAAGCATGGTTAAAAGCTTCTAAATCCTTAAATCCTAATCCACCATCCTTTTTGGGAAGACATAATTTCTCCCAAGAGACCCAATGCATCTTTTTCTTGTCATCCACCTTGCCCCACCAAATATCACCAATAATCGAGTTTAGTTTCTCGATATTTTGTTTTGGGATTAGAAAAGAAGCCATTGCATACATTGGAAGAGCAATGAGGACCGATGAGATAAGTACTTCTATAGCAGAAGGAGACAACCATTTGCATTTCCAAAAATTAATTCTTTTCATTAAGATATCCTCCAGAAATCCGAATGTTTCAGTTTTTGATCTTTTTAACACAGAGGGAAGTCCCTAGTAGATATCCTGGTTATTTGAAATTGATATACCTAACATATTACTCCAACGAGACCTAGAGATATCAGGTGTGCCTTTGCTAAATGTGACGGCTGATTTAGCTAAGTTTATCTTTTGGCCACTATAAAGCTGGTAGATTTCAAAAATATCTATAAGATTAGTTATATAGTCATCTGTTGCTTGTAGAAACAAATATGTATCATCTCCGAACATAAGGTGGGTGAGTGTCGGACTTATATTATTGAATTTCAAGCCAACCAATCTTTTTTCAAGAATTGCCTTATGAATTATATACGTCAGCCCTTCCAAGCAGATAGCGAAAAGTAGCGGGGATAGAGGATCCCTTGCCTTAGACCCCTTGAAGGTGAGAAATAATCAAAGGGTTGACCGTTTAAGATGAATGTTAACTTAGCTTTCATTAAGCATTCTAAGATCCATCCAATGATCCTTTCCTGAACCTCAATCTTCGCAGAAGAGCAAAGAGAGAAGACCATTCAACTCTGTCGTATGCTTTTTCCATATCTACTTTGAGACCCATGAAGCTTGGAAGATGTGTGGTCCTATTTGCTAGATAGTGCATAAGTTCATGAGCAATAAGGGTGTTGTCAGAGATTGCTCTCCCTTGTACAAAAACATTTTCGTTCATACTAATAATATTCGGTAATATTCGTCCCAATCTATTAGCTAGTATTTTTGTTATTGATTTATATAGAACTGTGCAGAGTCCAATTGGGCGTAAATCTTTCATACTTTTAACATCCTCTTTCTTAGGCAGCAAAGATACCCAAGTATAATTTATTTCACCCAGTATTATCCCTAATCTGAAGAATAAAGCAATCGCATTAGAGACTTCATAACCAACAATATCCCAATAGGCTTGAAAGAAGGCTCATGTGAACCCATCAGGTCCAAGTGCTTTATCCTTTCCTACCGCATCTTTGATTTCCTCGTCTGATACCCATTCTGTAATTTGATTGTTCATTTTGCTTGAAACCTGTTTATGCTCTGGAATCGCATTCATTATAGTAGATAAATCCGATGGAGGAAAGGAGGTAGCGAACAGATCATTATAAAATCTGAAGCAATTTGGCCCAATTTTTGTTGATTACTTTGATTCACCCCATTCTTGTCCTCTAAGGTTGTGACCAGATTCCTCCTTCTTTGTTCTGTTACTGACTGATGAAAGAATATTTTGGAAACCCAATTCCAACCACTTGTTTCTATTCCGTTGTCTCCAAGAATATACTTCCTGTGGATTTCAATTGAAAACTCATTTTGTAAAGACGAAACTCGTTCCCAATTGATATGTTTGGCTGTTTTCTCCAATTCAATTTCTCTTTCAATCTCCTTAATTATTTTTTCCGAGTTTGTGACACCTGATCTCATTATTTCAAAATGTTTATATCTTATTTCCTTAAGCTTTTTTGTAACTTTAAACATTGGCAACCCGGGAGTTGGTTTATTCCATTCAATCTCAATCAGTCCTCTCACTTCAGGGAGACCAATCCATCTATTGTCAAATTTGAATAATTTTTTCGATGGGATTTAGCTGGAACCCTTTCAAGGAAAATTTCCAGATGGTCCAACCATTTGCGTTGATATTAGAGTAACACGTTTCTGGCTAAAATTTAACCATTCCATAGAGATTAGGAATCTATCTAATCTTGATTTAATTTCCTCCGTCCCATTCTTTTTTTTCGACCAAGTAGATAGAGGTCCCGAGAAGTCTACATCAACAAGCTGTAGATCATCATCGAAAGCATTAAAATCAGCTAGAGTTCTAGTACTTGGGAGATTGCCTCCTTGCTTTTCTGAAATCTTTGATACAGCATTGAAATCCCTAAAAATAACCTTAGGCCCGCGAAGATCAAGTATTATATTTTGTAGGGACTCAAATTGTGCACGTCTAACAATTGGGAAAGTTGAAAGATAGACACCAATAAGGATGACTTTCTTGTCCGTTAATTCCGCCCATTCAATACCAATCGAATAAACATTTGCGAAAAATATGTTAATTATTAGCTTATCTTTTCATGCCATTACTATTCCGCCTTTCGTATTCTCACCAGAGGCATGTTTAAAATTACTATAATGAATCACGAAAAATTTGCTCTTATATCAATGTCTTGAGCATGTGTTTCACAAAGAAAGAGAAATTTAGGTTTAAAGCGACCCACGAGTTTTTTGAGTTCATGGACCGTTAAATCCGGTCCAATTCCCCGACAATTCCAAGATAAGATGCTCATTTCTTAGATTGGACCATTTTAGGTAGGATACCACCACCTTGAAAAATTCAAAAGATGTAATGAAACTTGCAGAAAAAACTAAAAATAACAATCTATTTGGCTGTCCAGCCTTATTCGGCCCATTCCCTTCCTGGCCCATTTCTTCTTGCAGCTCACACCAACTGAGCCCATCCCTTTCCTCATTTATCTGGAAAACAAGCATCCATATAAAATTAGACCAACTAAAACCCCATGGAGTAGGCCTGCCGCCGCCACAAACAATTGAAACAAGATTAGGTTTAAAAGAAATACCTTCCACCCCTTCCTCTTGTGCTTCCTCCTCTCCTGACTCATTCAAGGGGACGTCTATTTCTTCTCTTCTCCAAAACTCTGTTCTACATAATGATCTTCATCGTCACTATCCGAAACATCTCCCCATCGTCCAACAACTGGTCTAATCCATCCAATATCCTCCAGGGAAGCCTCTCTAATTGGTTGATTCACAGACGAGATGAGAGACACAACCTGGATCGGTTGAATAGCAGTAGGAGCTGCCATTATGACATTCATATGCGACAAAGCTTATTCCTCATCCTCTTCATCATCTTAATTATTCCTCCTCATCTTGCTGATACAAGTTTCTGATGAACTCCAGGGAGTATGATTTCCTTCCAAAGCATCTGTGTGGAAACTCCAATCTCTCAGCAGTGGTTCGGACGTCCCTGTTAGGCTCAATCCATTCCCAAACTTTGCTAGGACCCGCCAACCCAGAAGGAGTAACAAAGTGTCGATTCTTCAGGGGCGGAGCTGAAGAAATCGAATTGGGTAAAATCTCCATTGAGTTTGGTTCCCTTATTGTAATTCCCCTTGTAGGAACCCACCTTTTCGCAGGGATTGGTACAACATCTTCAATCATCTTTCCTTTACCCTTGGCCTAAAAAACCAGCTTTCTTTTGACAGCTTGGCGATGGTGAGAAACATCCGGACCCACAGGAGGACGATTAGGGGGGACGACAGCCGCACTAGCACCTTTGGAACAGCTGAAAGCTGTGTTCCCTTCCAACCTTCTCCTTCTAGGACGTATATAAAGACCACCCGTTCCCTTCAAGAATTCAGCCTTCTTCTTTTCTTCTTTGTTAATCAGGGCAGCAGGAGCAGAATTCTGGGGCAGTGGAGCTTGTTTTGTCCGGGCAAGCCTTCAGAAGGAGGCGGTCCTCTCCCATTAGATAGCTTTGCTCCAGCCTTGGGAAACTTTCTGTTTGCAAGAGGTATGACCCTCTACTTTGATGAATCAGCAAAGGAACTGGTTTCAACATCATTGTCTTCCAACCGGGTTCTTCATCGAGCAGTTGAACCGTGTAGCCGAACCTTTTTTCCTTTGTAACAAAGATGAATTGTCCGATATCGGAGTTCTCTAACTCCATCATTTTTGCTTTGATTTAATTTTGCATGTATTTCAGGAGGCTATTCTCCATTATTCTGAACCCCACATGGCCAATGCTCGTCCATGAGCCCCTAGCTTCGTGGTCCAACGGAATATCAGTATGTGGACACTTTAAAGACGAGTGACCCAGATAGCCACACCGATAGCAAATAGAGGAGATGTTCTCATAGTGAAGTCTGACCCAAAATGGAATGTTATCCGGTCCACATGCTTGCATTCGCCCCAAAAAGGAGGCCAACAAATCGATTTTGACCAACCCTTTGATGAAAATGGCATATCTCCCTCTTGAGCCAAAAAGAGAGATATCAAGTAATTCGCCGAAAAATGGAAGAAACTTCCACCCGAAGCGGGTAGTGATACAATGGGAAGGAACTCGAGAGATTTTAATCCAAACCGCCATGAACTATAGCTCATTAAAAATTTCCACCGAAGGAGGGGAGAAGGGTACCATGTTCATGACGTTCATGCTTAATGACCATGGCCTCCGTTCTAGTACCCAATTCACCGCATCCACAGGGGGGAATACCACTTGGAGTAAGCCAAACCCCACTTCAATCACTTGGATAGACCCATCATAGTGCCATAGCTGATTCAATGAGTTCTGCACGAACATTCGACTTCTTGGTTGATCCTAAAAAATTCAAATCAGCACACTCCTCTCAGCTCTTTCAAGGCCATCTTCGATGACTTCATTGCCAAACCTAAAGATCTCTTCTTGATCATTGTTATTTGAGTTGTTTTGAGAGGCCATGATTGGACAGAGGAAAATGCAAAGCAATAAAGGGAGAATTGAGAATGTTGTAGATGTTTTACTCCAACGAAAATAGTAGTATATAATAGGTGTCTTATTGAATGAAGATTTCCCCAGAAAAATTAGTTGTTAATTATTTGTCCAATCCCGCTGAATGCTAAAATTTTCAGTTACAATTTAAAATCCTCTGATTACTCCCACTTATGCTGTCTTACCAAATACATAATTGATCTGATCTTTTCGGTATCCAATAAATAAAGAGGTACAAAGGAGAGAAGAGAAAGATTAAAACTCTAAAGTAAAACTAAAATAAAAAATTTGATTCAAAACTAAAATCACGCCTTCAAAGTAATAAAAGGAAAGGTGTCAGTAGTCTCCATAAATCCCCTTTGAAAAAAGGAAATATTTATGACAGCTCATTCCATTAATGAGAAAAATGAGGAGTTATTTGAAATCAAAAAATATGCTAACAAATAAATGAAATTTAATTCTAGCGACAAGTCCGGACAGCAATGGAAACGGCCTCGCCGGAATTTCGAGGCTGCCGATGATGAGGTTACGCCCGTTGATAGGGTAATAGGAGGATATGGAAGCCCCGAAAAAAAAAAGGAATCAAATCCTTTACCAAAATTCAGCAGTTAAAGCAAGCTCCGACACTGCTGATTTCCTTGACGATAGAACTGAAGATGGTCGGAGAAGCTAATCACTCCATCGGAACTTCAAAAGTTTTTCGGACCAAAGGAAAGCAATAGGAGAAACACCATTCTAGTATAGAAACGCAAGGAGTCACCTGGGTTAACAACTTCAATACAACACTGTTGCCGATAGTCAGTGGGTTATATTGTTTCAATTTCTAACTTTAAGAACTCCAGGAATACCGAGGAGTAAATTTTCTCTAATATGTATCAAGGATGAAATTCATTATTTTCTGCAAAGTCAAATACGAGCCGAGTTCCACAGTATCGTAATCCACAATCTCTCGTATAATTCTTAGATTTTGAAATCCACAATCGCTCATATATTTGACACACAACTTTAATACCAAAAACCATTCACTTTATAGATTTTCTCTAATTAAGAACATAAATATCAATTTAAAGCACGAAATAACAAATCCCTTATCTCGACTCGGCCATGACATCAAAACTAGAGAATTCGAGCAAAAGATTAGACCAAGTCTTCCACAAAACCAAGTCAACTGTTCACGAACACGATAAGGGCAAGTTCCTAGACTACTACAAGCAAGAAGAACGGGAGATGGTCATATTACGGGTTCTCACACACACATTTGGTTAAGCCAAAGTACCACATCAGTCTCACCATATGGAAAATGGTAAGCCACTCAAAAAGATATTAAGCAATGCGAAGAGATAGTCGCAATCGAGAATGAGAAGCAGTAAAAGAGTGAAAAACAAAGCACAATCACCACCCATTAAGTGACAAGAACTTAACTAACCAACATGTCTATCATGCAAAGAAACCACCCCACACTTAAATTGGACATTGTCCTCAATGGACCAAAAGAGAATAGAGATGATACAGTGTACCTGGAATTGGCTAGTGGAAGGGTGAAGGGACAAGGTGAAGTGACCCCGGGCAGCCGACCGGCTGAAAATCCCTATTCCTACACCCCGTCGGGGTCACCCACGAGGGCAAAGGCCTTAGGGCCTTATAAGAAACGCTTGGAGCCTCGCCATCACCCTAGCCTAGCCCCACGGAGGTTTATTAAGCCTCAAAGGTGGTGAGGTTCAAGTACAGCCCTCCCCGAAGGGCCCAACAAGCAAGGATGAGCGTCCGGACCCATCTGACCCTAACTTGGGCGCCGGCACTCAAAGCTACCAAGGAGTCAGACTTGCCTAGCAGCTCTAGCACTCAGCCTAGGGACCCAGGAGGTGATATACAACCCTGGGATCCTCTAGAAGCTTTCCTGGAAGAGTGCCGGCAGAAGAGGACCGAGCACCCCTTTAGAGAGGCTCCAGCCAACCCCGCCCCGAGCGCCCCGCCAGCCCCGCCAGCCCTAGCACCAAGACTAGGCTACCAAGAGCTTAAAAAGCGGATGACTACACTAGGAGAACATCTAAGGACCTTCCTGGACAACTGGGAGAAGCACGGAAGGAAAGGCCTGGACGAGAATGAAGAAGACCCGAAGGCAGACTTCCCCCGGGCGCCAGCACCAGCATCAGAGGGCCCCGATCGGGCCTTAGCACCCAATCAGCAAGGGACTCAAGCCTTGGGAGGATTATCACCGGCCCTCAACCCCATACAAGATCAAAAGCCAACCCTAGGAGCTGCCACCCTAGGAGCCGAGAAGAAATGGGAGGAAATGAGGAAGTGGGACAAGGAGGACCGAGCGGGCCGGTCGAGCAGGAACCCCGGATGTCGAGCAACATCAGCATCAGACCCGCCGGAGCCCAGCATCTGGAGCCCCGTGCATTCCCAAGCCCGAGCACCCGACGCCGCCGCCAAATCCAAGCCCGACATCAAAGACGGCGCCGGCTTTCCTACACTGGACCGCGCGTGAGCAGCAAGCCAGACCGGATCCGCCGGATTCGCCGGTTTAGGGTTTTTGCACGTTTTTATTTATTTTATTTCTTTTTAAGTGTTGGACTCAGATTTTCCCTTTTTGTTTTCGTTTCTTTAGGAACAAGTAAGTCCTTTTTAGCATTCTAAATAGGACTCTAGGTTAATATTTTATTATTTCCGAGTTGTAGCCTAAGTAGGAAGCCGCGGGGATGTCCCGGCTCCTCTAGTATAAATAAGAGGCTTCAGCCTCATTGTAAACTCAACCCTTTTCGAAATCAATTATAAATCAGAACTTTGTTCTTCAATCCTTTAAGTTTTTGCTGCGTGCATAGCTTAGGATCGGTGTTATCAACAGAAGTATTCCCCTTCTGTCGTGGAGCCATTCTACCGGACACTTAGGGTTCTCGGTTAATCGCAACCGGCAGGTCCAAGTACTTTTCCGCCCAGGTGCCGACGGTGAGCTCAAGTTAGGATTCAAGACTAGCGGTGGTTAGGGTCGTCTGCCCACGGTTGCAGCGGTTCACATCACAAGGTGAGCACCAATGATGACGTCTTACACAATAAAAATATAAAAGGAACAAACAACACATACAAAACTAACTCAAAATTAAAACAGACTTTAGACATGGGTTGCCTCCCATGAAGCGCTCTTTCTTTAACGTCTTTGAGTTAGACGATACCTGAAGAATTAGAAGTCTCCATCCCATCCAAGCAGCCCTTTATAGACCATGTCATCTCCAGACATCAAGTAGAGGTGATCTAGGAATTGAACTTGAATACTTCTCCATTGTGGATGAGTGAATGGAATAACACTAATAGGAGATGCATGGATCTTGCTCTGGTTATTAAGCCTAGTTAACTCTTCATTCTTCTTTCCTTGCTAAACCATCATCAACTCTTGGCGACGCCGCTTCCTTTTTCTCCTACTAAGGCACTTTCGCTTGGTTTTCTTAGTAGGTTACGAGTCATCCATAGTCGTCTCATCAGGAGAAAGCATGGAGTTCACTTTTTGACTAGTTGAAGCACTAACAACTTTAATCTCTTCGGTAGGAAGGGGCACATATTCAATCAGAGGGGTAGGAATGGCGATGATTGTGGTATCAAAGGAGTGAAAAACTCATCGTGATGCGAGCTCAGATAAAAATGAAGTTCCTTCTTAATGTTCCCATAAGCCTCTTCGGCCTCTTGAAGTTCCTTGCACTGCTCTTCAACTGTCTTCACTGTCAACTTGAAATTCCAAGTCAAACAACACATCACTAAGCTCTTTCACCTTGCTAGACAAGTAATTAATTGGTCTTTTCTGCTTCTTCAAGCCATCTTCCATTGCATCCTTCTTCTCTCACACATACGCCTCTAGCGCATCAAATCTGGCATTGGTAGTGGTCTCTAATGCGTCAAATCTAGTCTGAATCACTTTTGTCAAACTACTCAACAACTCCTCAACACTTGATGTTTGTTTGTCAGGCTGAGAGGGTTGATTAAGAGGATCACTAATTCCTTGTTGAGAACCAAGAGCATCATCATTTTCCTCCTTTAGCTTAGATATGATGAGATCCATGTTCTCACTCATTCTTTTGAGAGAAACATCACAAGTAATAATCATATTGTTCAACTCCTCAATCATGGAAGGACTAGGTGTGTTGAGCCATAAGATTTAGGTTCTTCATAATAGCAAGACTGATCCTTTCGATATGAATAACATGGATCTTGCATACTCCAGTTGCCAGAGCTACCATAATCACCACTATACTCATCATAAGAACCAGCAAAAGCTGGCGGAGAGACTTGAACTGAAGGGGGCGACGATTTTCTGAATCCCTAAGGAGAGCTGCAAGTTGTGCTTGAATGTCCATGCTCTGTCCTATAAACAAAGTAGAAAAATGCAAGCAAACAACCAACACAAAGGGTGAAGTAGAAAATGGACTATTCTCAAGATGAAGATGTGAACAAAACCAAAAGATCAAATATGTACAAACAAGAAAGCAAAAACTAAACAAGCAATCCTAAACCTTTCCTAAAGTCAAGTAATGTCCCCGACAACGACGCCAATTTGATGAAGATATTTTATGCCCCAACACCAAATAAACCTGAGAGTTATCAAAGTCGTATTCCCACGGGTCTACTCAAGCTACAATGCTCAGTTTAGTTCTGCTAGTCAGCGAAATCGTTTTGATCAAAGATTTGATTAATTTAGAAAATGTAGAAACTAACTAAAAATTAAAACACAAATCAACAAGTAGGATCAACAGTGGGGAAAAGTCTTGCTTGGGTTTGTATCCTTCTAAGGAGTTATAAGAAAATGCAGCTACAGAACTGGCAGGACATGGATGACAATCAGTTTCAGGTTCTAAGGGTTGGGTCGATCGACTCTTCAACTAAGACCCACCTGCAACACACCCTAACTCGCATTCAACTAACAATCCAATAGCAAACTCAACAAAAACCCTAAAACAAGTATACTGCAGTAAACCTTGAATTACATGGAAGGCTAAGAATGGGGCGACAAGATAACAAAATAGATCATCAATCATCATTAATCCACAATCCAAAACATGTATTTAAAGTATCAGCTCATAATCTAATTCAACAAAACTCAAGCAAGAAAAGGAAAACCTAACTACTCATGAGATTAATCAGGAAGAACGCTACAAACCGTCGATTCATCAAGGTTGGCCTTGATTCCTCCGTTATTGACAAGGTGCTCTTCAATTAAGCTTCATCTCTGCTCTTTTCTTCCTACTATTCCCAACCTCCTCAAAGTAGTGGCCTCATCCCGATTATTGGCGTACTGATGGGAAAGGAAATTATTTTTTCCCCAAAGTCTACCTCCCCTCTTCTTAAATAATCCATAACTAAACCTAGCTCTTCTCCTGATGACTAATTGATCATGTCCCAATGTTGATATTAAATCCATGACGATGAGCTTTCTCCAACCCACCAAACTCTCGATCCCTTAATAGTTGAAGCCCACTTTCTAATTAATCCAAACTTAATAAGATGTGGCCTTGTAATAATTTGTTCAGAATCATAAGATTTGTGTTTCCTGGACAGAAAAGCATTTTTTTGGGTTAATGCTTTAAATAGTATTTTGATCTTGTTCTCGGTTCGATCTTTAATGTCGTATATATCCTAAAATGCATAAAAAACATATAAAACGACGTAAAACGGCCCAAAGACCAAAGGAGAGAAAATAGACAAATAATTATCAAATATCTCATCCAATCATGACAAAAGTTTAGTGAAAACATCGTCTAACATGGAACTAATAGCTCCAATAATTAGGTGTATCATAGGAACGCAGTGGATTTCGTGGTAGAATTCTTACGGTGTGGGACGAGGAGGTGATTCAGTTGAAGTCTCATTAGGCAGGTCGTTTTAGCTTGATCACCATTTTTAGGAACGTGTCAGATAATTTTGCGTGGTGTTGTGTAATGTGTATCGACAAGTTATTTCAGAGGAGAAGACAAATTTTCTAAATGAACTTTAGACTATCTTGGTTTGCGTGGCGGGTTCCGGTTTGCATTATTGGGATTTTAATTAACATGGTTAGGAGTTTGGGGGAAGTGTTGAGTAGAGTCTGAGCTAGGGCGGAAATGGATGGCTTCAATGATTTTATCTCTAATTGGGGCCTCATTGATTTACCCTTGGGAGGTGCAAATTTCACTTTCTCTAACCTTTAGAGGGTTTTTTCCCTTTCTAGATTGGATAGGGCGTTGGTTTCTTTGGATTGTGAAGTTCATTTAAGGGAGTGTAGGTTGAAGGAACTCCTTAGAACCTGCTCGGACCACTGTCCTATTCTTCTGGATTGTTCACCATGCGAGGTTCATCGACGACCATGAAAATTCGAGTTGATGTGGTTGGAAGCTCCTAATTTTTACGACATGGTGGAGGCTGTGTCGAGAGCTAGGGTGTTTGGTTCCAATAATATGTTTCAGCTACCAAGTTTAAGAAGCTCAAAGAGGCCCTGATGGAATGGAATAACTCTACCTTTCGGAGGACGAGGGTTGTCATTAAAGAGACTTTGGAGAAGATCTCAGCCTTGGATGGGAAAGAGGAAGCTTTGTGTCTAACTGAGGAGGAAAGATTGGAGAGATGTTTCCTGAAGTGTAATTTAAACAAATGTGGAAAATGGTGGAAATTTCATTGAAACAAAAGGCAAGATATAATGGACGAAAGATAGGGACATGAACACCAAGTATTTTCATAAGGTGGGGAACCAGAATCGTCGCCGTAGCTCCCTTAAGATTGGGGAAGGGTTTTCATTGAGGAAGGGGGTTTGGAGGCGGTGATAGTACAATTCTACTCGAATATGTACACCAAACCTAGAGGAGTGCGTGCCTTTCCTACGAATTTGAATTTTGGGCAAATTAGTCGTGCGGAGGGGTGAGGGTCTTATAAGAAATTTTTCGGAGGAGGATGTTTTGAATGTGGTGAAGAGGTGTACGAGTGATAAAGCCCCTAAACCTGATGGTTTGTCCTTGTGCTTTTTCAAAGCTCATTGGGAGTTGGTCAAAGGGGATATTATTAGGGCTCTCGAGGATTTTGTGAGTGAGGAGGAGCTTCCTCGGGCTATTAATAGTACCTTTCTGTGTTTGATTACTAAGAAAGATTATGTGGAAGACATTAGGGATTTGACGCCGATAAGTTTGGTAAGCTCCTTTTATAATATTTTGTCCAAAACTTTGGCGGCTAGACTTAAGACGGTTATGGAAGGTTGTGTGGCGGTAAACCAATGTTCTTTTCTAGAGAGACGTCAAATTCTGGATGCTTCCTTGATCGCAAATGAGGTTATCGACTATCCAAGAAGGGAAGGGAGGACGGGTTTGATGATTAATTTAGATATTGAAAAGGCTTATTATCATGTCAACTGGAGTTGTCTGATAAAGGTTTTGAGGGATATGGGTTTCCCCCTCAGTGGGTTCGTTGGATGTAGGCTTGCATTTCCACGTCGTCCTTCTCGGTTATGCTCAATGGGGAAGCAAAGGGCTGGTTGAGACAGGGCAATTCCCTCTCTCCGTCGTTGTTCATCTTGGTGATGGAGGTCCTATCTTAGTTCTTAATAAGGCGAGGGAAGCCGGTATCATTGAAGCCTTTTTCATGAATGAGGGGAGAAGACTTGGAGAGGTGCAACATATTTTTTATGAACACGACGCTATAGTGTTCTGTGATGTGAGTAAGGAGCAGGTGCAACAGGTTATGGCTATCTTAATTTTTTTCAAGGCGGTCTCCGGTTTAAAGATAAACATTCGTAAGTCTGTTATGTACCCGATTGGTGATGTGGATAACGGTCAGGAGTTGGTTGAAGTGCTTGGTTGTGTTTTGGGTTCTTTTCTTGTTAGTTACCTTGGCGTCCCCCTTAGGTCTAGAGCTGCGGCCAATGAGGTGTGGGATCCAGTTTTAACCAGGGTGAGACAACGATCTGAATCTTGGAAAGCAAAGCTTCTCTCGATCGGAGGAAGATTAACCTTGCTGAAATGTGCTTTATCCCATCTGCCTATCTACTATTTATCTCTGTTCAAGGCTCCTGTGTTAGTGGTGTTGGAACTGGAGAGGTTGTAGAATAGATTCATGTGGGAAGGAGGTGGGGAAGAGAGGAGGCCACACCTAGTCGGTTGGAGGTTGTGAAGGTGCCTAGCATAAAGACAGTCTTGGCATTTTGGACCTTCGACGGATGAATACTGCGTTGCTAGGCAAATAGGGTTGGATATTTTCTATAGAAAGAAACCTGTAGTGGAGGACCCTCATCCTGGCTAAGTGTGGTGGGGGGGGGTGTGGGAGATCCGAGTGGAAACCAGTTTGGGAGCTACATAACATAGGGTGGTCGGTTTGGAGGGAAATCATAAGACTTAACCCTAATTTTTGGAAGTACGCTTTGATCGTTCCTGGGGGTGGGGTGTTTATTTTTGGTATGACATTTGGTTTTGGGGTCAATGTCTTGTGTGTAGGTTTCCTAGTGTGGCGACAGCTGCTCTGGATAGGTGGAGCAATGACATGTATGTTTGGAACGTGCCTTTGACAAAGGTGTTGAGAGGTGGAGCAGATGATGAATGGATGAGGCCGATGGACTTGCTGGAAAGAGTCACCACAGGATGGATCTCACAGAGACCTCCGGCTCCCCTTTGGAGCTTCACCCCCTCATGATCTTTTACGGTGAGCTCATTCTTTCACGTATTATATCAGCAAAGTGACATTAGCCAGGAAGATTTCCCATTCCAGGTAATATGGATCATGGACGTCCCTACGAAGGTTTCGAGTTTCATGTGGCAGGTTTTTCACAAGAAAATTCCTACTTGTGGAAATCTACAAAAAAAGAGGTTTTATTAGTCCAAGTCAATGTGTTCTTTGCAGAGTCGACATTGAGTTGGTGTCGCACTTGTTACTTTCATGTTCTTTCAGGTTTGGTTCACTTTTATTTCCAATCTTGGTATTTGGGGTCCAGGTCACTTTGATGTACGAAGTTTTATTCGAGATTGGTGAGCTTGGAAGGTTAAAAGTGAGTGGAAGAAGTTCAAATATAGGTTGATTCATGCCTTGTTTTGGTGTATTTGGGCTAGAAAAATGATAGGATCTTTAGAGATAGTGAATGATGGTGTCGCAACTTGTGTGGAAGATTGGGTTGTATATAAGTAGGTGGATACGGGTGGGGGATGGTATCTCGCAATCGGAGCTTCGTAATTGGTTGTCGCTCTGGCGGGCTAATATTGACCCGAGTTGAGATTTTTGCTTCCGGACCTCTTCTCTCGGGGAGATGGTGTTGTGTGCCTTTGTACTTTGGCAGCTTTATGATATATATATCGTCGCTCCTCCTCTATGTAGCACATGGTATAAGAAGAAATTCAATGTTAACCAAAAGAAAGTAAGAAAATTTGTCCTTAATTTCATTTGAATCTTTCTATTTTACTATTAATCATTTTCCACATTCATGTGCCGCAATTTAATTTATGTTATATCAAAATTATTTAGGAATCAGCTTCCACCCCAAATTAATGGCTTCCACCGCAAAAGGGTTACACTTTGCACGACAAAAACTCAGACTTTGGTATTTCTGTATTTTTTCACATTCGTAACACAATGATTCCATACATTATAATGGAAAATAATAATATTAATATTATAGAATAACTTGTACAGAATAATAATCCATCCATTCAATTATAACACTATGATCCGAAGCCCTAATTACATGCCCAATCGACATATAATCTGTACAAATATAATCACATCCTTAAAATCATTAATTATATCATCACAATATACAATAATCACAAATCAACAATTTTTATTGTATAATAACATTGAACATATATATATATATATATATACCTATCTTTTCTGTATAATTAATTTGTTCATAGGAAAACCATGTTGCTATGATCAATCTCAAAAGATGGCATATCATCAAAATCAGAAGCTCCGTCTCCCAAGCTACAAGTCTCTTCCAAGCTCACATCATTCCACAAGAAACCAAACTGATCTTCAGCATTATTACGATGATTACTTGGTTTCGAGCTGATCTCACTGTGATTATTGTTGTTGTTGTGATGATCCTGAAGAAGATTTAGAAAGGACCCAGCTTGTACATCACAGCTCTGATGGCGATGTCCGGTAATAGTACTTGATGATAAGGATGTGACTTGATTATGATGATTACCGGCGGCGGCGGCGGCGGGTGTGGTCATACCGGGGAGGTTGCCGCCGCCGTTATGGTGGGATTGTTTTGAGGTAGGTCTAAATTAGTGGTGATTAATGGAGTGGTGGCATCATGGTAATTATGTGTATCGAGGTGGTAATTAGGTGGTGGGCTGAATTTGTTGATATTATTATAATTATTATTGTAGTCTTCTGTTGTTTTGCTTTTGTGGAACACTCTACATAGCACCCAGTCCTCCTGCACCACCCATTCACAAACACAACAACATTATATTTGCAAATTGAGTCAATTACAGCCAGCAATTTTAAAGGCAAAGTTGCAAATTAAACCATGTAAGTAATGTGCAGGGCTGATCATAGTACAACTGCAGACAGAATAGAATACCATCCACTTTCTAATCACTACAAAAAAGTTTATCTTTAACTATTATAAATTACAACAACATGACAAAGTAGTAGCAAATAGTTGATATTATGCAATGACAATTATTTTTCCCTGTAGTGATTTACTGTAACAAATACTATTTACGAGTACCACTATTTACAACGAGGATGCTGAGTGCCACAAAAAGTGATGTCGCAAATAATTATACTACAAAAAATAGTGATTGACTTTGCAAATAGAAAAAATATCTCTCATGGAAAAACCTCTTTTTCATTTCTCAGCCCACCACTTCAAATCATCAAATTTCAACAAAATCAAAAGTGAGAGTTTTTGTCTAAAAAAGTAAGAATAAGTGAGATATCATTCAAAATGGATTAATATTTCCAAAATAATTCGCCAAAATTGGAACTTTTTGAAAATATTAACCTTCAAAACAAGGATTGTCATAAACCTGGTCAAAATTTAAAATTTAAAAAGTCAATTTCGTGAAAATTTCAAATCTAAAATTTTAATTTCAAAATTTTACACAAAATGTTGTTGATTTTGAGACTCTGAAACCTAAACGGTGAATGGACTGGCCATGTCAAACAAATTAAACCTGATGACTCATATATTTGAGTGAATAATAATAGTTATCCAGTGATTAGAAAAGGAAACACTAATTATACAAGTAAGCACCACTTATGGTTTAGATCATGAAAGGTATAACAAAGCAAAGAACCCATGCATCATATATTATATTAAGGTCGAAGGTTGCCTTCATGATCAATCAAGCTAGCTAAGACCCTTACAAGAAGATTCAGTTACCTTCATGATCATATATACAGTTGAGACGTCAGATTTAGCTAGCTATGGACCACGTACGTGACTAAATAGAAAAAGCTATCTAGCTAGCTATGGAGAGGGAGGGTAAAGGAATAGGCACCTTGGGAGGCATGTGAGGAGATTCTAGGCGGAACTCGTGCATGATCCAACCAGTTTTGATGCCATTAGGAGCTCTGTTCCTGTAAAACACAAGAGTCTTTCTCATCCCAACCACCTCTTTGCTTGTTGGGTCCACAACCGTACGATCTTTACCAGTCGCTTTCCAGTATCCGGATATGGTGGCCCTGTTGGTCCTGTACCCGGTTGCATACTTCCTGTCCCTGAAGCTGAAGAAGTACCATTCTGTTGCGTTCAGCTTCGCCACCTCTGTGTATCATTAACAACAACAGTACTACTACTGTTAGATAGAAAGTTTTTTACACAGTTGTAATAATACAATAATAATGGGTCATGCGCATGCACTTTCAGTTTTACAATTAGGGCGCCTCGTGCTTTTTTGTCAGATCGATACTCATCAACATGCATCCGATGGGACCACGGCTATTCCGTTCATTCCATGTTCATGATATTTTCTGCTGTAAAACTTCAAATTAGGATTCATGTACATGTTTCTTTAATGTGTTCAACGAGTAATACATATATACTTATTTAATCCGTTAAGGTCTTTAAGGTGAGGATGTTTTGTTCACTGTTACTCGAGAAAATAGAAATATTGATTGTCGTTGTTAACATCAACTATTTGCTATCACATTTTCATATTGTTGTAATTTTTTTTTATATTGTCGTAATTTTTTAGTAGCTAAAAATACAAACTTTTTGTACTGTTGGTCAATGATTCGAACTTGTGTATATGTGAGATATGTTAATAACTAATATAGAAATAAATTTGAAACCTATCCCAACAACTCGAGTTATTGGGTTGCAGTGGTTCACGATATGGTGTTAGGTCCTTTAATAACTGAGAGATTTCATTTTGAATCTCGGTATCCCCAAGCCGTGCACATGACTTATCAAGGTTGTGAAACATCAACTCTTCTGAGAGAGCTTCTATTTAAGAGATGTGTTAATGACTAATATAAAAATGAATCTGAACACTCTCTCAATAACTCGAGTTATTGGAATGTAATGATTTATTACAAGAATACATGACCTTAAACACTTTTTCATTGAGAGAAAAAAAAATCAATTTAAATCAACAATACCATCAATTCCAACTTCAAGTTTAACATCAACAACGTTATAGATCATCTGCCCTAGGACACAACACATTCACAAGTCGACAAAAAACAGTTATTAACGTACCAACATAGTTAATTAATTAATTGATGAAGCTTTTTTTAATGAATAATTTTATAGTTGGCGAGTCATTGTCAACGAGATGATCCATAATTCATCAAGAGTTATGCACATATAAGTAATTAATTACCTCGATTGGACTGCACCCATCATTCATCATTTCAACCTAGAAATTTTTGAGTTTGGGAGTTTTCTAGTATATGATCTTATCCCATATGACATGTTTCTTTCCTTTGTTCAATTAATCTATGTTCAAGCTACCATCATTAATCATTCTGCATGAACTCATTTGAAATTCTTGATTACAAATTAAGAGAAATCCATCTATTAAATGACACGAAAACATGTAAAACAAGACATCATATGTATATTTGATAAATACACTTGTTCTCGGTGGAAAAATTATAATGATTATAGGTTAAAGATATAATTTTAATTATACAAGTTAAGTAATAAAAAAATGGAGATAAACTGCAATTTCATGACTTTTTTATGAATGAAGAATATTATTAACAACACTTCAATTCCAAGAAATTGAGTAGGATTTTGTCCAAATACCCAGTTTCATCATAACATAGGAGCTGTTTTTGGTTTGATGGAATTGGATCTAAAAATTGGGCTGAGAATTGGCTCAAAAAAATTACCTAAAATTCTTAATAGGCCGAAAATTAAAACACAACTCCATTAACCAAATAGCCGTATTCTATCTCAAAGTAATGAAACAAATTTACATGAAAAAAAGAAGGAAAAAGACAGGCTACCTGCATACAAGGATTTTGTTTACTGGAAATAATATAAGGAAGTGAAAATTAATGTAGAATCAAGAAAAAAGTTTAGAAGCTTGTGTGGATGGGTGACAGGTGGCATGAAATTGTTTGGCTGCATGTCTGGCATGCATGTACCAGCAGAGAGATGGAAATTAAGAAAAAAAGCGTTTTCACTACAAATAAAATGCCCGACACACACATCCACCTATGAACTTTGTACGTATAGCTTTGATGATGTATTCTTGATGAGATGCGATGCGTTTATAAATTCAAAATTAAAATTCTGTGTGTCTGTGTGATGATGATGAGGATATTATTTTCAAAGATGGCAGCTGGATCCAGTATATATATATATATCATATCAATGATATGTGAGATATATTGATATGTTAGTATATTGATATTGGTAAAAGTGATTCTTTGATATCTTTGTTTGGGGTAGTGATATTTAAATGAGTGGTCAATTGTGAGTGCATGGATGAATGTACCAAAATACCCTCATTTGCTTGAACAAAGTATAAAAGTAGTCCTAACATTTACTTAAAAAACATGTGTGTTTAGATATTAAAATTTCTAATCTCTCTTTTTTAATTCGTGAATGTATTTATAAATTAATTACTCGAGTTAATTATACTTTTAGAATACTAAATGGCCATATTAAGAAAATAATTAGTATTATGTTTACCGCTAACACATCTCCCTCTTCTAGCCAAAATAAAATAAAAAGTTAAAATAATTTTCATGGTGAATTCTAATTCTAACTAAAAAATTATAATTAAGTAATTAAGAACTAAATTATAATTATTTATATTAATTAATAAATAAATATAAAAATACATAAACACGAGATAATATAAAATGAGAAAAAATAAATTGGGGTAATGGGGTTGATGACATTATAATTGTGAAGGTTGGGTGAGGATAGAATTGTCCAAAAACTGTGATATCAATATCACTCTGAAGATATTCACCTCCCCACATGAATATCTGTTGAGTGATATTGATATCACTTTTGGCCCCAGATATCATGATATTCAGGACAGAAAAAAGATGATATCGTGAATATCATGATATCTGCAGTTATCAATATCAATATCACTGCAACCAAACGACCCCATATATATATTAGCTATTTTTAGTCTGATATGGCAGAAGGAAGAAGAATACACTTCTTTCTCAACATTTTCCTGCTTTCCTATTTTTCCATATTATTATTCCTCACTTGACTTTTGCTTCGAGAATTTCCATTCATTTTCTTTTATTTACCTACTCATCATTACTCGGTTAAATCTTGTATGAAAGAACGAAGGAATGCTGTTTCAGTCGACTGAAGTCAAAGGTAACTTTGATATGGTTTTAATTTATTGTCAAGTCTCTCTGGTGTATTAAAACAATATCTAATGTATTAGTGGGAAAAAAAAAATTAACTATAACATTTATTTCACAAAGGAGGAATACACTAATCAAGTCAAACCTTTCACGAACATGTTAGATTTAACTACTACTATTTTGATGACATTTTTCATGTAAAATCTTTGAAAGTGATGACAGATCTAGTAAATGAATTCTAAAAATTTGACACTATTATTGACAGTGGTAACGGAGCTGACATAATACTCATTTTACTGCCACATAATTTTCTTTTTTACTTTTATTTTTAATTTAATTATTTATGTGGTAAAATAATTGACTTGACAACATGTAAGGTGACAATGTTTGCCACGTCAAATTTGAAGTAACTACAATTTTTTTTTTTTTGCATTTAGCTACTACAAAATTACAACAGCATGAAAATGCTCAAATGCATTAGCAAATAGCTAATATTAGCAACGATAATTACTATTTTTTATAGTAATTTACTGCAACAAATGCTATTATTTTCGGTAGTAAGCTTTAAGAGACAGGAGGAAGAAATTGACTTTTTATATACTCAAAACTAATGAGGACAAAAAATAATTAATCATATCCTATTTTCAGTACCAAGCTTTAAGAGATAAGAGGAAGAAACTGACTTTCTGTGAACTCAAAATAAATAAGGACAAAAACAAATTAATCGTATTCTTCAAAGAAAATTACCGTATTTATGTTTAGATAGTTAATAATAATAGTAATTTTATTTATGTTTGGAGATTGATTAAAATATTTATATGTGGATTATTATATTTTAAATTCTATAAAATCTTATTTAGTGCAATCATTTTAAATTTATAGTTGAGTTCGAAATCCTTAATGTTTGATTTCTTTTGTTTAAGTACATCATCAAAGTTTGAGAATCGTGTGTTTTGATACAATAATTTAAAAACACTACCACAGAAATATTTATTCATCAAAGTATATATATAGGATTGATATTTCCAGTTGAAGAAGATCTGTCATAGTAAACCCAAAGTCCAATAACTACAAATTTTCAATAATTTTTAATTTTTTTTCCCTATGTTTGTTGCTTGTGTAAGCTTACCCGAAGCAGTAAGAAAGGACAAGAAAACAAAAAAGTTTCAGTTATAAATTTATAATTTCTCAGTTAGGAATTGGAATTACACAAATTCAATACAAAATCTGTTATTTATTGATGAGAAAAAACCGGCAGTTCATACGTAAGCCTTAAACAAACTAAACTACTGTGTTTCCTGTAATACTCCATCTCCTTGATTATCCCTTAGCCAATCCCCTAATCAAGTTTTCATATTAATTTAATCAAAACCACAGAAGCTTAGAGAGAGAGAGAGAGAGAGAACCAGAAATTCAGGGAAAACTACAGCTCACTCACATAAATCAGGAACTTAAATTGATTGTCAGATGATATCTGGAGCTAGCTAGGTTATCTCAAGTGGAATAAGTATGAAGCATGAAGAAAGAATCAAACTTTGTGCAAACCAAAACAAGAAGATCCAACAGCATCCAACAGTACTACGTAAATACATACCAGGGAGCTGCCATGGCTCGCAGGTATGCAAGTCGATCTCGACGAGGGTACCCTTGAAGACATGCTGATCATTAGAGACCTTCTTGGAGAGGTAATGACAAACAAGCTCCTCATCACTTGGATAGAACCTGAACCCTGGTGGCAAACTAGCACCAATGTCCCTCAGCCCCATTATCATTATCAAAGAAAAGGGGTTTTTTTTTTTTAATTATTATTATTGTTATGGATATGGAATTGAATATTGAGAAATGGTGGTGTGTGTAGTAGAAGAAGTAGTGGGTTTGGGGGAAGATTTGATGTGTGTGTTCTTTTGGGAGAAAGAATATTTGGAGTAGAAGAAAGGTTGGTGTTGGGAATGTGTATATATAGAACAAAAGGCTCTATGGGATGACAGCAAGCAAGAAGTCCTCCTGATCTCTAAATATAATTCCTCTTCTGCACGGCCCACTTCTTTTGTTATTTTTTGACACATAAGAGGGTTTTGCTTATTGCTCTACTCTATTCTATTATTCTTTTTTTAAAAAATATATATTATTGAAGTAACTAAAATTATTGGGTTGGGGTCCCATGGATTGTGTAACTAGTTAGTTATATAGTAGGAGGGAAGTTTGAGGAAAACCCAAATTTGCAAGATATCTTTCATGTAATTGGGTCACCTTTCCCTTGTGTTGTTTTTTTTATTGATGACTATGTCATCTTCCCTTGCAAGAATTTGAGCTTCTTTTTTGGTAAATCTCGGGTGCTAAAGAATCCTAATCTTCATTTGAAATCAAAGGTTTATTAGATACACTAAGATAGTCATAACGAAGCTAGTAATAAAAAGTATGATCTAAACAATGGAAATCAGGCAGACAAGAATGTCCTTCATTAGCAAGATATAATCTGCTTTAAGATTACTTTCTCTATAAACGTGTATGATCTGCACCTCCCAATCTCGATGGAGAAGATCTTTCGCACGAAAGAGTGTAGCAATGTAGGCGTGGTCATCGGGGTCCTCAGCCTGAAGAAGGAGAACAACATACTGAGAGTGGAGTTGGAGCTGAATTTTACGGTAGCCCCGTTCCAAGCCAACTGCTAACCAAACACGACATCCCTCAACTCAGCCTTGGCAATAGAGCATTTACAAAGGTTCATGGAGAACGCCGCCAAGCAGCATCCCTGAGAATCTCGTATCAAGCCTCCTATGCTGCTTGTACAGACTCGGAAAGAACGGAGCAGTTGGAGTTGAGGGTGACCCACTCGGGAGGAGGCGGCTCCCACGAGATACATTGCTCCATTTTGGTGGGCAGGACGAATGAGAAATGAACTAGTCCCTGTCTAGGGTGTCTCCCACTAGCGCCACCCAAACCTAGATGTGACGTGTCAGGTTATCCGAAGTGGTGAGCTTGCTGTTAAACACTCAGCCATTGCGAGCACGCCTAAGCCACCAGTAAGTGCTCTAAATAACAAGTATAGCTCAGGTTTTCAAATAAATCTAGATCCAAGGCAAGAGCGGTGACTAAAAGAACGTTTGATTGCCAGAAGGTAGGGCCAAAAGCTTCCAGGTGGCAGAAGAAAGAGGGATATCTCGCAACACATACAAGATAGATTCCTCTTCCCCCAGGCAGACTTGACAGGCATCAAAATCCATCAAGTGTCGTCGGTGGCATTCAAAATTAGGGGGTAACCTATTATGCGCCACCACTAGAGAAATTGTCTGATCTGCTGTGGTCCCATCCATTTCCAAATAAGTCTCCAAATTGGCTCAAGAGGTGGGTCACCCATACTATGACCTAGTTCCAACCATTAAGTTACTCTACCGCTACTTAGTTTGTTAGCCACTAACAATGGAGTTCATAATGAACATCCTCACTACCGTACAATAACAAGTAAGACTGTCTCTAACAGTTCCGATACAATAAGAATGAAAGCCCATAACAGTAACACAAAACAAAAAAAAACCAAGCCATAAATCAAGATTAGTAGACAAAGCCATTAACCAAAATCGACAGCCAGTACCAATATCCTTGTCAATCCAAAAACAGAAACCCATCATGCATCAATCCCAGTACCCGTTCCCGACAACCATTAGTGATTAGCCTAGCCCAAAATCATCAACCCACAACTCATACCGATATTCATGAATCAATTACATCATAGAGTATGGATCATAGCAGAACTAAATTAAACCCCTCACCTGAAGCCTTGCTGAATCTGGATCTGAAACTAGCCAAGACAATTTCCTAAGCTTACACAACTGTACTACAATCATCCCGCAAGAGATTCCTGAGAAGAACAAACACCAGAATCAGTCTGATTAGCGAAGAACACCAAAACTCTAAACTGCAGAATCCTAATGACAGAGTTAAATCTTCTAAAACAGAGAAGGTTTACCTGAATCCGAGTTTGAACAATCGCTCTTGATCAATCCCTTAACCTTCCCTCAAGCTCTCTAGATGATCCGATTATCCTATCTTCGATTCTCTCCCTGAATCCTCACCGTTCGTCGAAAATGATTTGAGGGAAATAAAGAATGAAATTAGGATTATGAACTGTTCTGTAAAAAATCATTATTTAAGCTGAACTGGTGTAAAGGCCGCTACAGACAGTGAAATGGCCGTTGCACATTTGCAACGTCCGTTGCCAAATGTGTAACAGTCGTTACATGAATTTTAATGGCCGTTATAGGTCCCTTTTTTTTGAAACCACCCGTTCTGACGGTGCATCATTTCGACATCAAACGAGTGAGTTATGCCCAAATTACCGAGCTGCGAAATCTTGAAACTTCCAAAGATAACATTGATCATCCTGGCCGTTCTACTTCCTTGAACTAGTAAACCCAATTCCAATTATTTCCAAATGACTTAACGGGTAACGGGACATTACAGTGAAGCAACTGACGAAGAACTGCGGATGGTCTAAAGGGAGATTAATAAAGCTAGCTGTTGTCCCTTCAAAATCGTAACAGTGGTAGTACTCTTCCCTTTGCTTGTGTTGAGGGATGCACCTTTCATATTGGCCGATTTGGAGGATCATTTACCCGCTGGATTTATAGGGCCAATATCCACTCCAGAAACCCTGACACCCTCCTTTCTTCGAATTATGCTTCTTGGGTACTTCCAGCGGAACCAGCAGAGAAATGGTGTGAAGGGAGCTAGAGGTTGTCGAACCAGTAAGCGGAACTAGAGGAGTGAAACACTAGTTCCATGGCCGAGGGGGGGGGGGTCATCCTCCATACTCAAGAAATGGGATCCTTGTGGTAAACCTGAATATGAAGGAGATGTAGCAACTTGTTCAACGATTGCCAAGGGAGGTGGCACAATAGGTTTACCAAATCCCGATGTGTTTTTCTTCGACCTTGAGTTGGCGAGCATCCAAGGTCCAAAACTTCCTCCAAGAATAGAGGGTTCGAATTAACCTGATCCTAGCGTTTGGTTTGTCGGGCATAAATCATTGGTATGGCCATAAATGACTCATTTGAAGTAGACCACATGCAAGCCCTCATACTCAATGCGTCTAACCCGGTGCAACAACTTCTACTTCGATAACATCTTTTTAACAAGTCCACACAGACACAAATCCTAGCATAATTACCCCTCTTTATAGCTAGCGTCATTGGGTCATTGCGAACAAGTGTCCAACTTCTCACCGATGCAACATAGAAAAGTATCCGTGAAAATTTTCAAAGGCAAGCCAGGGCGCCGAACCCAAACAAGAGTATACAAGTGTCAAAACCCTCCTGCCATAATCGAGGGACAATCTGTAGTGCTCTCCAATCTTCATGGGCCCGTCCAAAGGAGTTCAACGGTAATCCTTTGAGATATCGAATCTAGCTCTACAGAATCGAACCCCATGTTAGTGATTCAAACTTGTCCTTAAGCTATAAAAGGAGGCCTTCGACCACCATTGTAAACACAACTTAGATTTTATAAAACAAATTTCAGAACTTAGTTCCTGATTTCCTTCAAACTTTTGCTCATTGTTTTTTAGCTTAAGGATGTATTATCATTGAATAGAGGTACACACCCTAAACTCCATGGCGCCATTCGACCTAGACACTTAGGGTTCCTAACTCTTTATAGCTAGTGGGTCCAAGTACTCTCCACCGACACTAAGGTTCGACTCGTCGTTCTGTTACTTAAGCTTATTGGTATAGGGTCCCTGCCCGTGGCTGCAGACGGTTTATATCAGCTAGTATTAGAGCACGGTTCAACAGTAGGACCACTCTATCCATTTATCTTTATGTTTTTATAAAAATTTCGAAAACCTCTAAATAGTTTCATCTTGTGTTCTTATTTCATCTATCTTTTGATTTCAGTGTTATATTTCGTGTAAGGTGGAAAAAGCTTGGTGGTCAAGAAAAAAATACAAAGGAAAAACAGAAAAAATAGGCATAATACCCTCGGATAGCACCAACTATTGCGTAATCCCCAAAATATACACGCCGTATTAAAAAATACTCAAATAGCTCAACCTATAGTGTAACAGGATTTCTCGTAGCACGCCGTGATGTTCCGTCCAAATAGTTGCCACGTAGGATGACAGAGTGTTATGACTGGGTTTTTTTGCTGATGTGGAGACTGACGTGGAAATTAATAAAAATTTAATTTGTCGGTGGTAAAAAATGAAAACAAACAGTCACTTCCTTATTCTCCCACTCTTCCTCTCTCTTCGGAAATTCATGGCGGCCTGTGGTTGGGGTCGTCGGAATCATCAGACTCCTCGTCAGATTCCTCTACATCCCACCATCTTCGCCGGCGAAACCACCGCGGCCTATTGCTTCGGTGTCCATCCATCCCCATTCAGTATTCCCAAACAGAGACGCAGTTAAGAAATATGTTCCCTCTCTATTATCAACATACTAACAACACCATTGTTGAAAAAAGCGTGAAGAGCCCAGGCAGCAACGGAAGCTCACCCTGTTCTCTGTTCAAGTATTGCTGGAAACTGCATCTTCATGTAAGTGCAAGTACAGATCACCAGCATCACAACTGTGAGAAACGAGTGGAAATTGAAGAGAGTCGACTGACCAAAGAAACCACCAATTTAGAGGAAGGATATTCAGCTTGCAATCAATATTTACCAAAGGAAATCAAACTCTCAAATGAACAGAATTTTACTATCTATTACCATATCTTAATCCTGCAGCAGCTAAAGGATTGTGAGTTAACAAGGTTCAGATCTGCAAAAAAAAAAAAAAAACAAACGGAAAGCTCAAACGAGCAGCCGCCAAAGCAGAGAAACTGAAAAATACTACGGAGGATCCATAAGCTACTTGATCTCAGAAGAAGTTCGGATCAGACGCATCCGTGACGTTAGGTTAGTTCACGGGTGAAGAAGTGAATTCCAGAACTTTTCCCGTTCGGTTGCGGTTTTGAGGTTCAATCAATTGATTTGTTCTGAAAGTGAACGATGAGTTCTGATTTGCAAACTCAAGCCTAGCTCCACCCCCCACTCCGCCGCCGGACCAATCCCCGTTCGCCGCACCGCCGCCAGACATAATCGGAGCTTATTCTTCAATATTGAGGAGCTCGAGATCGTCGTGATTCAGATCTGAAACGAATCAAGCTCGATATCGTCCGCCGCACTGCCGTCGACCAAGGAGCAATCGTCGTGATTTGAGATCTAAAACGAATCAAGATCTCCAAGACTAAGGAGCTCGAGATCTGAACTGAAGCTGGCAGAGTTGGGCTTCTTCTTCGGCGGCGACGAGCTCTTTTTCATTGGAGAAATCGTCACAGCAAGTGTCGTTCTAGATGCGGAGATAGATAAGGGATGAACCCATATAGAGCCCTGGGGAAAGGACGCGCTCCACATGACTGGAGGCGAAATAGAGATCGGAGATCGGAGAACCGTTGGTCGACTACGGTGGTGGTGGTGTTGAACGGAAAGACAAAGAGAATGGGATAAGAGAGAGAAAGTGTTTTTAATTTATTTATTAATTATTATATTTTATTATTTAATAAAAAAGTTGTCAGTTTTTTTTAATTGTAATTTATTCTATAAATGCTTATGTGGCCAAATTTGTCCACATCACCTAACACATACTTAATTTATATGCCATGTGGATTGGTTTGCCAACTCAGACTAACGGAATATGAAAAAAATTGACGGCGTGCTATTTAAAACTTGAGTCCCGATAAATGGCGCTAAACGAGTACTTTGTAAAACGATATGTATATTTTGGGGATTACGCAATAGTTGGTGCTATCTGAGGGTATTAAAATAGAAAATCGACCCAAACATAGCTAGACCACCATCGCCAAAGTTTTTTATAGGTGGATTTTAAGAAGAGGGGTTAAGTATTCATGTAGTATAGCTTTCGTTGTGTCTCAATTTTTGTTTGAATTGAAACCCTAAGACTATTGATTACTTATGTGCATGACTGACGAGTTGTAGAAATGATTGTGCTTGTGCCCTAGAGTAAAACCCTAGGTTAGAGGTTTATTGTGTCATACGTCTCGATATTTCTTGACTTGGTAGCTTCGTAGAAACTTACAACTGTTTGAATTGTGTTGACTTTGTTCTGATTTTTAAAACCCTAATTTGAGTGACTATCATGAGTGGAAAAATCAAGAGTGAGTGAGTTTAGTTCATATTCTAGGTTGATAGGCTTGGGAGGCTTTTGTTCTTTTTGTTCGTTACTAACCATGATAGATGAAAGAATGGTGTCCTGGAAGAAGCATTGGCGACTATCACCCAGCTTCTAAATAAATTTACGGGGCTAGCAGATGCGACCATACTAGTCAGCCACGATACCAGCCCTAGAGCCAGCCCTAGCACCAGCCCGAAACCAACCCCGGAGCATGCCCCAATACCGGCCCCGACACCAACTCCGGCACAGCCCCAGCGCAGCCCCAGGCACCAGCCCTAGTGCAGCCCAGACACCAACCCCAACACCAACCCAGCTTAGTCCTAGGCCCCAGCCTTGGCACCAACCCTAACGCAACCCAGGCCCTGGCCCAGGTACAACCTTAGGCCCGCACCCCGACGCCAAATCATTGACAGATCACACCAGGTGTTTCTCAGCCGTTTCATGATGGATTTTGAGTGCTCAAATAGTAGAGGATGGATGGGATAAAAGGGATAACCTATTCTATAGAAGGTGTGTGATTAAGGATAAAGTTTGTAGCATGGTGATCGATGGAGGGAGTTGCACCAACGCGGTCAACCTTGGATTGGTGGAAGGCTTAGCACTCCCAAATCAGAACACCCCAAGCCCTACAGTTACATTAGCTCAATAATCGTGGAGAGTTAAGGGTGACACGACAAGCTCTTGTGCCCTTTAGCATTGGAAGGTACACAGATGAAATTTTATGTGATGTTATTCCTATGGAAGCTGCCCATATTCTTCTTGGACGACCTTGGCAATTTGATAGGTACTCCACTCATAATGGGAGGACTAACAAGTACCTCCTAACTCATGGAGCTAAAGTATACCAGATCAAACCCCTATCCCCGACGGAAATCCTAAAGGATCAAGTAGATAAGAAGGTGAGCTGAGAGAAGAAAGAGAGTGAGCTCAAGAAACGAAAGATGAGAGAAGAAAAGACTGCCACCGCGAGTGTAAAAACAGAATTAAAAGACCCACAAGGTCTAGGAGCTCAAAAAAGTGAGGCTGGGTGGAGAGAAAACCCAATAGTGAGCCCCCACGAAAGTAGACAAACCTTGGTTATGAAGCATTCTTTAATGGCAACCCCTAACAAGGAATGCCCTAACCCTAACCCTAACCCTTCATTTTCTAGTGCTTTTGCCTTATTACTAAAGGGTTCCAAGGGTGTGCTCACTAAGGAGACACCAAGAAAGGAGCCATTCTTCCAAAACCTTGAGCGTCCAACCAACTTGGAGCCGTATGCTCATCGCTCAAGTAAGGATTTTCACCAAGCCATCAAACCAATTACTGTAACATACCAACTTTCTATATTGATGACACTCGATTTAACGTAATTATTAGCCTCATTTAAGTGACATTTCCTTGCTTGAAACACGATTTTAGGGTAGAATAGCGTATATTCATTCAACTGCTCTTTTTTTCCTACCGATTTGGTTACTTTGGCCCTTTTGGGTCTATTTGATGTGTTTTCTAGTGTCTCTATGAGTTCACAGGTTTTTCCATCAAAGACATAGCCTCAGACGTGTTCGGGAAGCAAGGAAGCCTCAAGGAATGACCCAAAATCGATACCAGAAGTTAAACCGAGTGAAGAACCAAGTTTCCACTGCCCAGCACAAAGTTTTCGGCGAGAATATTACAAAGTCTTCACCGAAAATACCTTAAGAAAACCACAGGACATGCAGTTGCTTTATACTAAAGTCTTCGGTGAAAAGTTCTATAGTCTTCCCCGAAAACTAATGCAGAAACTACACAGCAGAAGATAGAAGAATTGAGCCGAGTTTTTAACAACTTCACAAATTTTCGTCGAGAACTTTACCCTTTTCCGAGACAGGGTTGGAAACCACACAATTAGAGTTTTAGAGTCGCCACGACTCTAGGGTTGATAGATAGAGTTTGGAGAGCGTCCTCGGAGTTCTTGGAGAGATCGTGACGCCATCCTTCCACCTCGGAGCGCTCGGAGCTAGGAGTTGAAGATCGCCAGAGATTGAAGCTTCACATGAATCGCTAGACATCAGTCGCCATTATTAGGTTTTTCAGTTCCTATTTGTTATTCCTTTGCATGATGATCTCCTATGTTGTCTTTGATTCTCTTGTATCGAATATGAGTAGTTGAATTCGTAGAGCTTAGATTAGATGAACCCTAAGTGACTCGGGGCTTTAAAGCGGTCACGGATCGGCGGTAATTAGATTCAGATTCAGACAGTTTCTCTTGCGTGGTTGTTTTGTTCTTTGTTTCCTGCGTTTCTTGTCTACTTGATGCCTAGATTAGATTCGTGTTAAGATAAAGTTAGTCGCTAGACTTTAGTCGCCAGACATCCGTCTTACTTTGGAATTCAAATCAATCAATTAACCTAATCAACGGAGTGTGCCTTTCGTAGGAACCATTTAGGGTTGATCCGCTTCTAGAGTAACTCGCTGTTCTTATTTGTGCCAGTTAGTTTTCTGTTGCCGAAGTGAACCACGGACGGTGAATAAAACTTGGTAATTAGATCGGATAGAGTGAACGTTTGCCAGTCTTAAACCTAAGAGCTTGGAGTATTGCTTTGATCATAACAGATCGTCCAGCATGAGACAATAAGTTGGACTGCCAAGATTGAGCTTTTGATGCCAATCTATCAAGCATGTACCTGAAAGTCTCTTTCTTAGTTGAACCCCATTCAGCTGGAACACCTAAATAGTTTCCAATAGAAACTGAAGCATCAACTCCAAATTCAGCTGCAATGTTATTCTTAATCATATCAGGAGTGTTTGTAGAGAATAGAATGGAGGATTTTGAAGTATTGATAGCCTGGCCAGAAACATGATAGAACCTTTGAAGGACCTGATGAATGGTTCTTGCTTCTGAAATAGATGCAGATCCAAATATGATAGTGTCATCTGCAAATAGGATATGGTGCAAAGTAGGACAGAACCTATTCAACTTAATACCTTTCATTCTTCTTTGACCTACTGACTGTTGAATCATGAATGAAAGTACATTAGAAACCAGGATAAACAGATAAGGAGATAGTGGATCTCCTTGTCTTAATCCTCTCGATGGATAAAACCAATCAGTAGGAGATCCATTAAGTAAAACATTAAATCTGAAAGATGTGATTAATGTTTTTATCCAATTGATCCAAGTAGCATGGAAACCAACTGCATGTAGAGTGGCAAGAAGGAAATCCAAAGAAACTCTATCAAAGGCCTTTAGCATATCCACTTTGAACAGAAAATCATACTTGCTACCTTTCTTCCTTGTTCGAAGTTTATGAACTACCTCATGAACTACAATCACATTATCCTGAATGCACCTATTACCAATGAAAGCTGACTGCAATTCTGAGATAATATGGGAGATATAAGGCTTGAGACGAGTAGTCATAATCTTTGAAATAACTTTCATCCTGAAATTTGCTAAACCTATAGGTCTGAACTGAGTAATGACCTGACGATGCTTAACCTTAGGAATCAAAGCAATGAAAGTGTCATTCCAAGAATCTTGAATAAGGCCATGATCAAAGAAAGAACGAACTTCCGAGCAGAAATTATGAGATAAAAGATTCCAATGAACCTGGAAAAAACGACCTGGAAATCCATCAGGACCAGGTGCTTTTGAAGGACCTAGCTGGAAGACTGCACACTTAATTTCTGCATCTGTCACAGGCTTGATAAGATTCTGATTCATAAAGTGATCAACTTTCCTTGGTAAGTTCTGCATAAAGGAGTAATCAATAACATCCAAGGATTGAGAGAATAAAGAGTTGTAGAAGTGAACAATATGAGCTGACAGATCTGTGGATTTGATATCCAGGAATCATCATCCAACTTAAGAGTAGTAATATTGTTAATACTTCTTCTTTGCAAAGTTGATCGATGAAAGAAGCCTGTGTTATGATCTCCAAGATGTAGCCACTGATTTCTAGATCTTTGAGACCAATAACTTTCTTGAATAGACCATCTCCTTGACAATTCTTCATTTATACATTTAATCCTTAGGAGATTAACTGGATTTGAATGAAGAGCAGAAACAACCTCCAGTTCATGAAGAAGATGAGTAATCTGAGTGTTATTATTACCAATAACATCCTTTTTCCATGTTGATAATGCTGTGGCACATTGAGATAAATTTGCAGTAGTTGACAGATTTTGATTCCAAATCAACTCCACTTGCTGAACATAACTTGGCTCAATGAGCCAGCTTTCCTCAAATTTAAAGCTTCTTCTCTTCTTCCTGATTGTTGGATCAAAAGCAAGAAAAAGTGGAGCATGATCTGATTGAGATATTGGACACACCTGAAACTGTGCTTTAGAGAAAATCTGTAACCAAGCATTGTTGCACAGCACTCGATCAAGTCTTTGTCGAACTAATCCCCCAACAGAATTATTATTAGTCCAGGTATAACAAGGACCTTGTGACTTGACTTCCAATAACCTCATTTGGTGAATGAAATCATTAAAGTCTCTCATTGTTGCAGAGTCTGGAGGATTAGATCCTTCTTTCTCTTCAATGCAGCAGACTGCTTTGAAATCACCAATCATACAAAGTGGATAATCAATGTCATCTTCATGATTGTGCACTACTCATTCCAAACTGCTAATCGATTGTCTCTTCGAGGAGCTCCATAAACAAAACTAATATTGAAACTGACTGTATCTGACCAGTGAGTATCAATATAGTTTTTGGTGCTATTTAGAACAATAATGTTCAAATCTTGAGTCCACCATAATGCTAAACCACCTGATAAACCATCAGGATCCACATAGAATGAGTGTGAAAATTTAAGCTTCCTTCGCAACCTTTCCATAGCATTTCTTTGTTGCTTAGTTTCCATAAGAAAGACTATGGAGGGACAATTTTTGCAGATTAAATCCTGCAAATATTGAATTGTAGAGGCCTGTCCCATACCTCTACAATTCCAGCTAATAATCACTTGGACTTTGGTGGCATTATGGCTGCCACCAGAGCCTTCGAAGTAGAAGCTGAAGTACTATCATCTGAACCAGAAACCATATTATCATCTCTTGATGGATGAAGTTGAGGATGCTGAGAAAGACTGAGAGGGCAAGTCAGAAGTCCCCTTTCATAACTTGTTGACTCATTATGATCTGAAGAAGGAATCAAATCTGTTGTTGTTCTTCTTTTCTTAACTGCTTGTATCAAAGCAGGATCAGGTTCAGTTCCACACAGATTTTCCCAGCAACTTCTGTTTGGTTTCAAAAAAGGAAGAGCAGAATCAAGTTTTCCATGCTAGCAGGTCGATAACTTGAATGACCAGGATGAAGTGAGTTAATTATGTTGGAAATTAGCTCACTCTTAAGATTCAGTAGTGAATATACCAGAATTGGTATAGGCATTTTCTCAACTTCATTAAAAGACAAGCCACAGTAATACTCTGCTAGAGAACGAAGTATTAAAGAATTATTAGGCATACAGAAGTGAGAGAACCCCAATTCATGCATAAAGTCTGGACTCTGGTAACCAATCCAGAAAGGAGCAAATAGATCAGCTGTTGCTTCTCGATAAGGTAAACGATTAACTCCTGCTGTATAAGACAAAGCTGATGAACTTTGAAAGTTCCTTAGAGCAGAAGTAACAGGTGCTGTAAAGTGTGGGGACACCTGGCAAGTTGGAAGATTTCCTGGACAAGAAGGAAAAGGAGAAGATGACTCACACCTGACCGCTTGATTTTCTTCTGCCGGAGTATGAACTAACCGGTGACCAGAATTTGAAGAGGAAGCAGCAGTATGAGAATTATCCTTATCTGAAGTACATGGAGAAAGCTTTCCTAACTGTCGATTACCTTCAAACTTCCTAGGAACTTCAACTCTCATGTGACTGCCATAACGAGTTGGATGTGTAAGGAAGAATTCTGAATTAGCAGACCTGAGTTCACAGTATGAAATTGTATGACCCATAATACCACAACAGTAACAAAAATCTGGTATATTTTCATATACAAAATCGAACTTGTTAAGCTGGCCTTGCTCTCCTGGATACTGAAATCCTGTAGGCAGAGACTTATCAATGAACAACTCCAGGTAAAGTCTTAGAAAGCTACTCCATTCACCAGGTCTACGACCTTCCTCATCAACAACAATCAAACTCTTAAAAAGACTAGCAATAAGAGCTATGTTCTCATCACCCCTGAGATCAGGTGTCAAACCAAGAACTCGAACCCAAACAGAAGTTGAATCTATTTGAACATCCTGAGGTGAATTGAATCCTTCCCATGATCTAAGAACTAAATGTGATTGAAGAAGTGACCAAGGACTTCCAGACTCAATTCGAACCTTATCTTCCTCTTCAAAGAAATTGAAAAGAAAGATGTTCTGACCAGGTAAAGATTGAACTCGAAGATCACCTTTGAGATGCCAAACTCTCAAAGCATTGTTCTTGATAGCTGAGATTGAACAAGATCTTTGACTAATAAATCGGCCAACAAGAGACTTGCTAGAGAAGAAACCACTTCTGCCTTGTTCTCTATGTAATACAAGCAAAGGTTCTGCACAACTCATTAGTGCTGTGTTGGTGATAAGGTCTGCAATATTTTGATGATCAACCATGAAGGAAGAAAGCAAGAAGAAGAGAAGGAACAGAGGAGTTGAAGAAGGTGATTTGAAAGAAGAGGAAGTATTTGCTCACACAAGGGAGAAAAGTGCTCAAAGTTGAGAGAAAAGCTCAATACTGAGAAAATTAGTCCACAAAATGCCAATAGGCACCATTTTTCTTAGACTTCTCTATATGTGTGAAATATAACATATATAACATTAAAAAACTGATAATTATATCCTAATCCTAAACCTCAAACTCTAAAATTTAAAAATTTAATGAGCTAAACGGCAACACAATGTGCTTCCAGTTTAACTTTCAATAGGGTTTCTACACATGTTAAAATTAACAAAAAAAAAAAAAGTACAATCATGCTAAAAAATCATAGGTCCGAAAATAATGATAATCATATCATATATAAACTCCAATAGCAAATATAGTATTTTAAAGGTAGTTCATCAAGTGACTTTGTAGTCTACTAATAAAGTAACTACACCATTATGAAGGAGGTCATAGGTTCAAATCCACACCCAATCATCTACAAAAAAACAGTTCATCAAAGTTCCAATAGCTAACCGATAAAGATATATATGGTTTGAAATCTGGTAAATAAATGTTTTATCAACTACCCATCAATCAAATTCAATTCGACCACGTAGCATGAAGCTAGCTAGCTAGATGTTGTACCAATAATAAGCATCGTCCTTGTTCTCTGGAATTTCAAGTGCCACATAGGTTGACGGCTCCTCCTGCTGGGCCCTTAACTTCCTTAGCTTGTTGGGCTTCTAGAGAACTTGCGCTTCTTTATAGTTGATGCAGCTGTTGGTTTATAAGTAGCATCATGGCCACACCTTTCCCTTTGTGTCGAGGGAGGTTGTGAAGAAGAAGCTGATGTTGCTATAGGACAACTAGTTTCTACAAATTTAAACTCTACTTCCCCTTGCCGACCATCATCTTCCTCCTCCTCTTGATCGATAACTCCTTTACTCCACAATGCCAATCTTGTATATATAACATATATCATTAACATCACTATCAATACACATACAAGAAAACCCACAAATGATACTCATCATTTTAGAACATTTACACTTACCGGGCGTCGAGCTTAATATCATCTTGATCCTCCCCCGCCAAAATAGCAATGTGCCTATACCTCTGCAGTTTGTCTAAGTCCATGGTCTCAATTTTTCCATTTCGATACACTACCTATACACACGTAATATATATAAATGAGTATCAACTTATAGAAAAATGATGATCGTGAACAATTTACATATTTTTCACATTGAAAAATCATTTGGAAAATAAAAATTTACAAATAGTTACTTACAAGAGATATATACAAACTATAGCGACATAAAATCCTTAATTGGCCAGGTTTGATCCTTATTAGGGGAATCAAATCATTAAACACCATATATATATATAATCATTTTAAAAGTTAAATAAAGAGATAAGTTATGTTAATTATAGATGATGAAGTAGCAAATCGAAGAAATTCGATAGAAAGAGAGAATTTTTTTAATTGTAACGAATATAATTAACCTCAAAGAGATTTTTATCAACAAGGTAGTTGACTACGCCACCAACTTCAGGTAGACCCAAAGTTTGCATATCATTATTCATGATTAGTTTCCCAATCCAGTGAATGGGTTTCATGGCTTGAAAGTGCTTCTGTATATGTATGTAAAAAGAGACACAATTGCATTAATTAGACCTTAGATAATATAAACATAATACTAGTGATCATAGTAAGAGAGATTTAATTACTTTGAGATGAGCTTTAGCAGAGGCTCGAAGATCATTACGAAACTGATTCAAACCATCATCATCTGGGTTAACCTTGGATTTGATTGGACAGCGTTGTTGTGGTTGTGCTTCTTCTTCGACCACAGGTGCAGGAGGAGCTGAAACATCAAGTATTTCGTCAAGTGATGAGTGACTATTTGACTTTGACTCATCGTTCAAGTAATTTGCATTGCATCATTATAAATAACATCCCTTTTTCGGGTATCAATATTCAAACACAAAGGTCAAAATAAACAAGATAATTGTTCCATGAATGATCATGAAGAATGGTCACTTAATATGTTGAGCTAGTTAAGACTCACTATAAATTTTAATAAAAAAAAAGACTCATTAGAAATATAAATAAACGTAATTAAATAATTGGATGTCTACACTAGCCACTTTCTACAAAATCAACTTGAGCTAGCATTAGAAATATAAGGCCACTAGAAGCATGGTTCACATCCATGTCTAAACACAAGCATGAAGAGAGTGTAAGTGATCATGTGACTAGTTTGGGAGGGAAGTTTTCGAACATAATCATCGGTAGAAGAAAATTTGGAGGGCCACGAGGCTTAGGATTTGTTATTTCATACCATCTCTATTTCAGTATCAATCTAATCTAATGGTCACTAGTGTTTTTGTGATGGTCATTAAGCTTAAAGCTTAATGACTTAGAGAGGTTTTTTGGAAGGTGATTTAAGAGGATGGGATTTCAAATGCTTAGAGAATTCAAATAGCATGGGAATTGAGGTCCCCATGCTATTTGAAAAATAAAAGGTTTGGATGGGCGACTTGGAGAGATTGTTAAGTAGGAAATTTATAAAATAAAAATTTGAAATTAAAATTCATTTTATGAAAGACCAAAATAGTCCTATAATTAGTTCTCATCCTAATTTTCTATTTTTAATTGGGGAAATAGGTAAAAAAACCCTCAAATCTCTTCCTCCATCCCGAAATATATACTCTTTAATGGAGATTTTAAAATCTTCTCCAAATCACTCTGGGCTCATCATTGGTTTCCAAATCACCCACAATCTCCAACATTATTTTGCATCCAAACAAGATATTTTCCCCAAATATATAGGGTAGGGATTTGGGCCCTAAATCACCCAAAATTCCCACCTCAAACAACCCCTAATAAATTTTCGAGGGAAGGTAAAAATACAATAGTGTATGTTATCTCAAGAATTAGTTTATTATAATTAGTTATTTAGAACGCGAGTGTATACACATATATATAAGCTTAACTCTTTAAACAAATTTGGATAATCTGTAATCGGTATCCATATTGCAACTACTCCTTTTTAAAAGCTACATCAAGTGATTGGAATCCGATCTAAAGATTTTTTTTCCATGTTCCAAATATGATTATTCAACAGATATTGACCAATTATTTGTGAAAACATAAATAATTCAAAGATTCATAACATACTATTGACCACAAGCTTAGTTCTACGACTTCAACCTATAACAAAACATACACAAATTGTAGCTTTGAAAAAACCCTTCAAACATTCATAAAAAACCCCTCAAACCAAACATAGTTAAATGATAGTTTAGAAAGATAAGTGCGACATGATTAAGTCAGACAAGCACAAAACTTAAACAATTGAACATGAAAACATAAACATAGATTAAGACAAAATCTTATCGAACAAAGTCCAAGAAATTCTAATATGTAAACTTGCAAATTGGTTAGAAGATAATAAGAATACAATATGTTGTGAGATCTCACCTCCAATCAGTGGTAGGAAGGTCCACATCTCTCCTCTTGATTTCAGATCTGTACAATCATCACATATAACACATAAATTAGGACTTTTTATTATATAGTATTTACAACGACAAAAGATTGACTACAAATTTCACAATCTAAAGAAAAGAAGAAGAAGAAAAAAAATGAGGTTATTATCTTTATGTTGTGTTATGAAGGTGTTAAGCCAAAGAAAAAAGAAGGCTCACCTCACCTCACTTGACAAACTATGGAAATGACTCTGTATTGAGTTCAAAGGTTTGGTATGTGTATATTTGGTTTTGGCGTGGGTGTATATATGACCATAAAAATGTTATAGGAGTTGTTTGTTTGCGTGTTATAATTGTCTTTCTATAGATGAAAATTTGACTATAATTAACAATTGTAATATTAGTTTTCTTTCTTACTATTGCGCTATGCTTTTAAGCTCGCGAGTAATTTATTCATTTAATTTAATACCATAAATTTATAGTAACCGCACATATTTAAACATAATTTATTAGTCGAATCTCACTTTTTTACCACGTGTTGGAACTCTTAACAAATTATTAAGTTGTTTGAAATTTCAAAACACACTTCACTACAAATATTAAATTTTCTTTTGGATTCCAAATATATGACTTATCATGTCGACATGTTTCATTTTTATTCCAGTATGTCCTCGCTCATGTCAAATTAGAATTGAAAAATACACCATTGAGTCTCAAAGACTATGATACCATCTGTTCGCCCGAGAGGATTGGGGAGTACGATTAGGTTCAACCTGAAGAGTCAATAGATAGATGGTTACTTGTCTCGTCCCTGGTCGCCGGTCAATGCTCAGAACGTACTTCAAAAGGAGTACATGAAACTGTAGTAAGGGGACTAACAATGATATGTGTATGTAAGCGGGTGAGGTCATATAAGATAGACAGAGAAGTATTGGGGTACCCCTTAGGGTTTTGTGCAGTGGAGAGCCCTCAAGCATACGAACCAGAGTCTACAACTTAAGGCGTATCATTAGGAGTATCTGTATTATGTTGTGTGCGTTGATGTTGAGGGCTGAACTCTTATTTATAATGTTCAGGAGTCCGAGTCCGATGTGGCTAAGGGTATTCTTTTCCGTTTAGGATTGTTCTCCGAGTTTGCTAGGGAAACCCTAGGAGGCCATGGCTTTCGTAGTGCTTCTGGTGGGCCTCGCATTCCGTGTGGCCCAGTTGATCTTTGAGGAAACCCTAGGCGGATGTCGGCCCTTGGGTTCCATCATGTTATGATTGTACGTTGGCGAGTACGCCGAGCGTGGGGGCTAGCAACGTGGTTTCGCCCCATCAATTGCCTCCGAGCGTGATTAAGAAGCCAGAGACTTGGAGGGCATCTAAATCGTGCTTAAAGAAGAAGAGGGTTCTGTTCGGCGTGTGTACGCGCCTGATTGCATACACATGAAGATCTACGTTGCTGGGTGACGTCACCCATATGGTCTGCTTTTGTGATCACTAGCTTCTGTCAGAAGCTTTTGGGAGAGACTTTTCCTCTTCTCACCATTATGACTTCCAACCGAAAATCCTTACTTTTTTGTTGTAGTTAATTTTGTGCGCCACGCGTCATCCTAGGGATCGGTTTCTCACCTTCGATGCAATTTTTTACTATTGCATGTTTGACACACGCCTTTTTGAAAAAGAGGGGGGCTTCTTTTGGCGGGCTTCTTCCCCTTCCATGACTGCCAAGCACCTTTCCTAGGCAACGTTGGCATATCCCAGGGTGACTTCTTCCCCTGCTAACCGTAACGTGTCTGTCGGGCAATTATTAGGCATCGTTTCGCTACTCCTATCTGCCCCCTTAAATACTTACTGTTTATCCTCCTCTTTTTACTTTCACTTCTGGCTTTCTTTCTCTCTTGTCGAACCCTTGTCTCTATCTTTCTTTTCCTGATTCTTGGAGTGCATACCAGCGTCTTCTCCGCCTGATTTGTAGAGTCCTTGCCAGCGTTCTTGATGACACTAGATTTATAATGATTATCTTCTCATATTACACTACATTTTATACCCATTAATGCAATTATGATGAGTATTTGTTCTAACTATTTGATTCTCGGCTCCAAGTGCGTAAATTTTCCATTTATTCGCTATTTTTACCTTGGTTTAGAGTTTTTTTGTTGAGCCTCCAAGTTACCACATTTAGAGGACCCTCTCACGAGTCGAGTGCTTCAAATGGGGACCAATTCAGAGTTCGGATGGAGCGAGAATCGCCAAAATAAGAAGCTGAAATTACTTTTCTCTCTTTTCTGGATTTGGACGGATTTTGGGTATTTAAACCCCAAAAGAGGCATTATTCATTCATTATTCAATTGAGAGATTTTTCCACAACCTAAAGGGAGTTTAGAGCTTATTCTGGAGAATCAAAGAGATCCTGACACCATCAATCCATCCCAGAAGACGCTCGGAGCTAGGAGTTGCAGATTTCTCGAGATTGAAGCTTCACGGAATCGTCAAAATTAGGTTTTACAGTTCTTCTCTGTTCTTCCTTTCTGAGATGAATTCTATGATTGTTTTTGATTCTCTTGTATTGAATATGAGTAGTTAAACTCTTGTAGGTTATATTAGATGAACTCTAAATGACCTAGGACTTTGAAGCGGTCACGGATAGGCGGTGATTAGATCTTAATTCAGACAGTTTATTTTTCATAATTGGTTTGTTCTTAATTCTTGTTTCTTTTCTAGCTTGATCACCTAGATTAGATTCTTGTTAAAATAAGGATAGTTCGTGAACGTCTGCCTTATTTTAGAACCTCAAATTAATTAATTAACCTATTCACCGGAGTGTGCCTTTCATAGGAACCGTTTAGGGTTAATCCGCTTATAGAATAACTCACTAAAATCAATCAGGTGCACCAGTTAGTTATCCGTTGCAGAAGTGAACGCACAAACGGTTAATTAATCTTGGTAGTTAGATCTGATAGAGCGAGCGTTCGCGGACTTAGACCTAAGGGTAAGGAGTTATGGCGGTGTCTAAGAACTGAATGAATTAGGATTGAAAGTCGCCGGTTTTGTGATCGCCAATGCCTTGGTAATCTTAGGGGAATTCGAGTCTAAGCTATCGTCTCTTTAATTGAATGAAACCTTATCAATCAATCTTGCTTTTATTTCAATTTCAATTTCCTCACTTAAAAGTTTAGAAGTCGTGGAACTCACACCACACAACTTGTTTAAACCTGAATTTTTACCAACTTGATATGATCCACCAGTGCTGCCGTGATGCCAACCGGTACTCCTATACCCCACCGGGGTCACCTGTCCGAGGCAGGACCCTAGGACCTCACAAGAAGCGTGTAGATCCAAGGGCAGACCATCTTCAAGCCCTAAAGCCAAGGTATGACATGAAATATCAACTAAGGCCTTCCCTTGCAGGTAGAAAGACTCCAAGAGATGGAATGCTACTCCAGGCCATGCTGCTGGCCGAGGATATAATCCCTAGCACTAAAGACAAGCCTTAGTCTGCCCCTAGCCTGACCTTCAAAAGCCCTGAAGAAGTTGGCCTCTTGAGTGACCCTCTGGAAGCATTTTTGGAGTACAGGAGGAGAAGAGCTCAAGAGTACCTAGCCGGAAAAGGAGGGCATCCAAGGACTGATCTCGATCCGAGCCCTGAGAAGAATTGGAGTCCTTGGCTTCGAGGCACGACACCTGAGCCGACCCCAGCTCCTGAGAGCTGTATCTGGAGCTACTTGACGACCTGCTCGAAGCTTAAAGAGGAAGCCCCGAGCGGAAATGAAGAAACCCCAAGGAATGTCCAGCCCCGAGCCTTAGACCGAGAGCCGGGCCGATCTGAGGGATCTCATAAGGCCGGCCACCAAGAAGCCCGGCCCCTGGAACAGCCCGGAGCACCAGGCCCCGAGACCGCCACCCGTATCAGGCCCGGCGCCCGACCGGGCGAGCCCACCGGGCCGCCACCATAGCCCAACCGGCCCGAGCAGCCGACCGCGGCCTGATTAGGGTTTTTGACTTATTTAGGTCTTTTATTCAACTTTAAAGACTCCATTTATAAAAAAGCTGAGCGCGTGGGGCACGTTGAATAGATTGATTTCTCTGCAATCGTTCGCCGCTTTTCGATCGCCGGCTCCGGTAGGGGCTTCTTCCCTCGGCGGGTGAGCTCCCGGGGGACTCCTCTGGGGTGCAGTGGTTGCCGGTAGGTCTCTGAGATCCCGGATTCCATTTGCTTAGCTTTTCTCTCTAGATCGCGGAGTCGAGAGTTCTGTTCTATTGGGTCTTGGTTTTTGCCGTTTCTCCAGATCAATCGCTTCAGTTGTTGAGGGTTTATCTCTGGTGGGTGCGCTCCCAGGGACTCTCCGACTGAGGGTCTGATTGCCGGTAGGCCTCTGAGGTCCCGGGTTTGCTCGCTGAGTTTGAGCTGTAGCTAGATGGAGAAAGGCGGAACCTCCTCTTCGCAGACGAAGTCATGGGCAGAGATGATTTCGGACCCGAAAGATGATCTGAAATTCATTGATATCCCTGATTCGGCGCGGCGTGGGAATGCGTTGAGGCTGCCTAAGGAAGTGTTGGATAAGGGAGTTGAGCGATTGCAAGCAGCAGTGGTTGTTCAATTCCTAGGTAATCCGCCGCCCTTTCGTGTGTTTGTCAGTATTGCTAATAGATTGTGGGAATATGAAGGGGGAGTTATAATTTCCACTCTTGAGGACAACTTTTTCTTGGTTGAATTCAATTCAGTGAAGCTGTGCAACTGGGTGCTTAGTCGATCTTGGCACGTTCATAATACTGGTATGATAATGAGGCGTTGGGCTAGAGGGAATAAACCTGTAGTGATTCCAGAAGGCCAGAGTCCTGAATGGATAACTTTCAAGCGGGTTCCTCCTGCAGCAATATCCATTGAAGGTATCAGTTGGATGTCTAGTTTGATTGGGAAGCCAGTTAGGAAGTTTGTGCGGGATGGATTGGATGTAAAGGTGTGTATAATCAGAGACAAAGCTGTGCCATGTCCTGAAAGTGTCATGCTGCTTGATGAGGAGGAGGAACATGTCATACCTGTTGCTCAAGCTAAAGCCAGGGATTATAATTCAAGAAGATTTGAGAAACAGATATATGTGGCCAAAAAAGTAAATGTGGGTAAGGAAGGATTGAAAGTTGATATACCAGAGTCAAAGGATGAAGTAAAAAAAGATGAGATGCTGGAAGATCCTATTACTACCCCAGTGAAGGAAGTAAATTCCCCCGAGTCTGTTAATCAATCAGGTGAATCCACTAAGGAACCAGGGGAGGGAAGTAATGGTAAGAAAACTAGGAAAAGGAAGAAAAAAGCTAAGGAAAAACTGGAAATTGCAGCAAGTGAAGAGAAAGTGGTGGAGGAAAAATAATCCTGTTTCGGTTGGGAAGGGATCTGAGGCTGGTAAGGACGCTGCTTTGTTGACAGAGTCAGTCCCAGAGGAGGTTTCTGTCCAAGGGACAGTTAATCAAGAAGAAGAATCAAAAAAGAGTCAGTTGAGTCTACTGCCTGAAGACTTGCAGTTGAGGAATGGTGAAATCAGTTCCAAATGGTCTTCAGAGGAGGAGCCAGAGATTATTCGTACTGTCAGGAAAGCTACACTGGATGATTTTATGCAACATGTCAAACATGTTAAGAAGAAGAACCAAGTGTCGGGTGTAAAGACAAGGTACAAAACCTCTAATAGATGAAGTACTGGATTTGGAATACTAGAGGGTTCAATAAAGATAGTAAATACAAAGCTGTTTTGAGTTTTGCTAGAAAGTATAGTATAGATATTATAGCAATCATAGAGCCTAGAGTAAAGGTTGATAATACTCTGCCACTTTTCAAAGAAAGATTCCCAGGCTGGACAGGAGCTTTTGCTTTTGAAGGGGACTTGGGTAAAATTTGGTTACTTTGGAAAGAAGATGTCCCATTGGTAATTTTGGAGTGTTCAAGCAGATTCATTCATTTCCGGGTAGACCTACCCCAATGCTGTTTGGGTACTATTGTGTATGGAGACAATGATGTTATGGAAAGGAAGAGGACGTTCATGAAAATTCAGAAGCATAAGCAGACTACGACACCATGGTTCATTGCAGGTGACTTTAATGCTTTTTTGGATTTATCAGAAGCTTGCCCGATCCCTAGTTCCTTTGAAGGCATGGAAGATTTTAGAAATTTTGTGAGGGATAGCGAGTTAATTGAACATACTACTGCTGGTCCGATGTTTACTTGGTTAAACAACAGAGTTGATGGGTTGGTGGTGAGAAGGTTAGATAGAGTTTTGGTGAACCTGGCTTGGCAAGGGGCCTTCCCTGAAAGCAAAGTGGAGATAATTCCCTCCGCTGAATCAGATCATTGTGCAATTTATGTCAATAATGTGAGTAATGAGGTGACTACTCCAAAGGGGTTCAAGTTTTTTAGCTGCTGGATTAAACACCCGGATTACAGAAGTATTGTGGAGAGTGTTTGGAAGGAAAGAATTCGTGGTGGTAAATTCTATGTACTCTATGAGAAGATGAGGAGGCTTAAGGACAGATTGAAAGTCTTGAACAAACATTGTTATTCAGATATCCAGGGCAGAGTGAAAACTAAATATACAGAGATGATGACTTTGCAGAATGAAGTTTTCGTGAATCCTAGTGCTAAAGTCTTAGAGGAGCTCAATATCTGCAAGAAAGAGTATCAGAAAATTAAACAAGATGAAGAGAGTATTCTCAGGCAAAAATCTAAAGTAAGCTGGATTAAGTTGGGAGATAACAATTCTGCTTTCTTCCACGATTACGTAAGGGTGAGGAATGCAAACAACACTATAAGGCAGCTAAGGCATAGTAGTGGTGAGATGGTTGAAGGTGTCAAGGAGATAGCGGATATAGCTGTGAACTTTTACAAAGGTCTTCTGGGTGACAGTACAGTTGTAAGGCAGTGTGACCTATCGGGTTTGGTGAAATACAGGCTGGAAGATGAAGCAGTAGAGCGCCTGGCCAGTCCTGTAAGCAGTGAGGAGATAAAGAAAGCTATGTTTAGTATTTCGAATGATAAGAGTCCTGGCCCGGATGGCTATAGTGCTGAGTTTTTTAAAGACAGTTGGGAGCTGATTGGAAATGAGGTATGCGCTGCCATCTCTAGTTTTTTCGAAAAGAGTTATATGCCGCCTTTTGTGAACTCGATAGCCCTTGCATTGATTCCAAAGGTTAAAAATGCTGATGATATTAAGAAATTCAGGCCTATATCTTGCTGTAATGTCCTATATAAAACTGCATCTAAAGTCCTATCTACTAGGCTAGCTGAAGTTCTTCCTTGCTTGGTGAGTATGAACCAAACTGCTTTTGTAAGAGGAAGGAATATTGGTGATGGGGTGTTAATGGCTCATGAGCTTCTAAGTAAGTATAATATGAAGGATGTGACTCCAAGATGTGCAATTCAGATTGACTTAATGAAGGCATTCGACTCAGTTGAATGGTCTTTTTTGCTTAATACTCTAAGGGCTATGAAGTTTCCAGATCAATATGTGAAATGGATAGAGGCCTGCTTTGTTTCTTCTAGGCTCTCAGTGAAAATTAATGGTAGTTTGCATGGGTACTTCCCAGCTAGAAGGGGATTTCGTCAGGGTGATCCAATTTCTCCCTTTCTGTTTGTGCTATCGATGGAAATCCTTAGTGGTATGTTCGATAAAGCAGTTCTACAGGGAGTTTTCCAGCTTCATCCGCAATGTAAAGGGACTTCTCTCACTCACCTAAGTTTTGCTGACGATCTGTTAGTATTTACTAAAGGGAATACTGAAGCGATTGATGTGGTTAAGAGAGTGTTGCAGGACTTTAAAGAGATATCAGGATTGCAATTTAACCCAGAGAAGAGCAGTATTTATATTGCAGGTGTTCAGTTGGATGAAGTGGATGTAATTACAGCTAGCTCTGGTTTTAGTAGAGGTGATATTCCCTTCAGATACTTGGGAGTCCCCCTTACAGTAGGGAAGCTTCGAAGAAATGACTGTAAGGTTTTGTTGGACAAAATAACCAGAAGGGTAATGGACTGGAGAGCGAAGAAGTTGTCATATGCTGGTAAGATACAGTTGCTAAACTCTGTCATCAATGGTATTCTGCAGTTTTGGATGGCCTCCTTCATTTTACCTAGTGAGCTTATTAAGGACATAGAAGATATATGCAACAAGTTCTTATGGGGGAAACTTGAGAGTGGAAGATCTAAAGTGGCTTGGGAGTTTGTTGCCTTACCAAAAAAGGAAGGTGGAGTTGGTATTCGAGATTTTAGAAGCTGGAACTTAGCGAATGTTATTCGACATATATGGAAAATTCTGATGAATGAAGGATCTCTGTGGATTGCCTGGTTAAAGTGTTACAGAATCAAGCAGAAAACTTTCTGGACAGTGGCTTCGGATGCAGGGTCCTGGCACTGGAAGCGTCTGCTGAAGTTAAGGGAATTTGTTCAACCTCTTATTGCACAAGACGATGAAGGAGATCTTTGCTGGAATGGACATTATGTGCAGAATCTGAAAATTGGTACAATCTGGGAGGGGATTCGAAAGAAGAGAAGTGAAGTGAACTGGTATGGATGCGTTTGGACAGGTTATTATATTCCTAGAAGAGCAGTAATTACTTGGTTGATTGTGACAAATAGAATCAACACGAGAGACAAGATAAAAACCTGGGATCCTTTGGTTGATACAACCTGTGCACTGTGTGAAGTTGAAGAAGAGAGCAGGGAGCATTTATTTGTCCACTGTGATTATTCAAAGCTGCTGCTGAGTTATTGTTTTGGGACTTTGCCTAGTTCCTTTGATGACATGGTTAAGCTTGTGAGCTTATGGGACGACAGTGTTATATGGAGAACAAAAAAGCTTATTTGGCGTGTAATTGTTTGTCAAATTTGGACGGAGAGATGCAATCGGATTTTTGGGAGGGTAGATAGTAAGAGCAACTTTAAGCTCTTGGATGAGGTTAAGGATGAGATTAGAGATTTTGCTTTTGATAGGAAAGAAGTTGATGCCATTGTAAGGGTAGTATAGGTTCTTTGTCTTTCCGTCCTTTTTTGTACTGTCATTCCTTGTTTTGGTGAATACAAACAAAGCTCAATTCATCAAAAAAAAAAAGACTCCATTTATTATTTTATGTTTTATTCCCTTTTAATTCAAGTTGTTTAGTAGTTTTAGGATTCTAACTACGATTAGGATTCTTTATTTTATTCTTATTTTGGTAGTAGTCATTAGGGAGGAGAGCTTGTTCCCTCGCCTATATAAGGAGGCCGCCGGCCACCCTTGTAAACCCAACCCCCTTTTGAATCAATATACAATTTTCAGAACACATGTTCTTTTCCCTTCAAGCCTTTGCTTGTTGTTGCATTGCTTAAGGTCGGCTTATCAACAAGAGCACACATCTCTTGAAGTGGCGCCCTCGACTTGATGCTTCTGGTTCCTAGCTCGTTTATAGCTGGTGGGTCAAAGTCTTCTTCCATCCCGGTTCTGACGGTTTCTTCTTGTTGCTGTGATGATCAGCTTGTGGTGGTTCGGGTCATCTGCCCACGGTTGCGCCGGTTCACATCACAGCTTCTTTGAGTAAACAGTTTGAAGAAATCCTTGGAATTTGATCTAATCTGTTTTGGTAGGTTAGTATTTGATATCCTATTTTACACCGTTATTAAATTGGCGCCGTTGCCGGGGACTCTTCTCTATTGTTTGAAAGAAGAGTTGGCATTTATTCTTCTACTTTCCATCACACTTCGATTTTACACCAGTTGTTTTTGTTGACTTGCAGGTTGTATGCAGGTATATGAACCAGTCGTTCACTTGTTCGAAGTTCAAGCCTAACAAGACTAAGAGCTCAGACAAGCCGAGCAGTTCTGCACCGACTAAGCAACCGTGAGTGCCAAAGGAAGTAACAATCATCCCACCTCCATCTTCCACCGCCATCAAGATTGAGGAGTCGAAGGAGGACTCCTCTTCTTCTCCCACGCCACCCACGTCTTCAGATTCGCCACCACCTACTCTTCCCGCAATGGCTGCTCCACGCACCATGGCAGACTACTACAAGCCGAGCGCAACTAGCGTCCGGTCAAGCATCACCGTCCCTCACAACGATGACGATCCTAACTATGAGATCAAAATCCCCTTCCTAGGAATGATCTCTAGGGATGTCAATTTGAAGGGAAGTCGCATGAAAACCCATGCACACATCTGGCAGACTTCCTAGCCATGTGCGAGACTTTCAAGAGTGGGAATCTCGACAAGAACCCTCTGTGCTTGCGAGCTTTTTCCATTCTCTCTCAAAGGCGCCGCCAAGAGATCGCTTATCAGCAAGCCACCCGGTCACTACACTAACTGGGATGATCTTGCTCAAGACTTCGTAGAGGAATACTTCCCTCCTTCAAGAACCACAACCTACAAAGATAGCATTGCCAGGTTCATACAGAAGGATGGAATGAGATTATATGATGCGTGGAATGAATTCCAAGAACTCCTCTCCAACTTCCCTCATAATGGTTTCGAGCAAAGACAACTGTTGAGATCTTTTCTCGAGGTATGAACGATGAATCTGCTAAGTGGGTCAACTCCTTGGCCGAGGGAGATTGCACCGCTCTTACACTGGAAGCTGCTCTTCTCCACTTTGCAAGTTGTGCATCTAAATCCAGAAATTGGGAGAGGCAATCCGAAGGAGCTAAGAGCCGATTGAATCTTGAAGAGCAGGTAAAGGCAGAAGTTCAGAAACACTTAAAGAAGATCGGTGCACCCATTAATCCTCCTTCCGCTTCTGTTTATGTTGCTGATTGTGAATGGTGTGGTGCTTGTGCTCATAACGGAGGAAGTTGTCAGAACTTCGGTAAGGCGAATGTCTGGTCTGTAGATGAAGTGAATTTTTTTGGCCAGGGCTTCACCAACAATCAAAAGGGCTACTCCGACTACCGTCAGTCCAGACAACCTCAACAACAATATCAACAAGGAAGCTTCTAAGAGCGTCCTCCATACAACTCCGGCATGAACCAGAATCAGAATAATCGACCAATCATTTCAAGAGCAGAAGCCAGCCAACCAGTCCGGAGGAGTCATCAACCACCACATTGGAACCAGGGTAATTATGGTCCAGCTCCTGGCAATCGCCAGAATCAGTACTTCAATAACAACTACCAATGACCACTTGGTTTCATCAGAGGACAATAATATCAAGGGTCATCGACACAAACACTAAGGAGAGTAAGATAGATAAGAAGCTCGACCTAATCACGACAAGGCTTGACGACCACGATGCAAAGTTCAAAGCTCAAGCTGCCTCGAATCAAGGCCAGCTGGCTCAAGGTCAGAGGATGGAAGATCAGCTCAACAACATCGTTAGCCTCCTCTCTAGTGGTCCTCAGTTACCCAACCAGACAGATTCAAACCCCAAGAAGGAATATGTCAAGGCTATCTCTACAAGAGAGATCGAGGAAGATGATGAAGATGAAGAGGAGAAGGTGACTGCCCCGCCTCCTCTAACACCAGCTACTGCGCCACCACTCCCTCCATATCAACCTTAGATCCCATTTTCTCAGGCAATGAAGGCAAAGACCTCCGACCCTAAATTCAGGGAGTGGTACTCATACTTCGAGAATAAGAGGAAGAGAGAGGCATCTTCTGTCTCTCTTAACAAGAATGCTCCGCTGTCCTCTACCAGACACCATCCATACCCCCTCAAGCTAAGTGTAACGATGCCGATTCTTTTACTTTACCTTGCACCATCAATGGTATTAAAATTGATAGTAACTTAGCTGATTTAGGTGCGTCTATCAATGTCATGCCTACTTGGTTATATGAGAATTTGAATCTAGGTGAATTAAAACCAATTAGCATGTAGTTGGTGTTCACTAACAGATCTGTTAAAGCACTTAGGGGATTAATAAAAGATGTGACTGTCCGTTGTGGTCCTTTCACCATCCTTGCTGATTTTGTTGTTATGGATACCCGAGAGGTAGATGTTACCCTCCTCCTAGGCCGACCGTTTCTGGCAACAGCCGGCGTTACCATCAACGTCTAGAATGGCTTGTCCACATTAAGGGTCGGAAAGGATAGTGTGACGTTCCGCCTCAAGGACAGTATGAAATACATTCCTAAGGAAGATGCACATTGTTTATCCGTTGATACTGTGGAGTCGGCCTCAGCCAACTCTGATACTAATGAAATCTCTAGTGTTTCTTCAAAGATGTGTATGACAAGAACTAAACAAGTTACCCATCCGAAGAATGAGGCTCAAGCACAGAAGCCAAAGACAAATGAGGCACCAAAGGCACCCACCGTTGAATCGCCACGAGCTAGAGAACTTGGCGAAGTAAAGAAGGAGTGCAAAGTGAAAAATAAAGTAGTTTGGAAGCCAATTGCTCCATGATCATCCACCAAGCCACCGGAAAAAGATGTACACTTGAAGGATTTATTCGAGCCATTCGAAGTTACTGGACACCTCCCGATGGACGAACTCAATTAACTCACGCCTATGGGAGGCGATTTCCTTGACTGGAGGTACACCAAAGTTGTACTTCATGGATTCTGATGCGAGCGTAAAAGAAATCCTGAGTTGGGATGCATCTTGATCGTCATCTAGGTATCGTCCAAGTCAAGGACGTTAAACAAGAGCGCTTATCGGGAGGCAACCCGAGCTTTGAGTCTTTAATTTTATTGAGACGAGTCTGTGGTAGAGTCGTGGAGTCAGTCTTTATTTATTTTGAGTCATTTTATAAAATTTTGTGTCGAGTCGGTTGAGTCTGGATGAAAGAAAATATCTTAAAAATATATATTTTGGGTGTTATTTGGGTTAAAAACATTGTTTGTAGGTATTTGGGTGACCAAATTGTCAAAAAGGAGAAAGAAATCTAGATTTTTGTCCAAAGAGAGCCAAAAAAACAATAGGCTTACACAGCCATGTAAGCATCCGTGTAAGAGCTTATACACCGTGTAAGCTAATACACTAAATAGCTTACACTCCGTGTAAGCTCGAAAATCAGGGGTAAGTCCTTCTTTCCTTTCATTTTTCAGATTTACACTCTCTTTCCGCTCCTCTCTCTCCTGAAAATCCTCTCAATTCTTCCTCTCACCCGAGCACCCAAACCCAACCTCTCCCTCACATCACCCCACCACCGCCGCCGGCGCCACCACCCACCGGCGACGCCCGGATCTGGGGTGGGGTTCCCCGGGCCACGACCCACCCCAGTCTCCGGTCTAAAGCTACAAAACTATGTATATTTTTGTATGTATAAGTAGATTGGCCTAGTGATTTTTTAGATTGAGCCCAGTACATATGAAATGGCCCAGTGTCTTGATCCATCATGGATCTGCCCCACGCCGGCCGCCGGCATAGTCTGACCGCAGCCCGCCACTCGCCTTCGCCTCTGACCCCGACGGACCTCCGCCTACCAACCACCCAAACACCAGCCGAAGACAAGCGCCCACACCATAGCCCGCCGGGAGCCTCATCCCGTCCGCCTCTTTCGTTATCCCAAGCCGCCGCCGCCGTCAACCCGCAAGCAGCTGCTCGATTTCCAGCCGTCCAACGACCCCAAACCAACGACCCAACAACTCAGCCCAATTTTCTTTCATTTTTGGCCGATTTCTTGAGTTTAATTTGATCTCATGGTATGTACATCAATTTCCATGCCTTACATGATGCTTACTTCAGTCGATTTTCCCATGAAGCTTCGATTTGCAGGGCTGACCTCGGATTTGAGTTCTTGAGCTTCTAAATTAGGGTTTTGTAAAATTGAGGTTATAGAAATGAAATTGATGGTATAATGAGCTTGTAGTTTGAATCGGGGGTCGTTTTGACATCGTTTGCCCCTCCAATTCAGTATTTTGATAGACTTTCTATACCGACATTATCCGAAATTGGGGATTTTTGCATATGGCCAAATTTTGGTGAATTGTTGTTTTGAGATTGATGTTGTGATGATTATAGATATGTTTGCATGCTTGTTTCCGAATATCTATGGCTAAATATGCTCATTGTGATGAATTGCGTGAACTTTGTGTATATCGGTTTCATGATTTTGTGATCTTGGCAAGTGGGATTTGTTTAGCTGACTTGGATGTGTTTGTTACTCGATTTATGACCAGTTGTTGATTGAGTAATGCCTTTTCCTTGTTCCATTGGTTAAATGTTCGACTATCGACCATCTTGCTAAGCGTTGTGTTTAAGACCTAGATATATGCTTAGGGGATTTTGTCTTAACCTGTTGACATATTCACTTGCAATCTTTGAACTTAGTTTCTTTGATGGTTGTGTGGTTGTCATTGATCATGATGACACTCGATTTGACGTGATTATCAGCCTCATTTAACGACATTTCCTTGCTTAAGACATGGTTTTTAGGGTAGAATGACGAATATTCAATCAATTGCCCTATCTTGTGCCATTTGTGTTACTTTGGCCCGTTTCGGGTCTATTTGATGGTTTTCTAGTGTTTTTATGATAGCACAGGTTTTTACCGTCAAATAAAGTAGCCAAGGATGTGTCTAAGGCGTTGGAACATCTAGGAATCGCACCGGAATCGATCCAAGGAGCCAACCTAGTCAAACGAATTCCTGCCCCGGTTTACAAAGGAGTTTTCGCCGAAAATCCCTTAGTATTTTCGGCGAAAATGCAAGAACAAAACACTGATGTCAACTGAAGGATATTTTCGGCGAAAACACTAAGTTTTCGCCGAGAAGTGTTGGACCGAAAATTACAGAGAAATCAGCCGGCGGTCATCCACGTTTGCAAAGGAATTTTCGGCGAAAATTCCTTCATATTTTCGCCGAAAATCATAGTTAAAATCTGGTGGTTTAGGGTTAAGTATAAATACTTAACCGGTGGCTCAAATCAAAGAGACATATCATAATACACTTTTCATAATTAGAATTTTGAGGATTCTCTGAGAGTTCTGAAGGAGAGTTTTAGAGTTCGAAGAGCCGGAAAGAGATCGTGACGCCATCCCTTCCATCTCGAGGACTCGGAGATAGGATTGCAGTCTACCGGAAGATCGAAGTTCTGCCGGAGTCGTCTTAATTAGGTTTTTCAGATACTTTTCTGTTCTTCCTTTGTTTGATGAACTCTTGCTTTATCTTTGATTCTTTTGTGATCAACATGAGTAGCTAAACTCTTAGAGTTTAGACTAGATGAACCCTAGGTGACCCAGGGCTTTAAAGCGGTCACGGATCGGCGGTGATTAGATTCAAAGTTCAATCAGTTTCTCTTTCATGTTTGGTTTGTTCTTCGTTGTTTATGTTTCTTGTCTGGATTGATCACCTAGATTAGATTCTTGTTAAGTTAAGGATAGAAGCGAACGCTCGCCTTACTTTAAAACATCAAACTGAACAATTAACCTTATAATTGGAGTGTGCCTTTCGTAGGAACCGCTAGGGTTAATCCACTGCAAGAGTAACTCATAAATCGTTAGTAATTCCACCAGTTAAGTTAAGTCGTTGCGAGAGGCGACCGTACCCGGCGGCTAATTAATCTTGGTAGCTAGAATGGATAAGCGAACGTTCGCCGGTCTTAAACCTAAGGGTTAGGAGTTATGGTGGTGTCTTAGAACTGATTGAATGAGAATTGAAATCCGCTGATCTGTTGATTGCCTATGCTCTGGTGAACGAAGGGGGATTCGAAGTCTAAGTTTGTCTGTCATCTCTGTTTTCAGCCCTAATTTCCAATCTGTTTTTAGTTTCAATTTTTAATTTCTCTGCATTTCTTAGAATTAGAAGTCGTGGAACTCACACCACGCACGAAGTGATTAATTTGAGTAATTTGCTAGCTTATTTGAGTAGTGATCATTAGAAGGCCCGTGGAATACGATCTACCCTAGCTTTTGTTAGCTTTGTTAGTTATTTGATTGAACGAACGCACAACGACTGCGGTTCATCAAATTGGCGCCGTTGCCGGTGACTTCTTTTAATTGGTTGAAAGAAGAACTGGCAATTTATTCTTCTACTTTCCATCTTTCACTTTTCCACCCACTTCGATTTTACACTGGTTTTTGTTGTTTTTGTTATTTGTAGTTGTTCACAGGTGTATGCATCGCCGCCCTTGGACTCGCTCTCAAACCGACAAGGCTAAGAGTATAGAGAGACCAAGCAGTTCTGCTCCACCTCGACAATCACAGATTCCAAGGAGAAGCAGAACCAATCCACCTCCATCCATCACTCGATTAAGATCGAGGAACTGAAGGAGAGTTCCTCATCTTTACCATTACCGTCACCTTCATCCATTTCATACACCGAGTCACTTTCACCTCCTCCATCTCCTACCATGACTGATCAATTACCACCACCAGGCGGAAACCCACCACCGCAGCCTGCACAGAAGAGTCTAGCTGATTACAACAAGCCGAGCGCGACTAGCTGATGAACGTGTCGTTGTGATGCGTTCAACCAAATAACTACTAATGCTAATAAAAGGCTATAGCAGATCGTATTCCAGGGGTTTCCTCTACTTCCTTACTCCAGGGAGTTGACAGTTTTAATTCAAGTTCAAACACAAGTCGTGCGTGGTGTGAGTTCCACGACTTCTATACTAAGAATGCAAAAATAAGAAGAAATGAAAATTAAACTGAAGAAAGATTGAAGATTGATTAATTGACTAGAAAGATGACAGACAAGCTTAGATTTCGAATCCCCCTTAGATCACCAAAGCAACGACAGTCACAGACCAGCGATTTTCGATTTAGTTCATTCAGTTCACAGACACCATCATAACTCCTGACCCTTAGGTTTAAGACTGGCGAACGTTCGCTCTATCCGATCTAGCTACCACGATTAATTAGCCGCCCGGGTACGGTCGCCTCTCGCAACGACTTAACTTAATTGGTGCAAATTCTAGTGATTAATGAGTTACTCTAGCAATGGATCAACCCTAATCGGTTCCTACGAAAGGCACACTCCAATTATAAGGTTGATTGTTCGATTTGATGTTTTAAAGTAAGGCGAGCGTTCGCTTCTATCCTTAGCTTAACAAGAATCTAATCTAGGTGGCCAAACCAGACAAGAAACACAGAAAACGAAGAACAAATCAAACATGCAAGATGAAACTGAATGAACTTCGAATCTAATCACCACCGATCCGTGACCGCTTTAAGCCCTGGGTCACTTAGGGTTCATCTAATCTAAGTTACACAAGTTCAGCTACTCATATCCAATCCAGAAGAGTCGAAGGCAGACAAAGAATACATCTCAGGTAGGAAGACAGATAAGAATTGTAAAACCTAATTTCGATGCTTCCTGACAGCTTCAATCTGCTGAATCTTCAACTCCTAACCCTGGCTCTCCGAGATGGATGGATGGCGTCACGATCCGTTCCTGCTCCTCGAACTCTTGTTACTTCTCCTGTCTCTCTCTCTCGTCGTTCTTTTTGTGTGTTGTAAAAAGTGATGTGTGTTAAGTGATGGGCGTCTTCGATAATAGCCCCGAGTTCTCTATTTATACCAACCCGATATTCTCCTGAATTCAACTGGAATTTTCGCCGATAATAGTGAAGGGATTTCGGCGAAAATTTCTTCATACTTGAATCGGTTGATTCCTTCCTACGGTTTCGGCGAAATCTCCATGGTATCTTCGCCGAAATCTTCCTCTCAATCGGCCAGTGGTTTCTTCTTCCATTTTCGGCGAAAACCAAAGGGTAGTTTCGCCAAAATATGTGTATGAACTGGGCAGAATTTGCTCACTTTGAATGGCTTCTTTGACCGATTCCGGTTCAATTCCTCGAGGTTCCAATGCTTCAAACACATCCATGGTTACTTTATTTGACGGCAAAAACCTGTGCTTACGTAAAAACACTAGAAAACCATCAAATAGACACGAAATGGGCCACGTAACACAAGTGGCATGAGATAGGGCAATCGATTGATTATTCGTCATTCTACCCTAAAAACAATGTCTTAAGCAAAGAAATGTCGCTTAAATGAGGCTGATAATCACGTCAATTCGAGTGTCATCAAATACCCACACTTAAGCTTTTGCTTGTCCTCAAGCAAACTGAATAGAACACACTCAAATTCACAAATGACACGAGATTAAACCGAGATTCAATTCCAACAATTTGGCTTAGACTGTTCCACGTAGAAAGAGTGACCTACACATGCAAGAATATCAACCAAACAAGTTTCGATCATACTGATTTCTGCACACTTCCAGTAGTGGTTTCAACACAGATTGCTTCTCAGCAAAACAATTAATCATGATTAACCGACTACGATAACACCAATTCTAATCAAAACGACTTTAAGCTCTGGCCATGATGTGGACGCGGAGGTAGGAAAAAATGACGTGGCTATCGACTCGACTTCGTCCGTGTCTAGATCTGTACGTTACACGTTCTAGCTAGGACCGATTTAAACAACAATTTCTTCAAGATTCAAGCTTTCTTTAATTTATTCACTGCATACTAGTGCTCGATACCAAACACTTCACTTAGGTGTTGGACCTGCCTAGCTCACAGTATTTGTGCTTATGCTAGTGCTCAACCCGAACACTTCACTTAGGTGTCGGGTTTGCCTAGCTTTATTTTCAGCACTTTAAAGAACTTAGCATTGATTTGATTTACTCAATCACTTGATTTCACCATTTAGCCACTTAATCCTAGCTAGTTATAACTTTTTACACAAGATTTCGAATTGGGTTTCCGTCTAATCTCAAGCCACAATCACAGGTGATCAAATATGGAGTGAAAACATGGAAGAAGCTAGTACTTATCATCTTAGAACGATGTTATCGAGCTTTGTTGTTAACAAGTTAATTGATTTAATTAATCCAGTTCCAACTACAGAGGTGATTTATGATCTGTTCTGACCTAGACTCATTTAATATCAGTTCTGACACGTTGGTTACAGGTTCTAAGTGGAACAGTCTAGACGTCATTGTTCAAAATTGAAGTTAATTTAACATCCAAAGTCAAGAATTGAGCAATTCTATGCTAGAGAACTGGACAGGAATCACGAGGCACACACAAAGATATAGGCAATCAAGATCATGCATGGCTATCTAACACCCTACCCCACACTTAAACTGTTCTGTGTCCTCACAGGACTAACTAGAGTAGAGATATACGAAGAACTGGAAGGTGATGGTCGGTGTAGGGGATGAACACGGAGAGTCAGGAGCGGAGCGGAGTAGCTACTCAATTTTCTACAAAAACAAAAACAACAAAAAGATCAAAAGGATACCGGGACAAGTGTCCCGGATCCACACAGAATAAAATTGGGTCGAGACCCGAAAAGAAGAAAGAAAAGAAAGGAAAAAGATAGAAACAACCTGATCACTGTTCCGCAGGAGGAGGTGGAGGTGCAGTGGGAATGGATGATATGGCGAACCGCTGCTCCATCTGCCGTCGCCATGCGAGCTCGTCCATGTGTCTGGCTGATTGGTCAGCCATGAATTGCTGTAGAGTGGACCAACGCTCATTCTGAGTCTCCTCATGTGCCACTCGGTCCTTCTGTCATTGCAACGAACCAGCCGAGTAGTCTAGCTGCCAATTCTCAATGCGCGCCAGCCTTTCATTTATTTCCGCGGTGATCTGTGCTCGCGACGGTGGGCGGTCAACTGGCTGGGCCGTGCGATGAGGGAGCGAAGTGCAATGCTCAATAGTTTCTGAAAGGTCGATACGCCGCGCTATGGCAAGTTCAGCGCCTACATGCTCAATCGGGATACGAGGAATATCGGGGCCCCATTTATCACCGAGCTGGAGGTTGTCGATCAGAATAGAAAGGAAGGGGCCTCCTGGAAGCTCACTAAGAAGCTTCTTGGCGGTAGTGCGCTTGTGAAAGAATCGTGCAAGCCACCAGCCGGGGTGCAGGTTGGCATCCTCCTCTAAAGCACGGAATAGAACGAGCTCCTCCAGAGAAACGTGGTGGCGGCTCGTCTTGCTGCAAAAACACAAAGATTGCACCCAAACATAATGCAAGAATTTAAGAACAGGGTGAAAGATGTCACCGACCGTGGGGTGGACGATAGGTGAGCTCTCATCCTCGCAGCATGCCCATTTCCACACATCCGGGTAAGGAGCACTGGTGATGGAGTATGTGTCCTCAAAGCCAGCTAATGCAGTATCGAAATTGACGTGTGGATCCAGCAAGCGGCCGAACTCGCGAAGGGACTTCTCATGAAGAACACCACCGAGGCGAAAGGAAACGAATTTCTGCTCACGAAAGGGCTTCGGGGTGAGGCGCCGAAATGAACTCCAGAACTCCTGGAGGGCGACGAGTGGGTACGGGGATCCATGAGTGGTCAGCACTCGCAATCCGGCTTTATTAAGAGCGGTGTCAATTGTCGAGTGCCAAGCCGGATTGTGCGCTGTGAGACTGTCAAGAGACAGAACTGCCACCTTAGCCGGAGGGATGTCTTTGATCTTCTGAAAGACCTCGAACTGGTGCGGTTCCAGGGCGGCGATGAAAGGATGCACGGCTCCATTGGCAGGTGTAGGAATAGAGGAGATGGGAGTCGCAGGGGTAGGGAATCCTCGGGAATGATGGCTACAGCCGTCGATTTCTGTGCAGCTGGTGCGGGACGACGAAGAGGTGGTGTCCTGCTCTGGCGAGCTGAGGATCGCTGTGCTCGATCTGCACTGGTAGTCTTAAAACGCTTGGGAGCCCTGTAAAACATAACTCAGAGATGACCAGCATTAGATTACAAGACTCTTACCCCACACTTAGACTGACAAGGTGGGGAGACAAAGTGGCCTATAGATCATTGAATCGAGACAGAGCAATAAAGAACGGTCAATTCAACCAGCAAGCAGTAAGAATTGGTTGAGCTAGTAATACGATCTCACAGACACAAGTCAGGATACTGCAAGGGTCACAAGTTAATACCAGAATATAGCCAATTGATACCGACAAAGCAATCAAGAAGAATGAAGGGAACCCAAAAAGTCAACCAAAGTCAACCACGTCGAAAACCGAAAGTCACAAAGCCAAGAGATGCACAATCAAGGGCTGAACAACTAACCGTGAAGACATGATTCGAGAAAAATTGGAAATCCACGAAAACGGGTAAAAGCTCGAAAACTAGGTCGGTTGGGACCAAAGCTGAAAAACACTGGTTCTAGGGTTTCAAACCAGGGGCTGGACAAGTTGGGAGGATGGCTACTGCTGGGGAATGAGGCGCCGGCGGTGGCAAGACGATCGGCGGCGGCGAGTGGTGGAATCGGCGGACAGGCGGCGGTGAAATTCAAAGCAGGGAGGGGAGCCGTGTGAAGTTTTTGGATGTGGACCGAGAATAAAAAAGGGTGGTGCCATTTAAATAGTCGACGGGAAATACATCAGTTTCGGCGAAAATTATGGCCCGATTTCGGCGAAAACGGTAGTGATGAAAACGGAGAGTGTGAACCAGGAGTTTCAGCGAAAATGACTGGGAATTTTCGGGAAATTTGAAGTGAAAATGGTTTCGGCGAGAATGTGGGGTTTTCGGTTCGAAAAGTGTGGACAGGAGGATCGGGCGATTTTTTTGAAAACAAGGCCTCGGCGAAAATTTTAGTAGTCTTCGCCGAAACTTCATTAAAAACCGGCGGCTGAGAGTTTTTTTTTTTTAAACATGCAAGAAGGGTTTTTAAAGCAAACGACTCAAAACGAAAATAACTGACTCCAGCCGTGGGTTGCCTCCCACGAAGCGCTCTTGTTTAACGTCCGTGAGCCAGACGATACCTGGATTCGTGTCAGGATTCCAAAACGAGGTAGTGCACGTCTATGGATGATACGGCTAACCCTTGCAGATACTGCTTAAGCCGATGTCCGTTGACCGCGAACGGCTCCTGATCGTGCATTTGAATGTAGACGCTGCCTAAGGGTGTCTGGCGGACCACGGTATAAGGGCCAGACCACCGGGATTTTAATTTACCCGGGAACAGTTTCAAGCGAGAGTTATATAAAAGCACTTGTTCTCCGGGATAGAACTGCTTGATCGTCTTCAATTGAGAGTCATGAATTTTCTTCGTGCGCTCTTTATATAACCTCGTGCTTTCATATGCGTGGAGTCGGTGATCCTCAAGCTCAGCGATCTGGTCATGGCGGTTATTACCTGCTACTGCATAGCTCATATTCAACTCTTTGTTAGCCCAGAATGCCTTGTGCTCAAGCTCAACTGGTAAATGACATGACTTGCCATAGACCAGCTGATACGGTGAGGTACCGATGGGAGTCTTGTAGGCAGTACGATATGCCCATAAGGCATCATTGAGCTTAGATGACCAGTCCTTGCGAGACCGGCCAACCGTCCTATCAAGAATCCGCTTGAGCTCACGGTTTGTCACTTCCGCTTGGCCGTTCGCTTGAGGATGATAAGCCGTGGACATTCGGTGGGTGACACCAAAGCGTTTGCACACCCGGTCGAATTGTCCGTGGAAGTGGGTACCCCTATCGCTTATGATGAAGCGCGGTGAACCAAAACGCGTGAAAAGACGAGTAAGGAACCTCCCACCACTCTAGAATCATTAGTGGGTAAAGCCTCAGCTTCGGCCCACTTAGAAACATAATCAACGGCGACGAGAATGTACTTGTTTCCGTTGGAGGGCGTGAACGGACCCATAAAATCAATTCCCCAGACATCAAAGATTTCAACAGTTAAAGAAACAGTTTGGGGCATCTCATTACGGTTAGAGATGTTACCTGATCGCTGGCAAGCATCACAACGTCTAGCATAAACATCGCAATCACTAAAAATTGAGGGCCAGTAGAAACCTGTTTCGAGTACCTTTCTCGCCGTGCGGTTGCCTCCGAAATGTCCTCCGAACGGTCCTTCATGGCATTTGCGAATGATGTCCGCTGCTTCATTGTAAGAGACACATCTCCGGATCATCCCGTCAAGACTGATGCGGTATAAGAAAGGCTCATCCCAGAAGTATGACTTGGCTTCTTTAAGCAATTTCTTACGTGCATTATAATCCAGCTCAGGAGGGATAATGCCGTGAGAAAGATAATTGGCCAGGGTAGCATACCATGGCTCTTCCGAATCGATGGCATTACTCAAATCTTGAGCGTGAGGGATTGCCCAGGGCTCAATAGCTATGCTGTTAACCTGTTCATACGTCTCAACACGCAACAGCTCGTCAGGGAAAGAATCATTGATAGGGGTAGCAGACTTACCTGTTTGTGATTCTTCGAGTCGAGAAAGATGATCTGCTGCTAAGTTCTCTGCTCCTTTCTTGTCTTTAATTTCTATGTCAATTCTTGGAGGAGAAGGATCCACCGGATGAGACGTGGCTTCGAATCTTGCTTAGCTAAGAGATGGCGCAGAGCAGCATGATCTGTGTAGACGATGGTATGTGAGAGAACCAGATACTGTCTAAATTTATCAAAGGAGAAAACATAGCTAGGAGTTCCTTCTCCGTGGTAGTGTAGTTTCTCTGAGCATCATTGAGTGTCTTGCTCGCAAAGTAGATAGGATGAAATTTCTTCTCCTTTCTCTGACCAAGAACTGCGCCAACGGGAAATCACTAGCATCGCACATGATTTCGAATGGGAGATTCCAATCTGGTGCTGTAAGAATCGGTGCGGTGGTCAGTTGAGTCTTCAGAGTCTCAAAGGCTTCAAGACAGGCTTTGTCAAAGACGAACGGAGCATCTTTCTCGAGTAGCTTGGTCATTGGTAGAGCGATCTTGGAGAAGTCTTGGATGAATCTCCGGTAGAATCCAGCATGACCGAGGAAGCTTCGAACTGTCTTGACTGAGGTCGGCGGTGGTAGACTGGCAATGGTCTCAAGCTTGGCACGATCGACTTCTATACCTGTCTTAGATATTCTATGGCCAAGAACAATACCTTCTGTAACCATGAAGTGACATTTCTCCCAGCTAAGAGCTAGGTTAGTCTCCTCACAACGAGCTAACACCTTATCTAGATTAGCCAAACACTTTGAAAATGAATCTCCATAGACAGAGAAGTCATCCATGAACACCTCTACCACATTTCTACCAGGTCTCCAAATATTGCGAGCATGCATCTCTGAAAAGTAGCGGGAGCATTACATAATCCAAAGGGAATACGACGATAAGCAAACGTACCGAACGGGCATGTGAAGGTTGTCTTCTCTTGATCAGCAAGCTCAATGGGGATCTGAAAGTAACCGGACATCCCGTCTAAGAAGCAGTAGTATTCATGACCCGCCAATCGTTCAAGCATCTGATCAATGAACGGCAGTGGAAAGTGATCCTTCTTGGTGGCATCATTTAGTCGTCGATAATCAATACAGACTCTCCATCCTGTAACTGTTCGGGTGGGAATGAGTTCACCCTTTGGATTAGGGATGACGGTGATTCCTCCTTTCTTCGGAACAACTTGAGTTGGACTGACCCAAGGACTGTCGGCGATGGGATAGATGATACCGGCATCTAGAAGCTTGAGTACTTCTTTCTTTACGACTTCCTGCATCTGAGGGTTAAGTCGGCGTTGCGGTTGTCTGACTGGTTTGAATTCTTCATCAACAACTATCCGATGTTTGCAGAAGGTTTCAGAGATACCTCTGATGTCTGCCAACTGCCAGGCAATAGCTCGGACATGCTTCTTGAGTAGCCCAATCAGTTGCTCTTTCTGCTCGGGAGATAGATTCGTATTGATAATGACAGGTAACTGGCGATCCTTTCCCAGAAATGCGTACTCTAAGTGGTCAGGCAGCTCCTTCAGAGTAAGTTCTGGTGGATTCTCATATGAAGTAGTAATCCGACTCGAAGCTGGTTCGATGTGTGGAGGCGCATGTAAGGGTGTGAATGTTGCCTGTTGTTCATACTCATTGCCATAAGCGCTGCTCTAGGTCGTCTAACGCATTATCAATCCCTGAAATCAAACACAACTCTAGCGGATCACTAGATAAAGCATTAGTAACGGAGTCGGCCGAGGCCGTCTCTAAGGGATCAATAGCATAGCATTTATCATCTTGAGCAATGGAATATCTCATGCTATCTTTAATGCGGAATGCAACACTCTCTTGTCCTACACTTAAAGTTAATAAGCCTTGTTTGACAATTTATATTCACACCAGCAGTTGCTAAGAAAGGTCGACCTAGGATAAGTGTTCCGTCTAGCTCACGAGTATCTAAAACAACAAAATCTGCTAGTATAGTAAACGGGCCACAGCAAACAGTTACATCTTCTACTATACCTCTAGGCCGTTTGACAGACCTATCGGCTAAAACGAGATGCAGAGTAATCGGTTTTAATTGCCCTAGATTCAGCTTTTCATATAGATAGACAGGCATAACATTAATAGAAGCACCAGAATCAACCAGGCTGCGATCAATTTGAATGCCATTAATAATGCACGGTAATGTAAAAGAACCGGGATCAGGACACTTAGCTGGGGGTGGTGGCGGCTGTGGAATGGGAGATGGCGCACCTAGAATAGATGCGCATTCATTAGTGAGCGTGATAGAGTACACCTCGCCACTCTTCACTTTCTTCACGAGGTCTTTAAAGAACTTCCCGAGTGGTGGTATAATCTCTACAGCGTCCGTCACTGTATCTTGATTTCTGCAGTCTTAAGAACATTGTACCATTTCTTATACTGAGTGTCGTGATCCTTGGCCGTGCTCCTTGCAGCTTTTGGAAAAGGAATCCTAGGTACATATGGCGCCAAGACAGGTTCAGTGGCTGTCTTGGGCGGCGGAGGAGGATCAGGTGCGTCTTCTTCCTCTTCTGTGATGTCTTCTATTTCTGGCATATCCATGGCAGCACTAGTATCTGGTATTATGTCAGGTTCCGAGCTTTTGGATCAGTTGTTTGCTTGCCGCTCCTAGTGGTAATAGCTTGAGCGTGTTCACTCCTTATATCGGAGTTTGCTTGAAATGCTTCTGGATTAAGGAGAGGATTACTAGTAAAAAGTTTCGCCATATTGAGTACCGCGTCTTCTATCCTCTGGGTTTGAGCCTTTGTTCCTTGATTAAGTGCGGCTTGGGCTTTTAACTGAATGTCATGGTCGTCAAGTCGGCTCATGATCTGATCAAACTTCCTCTCATAGTCCATATCTCTATTGTAGCACGGCTTTGCCTGAAACTGGTGTTGCCCTCCAATGAATCCCGGAGGTCTATAATAAGGATCTACCAACCGGTTGCTTTGCTTCCTTGGCACGTAGTTTCTGTAACCGGCATAGCCTTTCTGGTTGTTGGCAAAACCTTGATCAATGAAGTTTACCTCCTCAGTAGACAAGACTTCTGCTGCACCGAAGTTGAGGCAACTTCCGCCGCTATGAGCACATGACCCACACCATCCACAGTCAACTGAAAAGACGGTAGCTGACAGAGAGTCGAGAGGGATACCAGCTGCTTGCAGATGCTTCTGAACTTCCGCCTTGATCTGCTCTGCAACATTTATCTGACTCTGGCTCTTGGTTCCTTCTATGTGCCTCTCCCAGTTTCTAGATTTCGAAGCACAGTCAGCAAAATGCAAAAGAGCATCCTGAGGAGTGAGAGCAGTGCAATCTCCACCGGCTAAGGTGTTGACCCAGTTTGCAGATTCCTTGCGCATTCCTCGAGTAAAGAAGTCAGCCAGCTGTCTCTGTTCATACCCATGGTGAGGGCAGTCGAAGAGTAAGAGACTGAAATTCGTTCCAAGTGTCATACAGGCTTGCATCCTCTCTCTGTGTGAACCTGGAGATACGGTCTCTATAAGCAGTTGTTCTTGCAGGAGGAAAGTATTCCTCAACAAAATCTTGAGCTAATGTCTCCCATTCAGTGTAATGACCTGGCGGTTTGCTGTTAAGCCATTGTTTAGCTGCACCTCTGAGAGAAAACGGGAAAGCTCGGAGATATAATGCATTCTTATTGAGATTCCCAGACTTGAAGGTGTCGCAGACAACCAAAAAGTTGGTTATGTGTGTGCAGGGATTATCATCTGGTCTTCCCTCGAATTGTATGTCCCTTGAGATTAGTTCCAAGAGAGGAATCTGAATCTCATAATCGGGATCATCGTCATTAGTAAGCACGGTGATGGGTGAACGGAGGTTAGATGCACGCGGCCTACTGTAGTCCGCAACACTTTTAAGAGTAATCATTGTAGTAAAGGAAGATGAAACGGAAGTGATCTGCTTCTGTACCTGCTATGATCTGCACGAGACAAAAACAAACACAACCGGTGTAAAATCGAAGTGTGATGGAAGATGAAAGATGGAAAGGTAGAAGAAAAAAAATGCCAACTCTTCTTTCAACGAAGTAGAAGAGTCCCCGGCAACGCGCCAATTTGATGAACGTGTCGTTGTGATGCGTTCAACCAAATAACTACTAATGCTAATAAAAGGCTATAGCAGATCGTATTCCAGGGGTTTCCTCTACTTCCTTACTCCAGGGAGTTGACAGTTTTAATTCAAGTTCAAACACAAGTCGTGCGTGGTGTGAGTTCCACGACTTCTATACTAAGAATGCAAAAATAAGAAGAAATGAAAATTAAACCGAAGAAAGATTGAAGATTGATTAATTGACTAGAAAGATGACAGACAAGCTTAGATTTCGAATCCCCCTTAGATCACCAAAGCAACGACAGTCACAGACCAGCGATTTTCGATTCTAGTTCATTCAGTTCACAGACACCATCATAACTCCTGACCCTTAGGTTTAAGACTGGCGAACGTTCGCTCTATCCGATCTAGCTACCACGATTAATTAGCCGCCCGGGTACGGTCGCCTCTCGCAACGACTTAACTTAATTGGTGCAAATTCTAGTGATTAATGAGTTACTCAGCAATGGATCAACCCTAATCGGTTCCTACGAAAGGCACACTCCAATTATAAGGTTGATTGTTCGATTTGATGTTTTAAAGTAAGGCGAGCGTTCGCTTCTATCCTTAGCTTAACAAGAATCTAATCTAGGTGGCCAAACCAGACAAGAAACACAGAAAACAAAGAACAAATCAAACATGCAAGATGAAACTGAATGAACTTCGAATCTAATCACCACCGATCCGTGACCGCTTTAATGCCCTGGGTCACTTAGGGTTCATCTAATCTAAATTACACAAGTTCAGCTACTCATATCCAATCCAGAAGAGTCGAAGGCAGACAAAGAATACATCTCAGGTAGGAAGACAGATAAGAATTGTAAAACCTAATTTCGATGCTTCCTGACAGCTTCAATCTGCTGAATCTTCAACTCCTAACCTGGCTCTCCGAGATGGATGGATGGCGTCACGATCCGTTCCTGCTCCTCGAACTCTTGTTACTTCTCCTTCTCTCTCTCTCGTCGTTCTTTTTGTGTGTTGTAAAAAGTGATGTGTGTTAAGTGATGGGCGTCTTCGATAATAGCCCCGAGTTCTCTATTTATACCAACCGATATTCTCCTGAATTCAACTGGAATTTTCGCCGAAAATAGTGAAGGGATTTCGGCGAAAATTTCTTCATACTATCGTTGAAGTTGGGCGAATTCATGGATTCCCAATTTCCTCTAATCGGCAGTGTTTCTCCATTTCGGCGAAAACCAAGGTTTTCCCGAAAATTGTGTAACTGGCAGATTTTCTGATGAATCTTACGATCCGGTCAATCTCGGGTTCATCTCAGAACATCATGGTTACTTTATTGACGGCAAAAACCTGTGCTTACGTAAAAACACTAGAAAACCATCAAATAGACCCGAAATGGGCCACGGTAACACAAGTGGCATGAGATAGGGCAATCGATTGATTATTCGTCATTCTACCCTAAAAACAATGTCTTAAGCAAAGAAATGTCGCTTAAATGAGGCTGATAATCACGTCAATTCGAGTGTCATCACTAGCGTTCGATCTTCCATTGCCGTGCCGCGTATTGAAGGAGATCCTGACTATGAGATTAAGATTCCATTCTTGACTATGATCTCTAGGGATCTACAGTTTGAAGGCAGGCCACTAGACAATCCATGCACACATCTGGTGGATTTCCTTGACCTCTGCAGCACTTTTAAGAACGAAAACCTCGACAAGAACACTCTTTGCTTGAGAGCTTTCCTGTTCTCTCTGAAAGGCGCAGCCAAAAGGTGGCTTACTGGCAAACCACCTGGATATTACACTGATTGGGATACTCTGTCTCAGGACTTCGTTGAAGAATACTTCCCTCCTGCCAGAACAACAGCCATCAAGGACAGCATCGCTAGATTCTCCCAAAAAGAAGGCGAAAGCTTATACGATACTTGGAATCGATTCCAAGAACTTCTCTACAACTGTCCTCATCACGGTTTCGAGCAGAGGAAGTTAGCTGAAATCTTTGCTCGAGGTCTTCGATAAGAATTCGCCAAGTGGGTCAATTCTCTAGCTGAAGGGGATTGCACTACGCTCACACCTGAAGCTGCTCTTCTTCATTTTGCAAACTGTGCTTCCAAGTCAAGGAACTGGGAGCGACAATCAGAAGGATCAAGGAGCAAGCTCGATCTCGAAGCTACTATCAAGGCAGAAGTAGAGAAGCATCTGAAGAAGTCTTCTACACCAATAAAACCGCCGGCAGCTTCTGTCTATGTTGCCGATTGCGAATGGTGTGGAGCTTGTGCGCATAATGGAGGACGATGCCAGAATTTTGGTAAGACAGAAGTCTGGTCCGCCGAAGAGGTAAATTTCGTTCAACAAGGCTTCGTTAACAATCAAAATGGTTATGCTGGCTACCGCAACTTCAGGCAGCAAGGGAACTATCAAGACAGACCTCCCTACAATAATGGCGCCAACCATAACCAGAACCAGAATAATCGCCCAGCTGGTCCAGCTCAGGATCAGAAGCCTAACCATCCACTGGGAGGTGTCTATCAGCCGCCACACTGTAATCCGGGTAATTATGGAACTGCTCCTGGCAATCGCCAAAATCAATATTTGAATAACACCTATACAGGTCAGCAGTACCAGAAGGAAAACAAGTTAGTGACCTGGAGAAGAAGCTTAGTCAGATCATCACCAGACTCGACGATCATGACAGTCAGTTTAAAGCTCAAGCTCTTCTCAATCAAGAACAGATAGCAGCCGGTCAAAGAATTGAGCAGGATGTGAACAACATCTCGAGCATGCTAGCATCTGGTCGACCATTTGGCCAACTTCCGAGCTAGACAGAGCCGAACCCGAGAAAGGAACAAGCTAAGATGGTATATGTTAAAAAGTTTACAAGCTTATCTGCTGATGCTTGTTCTGTTTTACGCAGGATCGCTGAAACTCCAGAGAAGAAGGAAGCACTGAAAGTGGCGCCTAAGGAGGATGATCCTCCTCTTACACCGTACTATGTGAAGCCTCCGTTTCCGAGAGCATTGCTGCCAAATGCAAGGATCGACAGTGGCATGAAGGGGAATAAAGAAGGATATCCTGATGCTCGTAGCACGAAACCCTCCTCTCCATATCCAGCTAAGTGTTCTGATCCTGGTTCTTTCACTCTACCTCTTGTCATTAATGATGTTAAGATAGAACGTTGTTTGGTTGATCTTGGTGCGTCCGTTAATGTTATGCCTATGAGTCTGTATGAAAAATTGAACCTAGGAGAACTTGAACCGCCTAGCATGCAACTTCTCTTTGCTGATAGATCACTTAAAACCCCTAGGGAGAGATAAAAGACGTTGTTACTAAATGTGGTCCTTTCACGTTCTAAGCTGACTTTGTTATCATTGATAAAAGTAAAAATGATTCTACCATTCTCATAGGACGACCTTTCATGGCTACAACTGGAATGCAAATTAACGTTCCAAATGGGTCTTTAACTTTGAGGGTTGGTAAAGAAACGATAACATTCCGCCTTAAAGACGGAATGAAATATAATCCTAAGAATGAAGAATTTCATTGTCTAGCTGTTGAAACTGTGGAGTTGGCTCCGGTCAACTCCGTCACTGATGTCTCTTCTAGTGTTCCTAGATCAATTGCTGTTGCAGGTGCTGGACAAATTACCAAGCAGAAACCGAAATCTGTTCCCCTGAAGCCGCCAAAGAAGAAGGAACTGCAAGCCTCTTCTAAGCCACCGAGAAAAGATCCTAGTAGATCCCAAGGGAAGAACAAGAAGACGAAGACTCAAATGGTCTGGAGACCAGTTGTGCCACCGCCTTCTACCGAGCCAGCTGCACCACCAATTCGTTCCGAGATACCGGCACCAGAACAAGTGTTGAAGGAGAAGCCTAAAGCATCTCCTAAGGAAATACCTACGATCACCGATCCTGGTGATACAAAGCCGGAGGTTAAAGAGAAGACGAAGCCAATCATTCTCATTCCTTCCACCGTCTTCCTTGTGGAAGATGATCCCTTGACAGAGCTCCTTGGTCCGTCCAAGATCACTGAGCACCTTCCCGACGAAGTACCAAGCTTACACACGCTAACGGGAAGAAATTCACGCTCACCGGAGATACCCCGAAGCTCTACTTCATGAACTCGATGCTAGCGTTAAGGAGAACCTGAGTTGCGATGTCTCCTAATACCGTCCAGGTATCGTCCAGCTCAAGGACGTTAATCTAGAGCGCTTCGTGGGAGGCAACCCACGACTGGAGTCAGTTTTTCATTTGTGTCAACCTTAGTGTTTTAGAGTCAGTTTGGGGGAGCCAAAAGTGTCAGTTTGTTTGATTTCTTATTTTTCGTGTGTAGTTTGTGTGTCGTAGTGTCAATTGCGAGTCATTTGAGTTTTTCCGATTTTTGTGGATTTAACTGTGATTTTCTGAAGTTTTCCGAGATTGCAAAAATATTTTCAATCGTAGAGTTCAATATTTTCGGCGAAAATAACCCATGTTTTCGGCGAAAATTCTCTTTGAAATCCCACTGAGTTTTCCAGACGTTTTTAACTAACATTTTCGGCGAAAATGTATTCATGTTTTCGGTGAAAACCTTTTTGAAAACCGGCAGTACTTTTTTAACTAACATTTTCGGCGAAAACTTGCACTTATTTTCGCCAAAAATTCATTTGAAAATCAACCAATTTTTCGTTTAAAAATCCGGATTACCCTTTTCCTTTTCACTTTCTATTTTCCAAACCAAAACCAAAGACCCTCCCCCTGTTAACCAAACCGCCGCCACCTTCCCTTCGCCGCCGCCGCCGCCCGCTACCGATCGCCGCTCCCTCCCTTCCCCTTCCATTTCCGATCATCTTGAGCCCTAGAACAGCCGAATCAGACCTCTACAGCTCTAGTTCACCCAAACCCTAAATTTTTTGATTTTTCTCCGATTTCTCTTCCTCCGTTCATTTTTAGCATCCATGGCTTCAAGGTAAGTTGTAGAACTTTTCATTCCGAATCTTTTGACATATTGGATGCTGAGTTTCGTTAGGGTTGACTTTTGGTTGACTTTTCAGTTTGCCTCGATTTGCGTGCCGACTGATTTCGTGTGAACTAGGTTAGCTGAACTCGTTGGACTGATCTAGCATGATTACGGAGTTTTGTGCTTAATTTTCATATCGATCGATCATGTGTTGCTATGCCTAAGGCTTATTCTTTGTGATGTTGACTTTTGAGAAACGTCGGTTTGACCATGAACTGTTTATGATCAGTTGGCTGCCTTATGTGCTCATTTACGTTCATATTCTTGTGCTTGCCATCTGAGATCATATTATGCCGTCATTTCCCGCTTTGTGATAGTCTTGCCATGCTTAGGGTTCAATGTTCGATTATGTTGACTTTTTTAATGTCGTTTTGACTTCTGAACTCTGATTGTGATAATTCCATTCTGGCTATTCCTATGCGTGTATTTTAATTGTTTGGGATTACCGGCTACTCTGCTTTGCTTACCCCCACTCGGTTTTCCTCATTTCTTTGTGAAATTGAGTTTTTCGACTAAGTGTGGGGTAGGGTTTTAGTTTGACTAATCTGGTTTGTTTTTTTGCTTAGGAACGTAACTAATGAGCGCAGGACCAAGCAGAGACTTGACCACCGCCTCCAGCTCTCGAGCTCCCACTCCCGTCACACCTGCCATTCATGGACCTCCCCCAGCTTTCCCTAGCCGTGTTGGGTACCACCACACCGTTGATCGCCTGCCCCCATACTACTTCGAGTGCTACAGAAGCTCGAGAACATCCCGGGAGCTAATGTTCGCCCACTTTCCATGGAGTCCCTCTTCGATCACGATGAGGACTACCACCGGAACGTGCACGACGCCCTGGTACATGCTGGACTCCTAGAGCTGACCACCATAGCTTCCGATTTCCCGACGTCGCTCTACAGGAGTTTGGGGACTTTTGATCTGGACTAGCACCGGAGGAGGCAGCACAGAGGTCGTTTCCTTCTATCTGGGCGGGGTGCACAGGACACTCACCTATGATGAGTTTGCTGCTCATCTAGGCATCCCCTACGAGCACTACAATGGTCATTACCTCGGCTGGGAGGAGGACGATGCCGGCGGGGAGGAGTACCATGCACTCTGGAGCCACATGACTAGAGTGCCCGGCGATCGCCTCATGAAGCATAACTCAGTTAAGTCTCTCTCTCACCCTCTCTATCGATTCATTCACATGGTTTGGCGTCGTTCTCTTTTGTATGCTCCAGAGAAGGACCGCCACCACATCAGCCGAGAGGAAGTTCTTCTTCTTCGCGCCATCCGGGAGAGCTACCCTCTTCATCCCGGATGGGTGCTTGCCCGACTACTCCGCGAGAAGACTCAGAGGTCAAAGCCACCTCGCTCACTCTGGGAGGCAACTTTGTAGGCCGACTCATCATCTCCTTCGGCCTCAGCCAGGAATATGGCCCGAACATCCCACGCCGCAGAGTACGCAACGTTGGGGGGATTTGGCGGTCGAGTACAACCTCGAGCTGGACCTCAGCCCCCAGGTAGCAGCAGATCCTCCTCCCTAGGACGAGGATGAGTCGGAGGAAGAAGATGATTCTGCGGAGTCTCCCCTCAGTCCGAGCCAGAATTTCACTATCAGATACCCTCGCCACACCATCAGCAAGGGTATGCCCGCCAGTCGCCGCCACCCATTCCAAGCCATATCAGGCGCCTCACCCGCACATCACCCGCACCCGCGGATGTTGGAGAGCTGTACGTGCGACTGCAGGAATGGCACATCCAGGACCATGCCAGTCAAGAGGCGAGATGGACTATTATGCAGCAACATATGCACCGCTCCAACGAGCGGTATGAGGCACAGATGGCGTGGCAACGTCAGCTCGGCGATTTCCTCCACTTTCCACCTCCCGGTCCACCTGACCAGCAGTGATCGGGTTGTATTCCTTTTCTGGTCCTTTCTTCTTATTTATTCTATTCGGAATTTTTCGATCCAACTTTTTTCTGTGTGGATCCGGGACACTTGTCCCGGTTTCCTTTTTATGTTTCATTTGTTTTTGTTTTGTAGGCAGTAGGGAGATTCCCTTTGCTTCGCTTTGGTAGATTCCCTCCGCTACGAGGATCCGTGCTCATCCCCTACGCCAACCATCTCGTCCAGGTTCTTCTACTTCACTCTGAACTCTAATTTTAGTCCTGTGAGGACACAGTACGATTTAAGTGTGGGGTAGGATGCTAGAGAACCTTGCATGAACTTGATTGCCCTTGATTGCGTTTTTGTGTGCCTCGTGATTCCTATCCAATTTCTCTAGCATTAGAATGGCTCAGTTCTTGATTTTTGATGTTAAGTTGCTGTTCAAACTTTCATAATGATGCTTAGACTGCTTAACCTAGAACTTGAGAACCAACATGTCTACTTTGATGCTAAATTGCCTGGTCAGAACAGAATTTTTAAAATCACACTTATAGTTTGTAGCCTTGATTGCATGAAAATGACCGAATCCACCTAGCAAACCAACTGTGAGCTTTTGATCCCTTGCACGTAACTTGCAATTTAAATTCTTTTCGAGTGGTTTTCTGTTTGCTTGAATGAGTTAGAATTTGCATGAGACCTACTCGAGACCACACGATGACACGAGTTCTAGAATGATAGGGGCACCTAGAGTCAGCTACTAAGCCAGATAGCCTACCAAACGATAAATCCATTAGGTTTAAACCCTTGAGTTTGGCCTTTTCTTTCGGTTCGATAATACATTACAGCCATTTCCCATTCTTTCATTCCCGTTGATCCCCTGTGGTTGTAGTTCTAGATTGACCTACCGGAAGTCGGTTTGTGGTAACCTGCCTATAGCCATTAAACAGGTGGTCTTAGCTATTATGTCCAGACGTGTAAACCCCTCTAGCAACTAAAAGAAAGAATCGGCACAAAAGAAAAAAATAGAAAAAGAAGAAAAGAAGCAAGTTTCGAAAAAAAAGAGAAAGAAAAGAATCAAAAAAGCCAAAAAGTTTTAAGTTCAATAAACGTTCTTCTCTCTACATATGGAAGAACGAAGTCAAAAGAAAAGTCAGAAAAAAAAAAAATGTGTTTAAAGAAAATAAAAAGTGCTAGGTTGCTTGAGGGTATCTTAGGACGAGCGTTCACTATTCCACCCGTGTCTGGTTAGATGGTAGGAAGCCACAGATTAGATTCGAGGGAAGTTAGTCGAAAGCTACACCGCACCAAAGCCATCATCATACATTCCCATCATCCATTGCATCATAAACCCTTGTAGTGTAGAATTCGTTACTGTCCTAGCAGGGAAGTCCTTCTTGACTGGTTACTCATGTTATCACAGTGGTGGAGATGTGGTCGAAATGCAAACTTATGACAAAATTCAGTAACAGAAAATGATTGAGAGCAGAAACACGTCCTTAAACACAGAGAGTGAGAGTTCCCAATTTACTAAATATTTCCTGTGTGAGGAGTCTGGTCGGTCAGGTCAAATTTGTGCATAATTGGTTACGATTACTTGTCGTGTGCAGTTTATTAGTGAGTCAGGTGGTTTGGTTGATCTGTATGCATGATAGGTTTCTTGTTCTAGGATCTATCTGTCTAATAATTCATTGTGTTTGATTGAGCTCCAATTTAATCGATCTTATCATTTGTGAACATGAGCGTTTCTATTCAGTTTGCTTGATGTGATTATCAGCCTCATTTAAGCGACATTTCCTTGCTTAAGACATGGTTTTTAGGGTAGAATAACGAATATTCAATTAATTGCCCTATCTCGTGCCATTTGTGTTACTTTGGCCCGTTTCGGGTCTATTTAATGGTTTTCTAGTGTTTTTATGATAGCACAGGTTTTTGCCGTCAAATAAAATAGCCAAGGACGTGTCTAAGGCATTGGAACATCTAGGAATCGCACCGGAATCGATCCAAGGAGCCAACCAAGTCAAACGAATTCCTGATGTCAACTGATGGAAAATACTAAGGGATTTTCGGCGAAAATGCAAGAACAAAATCACTGATGTCAATGAAGGATATTTTCGGCGAAAACACTAAGTTTTCGCCGAGAAGTGTTGGACCGAAAATTACAGAGAAATCAGCCGGCGGTCATCCACGTTTGCAAAGGAATTTTTGGCGAAAATTCCTTCATATTTTCGCCGAAAATCATAGTTAAATTCGGCGGTTTAGGGTTAAGTATAAATACTTAACCGGTGTCCCAAATCAAAGAGACATATCATAATACACTTTTCATAATCAGAATTTCGAGGATTCTCTGAGAGTTCTTAAGAAGAGTTTTAGAGTTGGAAGAGCCGGAAAGAGATCGTGACGCCATCCCTTCCATCTCGAGGACTCGGAGATAGGATTGCAGTCTACCGGAAGATCGAAGTTTGCCGGAGTCGTCTTAATTAGGTTTTTCAGATACTTTTCTGTTTTCCTTTGTATGATGAACTCTTACTTTATCTTTGATTCTTTTGTGATCAACATGAGTAGCTAAACTCTTAGAGCTTAGACTAGATGAACCCTAAGTGACCCAGGGCTTTAAAGCGGTCACGGATCGGCGGTGATTAGATTCAAAGTTCAATCAGTTTCTCTTTCATGTTTGGTTTGTTCTTCGTTGTTTATGTTTCTTGTCTGGATTGATCACCTAGATTAGATTCTTGTTAAGCTAAGGATAGAATCGAACGCTCGCCTTACTTTAAAACATCAAACTGAACAATTAACCTTATAATTGGAGTGTGCCTTTCGTAGGAACCAGTTAGGGTTAATCCACTGCAAGAGTAACTCATAAATCGTTAGTAATTCCACCAGTTAAGTTAAGTCGTTGCGAGAGGCGATCGTACCCGGGCGGCTAATTAATCTTGGTAGCTAGAACGGATAGAGCGAACGTTCGCCGGTCTTAAACCTAAGGGTTAGGAGTTATGGTGGTGTCTTAGAATAAATTAATATTCTCCTCTATCGGCTCATCAACTGGCTCCTCCATGTCATTAGGGATGTTCATGTTACTGTATTCGAGCATGGGACCATTATCTTCATTCATTTGATCCTCCTCGTTTATACCTTCAGTAACGACACCAATAGCATCAGTAGTCTCAGGCACCTCCTCAGTAACGACACCAAAAGCATCATTAATCATTGCACGGAGGGATCCTGTAGGATCATAGTTATGAACCCTTGTAGGTGGATTAATCCCAGAAGACGATGCGAAATTACGTTCTCCATGTCGATCCCAAATACTATGGCCTTGAGGAAATGGCTTTTGAAGTAAATGTTCGTAAACATCATCCCTACATAGCCATTTCTTAAATCCACATTTTGGACATGGACAGATAATTTGTTCCCCTCCATTGTTATTGGAGAAAGCAAAATTCAAGAAGCTTTCTAAGCCAGCCATATACTCCGGTGACAATCTCGGTTTGTATATCCAAGATTTGTCCATTGGGATCTACCTGATTTAGTTTATAGCAGAAGTGTTCAGCGGTGGAAATCCTAATCTACATTAATTAACGTAATCAAAAAGATAATATGTTGAGGATATACTATAAAGTCCCTAATTAGTAGCTAAGCTAAGAATACACTATTAACTTGTCTTTGTAAGAAATTATCACTATATATGCTTACATTTTATAAGAGTCATAGGCATACATGTTATAAGAAATTATCAATTATTAGAGGCATAGGCAGAAGCAAGCATACATTTTCCTACAAATTAGCTATATATAATTAGCTATAATTACAATTACTCAAAATTTATAAACTAATCTTAACAGGTTGAATCACACTAATCATAATTACAGCTAATGATGAACTACTAACAAACTAACATTAGTAGAAATTAATCTTAACAGGTTCTAAGAAACTAATCTTAACCGGTTATAAGAAAATATTGGATCCATGGATATGAACAAGCATTATACACCAATTAGAAAATCCCATTGAACACACAATTAAACACCAATTATAGTCCGCAAGAAAATCGCATTCAACACCACCAAGATTATTCATAAACTTTCTCATCCACATTAAACGACATTCCGAATAAAACTATGAATACGACATTCCTTTGAAGGTACACAATCATAAAAATATTAATTCACTATGAAGACAACATACCGTTGTCAGAAGAAGAAGAAGAGAGTAGTAGGCTTTCAAAGCTTCTAATTGTGTGTCTACCTTCAAGCAGAACATAAAAAATTCATTACCAAACAGCAGTTAAACATAAATTCAATCAGAACATCAGAAATTCAATCAGATTCAATCAGAGCATCGAGTCGGAGAGAGTTCAATCATAAATTCAATCATAAAGTCAATCATAAATTCATTCCGATCACTGACCTGTAGACTTCTAAGTATGAGAATTGATGCTTGAGTGGGAGCTCCTAGTAATGGAGATTGTACAACATCTGACCAGACAAACCACAATTTCATTAATTCGACAAACAATCTGACCAGACAAACAACAAAAAACTAGGGCAGAATTTTAAATTCAATATGAAAAATGTGTAAAATCGACACAAACCCCAGACATTCATATATCATATTCAAAATCATTCATCCAAACATTAACAACCCGAAAACAAACCCTATATCCCGAATTCTCCAAAACCCACCAGCAAACCCCAAGATCCACAAACACCCTAAATTCGAATCTTAGACCTGAAATCAACCCAACCCAAACGAAACACACATACTAGCATACCAACAAAGAACCAAGCTTTGCTACACAACCTTAGGAAGCAAGATATCACAAACAAATCAAAGAACAAAACTTTCATCAAACCTACAAGATCTGACCGGAGAGAGAAATCGGAGAGGAGAGCGGCGGCGTGTGAGCGTGGCGTGTGAGCGGTGGCGTGTCTGACCTGCGCGACGTGTCAGCGGCGGCGTCTGACCGGTGGCAAAGAGAGGCGCGGCGAGGGAGGGTTTCGTTTCCGGAGAGAGAGCACGGCGAAGGTTGTGCACAAATGAGTGATTTCGTCGATTAGGATTATTTATATGAACTGTATTTGGCGTCGGTCATCAATCGACGCTATTTACCCTGTAAATAGCGTCGGTTGATAGCCGACGCCAATTACTTTCTCAAAACCGACGCCATCTTGCCCGTTGGTTCGACCAGCAAATCTAGTCAGAATGTGTATTTAGCGTCGGGCTAGGTTTTCACATTTAGCGTCGGGCCTTTAACAACCGACGCCATATACACGGGTCAACACGCACATTGTATTTTGCGTCGGTCTTTGACCGACTGACGCTATCCACTTTCGTTTCAACCGACGCCAACTCCCCTGTTTTTTGTAGTGCTGGTGAACGAAGGGGGTTTCGAAGTCTAAGTTTGTCTGTCATCTCTTTTTTAGCCCTAATTTCCAATCTGTTTTTAGTTTCAATTTTTAATTTATCTGCATTTCTTAGAATTAGAAGTCGTGGAACTCACACCACGCACGAAGTGTTTAATTTAGTAATTTGCTAGCTAATTTGAGTAGTCGATCATTAGAAGGCCCTGGAATACGATCTACCCTAGCTTTTGTTAGCTTTGTTAGTTATTTGATTGAACGCACGCACAACGACTGCGGTTCATCAATCGATAATCCCCTTTTTGCTCAAATTTATTCATAGGTTTATGTTTGATTGTTTGGTGTGTTTTTATGCACTACTTTCAATTGCTAGAACACTAAACTTGGCATTTAATGTGCTATTCTTTCAAGATGGGAAGAACTGAAGACCAAGCACGAATGGACGAACTCTGCACCTACCACATGGCAAGGAGGCTTCCTAGATTTCAAGTGGAGGATCGAGCGCGGTGGCCGATTATCTAGAAGCTGACTATTGTAGCTATGAGTCGCAGTGATAGAGAGAAATTGAGGACTTTCCAGTGCCCTAGTGCTTTCAGGATCTTTCTTTATTTTTCTTATCATCCGGAACTCTGTACTTTTATTTTTATTTTATGTCGGTTTGTGTTGTCTTGAGTCCTTGTCAAACTTTTGTAGTTGTTGAGTTAGTCGAGTCTTTCTCTTTTGGATGCTCTAATCGTGTGATGAATCTTACTCCACAATGTCTCCAAGTTGAAATTAGAAATCTTACTGATTCATGAATCGCAGTTATGTCTTCGGTGTCTCGATCCCACCATCCCCGACGCCCTCACGCTCACTTTTCGGTACCCCTATACACTTTTATTTTCTTATTATGTGGTCCACTGAGGATAATGTCTAATTTAAGTGTGCGGTGGGATATTTCTATTTGAGGGATGTGTGCTTTTTATACGACTTCTCTGATTGAAATATGCTCAATTCTTGACTTGTCATGTTAAATTTGAATTTAATTTTTCACAATGATGCTTAGACTATTCCACTTAGAACCTATATCCAGCGTGTCGGCATTGATATTAAATGAGTATAGGGCAGAACAGATAATTTATCACTCTTGTAGTTGATATATGAATTAATTAAATTGATTGGCTTAATACTTATTTTAAAACTGCTCGATAACATTGTTCTAAGATGATAAAGGCACTTAGAATTTTTCACCACTTTCGGCAAAAAAGATTACCTAAATTGTTTTCCCTTAGGATAACCCCGTTGAGCATTAACCTGTTTGTTGGTTTATACACGATTTTCAGCTCTGTCCCATGTTTTTCATTACCTATTTGATCCCTTGTGATTGTGGCTTGAGATTAGACGGAAATCCAATTCGAAATCTTATGTAAAAGTTATAACTAGCTAGAATCAAGTGGCTAAATTTTCAAATCAAGTAGCTGAATTTTAAAATTTGTGAAGATAGTAATTAATTTTAATTGAATTAAGTGCTGGAAAGAAAGCTAGCCAAGCCCGACACCTAAGTGAAGTGTTTGGGTTGCGCACTAGCATAGGCACAAATGCTGTAAGCTAAGCAGGTCCAACACCTAAGCGAAGTGTTCGGATCGAGCACTAGTATGCAGTAAATAAATGGAGGAAGACAAATCTTGAAAGAAATCGTTGTTTGAATCGGTCCAGCTAGAACATGTAACGTACAGGTCTAGAAGCGGATGAAGTTGAGTCATAGCCACGTCACCTTCACTCACTATTCCCCAAATATTTCATTCCTCTACCTAATCCGCATCACGACCCAAGCTTAAGACCTTTTGATTAGACTTGGTGTTGTCGTAGTCGGGTAATTTGTGAATTAATTGTTTTTGGCAAGAAACACGTTTTAATAAACTACTACTTGAAGTGTACAAAAAAAGTAAGGTCTAGACTGGTCTAGTTGATGTTCTTGCATGTGTAAGTTACGTTTTCTACGTGTAACAGTCTTAGCCGAATTGTTAGGATTGAACTTTGATTTAACTAGTCTCGTCATATGTGAATTTGAGTGTGTTTCTTAATTTGATTTGCTTGAGGACAATCAAAAGTTTAAGTGTGGGGTGATTTGATGATAATGTGATTATCTTATCATATTACACTACATTTTATACCCATTAATACAATTATGATGAGTTTTTGGTGTAAATGTGTTAACTATTTAATTCTCGGCTCCAAGTGCGTACATTGTCCATTTATTGGCTATTTTTACCTTGGTTTTGAGTTTTGTTGTTGAGACTACGGGTTACCACATTGTAGATGACTCTCTCACGAGTCCAGTGCTTCAAACGGGGACCAATTTGGAGTTCAAACGGATCGGGAATCGCCAAAATAAGAAGCTGAAATTACGTTTTCCCCCTTTTCCGGATTTTGGACGGATTTTGGGTATTTAAACGCCAAAAGAGGCATTATCCATTCATTATTCAATTGGGAGATTTTTCCACGACCTAAAGGGAGTTGAAAGCTTATTTCGGAGGAATCAGATAGATCCTGACACCATCAATCCATCCCGGAAGACGCTCGGAGCTTGGAGTTACAGATTTCTCGAGATTGAAGCTTCACGGAATTGTCTAAATTAGGTTTTATAGTTCTTTCTATTCTTCCTTTCTGAGATGAATTCAATGATTGTCTTTGATTCTCTTGTATCGAATATGAGTAGCTAAACTCTTGTAGCTTAGATTAGATGAACCCTAAGTGACCCAGGGCATTAAAGCGGTCACAGATCGACAGTCATCAGATCTTAATTCAGACAGTTTCTTTTTTCATAATTGGTTTGTTCTTAATTCTTGTTTCTTTTCTAGCTTGATCACCTAGATTATATTCTTGTTAAAATAACGATAGTTGGCGAACGTCCACCTTATTTTAGAACCTCAAATTACTGAACTAACCTATTCAATGGAGTGTGCCTTTCGTAGGAACCGTTTAGGGTTAATCCGCTTATAGAATAACTCACTAAAATCAATCAGGTCCACCAGTTAGTTACCATTGCAGAAGTGAATGCACGAACGGTTAATTATCTTCGCGGAGTTAGACCTAAGGGTAAGGAGTTATGGCGGTGTCTAAGAACTTAATGAATTAGGATTGAAAGTCGCCGGTTTTATGATCACCAATGCCTTGGTAATCTTAGGGGGATTCGAGTACAAGCTATCGTCTATTTAATTGAACAAAACCTTATCAATCAATCTTGTTTTATTTCAATTTCAATTTCCTCAGTTAATAGTTTAGAAGTCGTGGAACTCACACCACACAACTTGTTTAAACCTGAATTTTTGCCAACTTCTTTGAGTAAACAATTTTAAGAAACCCTTGAAATTCAATCTAATCTGCTTTGGTAGGTTAGTATTTGATACCCTGTTTTACACCGTTATCAGTTCTCTCATCATGTCTGATAGTACAAGTAAGTTGTTCTCGCCATTCTCCTTGTCATTTCTTGGCTTTCTGTTTGTTCTTCTAGCTGTTTTTTTTTCTTTATTCCATCCGTGAGGGTATACACCCTCTAGATCTATGCGTGCTCTTGCTCATGGGCTAGTGGGCGTTCCTCCGCTTGCTTCGACCCCTTCTTCCACTACAAGAAACTGTTCATTTAACGGCGGAAGCTTAACAGCGGCCATTACGCGGCCGCTGTTAAATTTATTTAACAGCGATAATTTAACAGCGGCTAAGCAGCCGTTGTTAAATTGGACAGTTTAACAGCGGCCACGATAATTTAACAGCGGCCAAGTGGCCGCTGTTAAAATAATGCAATCTGATTGGCTGGTTTTATCTGACACGGATTGCCGAACCCTAATTTCTTCTTCCTTCTTCTAGCCGATCTTCTTCATCTTCCTCTTCCTTCTTCTTCTTTCCACTGATCTTCTTCTTCCTTCTTCCTTTTCCTTCTTTTTTTTTCTTGTCAATCTTCTTCCTCTTCCTTCTTCTTCTTTTCGCCGATCTTCTTTTTCCTTCTTCCTTTTCCTTCTTATTTTTCTGTCAATCTTCTTCCTCTTCCTTCTTCTTCTTTCCACGATCTTCTTCTTCCTTCTTCCTTTTCCTTTTCCTCTTCCTCCTTCTTCTGTTCCGGAGATGGGTACAACTGCGACAGCAACTCCACTCGCCAAATAGCCCTCACTGCGGCAGCAAGTCCTCCACCGCCACTCGTTTCTGCCGCCTGGACTCCGCTTTCCTTTGTGTCAGCTACGACTCCAAGATCCATTCCACCAACAAGCTCGCCTCCAGCCAGCCTCCACTCAACTAACCCCCAGCTCATCGCCACAATTGTTGAGCGATTGGATTAGAATCCTAGAGGATGAACTGAGAACAGTGTTTGATTGGGTGTCGCCGAGCTCTAGCTAGAGCTCCGGCGATTAATTTTTCCAGACGAAATAATTTAACAGCGCTCTATTTGGTTTAACAGTGGACAAGAAGCCGCTGTTAAATTTCTATTATTTAACAGCGGCTCTTTGGTTTAACCGCGGCCACATTTGGCCGCTGTTAAATTAATTTAGCATTTGGCAATTTAACAGCGGCATGCGGCCGCGGTTAAACTAATTTAACAGCGGCAACGCCCGGTGTTAAACTTCAATTTTGCCGCCGTTAAATGACATGTTTGTTGTAGTGTTCCCTTCTTTTCTTTGACCACTTGAGAAATTACATTTCTCAACGGTTACCATGGTTTGACTTGTGACGGGGGTCATGGGTTCGCTACCTCATTAACCCTTTCTTATTGATCTTTCATGAAAGTCGAACGCTTCTGGATGGCCCCACCACCCCCCCGCCAATGTGGATCCTCTCGCCAGTCCCAATCGGGAGAGATCCGATTCGAACGATGACGTGAATCCTTCTAGGAGACGTCCAGGAGATCTAGCTGTTTTACAATTTGGTCGTCCGCCTCTGGAGTCAAGATGAAACGGCGGGCCTAAGGTGATCTGACTTGACCGACTACCCCTTGTTCGAAGAGGTAGAGTACACTGAGGTTGCCTCTCCTATGAAAGTCGAGCTACCTTTCGTTGATGTTTTGGAGAAGGCTTTGAAAGCCAAGTACAACGACGGGACGCATTGGAAGTTTCCTCCCTATGATAACGGCTTCTCGATGTTTATCCATTGCTTCAAGCTTTTGGAATCCAGCATGGAGGTCGGCTGGTTTTTGGTTAAGACTTGGGCAAATACGTTTCTTATTCTCCCTAAGGTAGAGCATGCCACTTGGACCATTCTCGGACCTCCCTACTTCCCATAAATCTTCTATATTCCCAAGGTCTTATCAGTACTTCGAGTTCTGACGCTTGTCCTCCATCAGCAACTTCCCTTTGAGCTTTCACGAGATTTGGATGAAGGACTTTGGTTTTGGGATGCGTCTTCCTCTGGAGTCTTGGCAGGTGGACATGCTCAGGTGGTTGGGATGCTCCGATGGGGAGCTTCAAGCTCATGCTACCCTTGCGGCTTTTTCCATCGCTTGCAAGGTAGTTTGTCCGCCCGAATGTTTCCCTCTTCTGCATTCTGTTTAGGGAGAACTCGGTGGCAAACAAATTACCTTCTCCAAGAGCTCCAACTTTGTGGGTGGGATTAAGGGCACGGTGAAGATGTGTTCCTCTTGGTTCCATTACCACTTCTTCTTCTTTCCGAACTATGAAGACGCTCTATCGTACGCCAATCTCCCTCCCGTTTGGTCTCCTAGGATGTTTCCAATTTCATTGATGACCCTACTGTGTCTGCCATGGACGCATTAATGCCTACAACTTTGACTTCTCATACATTAGTTATCATAATTTGAAATGATTTCTTCTTGGGGGGAGTGTTTATTTGTTTTGCGGCTTTCGTTTCTGTTTGATGCTCTTTTATACACTTATACTTGTATTTTCTTTGTGCAGCCCACTCTCTGACCAGTGGGCTCATTACTCTCTAACCAAGGTCACTTTGGATAAGTCGTAGAAACTGCCTATTCCGAAAGCCAAAAAACTGTCTTCCTCTTCTTGGAAAGGGAAGTTGATCATGACCTCTCCTCCGTGCATGGCCTCTTCCACCTTTCCCCCCTAGCCCAAGTTATCATGAAATCAACTCCAGCACAGTCTCAAAGAGCATGGAAAAGGGGTTGGCAAAAATTCGATCTAAGCGTGCACGAACAAAAAACACAAAGGAGATGGAATGGAAGAGAGGCAAAGGTCAAGCAAGTTTCCCCTTCGTGATCATGAATCATGAAATACACAACCTTGGATAAAGTTGTCATAGAAAGCCAAAGACGGGATCCTTCAACACTACATCGACACATATCATAAATCTCGATTCAAGTCAATAGAACCAAGTACAAGCCATCAATCAGTTGGGTATGGGTCATGATGCGCGAGATTTAACTCACAACAATCAAGGTCGTATTCCACGAGGGCTCTCTCAATAGCTAATACTCACACGGTTCATGGACGGTCTATTCATTTAAAAAGAGTTTTAGTTTGAAAAGGAAATGAAAACATAAAGGAAACTAAACAAGAAAGCAAAACAAAACGGTGCAAATCAAAGGTAAAGGAGGTTCACTTGGAAAGATAGATTTGTCATGCTCAAGAGGAACAAAAGCACAAACAAGCCAAACATGATCAGGATGCAATCGAAATGACCACGCAAATCCCTTCTAAAGACTCAATGCACTCTCGTCGCACTAAATCCCTATCCTAGAACCACTCAACCTAGGCTCTCGCTCTCAAGCTAAGTGACTAAGGATGCATTAAAGGTGTTTGATGAAATGCCAAGCTACAAAACCCTCTCCTATGACTCTATGACCACTAGGCTAGACACCACACTCTCATGTCAATGTCCTAACACTAAGAGAATCATCAAAAGACAAAGTTCAATTGAATGAAAAACCTAATGCACACCAAGTGTTCGATAAAATGCACAGTGAGAAATCATGCAACCATGGTTGAATTGAGATGATCTAATCTCTTAGAACACACTCCCTTTAATCCCTAGACCTACAATCCATGTAATCTAAGCACTCTCATGCTTACATCACAAATAATAGACCAATCAAGCCATAGCCATCAATGGAATTAACAACAAGTCTAGAGACCATCTTCATACAACCAAGATCAATCATGGAAAATGTGTACAATCAACCTCTATCCTAGCACAACTAATCTATCAATCCAAGGAAACCTAAGAAATCAGCCACACATGGCCAAGGAAATGAAGGAAAGAGAAAGAAAGATGATCACCAAGAACACCATGGCAATCCTCCTCTTGCAAGCTCCTCTTCCAAGGTTGTGGGCTTCAATCCAAGCTCCTCTACTTTGATTTGCACCTTGCTCTAGGGTTGTGGAGGATTGGTTGATGAGGAGAAAGTGTTGGAGAAGTTGAGAGGAAAGAGGAATGAGATCGGCGAGTGTAAAATATTATGAGCTCTTCTACTTTAATTTCCGCCTCCTTCCTCTATATATACTGCACCGAACAACACTGGAATTTTCGGCGAAAATGCTGTAGGATTTTCGCCGAAAATGCCTTTGTAAACACGACCGGCTGATGCATTCCTTCATAGATTTTCGGGAAAACTCTGGGAAGTTTTCGCCGAAAATGACTTCAATGATCAGATGTCCGCCGACTGCTTAGAATTTTCGGTCCGAGAACTCTAGGTTCTCGCCGAAAATTTCTTCAGCTGAAAGTGCATTTTCTCCAATCTTGCATCGGCCGTATCTCCTCCGTCCTAGCTCGGATTGACCTCCCATTTGATCCTACGCGCTCCTTGTCACCAGTACTTCAATGCCAAGACATGAAAATACAAAGAGAACAGCTCCAATAGACATGGAATCGGCCTCAAAGTGGCAACCGGGCAACAAAAGGACACTTTGCACAAAACTTCAATAAAAGCGTATAAATCATGGAAAAAATGAGATCAAACACGGGAAATCCTTAGACTAACCAAAGGCTTAAAATGCACCAAATAAAGTCACATCAAATTCCCCTACGACTAAGCTTTGCTTTCCTCAAGCAAATGAATTAGAAAACATCCAAGTTCACAAATGACAAGATCAGTCCCATTGAGATTCAAGCAAAAACAATTTGGCTTAAACTGTTCCACGAACAAACTTAACCTACACATGCAAGAACATCAACCAAACAAGTATAGACCTCACTAATATCTGCACACTTCAAGTAGTGGTTAATTGGGATACAGAAAAATCGACCACGACAACACCAACTCTAATTAGAAGGATTTGAACTCGGGAAATGGAACGGATAAAGCGGGGGTAGGAGAGTGATGAGTGATCATGATGTGGCTATCGACTCGACTTCATCCGCTTCTAGATCCGCTCTTTACAAACTCGGGCGTAGGATCAAGGGCTACAATTGAGAACTTTTTTTTTCCTTTTCTTTCCATTTTCATTTTTTTTTTTCTTCTCTTTTGTTTCTTACTGCATACTAGTGCTCGATCCAACACTTCACTTAGTTGTTGAACCTGCCTAGCTCACAACTTTTGCTATTGCTAGTGCTCAACCCGACACTTCACTTAGGTGCCGAGCTTGCCTAGCTTTCTTTTCTTTTCTTTTGAACATTTTCTTTCCAAATTAGCCACTTGATCCTTAGCCCCTTACAGCTTCAACACAAGATTTCGAATTGGATTCCATCTAATCTCAAGCCACAATCACGAGAAATCAAAAAGGTGATGAAATCATGGAAAAGGGTGATAATTTTGATTGCCTTCATCATCTTAGATCAGTGTTATCGAGTTGTACAAAAACACGTATCAAACCAATCAACCAACATACAAGAGTGATAAATATCTCTGTTCTGGCCTAGACTCATTTGATATTAGTGCTAACATGCTGGTTATAGGTTCTAAGTAGAACAGTTCTAAACGTCATTATGAAATCTTGAAGTCAATTAAACACCAAAAGTCAAGAACTAAACGATTCTAACATAGAGGAATTTGGAAACAATCAAGATCATGCAAATCAAGCATAGCCTTAGACTTTACCGACAAATAATCACACCAAACCTCAAACTCCCCTACGACTAACAGGAGCATTGTCCTCAATGATCAAGAGAGAGAGGGTAAGGTGGAACGAAGTTACCGCGTTGGTAGAGAGGAACATAGGACGCAATAGTAGTGAAAGGATTCCACGATGATCCTTGGTGAAGAGTGATCCCAATTGCTTGTCAAACCTTATTCAAAAGCTAAAACAACACAAAAACCTCAAAGAACAATTAAAAGCGAAAAATTAAAGATAACATGGGGTGCCTCCCAAGAAGCGCTTGGTTACCGTCTTAAGCTCGACGATACCTGTGTTAGGGTGCCCAACTTAGTACCTCCTTCAAATCAAGTAGCTTCTTCCATGATGAAAGTTGAGCTCCAAGAAACATCTTGGGAGAATGGTAGACTAGCCAATGCACATTGATGCTTGTATACACTTGATACCTTGGGGTGGCTTGCTACCTTTGAAATTTGGAACTTGAGGAAGAAAGTATGTTAGGGGTCCACCATTGAGCTCCATCGTCTCCAAGTCGGTGATGCCACTCAAGGAGTCTTCCAGTTCAAACATGGGCGACTCCTCTTCCATTATCACCTTAGGGGGTAGAGATGCATGTCTCCTTGGGTTCTTGGCACAAATACTTCATGATCAAGCAAGAAGATTGAAGAGCACTAACAATCTTTAGTGGGACCACAATAGGGTGGTGTTGTTCACTTTCGTGCTCCACTCTCGGTGCCACCTCTTCTTGAAGCGTCTCCAAATCATCTCTCACCTCCTCTAAAGGGTCATCATCCTCAAGTCTCCTTGATTCTTCTATCCTAACATCATTGTCACATGGTGTTTCCATGGGAAAAACATGCACTTCAATCTCCTCCACTACCAAATCTTCCTCCGTGTCAAGCTCTTCGGATTCACAAATGTCATCTTCATCATCATAAACTTGCTCCACATGATTGAGATGGCGTTCATTCTCAAGAATCTTCGTGACGAGCTCTATGCTTTGGGATAAGCGGTTAACTCGGTTTGCATTATCCTCCGCAATTTGCAAGATCTCTAGCATGAAAGGAGGTGGAAGAGGTTTCTCATGATTCACGAATTCCTCTTGGGGAGACTCACCTTCTTCTTCTTCCATGACTAGCACTTCCGGTTCAAAGGTGTCGGAGATGAGCTTCACACTTTGAGTTAAACGATCAAACCGAGCCGCATTATCTTCCGCCATTTGCAACATCTCCTCAATTGTGGAGGAAGATGGAGAATGTGTTCATCCTCTAGAGCTTCCTTGATGAGTGTCATGCCTTGAGCTAAGCGATTAAGTTGGTTCGCATTGTCATCCACAATCTTCAAAGCTTCCTCAAGCGTGGGAAAAGGTGGAGAAGGTTCCTCATAGCTTACAAACTCCTTTCGAGGACGCTCACTTTCCTTCACCATTTTCAAGAGCTCCTCTAGCATAGAAGAAGGTTGAGAGGGTTGCTCATAGCTTGTGAACTCCTCTTGAGGACGCTTGCTTTCTTCAACCATCTTAAAAAGCTCCTCTAGCATGGAAGGCGGTTGAGAATGTTGTTCATGACTTGTGAAATCCTCTTGATAATGCTCCGGCAAGACTTGATGGTAGGGTGGAGATGGATAGGGACATTGCTCATTCCACAAGGGTGTTGAAGCTTGTTGTTCTTGACCCCACCATTGGTTATCTCCCTCACAAGTTTCTTGGTAGTAGTTGAATGAAATAGGATGACCATAGTATGGGTTAGGAGATGGATTCCACCCTTGATAGGTACCATAACCTTGATTTCCATGCCACGAGTTCATCTTACTTGCAACCTTGCTCCCATGAACTAGATAGGTGGATAAGGGACCTACAAACACGCACAACAAACACAACCAAGTAGTACAACAATCGGGATAGCAACACCACAAAAGAAATAACAAAGAAGCAAAACTAAAACGGAAGGAAGTGAATAGAACGGTCCACTACTAGATGCTTTCAAAGGATTGAGAAAGTCCCCGGCAACGGCGCCAAAAACTTGATGCGCGAGATTTAACTCACAACAATCAAGGTCGTATTCCACGAGGGCTCTCTCAATAGCTAATACTCACACGGTTCATGGACGGTCTATGCATTACATCACAAATAATAGACCAATCAAGCCATAGCCATCAATGGAATTAACAACAAGTCTAGAGACCATCTTCATACAACCAAGATCAATCATGGAAATGTGTACAATCAACCTCTATCCTAGCACAACTAATCTATCAATCCAAGGAAACCTAAGAAATCAGCCACACATGGCCAAGGAAATGAAGGAAAGAGAAAGAAAGATGATCACCAAGAACACCATGGCAATCCTCCTCTTGCAAGCTCATCTTCCAAGGTTGTGGGCTTCAATCCAGCTCCTCTACTTTGATTTGCACCTTGCTCTAGGGTTGTGGAGGATTGGTTGATGAGGAGAAAGTGTTGGAGAAGTTGAGAGGAAAGAGGAATGAGATCGGCGAGTGTAAAATATTATGAGCTCTTCTACTTTAATTTCCGCCTCCTTCCTCTATATATACTGCACCGAACAACACTGGAATTTTCGGCAAAAATGCTGTAGGATTTTGTCGAAAATGCCTTTGTAAACACGACCGGCTGATGCATTCCTTCATAGATTTTCGGCGAAAAACCTGGGAAGTTTTCGCCGAAAATGACTTCAATGATCAGATGTCCGCCGACTGCTTAGAATTTTCGGTCCGAGAACTCTAGGTTCTCGCCGAAAATTTCTTCAGCTGAAAGTGCATTTTCTCCAATCTTGCATCGGCCGTATCTCCTCCGTCCTAGCTCGGATTGACCTCCCGTTTGATCCTACGCGCTCCTTGTCACCAGTACTTCAATGCCAAGACCTGAAAATACAAAGAAAACAGCTCCAATAGACATGGAATCGGCCTCAAAGTGGCAACCGGGCAACAAAAGGACACTTTGCACAAAACTTCAATAAAAGCGTATAAATCATGGCAAAAATGAGATCAAACACGGGAAATCCTTAGACTAATCAAAGGCTTAAAATGCACCAAATAAAGTCACATCAGGTCACCTCTAAACTAACTAATTAGAATGCACACCAAGGGTTCGATGAAATTCTTATGGGTTTTTTTCAACCTATAAGGACATAGCTAACATATCCTCTTTTGAGCTATAATGCAAACTAAGATCATTCCCACGATAATCAACGAAAGGAAAGCTAATGTGTCAAATCATTCCAAATCAAATAGCATCCTAATCGTGAATTGATGACACTAGATTTGACGTGATTATCAGCCTCATTTAAGCGACATTTCCTTGCTTGAGACACGGTTTTTGGGGTAGTTTAGGGTGTTTTCACTCAATTGCTCTATTTCTTACCATTTTGGTTACTTTGGCCCGTTATGGGTCTATTTGATGTGTTTTCTAGTGACCTTGTGAATGCACAAGTTTTTGCCATCAATTACATAGCCACGACTTGTTCAGGAAGTAAAGGAGCCTCGAGGAATTTCCTGAAATCGATCCAGAAACCAAACTAATCAAAGTCAGAACATTCAATTGCCCAGCACTTACATTCTCAGCAAGAAAATGAAGGTTCTCGACGAAGACATACTGAAGAAGTTAATCAAAAATCTCGTTCAAGATCCAGTTGATGATTAGAAAGAAGTTCTCGACGAGAACTTTCAATGTTCTCACCGAGAACCTATGAAAGAATGCATGAAGAATACTCGCCGAGATCCCCTTGGAGTTTTAACTGAAGTTCTCGGCGAGAACTTTCATGTTCTCACCTAAAACTATTGAAGGTTTACATGAAATGTTCCCATCAAAGAGGCAGAGTGAATTTAAAAAGAAGTTCTCGTCGAGAACTTTCAAAGTTATCACCGAGAAGTATCCTCTTTCCGGAACAGCTTTGGAAAACCCCTATTTAAGCAAACTGATAGCGTCTCTGACGATACACTTATTCCAGAATACAATTCTGAGATTTGAGAGTTTGAGAGATAGAGTTTGAGAGTTCCCGGAGAGATCCTGACACCATCTCTCCCATCGGAGTACTCGGAGCTAGGAGTGAAGATTGCTAGAGATCGGAACTTCGCCGGAGTCGTCAGAATTAGGTTTTTCAATTCCTATCTGTTCTTCCTCTGTATGATGAACTGCTTTGTTGTTTTCGATTCTTTTGTTATGAACATGAGTAGCTAAACTCATAGAGCTTAGATTAGATGAACCCTAAGTGACTCGGGGCTTTAAAGCGGTCACAGATCGGCGGTAATTAGATTCAGATAATTCAGATAGTTTCTCTTGCATGTTTGATTTGTTCTTCATTGTTTGTGTTTCTTTTCTAGCTTGATCACCTAGATTAGATTCGTGTTAAGATAAGGATAATGACGAACGTCTGCCTTACTTTAAAACATCAAATCAATCAATTAACCTATTCAATGGAGTGTGCCTTTCGTAGGAACCATTTAGGGTTAATCCGCTTCTAGAGTAACTCATTAATCACAAGTAATTGTACCAGTTAGTTCTCCATTGCAGAAGTGAATGCACAGATGATTAATTAATCTTGGTAGTTAGATTCGATAGAGCGAACGATCGTGGAACTTAGACCTGAGGGTAAGGAGTTATGGTGGTGTCTAAGTACTACTAAATTAGGATTGAAAACTGTTGGCCTTGTGATCGCCAATGTTCTGGTGATCTTATGGGTATTTGAAGTCTAAACTTGTCTGTCATCTCGTTAGTCAAATCAATCAATCTGTCTCTTAATTTCATTTCAATTTCCCTATACATTATAGTTTAGAAGTCGTGGAACTCACACCATTCACAATCTGTTTAAACTTGAGTAATTTGCCAGCTTCTTTGAGTAGTCGATTTGAAAAAACCTCAAGAGATTCGATCTAGTCTACTTCTGTAGGTTAGTTATTTAATAAGCCTGTTTACAACGTTCATCAAATTGGAGTCGTTGCCAGGGACTCTTCTATATTGTTTGAAAGAAGAGCTGGCATTTTATTCTTCTACCTTTCCATCTTATCATTTGTTTTCCCCCCATCTTTTTCATGATTCACCTGGGTAGTGCTCTTGAGTTTTGAGATGTAGGATAACAGGTGGGATGGCCAGTACCAAGGATGGTACACCAATGAAATACATATGCTGAGGTCAACCAAGGATGGTATACATCAGAACAACCACCTACGACTAGTTGGTATGAGGAACCTTCACCCTTGTCGTCCTGGCAAGAGCCAGAAGCTACACACCACCACCAAGGTCCCCAAGAGTTATAACTACAAGTCCATCAGTTTCAACAACAAGCGTCGAGGATAGAATCACTCTTGGAGAAGATCACTCCAATGCTACAAGCTCCTAATGAGGTGGACATCGAGCTCGAGCAACCAAATCAATTAATGAAAGAAGAATCTCAAGAGCTGTTCGAAGAAGGACATGATAATCTCGTCCATGACTGTTATGAGCTAGAGGCATCTGATGAAGAATCCTTGGCAGTGGTGGCTGATGAAGGCGTTGAGCTCATTCATCTTAATAGCGTGGAGCTCATCCATCTTGAAGTTGAAGTTGAAGAGGAGCATGTGGAGATTGAGGAACCATCTTCATTTAAGCTTCCGCCAAACCCGCCTGTAGTTCAAGCTAAAGATGAGCACGTGGAAATCGAGGAGGTCATAGATTTGGACTCATATGTGCTCACCTCCGAGAGCATCCTTGATGAACATCGGGTGGAGAAGACTGAGATCACTGGCTACGACACACCGTACTATCTCTTTCCTCCTCCAGTAGGAGAATTCCATAAGAAAAGGGCAGTCAAGCTGAACCACAATCTACTTGAACATCACCGGTTGCATCTTCATCCTTCTGAAGTGCTATTTGGCACTCAACCGCTAGCCTTGAAGAAGTTGATTGACTTCAAGGAGCTCTTGAGTTGGGGTCCATACAGGTATCGCCCGGCTCAAAGACGTTAAGCAATAGCGCTTCGTGGGAGGCAACCCATGGCTGGAGTCCATTTTAAATTATTGAGTCAGTTTTTCAGTGTCCAACTTTCTTTGTATGGATCTGGGACACTTGTCCCGATTTCCTTTTGATCTTTTTGTTGTTTTTGTTTTGTATGACACTTGTAGCTGCTTCACTCCGCCCCAGGCTCTCCGTTTCCATCATCTACATCGACCATCTCATTCCAAGTTCTCCGATAATCTCTACTCTAGTTTAGTCCTGTGATGACACATAAATATCTAAGTGTGGGGTAGGATGCTAGAGAATCTTTGCATGATCTTGTTTGTTTGTTTTTATTTCGTGGTGCATTCCGACTCCTCTAGCATAGAATTGCTCGGTTCTTGACCTTTTATGTTAACTTGTTCTTCAATCTTTCATAATGATGCTTAGACTACTTAACCTAGAACCTGTAACCAACTTGCATGCATTGATGCTAAATAACCTGGTCAGAACATAAATAAATATCACTCTTGTAGTTTTTCACTTGATTGCATGAAAATGATCGAATCCGACTAGCAAACCAACTGTGAGGTTTTGATCCATTTCACATAACTTGCAATTTCAATTCTTTTTTAGTGGCTTTCTCTTATCTTGAATGAGTTAAAATTTGCATGAGACCTATTCGAGATCACACGATGACACAAGTACTAGGATGATAGAGGCACCTAGAAATTGCTACTAAACTAGAAGCCAACCCAACGATAAATCCTCTAGGTGTAAACCCTTGTGCCATTTCCCACATTTTTCATCACCTCGTTGTTCCCCTATGGTAGTAGTTTGAATTAGCCTACCGGAAGCCGGTCTGTGGTAACTTGCCTATAACCATTAAACAAGTGGTCTTAGCTATTATGTCTGGACGTTTAAACCCCTCTAACAACTTAAAAAATCAGCACAAAAATAAAAAAATAGAAAAACCAGAAAAATGCAAAGAAAAAGTTTCAAAAAAAAAGTTCAAGTCAAAATAGTTCGTTAGTTCAAAACGTTCTTCTCCCTACATATGGAAGAACGAAAGCAAAATAAATGTAAAAGAAAAAGCAGAAAATCAGAAAAAATCGAGGAAAAAATAAATAAAGTGCTAGGTTGCTTGAGCGTACACTATTCACACCGTGTCTGGTTAGACGGTAGGAAGCCATAGGTCCTGATTCGAGGGAAGTTAGTCGCTTGCTACGCCGCACCAAAGCCATCATTATCATATATCCCTTCATCCATTCATTATAAACCCTTGTAGTGTAGGATCATTATAGTCCCTTGCAAAGTCCTCTAGACTAGTTTCTAGTGTTGTCACAGTGGTGGAGATTATGGTCAATTGCAAACATATGACATACTTCGGTCGAGAAAGTGATTGAGAGAATAAACACGTCCCTAAACACAGAGTGTGAGAGTTCCCCCATGTACTAAATATTATCTGTGTGAGGAGTCTAGTCGGTTAGGTCGGATTTGTGCATAACTTGTTATTGCTCCTTGTTTCTGTGCAGATAACTAGTGAGACCATGTTGTTTGGTTGACATGTATGCATGTTAGGTTACTTGTTCTAGGTGTAGCTGTTTAATAATTCATTGTGAAGGATTGAATCTCACCTTGATCGATCTTGTCATTTGTGAATCTGAGTGCGTTCTAGTTTAGTTTGCTTGAGGACAAGCAAAAGCTTAATTATGGGGTATTTTGATGACACAAGATTTGATGTGATTATCAACCTCATTTAAGCGACATTTCCTTGCTTAAGACACGGTTTTTGGGGTAGTTTAGGGTGTTTTCACTCAATTGCTTTATTTCTTAGCATTTTGGTTACTTTGGCCCGTTATGGGTCTATTTGATGTGTTCTAGTGCCCTTGTGAATGCACAGGTTTTTGCCATCAATTACATAGCCACGGACGTGTTCGGGAAGCAATGGAGCCACAAGGAATTGCCCAAAATCGATCCTGAAACCAAACTAATCAAAGTTAGAACATTCAACTGCCCAGCACTTACATTCTCAGCGAGAAGATGAAAGTTCTCGCCAAAGACATACTGAAGAAGTTAATCAAAAATCTCGTCAAAGATCCAGTTGATGATTATAAAGAAGGTCTCAGCGAGAACTTTCAATGCTCTCGCCGAGAACGTATGAAGGAATGAATGAAGAATTCTCTTCCAGATCCCCTTGGAGTTTAAACTGAAGTTCTCAGGGAGGCTGGGTTTGTGACGGAAGAGGGAAAAGACAGGGAGAAGAAGGCGTCAGAGTTGTTGGTGGTTGAAAAAGAGAAGAAGGCGTCGGAGGCTGGGTCTGTGACGGAAGAGGGAAAAGGCAGGGAGAAGAAGGCAAGTTGCTGGTGGTTGAAGAAGAGAAAAAAGCGTCGGAGGCAGAAGGCAGGGAGAAGAAAGAGAAGAAGAGCAGAGGGGAAAAAGAAAGAGGGAAGAAGGTGGATCGCCAGCGTGGAACCAATTCACCAATTTAGTCACGGTTTAATTGTAACCGTGACTAAATTAGTCACAGTTTTTAGAAATCGTGACTAAATTAGTCACGGTTACACAAAAACCATGACTAAAATAGTCACGATTTTTAGAAATCGTGACTAAATTAGTCACGATTACACAAAATCCATGACTAAATTAGTCACAATTTTTACAAATCGTGACTAAATTAGTCACGATAACACAAAAACCGTGCTAAATTAGTCCCGGTTTTTAGAAACCGTGACTAATTAGTCACGGTTTTGAAAAACCGTTACTAATCAATCGCGGTGTCATAACCCGTGACTAATCTAGTATTTTCTTGTAGTGCTACCCCATTCAAGACCCTATATAAACCACCACCACCCATGACCATTCTTCACACGTCACAATTCTCACTCTCTCAAACCTTCTTCCCAAGGTAGTTTTCTCATTAGATGTTAGGATTTTTGTTTAGTATTTAATGAAGTAGTTTTGATTAATTTCATTAATAATTTGATCGTGTTATTTCATTTCTAGCGAGCAATTGTGAACCATTACAAGTAAGTCTTCGGTGTACGTTGTGCTATGAGTTTCACCCCTGAATCGAGATTAGGTAATATGTGGAATCTTAATTTATTGCAATTAAATGTTCATAAGTGTCATTATTGGTAATTAATTGACGTATGTATGTGTGATCGAGCGTAAATGGATTATATGTTTGAAGAATTTCTCGAAGGCGTACCCGTGGGTCCTAGCGACCTAAGTATTTTGTGGGGGAAGGGTGATTGACATCGTGTAGGGTAGATATTCGAAGCCCAAGTTAGTATTTTATTAGTATATTACTTATTAAAATGATGGAATACATATGCATTTGTGATGACATTTTATTTCAAATTTCATGTTCAGACTTGCATTTGTACTATTTTCATACCATTTTCTATTGTCTTCTTATTTGTTTGAGAATCAAACTCACTAGCGACGACAATGGGAAATGGACCGTGCGGAAGCTCAACCCATATCATGCATGTATGGGAAGTCTCGATAACATTAGGGCGAAGCGGCTCGACGTCCAAGTGATAGCTGATGCTGTTTTCCATCTTGTTAAAGTAACACTTCATGTTCAGATTAAGACCCTCTAGAATGATGTCTTGAATCGGTTTGGTATAGGCATGTACCGTATAAGAACACATGGACTGGAAAACAACTAGTCATGGAGCTAATCTACGACAACTGGAAAGAATTGTACAACGACTTGCCAACATTATTGAAGGCAATCAAATGTTGGAACCCTGGCACACAAGTGGATTTTGTCACAACACCGATAGTGACATTGGAGGGAGGTACTATTCTTCAATTTGAAAGAGTTTTTTGGAGTTCAGACCTATCATCGAATGATTCAAGAACTGCCCTCTTCTGCTTGTCGTGGATGGCACATTCATGACGGGAAAATACAAGCATACGCTGCCATTGCTAGTATGTTCAATGGAAACAAGAACATATTCACCTTGGCCTTCGCGGTTGACGACGTAAAAAATCAGGTGAATTGGGAGTGATTCTTCGAAGGCATTTAGGATCTCGACCCCGACAGACGGGGAGTCTATGTCATATCAGACCAACATGAAGGACTCAATAGTGTGATGGGTAAGATCTGTAATGGATGGCACTGGCACTAGTGCACTGGTGCACACTCCACTACGTCGGTAACTACAACACCAAGGCAAAGAACCCACCCATGAAGCATCGCTTGCAAAGTCTATATAGGTCTCATGACACTCCCGAGTACTTTATTCTCCACAAAAATTGTGTTTATTAACCTTATATGTTGTGTGTAATGTGCAGCTAATAAATCGTTCATGAGGAAATTCGAAAATGGCATCAGTTCTTGTTGCAATGTGATTTATAAGCTGATATCAAAGGTTATTGCTAATAGAATGAGTGTTGTGCTTCCAAGCTTAATTGGTCCCTCTCAGTCAGCTTTTGTTAAGGGTCGTCTGATAAGTGATAATATACTGCTGGCGCATGAATTGTTATGAACTTATGGTGCTAAAACAGTCTCCCCCAGATTAACTGTGAAGATTGATTTGATGAAAGCATTCGATAGTGTGGATTGGAAATTTCTTATTGAAGTCTTAAAGAATATGAAGTTCCCCCTTCTGTATGTCTATTGGATTGAAAAATGCCTAACCTCGACCAAGATTTCAGTGAACCTTAATGGTACTTTGTGTGGAATTTTGAGGCTAAGAAAGGTTTGCGACAAGGGGATCCTATTTCATCTTATCTGTTTGTTATTGTTATGGAAGCTTTGAGCAATATGTTTAATGATGCAGCTTCTAAAAAGGTCATTAGGTATCATCCTCAATGCAAAGGTATAGTAACTCATCTCTGCTTTGCAGACGATTTACTTGTATTTGCTAAGGGAGATGCAGATTCTGTAAGAGGGATTGTGAAGGTACTTCAGGACTTTCATAGGTTCTCTGGACTCAGATATAATCCGGAGAAGAGTGAGGTTTATCTTGCAGGAGCCTCATCTGATCTGAAGAAGGAGTTGGTTGCAGCTCGTGGTTTTATGAAAGGAACACTCCCGTTCAAGTATCTGGGGGTCCCCTTGACTGCTGGAAAGCTGAGGAAGTCAGAGTGTAAGGTTCTGTTGGACAAGATTACACGGAGGGTTTCGGACTGGAAGTCAAAATATCTCTCCTATGCTGGTAAATTACAACTAATTGATTCTGTTATTGGTGGGATTCTCCAGTATTGGCTCTCAGTTTATATACTCCAAGACAGCTTATGGAGGACATTGAATCAGTGTGTAACCGATTTTTGTGGGGGAAGTTGGATGGAGGTAGAGTTAAGATTGCTTGGAAGCACATTGCGAAGCCGAAAAATGAAGGGGGTGCTGGGATCAAAGATATAAAAAGTTGGAATCCTGCAAATGCGATTAGACATCTTTGGAACCTTTTTGTAAGAGGAGGGTCCTTATGGGTTGCGTGGATTGGTAAGTATCGATTGAAGAGTAAGTCGTTATGGGAGGTGAAAGATAACTATGGTTCGTGGATTTGCTAGCTAGGGGTAAAAGAGTGCTTAACCTGAGATCAACAGTGCAGGCTTTCATGTCTACTGATGCAGATGGTGATTACTGTTGGAAGGGTAAAGTAATGGTCAAATTTAAACCATCAGTTGTGTGGGAGGATATCAGAGAGAGGTCGGCCGTTATCCCCTGGAGTGGACTAATCTGGTCAGGTTACATTATCCCTCGATTCAGTTTTATTGCTTGGACTATGATGATTGGCAGAGTTGTTACCCTTTACAAAGTCAGGAAGTGGGATCTGAATGTGGATATGAAGTGCCTGTTATGCAATCAGGAGGATGAAAGTCGAAAGCATCTTTTCTTTGAATGTGCTGTTTCGAAGGAAGTGATTAGGAAAGTACTCCCAGAATTGACTAATCTTGACTGGGATAGTGCGGTCAATATAGCTGTAGGTTGGGCCAGCAGCTCTATTCAGGCAAAGGTTAAGTAGTTGAAATGGGTGATTATGCTTAATGTCATTTGGAGAGATCGTTGTGCTTTAATGTTTGGGGGGAAAAGTTCAAGCGCCTCAGTTATGGTGACCAAGATTATTGAAGACATCAGTTTTTTTGCAGAAGGGAGAGTAGATGAGAGAGCAATTGTAGATAGTATATAGGTGCTGCTTTTGTTTAGAAGTAGCTCCTTGAGTTTTTAGTTTTCCCTCATTAGTATGTACATATCTGTTTTTTTTTATGAAATACAACCAATTATTCATAAAAAAAAATTGGCATCAGATCATTCATGAGAACCGACGTTCGACTGGATGCTGGCCTCTTTGACTGTGTAACTAACACTACAAAAAATTACATTTTAGCGTCGCTTACTGCGGAATGGTTTAACGTCGGTCAATCAAACGACCAACGTTAAATCGTTGACTCATGTTTGACCTACGGTTTAAATTCAGTGAAACATGATCAACGCTACACACTGTCCTTAAAGCGACGCCGAACCTAAGTTTATTCAGAACCAAAGGACGAAACCGCCACTTATTTAGTGGCGGTCCTACATGGCTAGTTAGTGTCATTTGAAAGCGATGCTAAAACTACATGCCTTTTAGTGTCGCTTTGTGGCGGACTTATTTAAACCCCTTGACGCTGACAGACTTTATTTGGCAAGCCTCTCAAAATCAACCCCTTCTACCCAATCTCTCATCGTTATCATTGTTAGGTATGTATTTCGTTATTTGAACATTGTATTTTATTTAGTTAGTGAATTAGTTAGTTTGTGAGTTAATGAATTAGGGTTCTTGTTTTATTAGTTAGTTAGTTAATTAATAAATTACAGTTTTAGTGTTAGTAGTTGGTTAGTGAATTTATTTGTTTGTGAATTAATGAATTATGGTTTCGTATTGTTAGCTAGTTAGTGAATTAATTTGTGATTATATTAATGTGTATTGTTACTTAGTGAATATATTTGTGATTAATTAGTGTGTATCATTAGTTAGTGAATTGAATTGTACTTAACTGGTACGAGTAGCTGCATTTGAGCTAGGAGCAGCTGTAACGCTTTCTCCTCATTTCCTCCACAATATTGGTATTAGGTATGTATATTTTTATATGGACATTGTATTTGTTATAATTTAGCTTAATATGTAATGTCTAATTACTGACGGTGTCGTAACTTTATTAGTAACCTTCCGTTCTTGTTGTTGGACCATCTTCTCTCTCTATCCTCATCTCGCATCTTCATTCCCGGTGTACGGTATGCATTTTTTTTGTAATTTTCATTACATTGTAATAGATTGTTGAAAATTGCTGAGTTAGGGTCAATGACATTGAAATGATATGATTGTTATGCTGTTAGCTAAATATTTGTCTAATTTTTTTTTTTTTACAAACTGTTGCTATCTATAGTATATCAATTTCTTGCATACCCGATCCACATAATGGCTACTTATAATGAATTGATGAACATCGTTGAGTTGGGGTTCTATGAAATTAAAATGATATGATTGTTATGTTGTCAACTAAGTGTTACCTAATTACATGTCAAAATAATTGTTATCTTTCATTGTTAGCTAGCCTTGTTTCAATAATGTGTTATGTAGATATATAGTAGATATTATCCAAAGTAGAAATTTATTGATAGATATTATGATTTTAACTCTAAATAATTCTATTACCTACACTAAATCAGACATCTTCCAATGGATAAATCTTGGATAAACAAACATTAATTGTCATAGGAGTATAGAGACGGTTTAGAAACCTTTTTGAATTTCACTTTCTCAAATAATCATAATGGAGATCATATAGTCTATCCATGTCCAAAATGTGGATTCAAGAAATGGCTATGTAGGGATGATGTGTACGAACATTTGCTTCGTAAGTCATTTCATTATATTGTCTTGTCTCGACATGGAGAACGCATCATTGATCCGTCTTCTCAGGGTGCAAATGCAGTAGTGCGGAACTATGATCATACAAGACCCTTTCGAGCTTTGGTTAATGATGCTTTCAGTGTTGTTACTGAGGAGGTCAATGATACTACTACAGTACTTGATTCTGAACATATTCTTATTGCTTATGAGGAAGAAAATGTTACGGAGGAGGATATGAATCCTCGACTTGAAGATCCCATGATTACAGATGATGACATGAGTGTCTTGTACGACACAGTGGAGCCTAATGAGATTAATGTAAACTTGAGGGATTTACTGAAAGATGGAGAAAAAACATTATATGAAGGATGTACAAAATTCTCAAAAATATCTTTCATCTTGAGGCTTTATCACATCAAGGGGATGCATATCATCAGCGAAAAAACAATGTCATTGATCATTGAGTTGTTGTATGAAGCTTTTGTGTTTGCTAAAATACCAAAATCGAAATATGATGCAAAGAAAATGATAAAAAATCTTGGGTTGGGGTGCACAAAATTTAATGCATGTGAGAATGATTGTATGTTGTATTGGGGGAATTCCATAAATGAGACCGTCTGTATAATTTGCAAGTAGTCTAGATACAAGGATGATGGTGGTGATGAGTTAGTTTTTGGAAGTAAGAAGAAACGAAAGGCAATGATAATATATCGCTACCTTCCTCTAATTCCAAGGATCAAAGAGTACTGGCTTGAGGTCCTCAACGACAATTCAAAAGATTTAGTGATTATGACATTAATGGTTATCATTTTTGTATAGTTGCTCGTGATAAGACCCTTAAAACTCATAATAATGGAGTATAAGGTAGCTATGAAACTCATAGTTACGCTAGTTCAGTGGAGAATCGACCACAAACAAATGGACTCGCGTATTATGGCAAGTTAGAAGACATAATTGAGTTAAATTATTATGGAGAATTCTTTGTGATCTTATTCAAGTGTCAATGGGCTAATACACACAACCCTAGATATGTGAAGAATGATGGATTGGGGTTCACCTCCATTAAATTCAAACATTTGCTACATACTGGAACTCGTTTAGACGATGAGCCATATATTGATGCAAAGGATGCTCGAATGGTCTATTATATTATGGATAACGTGGACAAGGGATGGTGCATTCCCGTACATATCAAATCCAGAGTTGTGTTTGACATGGGTGAGCAGGAACGAAGCTCTGTTCATGAGTGTGAAATGTTTGGAAATCAAGAGTTGTCGACTGTTGATAATTCTAGTGTTTTACCCCTAGCTAGGCCTGGCATAATTGTAGAGTTTGATTAGGGTTTGGTAAAATATTGAGTTCATTTGGTTTAGTGAAATTCTTCTATATTAAATCTTTGTATATTTGACTTAATTGGCCCCTTTTGTTATGTAGACATGCCTCCTCATACTCATACAGATAAGCATGAGGTTGAGCTCATGGATGCGGATGGAGTGAAGACCCTATCTCCATTCCAAGTAATTAGATTATGAGCCTTCCTGCTGGGAAGAAGGTTATCATTCCATGGGGTATCACAGGACCGTTAGGAATTGGTCCAACTGCAATCTTGGGATAGTTTATGGGTCAGCTCGCTAATGACCCCAACCTCCTCCCAATTGTGTACGAGCAGTGGACAAATGTGTCAGACCAAGAGAAAGTAGTGGTGAAAGATAATATATGGGTAGGTTAAATATGACATTATTAACTTTGAACCCATTAACTAGATTAACACTAATTTATGCAAAATGAATTTGGTGAAGAAATGTATCTACATTGATCCTCAATCGGCAAGGGATAGAGCTCTTTCCCATATCATGTCATTATTAACTTTGAACCAACTGACTAGATAAACACTAATTTATGCAAAATGAATTTGGTGAAGAAATGTATCGTCATTGATCCTCAATTGGCGAGGGATAGAGCACTTTCCTATATCATGTCTGATATAGGAAATAAGTGGCAAGGTGTGAAAACGTGGTTGTGGAACAATCATGTGAAGGCACCATTGGTGAACCGCCCGGTCGCTGGTCGGGGTTCAACCAAATAAAAACTACTAATGCTAAAAAGCGTATAGCAGATCGTATTCCGAGGGCTTTCTATGATTGGTTACTTCAGAACTAGCAAAATACTCAAAGGTAAACACATTGTGCGTGGTGTGAGTTCCACGACTTCTACCTCTAAGAAATGCAGAAAAATTAAAAAGATTAAACTAAAGCAGATTGGGAATTAGGGTTTGAAAACAAGGATGCAGACGAACTTAGACTTTGAATCCCCCTTCGTTCCCCAGAGCATTGGCAATCAACAGATCAGTGGATTTCGATTCTCATTCAATCAATTACTAAGACACCACCATAACTCCTTACCCTTAGGTTTAAGACCGGCGAACGTTCGCTCTATCCGTTCTAACTACCAAGATTAACTAGCCGCCCGGGTACGGTCTCCTCTCGCAACAACTTAATTAATTGGTGTGATTACTAGTGATTAATGAGTTACTCTTGAGTGAATTAACCCTAACCGGTTCCTACGAAAGGCACACTCCAATTATAAGGTTAATTGTTCAATTCGATGTTCTAAAGTAAGGCGAGCGTTCGCTTCTATCCTTAGCTTAACCAGAATCTAATCTAGGTGATCAATCCAGACAAGAAACATGAACAGTGAAGAACGAATCAAACATGAAAAAGAACTGATTGAATTTCGAATCTAATCACCGCCGATCCGTGACCGCTTTAAAGCCCTGGGTCACTTAGGGTTCATCTAGTCTAAGCTCTAACGAGTTTAGCTACTCATGATCATTACAGAAGAAACAAAGACAAAGAAAGAGTTCATCATTCAGAGGAAGAACAGAAAAGAATCTGAAAAACCTAATTCAGACGACTCTGACAGACTCCGATCTTCGGTAATCTACACTCCTAGCTCCGGTTCGTCGAGGTGGAAGGGATGGCGTCACGATCATTATCCGGCTCTTCGAACTCCAACTCTTCGCTCCAGAACTTGAGAGGATTCTGATTCGAAAAGTTGTGTTTTACGAATTATGACTGTATCGAATGCCTCCTCTGTTTTGGGCCGCCGGGTTAAGTATTTATACTTAACCCTAACTGATCCGGAATAGTGTATTATTTTTGCCGAAAATTCCTTAAGAATTTCGGTGAAAATTCCTTTGTGTTCGGGAGTGCTTTCTCTGCCTTGTATTTTCGGTCCGAAGAGTACAATGTTTTCGCCGAAGATGTCCTTTGACTCGGCACCAGTTGAATGCACTAATATTTTCGCCGAATATGCAAGCTCAATTTCGGCGAAAATCTCTTTGTACTCGGGCAGGATTTTGTTTGACTTTGACTGGCTCCTTGGGTCGATTTCGGTTTGATTCCTCGAGGTTCCTACGCCTTAGACACTTCCATGGCTACTCTATTTGACGGCAAAAACCTGTGCTAACATAAAAACACTAGAAAACCATCAAATAGACCCGAAACGGGCCAAGGTAACACAAATGGCACGAGATAGGGCAACCGATTGAATATTTGTTATTCTACCCTAAAAACCATGTCTTAAGCAAAGAAATGTCGCTTAAATGAGGCTGATAATCACGTCAAATCGAGTGTCATCAAATACCCCACACTTAAGCTTTTGCTTGTCCTCAAGCAAACTGAATAGAAACACAGTGATAAGATCGATTAAATTGGAGCTCAATCAAACACAATGAATTATTAGACAGATCGATCCTAGAACAAGAAACCTAACATGCATAAAGATCAGCCAAACTACCTGGTCTCACTAATAAACTGCACACGACAAGTAATTAGCAACCAATTATGCACGAATTTGACCTGACCGACCAGACTCCTCACACAGGATGTATATAGTACAATGGGAACTCTCACTCTCTGTGTTTAAGGACCTGTTTCTGCTCTCGATCATTTTCTGTTACCGAATTCTGTCATAGGTTTGCATTTCGACCACATCTCCACCACTGTGACAACACGAGTATCTAGTCAAGAAGGACTTCCCTGCTAGGACCGTAATGAAATCTACACTACTCGGGTTTATAATGAGATGGATGATGGGGATGAATGATGATGGCTTTGGTGCGGTGTAGCTTTCGACTAACTTCCCTCGAATCTAATCTATGGCTTCCTACCGTCTAACCAAACACGGGTGGAATAATGAACGCTCGTCCTATGATACCCTCAAGCAACCTAGCACTTATTCTTTTTCTTTTTGCACAAATTTTTTTCTTTACTTTCTTTTGAACTTTTCTTTTGACTTCGTTCTTCCATTTGTAGGGAGAAGAACGTTTTATTGAACTGCACTTTAAACTTTTTCTGATTTTCTTTTCTTAATCATTTTCTTTTTCGAAATTTTTTCTCTTTTTCTTTCTTTTGTGCCGATTTTTCTTTTAGTTGCTAGAGGGGTTTACACGTCTGGACATATTAGCTAAGACCACCTGTTTAATGGCTATAGGCAGGTTACCACAAACTGACTTCCGGTAGGTTAATCTAGAACTACAACCACAGGGGATCAACGGGGAATGAAGGAAATGGGGAATGGATGTAATGTATTATCAACCGAAAGAACAGGCCAAGCTCAAGGGTCTAAACCTAGTGGATTTTATCGTTTGGTAGGCTATCTGGCTTAGTAGCTGAATCTAGGTGCCCCTATCCTTCTAGAACTCGTGTCATCGTGTGGTCTCGAGTAGGTCTCATGCAAATTCTAACTCATTCAAGTAAACAGAAAACCACTCAGAAAGAATTAAAATTGCAAGTTACGTGCAATGGATCAAAAGCTCACAGTTGGTTTGCTAGTCGGATTCGGTCATTTTCATGCAATCAAGGCTACAAACTACAAGTGTGATTTTAAAATTCTGTTCTGACCAGGCAATTTAGCATCAAAGTATACAAGTTGGTTCTCAAGTTCTAGGTTAAGTAGTCTAAGCATCATTATGAAAGTTTAAACAACAACTTAACATCAAAAATCAAGAACTGAGCCATTCTAATGCTAGAGAGACTGGAATGGAATCACGAGGCACACATAAAACACAATCAAGGGCTATCAAGTTCATGCAAGGTTCAGGTTCTCTAGCATCCTACCCCACACTTAAATCGGACTGTGTCCTCACAGGACTAATTCTAGAGTTCAGAGTGGAATGGAAGAACCTGGATGAGGACGGTTGATTTCAGAGGGTGGGCACGGATTCAGAGAGCGGAGGGAAGTGTAACAGAACCTGAAGCAAAGGGAGTCTACGATTGCCTACAAAACAAAAACAAATGAAACATAAAAAGGAAACTGGGACAAGTGTCCCGGATCCACACAGAAAAAAGTTGGACCAAAATCCGAAAAGAATAAATAAAAAGAAGACACCAGAAAAGGAATACAACCCGATCACTGCTGGTCCGGTGAGCCGGGAGGTGGAAAGTGGAGAAATTCGCCGAGCTGGCGTTGCCACGCCATCTGTGCCTCATATCACCGGTCGGCGCGGCGCATATGTTGCTGCATAATAGTCCATCGCGCCTCTTGAGTGGCGTTGTCGGTGATGCGCCACTCCTGCAGTCGCTCGTATAACTCTCCAACATCCGCGGGGTGGTGTTGCAGCTGTTGAGTATGCGTCGGATATGGATCGGGGATGTGCGGCGGCGACTGGTGGATGTACCCTGCCTGATGGTGTGGCGAGGGTATATAATCATGAAACTCAGGCGGCGGCTGCGGCTGCTGCTCCTCAGCATCATCTTCTTCCTCTGACTCGACCACAGGCTGGAGTGGAGGATCAGCTGCTACATGGGGACTGAGGTCGAGTTCTAAGTCGTACTCAACCGCCAAGTCTCCTCCAACGGTCTGAACTGGATGTCGTGGAATGTGCGGGCCATACTCATGGCTGATGCCGAAGGAGAGGATGAGCTGTCCTATGAAGTTGCCTCCCAAGAGTTTGCGGGGTGGCGTCTTCCTCTTGGTCTTCTGGCGGAAGATGCGAGCCAGTACCCAACCGGGGTGGAGAGGGTAGCTCTCTCGGATGGCTCGGAGAAGCATGAGCTCCTCCTTGAGGATATGGTGGCGATCCTTGTCTCGAACATATAAAAGTGACCTCCGCCAAACCATATGAATAAATTTATAGAGCGGGTGAGAGAGAGACTTAACTGAGTTGCTCTCCCCGAGGCGATCGCTAGGTACGCCTGTCATGTGGCTCCAAAGCGCGTTGTACTCCTCGCCGTCATCATCTTCTCCCCAATCGAGGTGATGATCGTGATAGTGCTCATAGGGGATGTCGAGATGAGCGGCAAACTCATCGTAGGTGAGCTGCCTGTACACCCCACCAAGATAGAAGGTGATCACCTTCTGGCGTTGCTTCCTCTTGTGCTCATCCAGATCAAAGGTTGCCCAGAACTCCTGGAGGGCAATGTCTGGGAACTCGGCGGCGATGGTGGTCAGCTCGAGGAGACCAGCCGGTGCTAAGGCGTCATGCATGTTCCGGTGGTAGTCCTCATCATGATCGTGCAGGGACTCCATGGAGAGAGGGCGCACGTCAGCTCCCCGAACGTGCTGAATCTTCTGGAAGCACTCGAAATAGAAATCTGGTAGACGGGCGATGGTGGGATGGTATCTAGCCCGGCGAGGGAGTGCAGGTGGTGGACCCAGAACAGCAGGTGTGATGGGAGCGGCAGCTCCTGAGCTCGAGGCGCCATCAAGTCGCGCCTTAGTCCTGCGCTCATAAGTGGTGTCCCTAAAACCAGAATGAAGCCAGATTAGTCAACCAAAACCTTACCCCACACTTAGTAGAAAAACTCGATTTCACAAAGAAATGAGGGAAACTAAGTGGGGTAAGCAAAGCGGAGTAACCGGTAATCATAGACAGTAAAATACATACTTAGGAACAGCCAGAATCGGATAAGCACAATCAGAGTTCAAAAAGTCAAACCGACATTTTGAAAGTCAACTTTTAAGCATATTGAACCCTAATCATGGCAAGACTATCATAACTTGGAGAATGGCAGTAAAAAAATGATCTCATATGGCAGCACGAAAATATGAACGAGAATGAACACATCAGACAGCCAAATGATCACAGCAATTCAAAGTCAAACCGACATTTCTCACAAAAGTCAACTTAACAAGGAATTAATCGTATGCATAGCAACATAAGCTCAAATGATATGAAAATTAAGCACGGAACTCCCTAAGCATGCTAGAACAGTTCTATAAGTTCTGCTAATCCTAGTTCACACAAAACAGTCGGCACGCAAAACGAGGCAAACCGAAAAGTCAACCAAAAATCAACCCCGACGAAATTCAGCAATCTATATGTCAAAAGATTCGTATCGAAAAGTTATACAACTTACCTTGAAGTCATGATTGCTAAAAATGAACGAGTTGAGAAGAATCGGTGAAAAACATGAAAACTAGGTTTTCGGTGAACTGGAGCTGCAAAGCTCCGATTTGGACGTTCTAGGGCTCGTTGGGATCGGAAAAGGGAAAGGAAGGGAGTGGCAGCGGTCGGCGACGGTGGCGGTGGCGGGTTAGGCGGCAACGGCGATTGAAATGGTGAAAGGCGGTCGGCGATTTTAAAGAGATAAGGGGGGTTTCGGTGAGTTGAACGAAAATGGGTGAAGGATGAGAGAGGGGGTGGACCGGATTTTTTTTAAAGGAAGATTTGGGTGGTTTTCAAAATTATTTTTGGCGAAAATAGGAGGGTGGTTTCACCGAAAATATCAGTTAAAATAGACTGCCGGATTTGTGAAGGCGGTTTCGCCGAAAACAATAGCACGGTTTCGCCGAAAATATCAGTTCAAATGGCTTCGCCGAAAACAAAAACTTTTGAACCGAAAACAATGAACAGGGAGATTGAGTTCAAAATTGAAAATCGATTTCGCCGAAAACAGGGGTGGTTTCGCCGAAAATTTTGAACTGTTCGGATTTTAAATATTTTGCAAATTCGGCCAACTTCAGAAAATCACAGTTAAATCCAAAAAAATCGGAACGACCTCAATCAACTTGCAACTGACTCTATGACATGCAGATTCTACACGAAAAATAATAAATCAAACAAACTGACACTTTTGGCTCTCCCAAACCGACTCTAAAATACCAAGTTCAACAAAAATTAAAACAGACTCCAGCCGTGGGTTGCCTCCCACGAAGCGCTCTATTATTAACGTCCTTGAGCTGGACGATACCTGGACGGTATTAGGAGACATCCCAACTCAGATTCTCCTTCACGCTCGCGTCGGAGTTCATGAAATAAGCTTCGGGACTTCTCGGTAAACGTGAATTTCTTCCCGTTCGCATGCAAAAGCTTGGTACGTCCGTCGGGAAGATGATCAATGAACTTGAATGGTCCGAACAGCTCTCTAGAGAGATCATCCTTCTTGAGTGTGACGATGGAAGGAATGAGACTGTCGGTTTCTCTTTTTCTTTCTTCTTCGGCTTGTTATCACCAGGATCGGTGATCGTTAGTACTTCCTTAGGAGACGCTTTCGGCTTCTCCTTCCATACTTGTTCTGGCGCCGGTTTCTCGGAACGAAATGGTGGTGCAGCTGGCTCCGTGGAAGACGGCAAATTTTTGGTCTCCAGACCATTTGGGTCTTCGTCTTCTTGTTCTTTCCTCGAGGTCTGCTCGGTGGTTTAGAAGAGGCTTGCAGTTCCTTCTTCTTCTTAAGCGGCTTCTGAACCGAAATTTCTGGCTTCTTCGTAATGACCTGTTTAATATCTGCAGCAACAGCTGATCTAGAGACACTGGGAGAAGCATTAGTAACGGAGTTGACCGGAGTCAACCCCACCGTTTCAAAGCTAGGCAGTGAGATTCTTCATTCCTAGAGTCATATTTCATGCCATCTTTAAGACGGAACGTTTTTGTTTCTTTACCGACTCTTAAAGTTAAAGAACCATTTGGAACGTTAATATTCATTCCAGTAGTAGCCATGAAAGGTCGACCTATGAGAATGGTAGCATCATCTGTACTAGTATCCATAATCACATAATCAGCTAAGAACGTGAACGGACCACATTTAGTGACAACGTCTTTAATCTCTCCCTTAGGGGTTTTAAGCGATCTATCAGCAAAGACGAGTTGCATACTAGGCGGTTCAAGTTCTCCTAGGTTTAACTTTTCATATAGACTCACAGGCATAACATTAACAGATGCTCCTAGATCAACTAAGCAACGTTCAATCTCAACATCATTAATGACCAAAGGCAAAGTAAAAGAACCAGGATCAGATAACTTAGCTGGATATGGAGAAACAGGTTTCTTAGCATGAATGTCAGGATATCCTTCCTTGTTCCCCTTCATACCAGTCTCGATCCTTGCGTTTGGCAGCTGGTGAAACCTCCGGTCGTTGTTCGGACGTTCAGCCAAATAAAAACTACTAATGCTAAGAAAAAGCGTATAGCAGATCGTATTCCACGGGCCTTCGAATGATTGGCTACTTCAGAACTAACAAATTATTCACAGAAAAACACTTAGTGCGTGGTTGAGTTCCACGACTTCTACTTCTAAGAAATGCAGAAAAATTAAAAAGATTAAACTAAAGCAGATTGAGAATTAGGGTTTGGAAACAAGAATGGCAGACGAACTTAGACTTTGAATCCCCCTTCGTTCCCCAGAGCATTGGCAATCAACAGATCAGCGGATTTCGATTCTTATTCAATCAATTACTAAGACACCACCATAACTCCTTACCCTTAGGTATAAGACCGGCGAACGTTCGCTCTATCCGTTCTAACTACCAAGATTAACTAGCCGCCCGGGTACGGTCGCCTCTCGCAACGACTTAATTAATTGGTGTAATTACCAGTGATTAATGAGTTACTCTTGCAGTGAATTAACCCTAACCGGTTCCTACGAAAGGCACACTCCGATTATAAGGTTAATTGTTTAATTCGATGTTCTAAAGTAAGGTGAGCGTTCGCTTCTATCCTTAGCTTAACAAGAATCTAATCTAGGTGATCAATCCAGACAAGAAACATGCACAATGAAGAACGAATCAAACATGAAAAAGAACTGATTGAATTTCGAATCTAATCACCACCGATCCGTGACCGCTTTAAAGCCCTGGGTCACTTAGGGTCATCTAGTCTAAGCTCTAAAGGGTTAGCTACTCATGATCATTACAAAAGAAACAAAGACAAGGAAAGAGTTCATCATTCAAAGGAAGAACAGAAAAGGATCTGAAAAACCTAATTCAGACGACTCTGACAGACTCCGATCTTCGGTAAGTTGCACTCCTAGCTCCGGTTCTCCGAGGTGGAAGGGATGGCGTCACGATCTCTATCCGGCTCTTCGAACTCCAACTCCTCGCTCCAGAACTTCAGAGAATTCTGATCTCGAAAAGTTGTATTATGATTAATTATGAATTCCCCTCTTTCCTCGGGCCGCCGGATTAAGTATAAATACTTAACCCTAGTTGGGCCGGGCTGAGCTGATGTTTTCGCCGAAACCATAGGGATAGTTTCGGCGAAACTGGCTTTGAGTTCAAGGGATCCGCCGGCTGTTCATTATTTTCGGTCCGAGCAGTTGAATCTTTTCGCCGAAATCATCCTTCTGTTGGCACCAGTCTGAATGTGGTATTGTTTTCGCCGAAAACCCTAGGGTATTTTCGGCGAAAGTATCTTTGTATTCGGGTAGACCTTTGGTTGGACTTTGATTGGCTCCTTTGATCGATTCCGGTTTGATTCCTCGTGGTTCCAATGCCTTAGACACGTCCATGGCTACGTTATTTGATGGCAAAAACCTGTGCTAACACAAAAACACTAGAAAACGATCAAATAGACCCGAAACGGGCCAAGGTAACACAAATGGCACGAGATAGGGTAATCGATTGAACATTCGTTATTCTACCCTAAAAACCATGTCTTAAGCACAGAAATGTCGCTTAAATGAGGCTGATAATCACGTCAAATCGAGTGTCATCAAATACCCCACACTTAAGCTTTTGCTTGTCCTCAAGCAAACTGAACTAGAACACACTCAAAATCACAAATGACACGAGATTAAACCGAGATTCAATTCTAACAATTTGGTTTAGACTGTTCCACGTAGAAAGAGTGACCTACACATGCAAGAACATCAACGAAACAAGTTTTCGATCTCACTGTTTTCTGCACACTTCAAGTAGTGGTTTTAACAGAGCTCGTCTCTTGGCAAAACAATTAATCATAATTAACCGACTACGATAATACCAATTCTAATGAGAAAAGACTTTAAGCTCTAGCCATGATGTGGACGCGGAGTAGAAAAGTGACATGGCTATCGACTCGACTTCATCCGTTTCTAGATCTGTACGTTACATGTTCTAGCTAGGACCGCTTTTTAACAACGATTTATTTCAAGTTCAATTTCTTCCTTCAATTGATTTACTGCATACTAGTGCTCGATACCAAACACTTCACTTAGGTGTTGGACCTGCCTAGCTCACAGTATTTGTGCCTTTGCTAGTGCTCAACCCGAACACTTCACTTAGGTGTCGGGCTTGCCTAGCTTTATTTTCAGCACTTTAAAGAACTTAGCATTGATTTGCACAACTTTATTACTTGATTTAACAATTTAGCCACTTAATCCTAGCTAGTTATAACTTTTTACACAAGATTTCGAATTGGATTTCCATCTAATCTCTAGCCACAATCACAGGTGAACAAATATGGAGTGAAAAACATGGGAGAAGCTAGCATCTATCATCTTAGAACGGTGTTATCGAGCTTTGTTATTAACAAACCAATTAATTCAATTAATTCAAGTTTCAACTACAAGAGTGATTTATGATCTGTTCTGACCTAGACTCGTTTAATATCAGTTCCGACACATTGGTTACAGGTTCTAAGTGGAACAGTCTAGACTCATTGTTCAAAATTGAAGTCAATTTAACATCACAAGTCAAGAATTGAGCAATTCTATGCTAGAGAGATTATCAAATTTGAACCACAGAATCATAGATAGCAAGCAAGATCATGCATAATCCTAGACTCCTACCCCACACTTAAACGGTTCTGTGTCCTCACAGAACTAATCTAGAGTAGAGAGATACAAAGAACCTGTGACATGATGGTCGGTGTAGGGGATGAACACGGAGGGTCCGAGCGGAGCGGAGTAGCTACTCAAGTTCTCGAGGCGCCATCAAGTCGCGCCTTAGTCCTGCGCTCAAAGGTGTTCCTAAACCAAGAACGAAACCAGATTAGTCAACCAAAACCTTACCCCACACTTAGTAGAAAAACTCGATTTCACAAAGAAATGAGGGAAACTAAGTGGGGTAAGCAAAACGGAGTAACCGGTAATCATAGACAGTAAAATACATACTTAGGAACAGCCAGAGTCGGATAATTACAATCAGAGTTCAAAAAGTCAAACCAACATTTAGAAAGTCAACATTTAAGCATATTGGACCCTAATCATGGCGAGACTGTCACAACTCGGAGAATGACGGTAAAATAATATTTCAATTGGCAAGCACGATAATATGAACGAGAATGGACACTTGGGGCAGCCAAATGATCAACACAGTTCAAAGTCAAACCGACATTTCTCACAAAAGTCAACATAACAAGAAATTAATCGTATGCATAGCAACACATGACCAAATGATATGGAGGTTAAGCACGGAACTCCCTAAGCATCCTAGAACAGTTCTATAAGTTCAGTCAATCCTAGTTCACACGAAACAGTCGGCACGCAAAACGAGGTCAAACCGAAAAGTCAACCGAAAGTCAACCTCGACGAAATTCAGCAATCTAAAAGATTCGTATTGAAAAGTTATACAACTTACCTTGAAGTCATGATTGCTAAAAATGAACGAGGTGAGAGGAATCGGTGAAAAACTTGAAAACTGGGGTTTCGGAGAACTGGAGCTGCAAAGCTCCGATTCGAACGTTCTAGGGCTTGGTGGGATCGGAATGAGGAGGGGAGAGGTGCGGCGGCGGTCGGCGGGTTTTGAAAGTGGGGCGTTCGGCGATTTTAAAGAGATAGGAGGGGGAAAGTGTTTTCGGGTGGCTGAGCGAAAATGAATGAAGGAACGAAAACCGGTTTTTAAAGTGGAGGATTTCTGATTTTCGAAATTATTTTCGGCGTAATTAAAAGGATGTTTTCGCCGAAAACTTTAGTTAAAATGGACAACCGATTTGTGAAGGCGGTTTCGCCGAAAATGACAGCACGGTTTCGCCGAAAACAGAAATTTTTCGAACCGAAAATAGGAAACAGGAAGAATGAGTTCGAAAATCAAGAATCAGTTTCTCCGAAAATGGTAGTGGCTTCGCCGAAAATTTTGAACTGCTCGGGTTGAAAATATTTTCGTAAATCGGCTAACTTCAGAAAATCACAGTTAAATCCAGAAAAATCGGAACGACCTCAATCAACTTGCAACTGACTCTATGACACGCAGACTCTACACGAAAAATAATAAATCAAACAAACTGACACTTTTGGCTCTCCCGAACCGACTCTTACCAAGGTTGAAACAAAACAAAACTGACTCCAGCCGTGGGTTGCCTCCCACGAAGCGCTCTTTTATTAACGTCCTTGAGCTGGACGATACCTGGACGGTATTAGGAGACATCCCAACTTAGATTCTCCTTCACGCTCGCGTCGGACTTCATGAAGTACAGCTTCGGGACTTCTCCGGTAAGCGTGAATTTCTTCCCGTTCGCATGCAAAAGCTTGGTACGTCCGTCGGGAAGATGATCAACGAACTTGAATGGTCCGAACAGCCCTCTAGAGAGGTCATCCTTCTTGAGTGTGACAATGGAAGGAATGAGGACTGTCGGCTTCTCTTTTTCTTTCTTCTTCGGCTTGTTATCACCAGGATCGGTGATCGTTAGTACTTCCTTAGGAGACGCTTTCGGCTTCTCCTTCCATACTTGTTCCGGCGCCGGTTTCTCGGAACGAAATGGTGGTGCAGCTGGCTCGGTGGAAGACGGCGAAATTTTTGGTCTCCAGACCATTTGGGTCTTTGTCTTCTTGTTCTTTCCTCGAGGTCTGCTCGGTGATTTAGATGAGGTTTCAGTTCCTTCTTCTTCTTAGGTGGCTTCTGAACCGATAGTTCTGGCTTCTTCTTCATAACCTGGTTAATACCTGCAGCAACAACTGATCTAGAGACACTGGAAGAAACATTAGAAATGAAGTTGACCGAGGCCAACTCCACAATCTCTACAGATAAACAATTTAATTCTTCCTTAGGAATGTATTTCATCCCGTCCTTGAGACGGAATGTTGCAGTATCCTTCCCCACACTTACAGTTAGAGAGCCATTAGGAACATTGACATTCATTCCGGTTGTCGCCATGAATGACCGACCCAAGAGAAGGGTAGAATATGTCTCTTGAGTATCCATAACTATATAATCAACGAAAAACCGGAACGGGCCACAGCAAGTGATTACATCCTGGATCATTCCTCTAGGTTCTCTTAGAGTTTTGTCAGCGAACACTAAATTCATGTTGGCAGGTTGTAATTCCCCTAGGTTCAGTTTCTTATATAAACACATAGGCATGACATTTATAGAAGCACCTAGGTCAATTATGCTACGCTTGATTTTAATGCCATTAATATCAAAGGTAAAGTAAAAGGACCAGGGTCGGGGCACTTAGCTGGAATAGGTATGGGTGGTGGTCGAGGAATGATAGCCGAGCACTCTCCCTCATTGGAAACGGGAATTTCTTCCTTCTCAGACGGGCTAGTCTGCTCACTGCTCCTGGTTGTTACGGCCTTAGCGTGCTCGTTCTTCACGGTGGAGCTGTCTGGAGACGGAGCCTGATTGAAGATGGGAATACGAGCCATCGCACTAGCAATTTTGTTTATCATATCCTCAATTCTTTGTCCAGATGCTATCTGTTCTTGATTGAGAGAGCTTGCGCTTTGAATCTTTCCTCGTGATCATCAAGTCTTGCTGTAATTAGATCAAACTTCCTGGCTATTCTCCTCTCCCAATTGTCCTCATATACAAGATTCGGAGGCTGCTGTACTCTGGTTAATCTGGAAGGATCTTGATAACCATTGTCCATGTATTGATTTCGGCTCTGGTCGAGTTGGAAGTTGTAGGGAGGGCGCTCATAGAAGCCTTCCCGTTGTTGAGGAGGTGTTCTGAACTGACGGTAGTCGGAGTAGCCTCTTTGATCCCTGGTGAAGCTGTGATCAATGAAGTTGACTTCCTTGTTAGGCCAGTTATTAGTTGTACCGAGGATCTCTTCCATTTGTTTCTGTACTGCGATCTTAATCTCTTCTTCACTGCTTGGTTGACTCTTGGCTGCTCCAAACTGTCTTTCCCTATTTCTGGACTTAGATGCGCAGTCCGCAAAGTGAAGTAGAGCAGCTTCTGGTTCAAGTGCTGTGCAGTTGCCTTTAGCTATTATGTTGACCCATTCAGCTGTTTCTTCATTCATACCTTTGGCAAAGATTTCGGCTAGCTGACTCTGGTTGAATCCATGATGAGGGCATTCAGATAGAAGCTCTTGGAATTCGTTCCAAGCATTGTATAAGCTTACTCCTTCCTTCTGAGAGAAACTAGCGATACTATCCTTGTAGAATGTAGTTCTTGAAGGTGGATAGTACTCCTCTATGAAGTCCTGGGCTAGATTATCCCAGTCGGTGTAGTAGCCTGGTGGTTTCGAGCTGAGCCACATCTTGGCGTTGCCTTTAAGAGAGAATGGGAATGCCCGCAAGCAAAGATTGTTCTTGTTGAGATTCCTTTTTTAAATGTCTCGCACATGTCAAGGAAGTTCGCCAAATGTGTGCGGGGGTTTTCTTGCAGCTTCCCTTCGAATCGAAGACTCTTAGAGACCATGTTCAGGCGAAGGTTGTGATATCATAATCAGGGTCGTCATCGTTGTGCGGCACGACGACGCTAGCTCGGAGGTGAGCTACACTTGGTCTACAGTAATCCGCCACGGTGCGCTGAGCAACTAGTACGGGAGGAGAAGGTGGTGGTGAATCTGAAGTAGTGGATGAAGCGGATGAAGATAAAGAGTTCTCCTTCAACTCCTTGATCTTTTCAGGGATAGGTGGTGTAGGCGGTGTGTTATGTCTTGCTTCTGAGCTCGCGGTTTCTTCGGCGAAGTAGAATTACGCGCTTAAACTGAGAATGAGCGATCAAGCGGTTCATAAACCTGTAGAACAACCTACAAGCAACAAAAGCAAACATACCGCGTAAAATCGAAGTGGGTGGAAAAATGAAAGATGGAAAATAGAAGAATAAATTGCCAGTTCTTCTTTCAACAATCAAAAGAAGTCCCCGCAACGGCGCCAATTTGTGAAACCTCCGGTCGTTGTTCGGACGTTCAGCCAAATAAAAACTACTAATGCTAAGAAAAAGCGTATAGCAGATCGTATTCCACGGGCCTTCGAATGATTGGCTACTTCAGAACTAACAAATTATTCAAAGAAAAACACTTAGTGCGTGGTGTGAGTCCACGACTTCTACTTCTAAGAAATGCAGAAAAATTAAAAAGATTAAACTAAAGCAGATTGAGAATTAGGGTTTGGAAACAAGAATGGCAGACGAACTTAGACTTTGAATCCCCCTTCGTTCCCCAGAGCATTGGCAATCAACAGATCAGCGGATTTCGATTCTTATTCAATCAATTACTAAGACACCACCATAACTCCTTACCCTTAGGTTTAAGACCGGCGAACGTTCGCTCTATCCGTTCTAACTACCAAGATTAACTAGCGCCCGGGTACGGTCGCCTCTCGCAACGACTTAATTAATTAGTGTAATTACTAGTGATTAATGAGTTACTCTTGCAGTGAATTAACCCTAACCGGTTCCTACGAAAGGCACACTCCAATTATAAGGTTAATTGTTTAATTCGATGTTCTAAAGTAAGGCGAGCGTTCGCTTCTATCCTTAGCTTAACAAGAATCTAATCTAGGTGATCAATCCAGACAAGAAACATGCACAATGAAGAACGAATCAAACATGAAAAAGAACTGATTGAATTTCGAATCTAATCACCGCCGATCCGTGACCGCTTTAAAGCCCTGGGTCACTTAGGGTTCATCTAGTCTAAGCTCTAAAGGGTTTAGCTACTCATGATCATTACAAAAGAAACAAAGACAAGGAAAGAGTTCATCATTCAAAGGAAGAACAGAAAAGGATTGAAAAACCTAATTCAGACGACTCTGACAGACTCCGATCTTCGGTAAGTTGCACTCCTAGCTCCGGTTCTCCGAGGTGGAAGGGATGGCGTCACGATCTCTATCCGCTCTCGAACTCCAACTCTTCGCTCCAGAACTTCAGAGAATTCTGATCTCGAAAAGTTGTATTATGATTAATTATGAATTCCCCTCTTTCTCCTCGGGCCGCCGGATTAAGTATAAATACTTAACCCTAGTTGGGCCGGGCTGAGCTGATGTTTTCGCCGAAACCATAGGGATAGTTTCGGCGAAACTGGCTTTGAGTTCAAGGATCCGCCGGCTATTCATTATTTTGGTCCGAGCAGTTGAATCTTTTCGCCAAAATCATCCTTCTGTTGGCACCAGTCTGAATGTGGTATTGTTTTCGCCGAAAACCCTAGGGTATTTTTGGCAAAAGTATCTTTGTATTCGGGTAGACCTTTGGTTGGACTTTGATTGGCTCCTTTGATTTGATTCCGGTTTGATTCCTCGTGGTTCCAATGCCTTAGACACGTCCATGGCTACGTTATTTGACGGCAAAAACCTGTGCTAACACAAAAACACTAGAAAACCATCAAATAGACCCGAAAACGGGCCAAGGTAACACAAATGGCACGAGATAGGGTAATCGATTGAACATTCGTTATTCTACCCTAAAAACCATGTCTTAAGCACAGAAATGTCGCTTAAATGAGGCTGATAATCACGTCAAATCGAGTGTCATCAGCAGCAATGCTCTAGGAAAAGGAGGCTTTACGACGTATGGTGCAAGAGGAGGATCCTCCTTAGGCGCGGTTTCTGTTCCTCTTCTTCCGGAGTTTCAGCGATCCTGCGTAAAACAGAATAAGCATCAGCAATTAAGTTCGGGAGTTTTTGAGCAGTTACCATTTTAGCCTGTTCTTTTCTCGGGTTTGGCTCTGTCTGGCTTGGAAGCTGGCCAAATGGTCGACCAGATGCTAGCATGCTCGAGATGTTGTTCACGACTTGCTCAATTCTTTGTCCAGATGCTATCTGTTCTTGATTGAGAAGAGCTTGAGCCTTGAACTGACTGTCAAGATCATCGAGTCTTGTGATGATCTGGCTGAGCTTCTTATCCAGGTCACTGACATTATTATCTCTTTGATGCTGCTGACCTGGATAGGTATTGTTAAGATATTGATTCTGGCGATTGCCAGGAGCAGTTCCATAATTACCTGGATTGCGATGCGGCGGCTGGTAGACACCTGCCGGCGGATGGTTAGGCTTTTGATCCTGAGCTGGACCAGCCGGGCAGTTATTCTGGTTCTGGTTATGATTGGCGCCAGCATTGTAGGGGGGTCTGTCTTGATAGTTCCCTTGCTGTCTGAAGTTACTGTAACCAGCATAACCATTCTGATTATTGATGAAGCCTTGTTGTATGAAATTTACCTCTTCGGCAGACCAGACTTCTGCCTTACCAAAGTTTGACAACGGCCTCCATTATGTGAGCAAGCTCCACACCACTCGCAATCAGCAACATAGACAGAAGCTGCCGGTGGCTTGATCGGTGTGGTAGACTTCTTCAAATGCTTCTCTACCTCTGCTTTGATAGTAGCTTCGAGATCTAGCTTGCTCCTTGATCCTTCAATTGTCGCTCCCAGTTCCTTGACTTGGAGGCACAGTTTACGAAGTGAAGAAGAGCAGCTTCAGGAGTGAGTGTAGTGCAATCCCCTTCAGCTAGAGAATGACCCACTTGGCAGATTCTTCTCGAAGTCCACGAAGAAAAATTCAGCTAACTGCCTCTGCTCGAATCCATGATGAGGGCAGGTGTAGAGAAGTTCTTGGAATCGATTCCAAGTATCATACAAGCTTTCTCCTTCTTTCTGGGAGAATCTGGCGATGCTATCCTTGATGGCGGTTGTTCTGGCCTGAGGGAAGTATTCTTCAACAAAGTCCTGAGCCAGAGTATCCCAGTTAGTGTAGTAGCCAGGTGGTTTGCCAGTAAGCCACCTCTTAGCAGCGCCTTTTAGAGAGAACGGGAAGGCTCTCAGACAAAGGGTGTTTTTGTCGAGGTTTTCGCTCTTAAAAGTACTGCAGAGATCAAGGAAGTCTGCAAGATGAGTGCACGAATTGTCTAGGGGTCTGCCTTCAAACTGTAAATCCCTAGAGATCATCGTCAAGAATGGGATCTTGATCTCATAGTCAGGATCTCTTTAATGCGCGGAACGGCAATGGCAGATCGAACGACTAGTCGCGCTCGGCTTGTTATAGTCTGCTAGACTCTTCTGTGCAGGTGGTGGTGGCGGTGGTTGATCGCTATTTGGTGGTGGTAATCTATCGTCCATGGTGGGAGATGGAGGTGGTGAAAGTGACTCGGTGTATGAAGTGGATGAAGATGACGGTATAGGTGAAGATGGAGATGAGGAATTCTCCTTCGGTTCCTCGATCTTGATCGGAGTGATGAATGGATTGGATCTGCCTTCCTTCAGAATCTGTGATCGTAGAGGTGTAGCAGAACTGCCTGGATTCCCTGCAATCTTAGCCTGTTCGGTTTGAGAGCGAGTCCAAGGACGGTGAGGCATACACATGTAAACCTACAGATAACAAAGACAAACAAAACCAGTGTAAAATCGAAGTGGGTGGAAAAATGAAAGATAGAAAGTAGAAGAATAAATTGCCAGTTCTTCTTTCGAACAATCAAAAGAGTTCTCCGGCAACGGCGCCAATTTGGTGAACCGCCCGGTCGCTGGTCGGGGTTCAACCAAATAAAAACTACTAATGCTAAAAAGCGTATAGCAGATCGTATTCCGAGGGGCTTTCTATGATTGGTTACTTCAGAACTAGCAAAATACTCAAAGGTAAACACGTTGTGCGTGGTGTGAGTTCCACGACTTCTACTTCTAAGAAATGCAGAAAAATTAAAAAGATTAAACTAAAGCAGATTGGGAATTAGGGTTTGAAAACAAGGATGACAGACGAACTTAGACTTTGAATCCCCCTTCATTCCCCAGAGCATTGGCAATCAACAGATCAGCGGATTTCGATTCTCATTCAATCAATTACTAAGACACCACCATAACTCCTTACCCTTAGGTTTAAGACCGAGCGAACGTTCGCTCTATCCTTCTAACTACCAAGATTAACTAGCCGCCCGGGTACGGTCGCCTCTCGCAAGACTTAATTAATTGGTGTGATTACTAGTGATTAATGAGTTACTCTTGCAGTGAATTAACCCTAACCGGTTCCTACGAAAGGCACACTCCAATTATAAGGTTAATTGTTCAATTCGATGTTCTAAAGTAAGGCGAGCGTTCGCTTCTATCCTTAGCTTAACCAGAATCTAATCTAGGTGATCAATCCAGACAAGAAACATGAACAATGAAGAACGAATCAAACATGAAAAAGAACTGATTGAATTTCGAATCTAATCACCGCCGATCCGTGACCGCTTTAAAGCCCTGGGTCACTTAGGGTTCATCTAGTCTAAGCTCTAACGAGTTTAGCTACTCATGATCATTACAGAAGAAACAAAGACAAAGAAAGAGTTCATCATTCAGAGGAAGAACAGAAAAGAATCTGAAAAACCTAATTCAGACGACTCTGACAGACTCCGATCTTCGGTAATCTACACTCCTAGCTCCGGTTCGTCGAGGTGGAAGGGATGGCGTCACGATCTCTATCCGGCTCTTCGAACTCCAACTCTTCGCTCCATAACTTGAGAGGATTCTGATTCGAAAAGTTGTGTTTTGCGAATTATGATTGTATCGGAATGCCTCCTCTGTTTTGGGCCGCCGGGTTAAGTATTAAAACTTAACCCTAACTGATCCAGAATAGTGTATTATTTTCGCCGAAAATTCCTTAAGAATTTCGGCGAAAATTCCTTTGTGTTCGGGAGTGCTTTCTCTGCCTTGTATTTTCGGTCCGAAGAGTACAATGTTTTCGCCGAAGATGTCCTTTGACTCGGCACCAGTTGAATGCACTAATATTTTCGCCGAATATGCAAGCTCAATTTCGGCGAAAATCTCTTTGTACTCGGGCAGGATTTTGTTTGACTTTGACTGCCTCCTTGGGTCGATTCCGGTTTGATTCCTCGAGGTTCCTACGCCTTAGACACTTCCATGGCTACTCTATTTGACGGCAAAAACCTGTGCTAACATAAAAACACTAGAAAACCATCAAATAGACCCGAAACGGGCCAAGGTAACACAAATGGCACGAGATAGGGCAACCGATTGAATATTCGTTATTTACCCTAAAAACCATGTCTTAAGGAAAGAAATGTCGCTTAAATGAGGCTGATAATCACGTCAAATCGAGTGTCATCAACCATACAAGAAGAAAAGAAAGGAGGACACATCAAACGATAATCAAGAATATGACCCCAAGGAGTTTGTGGTGCCGTCAAGACAGTGGGCAATTGACCACGGGCTAGGCAATATTTCTGATCCTATGTGGGCACAATTTGTGGATTTGAGGCTAAAGGAAGATACGCAGGTATGTAACGCTAACAATCGTAATATATGAATACACATAATTACATAAAATGTAATTAGTGATTTTGACACTGTTATTGAAATAATATCAATTTCTAGGAGCTGTCTTAGCTAAACTCCGAGAGGAGGGCGGCATACATTTCACCCCACACTGGTCGGTTGAAGAACTTGCGAGTGCTAGGAGCAATGTTGGTAAAAATTCATTTCAAAATCATCTTATTTTGTTAAATTGTTTGAAATGAATTTAAAATTCTTCATTCATGCACATGTAGGCGCTTGAAAGGGATGAGTGTGTTCCCACGAAAGGGGTGGTCTATGCCATACTCACGAGAGGAAGGATGGCACATACACTGATCCTAATGTTGTAAGTAACAATTCATGCGTTTCATTCAACTTTTTTATTGTAATAAGAGTTTGGTTTTGAAAAGGTGATGGTTCATTAATGTGCAACCTAAAATTCGGAAGTTAGTTGAGACCCTACCATCCCGACTTGGGGTTTTGCCGATGAGGCATTGGGGCGTGTGTACCCAAAGGAGCATAGTGGCCGAGTTTGAGGTGGGCTTCGGTGTAACACCAACTGAGGTACATATTTGATTTTTATGATATTTGAAATTTAAAGTTATCAAACACTGTCGTTACTAATGTTTTGCAATTTGTTTTGTAGGTCCACATAAGTCGAAGGAGAGGTGGAGCCAGCCAGAGTAGCAGTGCAGCTACTGCCACCCACCACTTCAGACATTGCCCTACAAAAGGTCGATTTCGCACAGCTGGAGGAGGAGATCCGACTCCTGAAGGAACAAGTGACTAGTATTGCATAGGCGGCCCCAAGATCATCCTCTCAGGGAACAGGGAAGCGAAAAGCCACGATTGAGCAGGACCTGAGGATGATGATGACGGGAGGGGTGGGGGACGAAGAATGATGAGTGATTTTATTGGCTTAGAGATTTTTATATATTTAGTCATATGTAGTTTTATACTATAATGATTACTATAATTATAGCGTGCAAAATATATTTTATGACTAAACTCTAAATTACGTGATTGGGTATTAATGTTTTTATTGTGGTATATCTCATGACTAAACTATAAATTATGACTAAACTGTGTCATTTTTATAGTGTAAGGATCAACTCTTTTGGTCGAGAGGTTTATTCATGCAATGATGGGCTACGGTTGAATAACATGACATCGAACATGGTAGAGAGTGTTAATGGGGCGTTAAGGCAGTCTATGCACTACCAATCGTAGCTCTGGTTGAAGCCACATTCTATAGGCTAAAAGGATACTTAAATGATCAATGCAATAAGATTAGAGAAGAAATGGATACCGGTGCAATATGGACGAAGAAGTGTCTCAAACGGATGGGGAAAAGACTGAATAAGTCACATACCCATTCGGTAAGGACTTATGACTACGAGAATGGATTATTCTATGTGCAGACTGTGTCAAATCTATCCAATGGGAAGGGAAATTAATACGCAAAAGAATGTGGTTGGTTTACGATGACAAGATGTGGGAATGCACGTGCGGCAAGTTCCAGCAGAAAAAATGTTATGTTCGCATGCCTTGGCCGTCATTCGAGTGACTCGTCAAGATTGGTACTACTACGTTAACCACCATTACAAGTTGGATATTGTGAGTCTCATATACGGAAGGAGTTTCCATTCAATCGGCGGCTTATAAGACTGGAAGCTAGATGGTGGGATGAAGTTTGTTCCGGACTAGAGACTAATTAGGAAATTTGGGAGGCCACGTCATTCTCGCATACACAACCAGATGGACTTGGTCGAAGAAATTAAGCCTCATTGCAGCTACTAAAAACAAGATGGACAAAATAGAAGGACCTGCACACAGGCAAAATGAACCAACAAGAATCCCAACTTGCACTTGCATCGACTTGGCCTCCCACGTAACCTAACAAATCCTCCTCCTTCTACCTCTTCAACATGTGCATTATCCTTTCAACATCTTAAACTAAATGACAACAATAATTAGTGCAACACAACAAATGAGAATAACTGGGACGAAGAAAAACCTAAACCATTTCACTTACTACGGTTGAAGAATCCATATTCTGAATTTTCTAGAAGATGATACCGTCAATGAAGTTAGGGTCGGTTTGAACAGGTGTGGTGAAAACTGAAATGGGAGGTGGGTATTTATAAATCTACGGTTTCATGGTTTCCAACTAGCTAGGCGCTGGAAACCCTAACTTGGCAAATTGAGGCCTAACTGGGCAAAAGGTTCCTGCCCCACGCTTCCCTATGAGCGCCGCAATGCTTGGTCAGTGCATAGCTCACTAGGCTCCTATGCACTGGCCCAACTTAACATTTGCCTAAATCTACACTTATTTCGAATTATTGCCACTAGTGGAACATAGTTACGTAATTATGACCCCAAAACTACAAAACCCTGGTTCAACTGAGGTTCCATATCGACTAAACCGTTTAGAACCGCTTATAATGTTAATTTAAAATTAAATATAGAATTTAGTAGTAAAATACCGGGCCGGATAAATATTCACTAATTACTAGAAAAATTTGTAGTACAAAGTTCACAAAACACAAAAAATAATAGTTACCATATGTCTAACCGAGGGTTCTGCCGTATTATAATTGTATGTCGGTTGTTACAGCGAGCGGAGGGCGTAGCAACATGGCTTGGTCTCATCAATTGCCCCCGAGCTTGATTTGGAAGCTTGAGACTGGGAAGGCTTCTGAATGCGCTTAGGAAAGGTGGTCGTTCTATACGCCGTGTGTGTACGCCTAGGTGTGGATGTTAGGAGGTGTACACTGTTGGGTGACGTCACTCCCACGGTCTACTTTTGGGGGGAATCTTCATTTTCCTGCCGTCATGATTGCCTGCTTGTTAATCCCTTCTTTTTTGGGCGTGCTTACTCTTATTCTCCAAGCGTCGTTCTGGGATGGGCTTCTCGACTTCAACGGGATTTTCAAAAAGAGAGGGGCTTCTTTTGTCGGGCATCTACCCGTTGCATGACCGCCAAACGCCTTCCCTAGGCAGTGTTGGTGTATCCAAGGCAATGGCGGAACCAGGATTGGTATAAGGGGAGAGCCAAATTATAAACTGAAAAAAAAATTCTTCGAATTTGGATAGTAGTAGAAAAATTTCATGAATCTAATACTACGTAAAACTACACAATAAATTGTTTGATTATAAGTTACTTAGTTAGTAAAAAAGAATTATATGTGCCACCGGCAATTTTTTCTTCAAATTTGGATGATTTATGATCACATATTGTAATTATTACATATTATAAGTTGATTCTGAGTAACTATTTTGTAAAATTTAAGACAACATTTCACCGAAACATCGTAGTGGGGGAGCCGAACTTCAAATACCCCGACGCCAAACTTCGGAAACACCAAATATTACATATAATTTTACACTCGATACCGGTGGAGGGGGCGCCATGGCTCCCCCTAGCTCCCCCCTGTCTCCACCATTGATCCAAGGGAGATCTTCTCCCCTTGTCTCTTATTGTATCCCATCTCATGATTGCCGTAACGTGCCTGTCAGGTAGTTATTAGCAATGGCGTAACCAGGATTGGTATACGGGGGGAGCGAATTGTACATTAAAAATTGGTGCCACCGAAAAAAAAATTTCTTCAAATTTGAATAATAGTATAAATTTTTCATTCATCTAATACTAAGTAAAAATACACAATAAATGTTTTGGTTATAAGTTGCTTAATTAGTAAAAAATAATTATATGTGCCACCGGCAATTTTTTTTTTTCAAATTTGGATAATTTATGATCAAATATTTAATTATTACACACTATAAGTGAATTATGAGAAACTATTATGTAAAATTTAAGACAACATTTCACCGAAACAACGTAGTGGGGGAGCCGAACTTCAAATACCCCGGCGCCAAATTCCGAAAATACAAAAAAATACATGTAATATTAGACTCGATACCGGGGAGGGGGGCGCCGTGGCTCCCCCAGCTCCCCCTGGTGCCGCCATTGGTTATTAGGCGTCGAGAATGTTAAATATAACAAACACTAACTATATAATTAAGGGGTGGCACGACATCACCTAGTCAACGTCACATCACTTGCATGTCATCATCGTTTATTTGAAAATAATTTTGAACAATCTGTCATCAAAGTAATTCTGTTGATAAGATGATCAGAATAAAGAGGAGTCCGAAAGGTCCATGGCGTGGATTAACTGAAGTTATATATGTTGCAATCGTAGGTTCAATAATTAAGAGTTTAGATCAATATTCCATCAGAATTTCAAACAAGGACCACCACCCACCTACACAGTACAATATTAAGTAATTAACCTAAAAAGAGAAAACAAAGAAGTCCCAAGAGCACGTGAACCATCTGATTGATCTCAAAACCCTAATATGTGGAGGAAAATTCCAAGATGTATATAGCTGGAGAAGTTGTTTTAAATGTATGTATATTGATCTGTTCAATCCTTGATCACAGAAGAACTATATATTTTGGCTCTATTATATTTATTTAGCAGAAAACAAATGAAAGCAGATGAAAACGAAGTGGGTGGGACATGATGCTGATTGTGTATGTCTTGCAAAAGGCCCCACTAATGATTAACAACATTTGGCCCATGCAAATGCAATGCAACTTAGTATGTGGGAGCTCATCTATTTACCTCGGTCGATTTGAAATGTCTGAATTAAACGTTGCATTATGACTGAAATATCAAATAAAATTTGGTATAGGAAGAAAAGGTTATGGGAAAACATTAGTTATAATTGAAAGGACTAATACACTAATCTAGTCCAACCTTTCACGAAAGTGCTTATTCTAGCCACTTTTACTAAAAATCCCAATTTAGCCAAAAGTGTGATTTTTGTTAAATTTTCCATCCAAGTTAACGGAATCCTAAATCTCAAAGCTGATGTGTCAAGTGACATGGCAAATATCTCCACATCAGCATTTTACAACATAAATAATAAACTTAGGATAATAGTTTTAAAATAAAAAAAATCATGGTGTAGTACTACCAATCACAGAAGGATTGAGCCAAATCATTGTGTAGTACTACCAATCGCTCAGATTAGGGTTCGAGAGGTACCAGAATGTGATGGAGAACTACCACGGAAACGCCATGGTTCCGAAGCGAGGGTTGGAGAAAACTACCGATTCAACATAGTTTCGAAGGACGTCGGAGTCTCGCTAGTAGTGTTCTCGCATAATGATACGAGACGACTCAACGAGTTCGAGAACGTAGAGATGCTGAGGAGGAACGCCGAGTTGGTGAGGATGGTGAAGGATGTCCTCTGACGGCCAGTTCGCTCTCTCTGGTTCTTGGGACGGCGAGCTTCGACTGTGGAATCTCGTCGATTCCGATTGGGTTTGCTACGCCCAAGGAACGACGACTTGAGAATGGAGTTTTTCATTTTTTTCGTGTATAATTTTTTAGATTTCTTATTTTTATTTTCCCTTATAATTCAATATTTTTAATTAAAATTATTACATGGCTACTGATGTGGCATTTATTTTACTGGTCAATCAGGTGCCACGTCAGCTCCATTAGCACTGTCACTAACGGTGTTAGAATTCTAAGATTTTTATTTCATCCATTAATAACGTTCTAAGGACTGTCACTGCCACAAGTAAACAACGTTCTAGGATTACTGCGTAGTTCAATTTTTATTTCATCCATTACATAACACAGAAAGTTTCAAAAGCGATAGCATCAACATAATAAACGACATGAAGTAAGCTCAAACAATTCAATTTGACACAATCAGAATTCAACATCCGGGTCACTTTCAAAGTTTGAAGCATCCTCCCTCTCCGGTTCTTTTTCATAGAGTTCCATGATCATCTTTTTGACATATGCCGCTTCTTGATTATTTCCTAGATCCATGTTATGAATATCTTCATATTCCCAGTCACCATGAACCTTAAGGGCGTTAACAAAGATGGTAATGTTGTTTCCAAGAGTGCAGCCAAGCATTATTTTCAACGGAATGTTCTATTGTTTGCCTTGACAGAGGAAGCCAAAAGATTTAGTTTTGAGATAATCTTGCCTCTTGGACAACAATAGGAGATACCCTTTTCTCCCCCTTTCGTGATATCCAACTTGGGACGTTGAGGAGCCGAAGGGAGAGCTACCTTGAGCAGGACATGCTGAGCACAAAAATATTAGACGTTTGGATCAGGGGTTGTTAGGAGTTTGGTGATGAAGGATCGAAGAGGAAGCGCGTCTATGTATTAAGAGTGAGCAACATCATGAAGTATCTACATCGCGTATGAGGGGGACTGATAGGATGTTTGGTCACTATGGCATGGTAGAGAATCCGTACATCTAACGGAAGAAGGACGGATTGATCGTGGGAGCGGGGAAGAAAGTGTCGAGTGATGAAGAAGTGAAGAACACGGGGATTGGCCGAGAGACACCCAAATGGGAGTGGACGAATGTTGGGTGGAGCATAAATGCACAAAGCAGAAAGGGCTTGTGAGATGTTAAAGCCGAACAAAGGCAGCTGGAGTTCATTTTGGATGGTATGACCGTAGATTGGAGCACCTAGAATGTGAGTGAGGAACTAGGGAGCCTAATGAGATGTCCAAAACCTGAGTTTGAATCTCAAGTGGAGAGTAAGAGTATATTTGAAGATTATTATAGAACATCTTCACAGGGGCTGAAAAATACAGTGGGAAACGAGGGAATGAAAGAGGACCAAACAAGGTTGTAGAGAGGTTCATAAATTTTAATATTGCATTTGAGGAAGCCACCAGGAAAATGTTGAGAGTGCGCATGAGTGGCCTTGTGCATATGACTGTTCACCTCAAAAACCAAATATGTCACCTCCATTTAGGAAAACATAAAGAGTAAAAGAGTAAGAATAAGAAGGTGAAGAGTATTTGGGATGTACAAGGTTTTATAGTAAGGAAGGATGACTGTACTTAATGAAAGGAAGCCAACTGGCATTCAATGAACTAAAAAGGACAAGGGAAAATAAATAAATCAGTTTGTATCCCAATGACTTACCCTTATTGTGGTAAGTCAGTCCCACATATGATGCCTAGATTCTGACGAATCAAATTAAACTGATCTTCTTTCAAAGGTTTAGTAAAGATATTGATGTAGTCCTGGCTGACAAGTTCTCGTAGAAAATGGTACTTACTATCGATGTGTTTGGTGCGGGAGTGATGGACAAGATTTTTTGCAATGTTAATTGAGCTTGTATTATCACAGAAAAGTTGGGCAGATTGTAGGGATAAGCTGTAGTCACCTAACTGAGACCTGATTCACAGGATTTGTGTAGAACAGCTTCCTGTCGCTACATACTCGACCTCAGCGGTTGACGAAAACTCATAAAAAATGCCTTGGAAAACATGAAAATGGATCACAAGGATCCAAGAGGCTAATCAAGACGAATAATCATTTATGTAACACCCCAACCAGATGGAGCACAATGAAATACAACGGAACACTTACAAGGGTGCTACGATGCACAAGTACCACAAGAAACTGATTTTTCGGCATAACTCAAGTAAATATTTCTAAGAGTTTTAGAACAACTCGTAATGATCTGAAAACATATATCTTCATTTATACCTGATTCAAACAGAAGTTCCTCATCTACACAAAACAGAGGAGGAGTCACATGCTCCATGAACTTTAACAATCATTTCACTTTCTCCTTAGAGACTAACAAGTGTTTCTCATATACTTTATCATACTGACATCACATCATACAAAAACAAGCTACAGGACATAAATATACACAATATCAGACTAACTACGACATATTCATATGACAAGATAGTGTATCTCAAAACGTGCAAACCCCAAAATCAGAGGACGAGGATCAAGACACATTCTTCAGATTCTACCTGGCCTCATCGCCACGCTCGCCAACCCAAATAGCTCTCCTTGGTGGCATGCTGCTCTTGTAGAATCAAGTGTACACCTGCGCAGACTACTGACGGTCTAGGGAGAAAAATAAGGGTTAGTGCTAATCACTAAGTGAGGGCCTTGAGCCTTGGGTCATACTAAGGTGCAAGCATGTCACGTAACAAGTACGACAACATGTACCACATAAGGTCACCTTGTAAACCTAACTCATTAGTTCATATTTAATTGGGATCCCGCTCACGTATGTTGGTAGACTCCCGGGCAGAACAGGCAGCACCCAAATGGGTACCTCGTAAACATGCAGCTCTCCACGGTAAGAGCCTCGAAATCGTTCAGTCAATAGGTTCAACCGTCCTAATGACCTACTCCTAGCAGAATTGACCATATATGGTTTTCTGCAACATAATAAATATAGTCTCCAATATACGGGCCCTAACTACATGATCAAGAGTTCCAGATTATTTCCCTAGAATCATCAATCTAGGTGTATTGTTATCACAATCAGATCACAACAGAACACGAATATGAAATCAAGTATAATATCAAGTAAGCAGAACGAGTACAATAACATATTCATGAATATATAAATAACAATAATTCACATACGGCCCTAGGGTTGTAGGCCACTATCCTAGCATGCATATAGTCCTTAATAATAATTAGACACATAAAAGAACGTCTAACCCGGTTAGATATGCAGGAGACCCTCACAAAAAATAACCGACGGAACCTTGCTCTCAACTTTCGGGTAGAAACCCTAATTCTGAAAGAATACCGTATCACGATCCAAGCAACAGACCCAAACTTTTCCCACTTTCCTCACTTAAGTTACTTATCCGAACTGTCTGTGTTTTCCTTAAGCCTAAGAGTTTAAATTCTTCAATTTATAGAGCCATCGGGCGGTTTAAAACGTTTCTTACAACTTAAGGAGTTCACAAAGGTGAATAGCGAGGTGGTGAGGGAATTCACCCTCCAAGCCACACGTGTAGCACTTATCTTTATTTTTAAACTAATCCTGATCTAATCTCACATATAAGACAAATGAAGCTATTCTTGAACACTAAGAAAAGAAAAGATAATGGATTTTGGTTTTTCATAACACATGATCATAAATCACATTTTCCCCACTCTCTCCACGTGAAGAAACATGAAACATGATGGATTTATCGCCAATCGTGCATCATGCCATGCACGTCTGGCTTTATATATATATATTATTCAGATTATAGTGTTATATTACTATTTTTGGTACGGTCAAAATGGGATGTTACAACTCCTCCCGTCTTAAAAGATTTCGTCCTCGAAATTTAAATTCTAATGTTCACCTTTAACAGTCTCATCACCAATCTAACCAATCATTGTTCTAGCAAATTAGGTGACTTCGGGCGTCAAACATGTAACATGTCAGGTTTCAAATTTTAGATATATGATACCTAACTATGTGATCACAACAAGAGCACAATAATCATAACACATAATAAAACATAAACCTGCTAAGTAAGCATCTATAAGATCGGGATACTTCTCTCTCATACTCATCTCTGTCTCCCACGTAGAAGACTCACTTTCATGATTTCTCCACACAACCTTCAACATTGGAATCTGCTTACTTCTCAAAGTTCGGACTTGCGAGTCCACAATCTGAACTGGCAATTCCTGATAACTCAAATCTTCTCCCAACTCTACCTCATCAGGTTTAATGATATGGGTTGGGTCCACATGATACTTCTTCACATACTCACATGAAACACATTATGAATTCTGTCCAAATCACTAGGTAATGTTAGCACGTAAGCAACTGGTCCCGCCTTACCTATGATATCATAGGGCCCAATATACCTTGGAGCTAACTTTCCTTTCTTTCCAAATCTCATTATACCTTTCCAAGGCGATACCTTAAGAAAAACCTTCTCACCTACCTCATAACTTACTTCTCGAGCTCTACCGTCCGCATACTGCTTCTGACGGTCCTGAGCTACTCTGAGTTTCTCTCGTATCACTTTTACCTTTTTAGTTGTTTCTTGGACAAACTACAGTCCAGTTATTTGTCTTTCACCTTCTTCATCCCAACATAGCGGAGTTCTACATTTTCGTCCGTATAGTGCCTCATATGGAGCAGTACCGAAACTGCTATGGTAAGAGTTGTTATAAGCAAACTCTACCAAAGGTAACGATCTCGTCCACGGCTTCTCTATCTCATTCACACAGGTTCTCAATACCTCCTCAAGAGTCAGGATAGTTCTTTCTGATTTTCCATCCGTCTGTGGATGATACACAGTAGAGAAGTTCAACTTCGTCCCCAATGCATGGTCTAAACTTTGCCATAAATGTGATGTAAAGCTAGGGTTTCTATCTGATACAATCGATAGTGGAACCCCGTGTAATCGTACTATATGTTCCTTATATAACCTGGCCAATACCTCGTTGTTAGGCTTGAATCAGACTGGATAAAATGAGCAACCTTAGTCATTCTATCCACAATCACCCAAACTGCATCTTTCCCTTCCCTTGTTGGACGAAGTCCACTCACAAAATCCATGGTTATATGCTCAAATTTCCACTCCGGAATTGGAAATGGTTGTAGTTTACCAGCAGGTGCCTGATGCTCCATCTTGGTCTTCTGGCAAACTAAACAAGTTAAGACGTGTTTAGCTGCTTCTCTTTTCATCCCCGGCTACCAGAAATGTGGCCTGATGGTATGGTACATTTCTGTTGCACCAGGATGCATGGCGTACACTGAGGAATGTGCCTCATCCAATATCTCCTTTATTAAGTTATCAACATCAGGAACACATACTCGACCTTTCATTCTTAATAAACCATCAGATAACTCATACTGACTAGTTTTTCCTTCTTCTAGCTCTTTCATGATCCTTTCCAATTTTGGATCCTCTCTTTGCTTATCCTTTATTCGATCATGAAGCAGAGGTCTAATAGTCAATCTTGCCAACAATGACGTTGCCCCATCTAACTCCAAATCCACTATTAAAGCTCGGAGATCCACCAATTCAGGTAATCATTCCTGCCGACTTAACGCATCAGCTACCACATTTGCCTTGCCAGGATGGTATTCAATTGTATATTCATAATCCTTCAACAACTCAATCCATCTTCGTTGTCGATTGTTCAACTCTTTCTGATCCATAAGATATTTCAAACTCTTATGGTCAGTCATAACCTTGAATGTCTTGCCATAAAGGTAGTGACGCCAAGTCTTTAAAGCAAACACGACTGCAGCCAGCTCGAGGTCATGAGTAGGGTAATTTACCTCGTCTGGTCGTAGTTGTCTAGATGCATATGCAATCACTTTACTATTTTGCATCAGTACGCATCCCAAACCCCGATAAGATGCATCACTATACACCACATATTCTCCTCCAGCAATAGGTAGACTGAGTACTGGTGCAGTAGTGAGCCTTGTCTTTAATTCTTCAAAGCTCTTCTGACACACGTCATTCCAATCATATCCAGCATCCTTCCTCAACAATTTTGTCAATGGCGTAGCAATTTTAGAAAACCCTTCCACAAACCTTCTATAGTACCCTGCCATACCAAGGAAACTTCGTAATTCTGATACATTAGTGGGTGGCTCCCACTTCACCACACCCTCAATCTTCTTTGGATCTACCTGAATTCCATTACCAGAAATCAAATGTTCCGCCCTTAAGGCAGCTTGCTTGATTGATGTCAGACTAGTCATGTCAAAACTAGTTACCCCTTTCTGAATATTCGTTCAAAGGCCTGCCAGAAAGCGCTTCTTCAACACACTTTCAAACTCTACAGGAACTGTTTGATACCATCTGGATAATTGAGTAAACTTAATGTAATACTCGGTTACCGTCATATCTCCTTGCTTTAGAGAAGCAAACTCCAATGCCTTATTATATTTCCATTGATCAGGGATAAAATCATCATCAAACCTTTTGTTAAACTCATCCCAACCCATAACAAATGGATCATCATCATCTTGAGTCATAGACTCCCACCAAGTCCTAGCATGTCCACGGAGCAAAAAATGGAGTAGCGAAGTCGCTCATCCGGTGTAGCGTTCAGATGGCTAAACACCACTCTCATATCACGAAGCCAATCAACGGAACTCCCTCAAAAGGATCTCCACCTAACTTTTTCATCTTATCATAATCTAATACCGCTGGTGGCGGGTTCAACCGAACACCGTCGCCATGCATAGAGCTTCGTGTACACTGCAAGAAGAATGGTCTTTTAATGATCCTCTTTCAGAAAACATTCGATAATAAGAAATCTTCTTTTTCACTTCAAAAGTTTTCAAAAATTATTTTCAAATCATGATGCACATGTACAACTGACAATGCATCACACAAGACATGACCGCTCGATCGCTAGTGCAAGTACGGGCATGGAACACCTCCCCTCTTTTGGGGTTCGCGACGTCCCAAGAGAAGAAGGTAGCATACCTATAATTTAAAAGACAACCGACTCTGATACCACCTTGTAACACCCCAACCAGACGGAGCACAATGAAATACAACGGAACACTAACAAGGGTGCTACGATGCACAAATACCACAAGAAACTGAATTTTTGGCATAACTCAAGTAAATATTTCTAAGAGTTTAGAACAACTCGTAATGATCTGAAAACATATATCTTCATTTATACCTGATTCAAACAGAAGTTCCTCATCAACACAAAACAGAGGAGGAGTCACATGTTCCATGATTTTTAACAAGCATTTCACTTTCTCCTTAGAGACTAACAAGCGTTTCTCAGATACTTTATCATACTGACATCACATCTTACAAAAACAAGCTATAGGACATAAATATACACAATATCATACTAACTACAACATATTCATATGACAAGATAGTGTATCTCAAAACGTGCAAAACCCAAAATCAGAGGACGAGGATCAAGACACATTCTTCAGATTCTACCTGGCCTCATCGGCACGCTCGCCAACCCAAATAGCTCTCCTTGGTGGCATGCTGCTCTTGTAGAATCAAGTGTACACCTGCGCAGACTACTGACGGTCTGGGGAGAAAAATAAGGGTTAGTGCTAATCACTGAGTGAGGGCCTTGAGCCTTCGGTCATACTAAGGTGCAAGCATGTCACGTAACAAGTACGACAACATGTACCACATAAGGTCACCCTGTAAACCTAACGCATTATTCATATTTTAATGGATCCCGGCTCACGTATGCTGTAGACTCCCGGCAAACAGGCAGCACCCAAATGGATACCTCGTAAACACGCAGCTCTCCGCGGTAAGAGCCTCAAACCATTCAGTCAATAGGTTCAACCGTCCTAATGACCTACTTCTAGCAGAATTGACATATACAATTTTCTACAACAGAACAAATATAGTCTCCAACATACGGGCCCTAACTACGTGATCAAGCAGTTCCTGATTATTTCGTAGAATAATCAATCTAGGTGAATTGAAATCACAGTCAATCACAACAGAACACGAATATCAAATCAATTATAATATCAAGTAAGCAGAATGAGTACAATAACAGATTCATGAATATATCAATAACAATAATTCACATACGGCCTAGGTTGTAGGCCACTATCCTAGCATGCATATAGTCCTTAATAATAATAGACACATAAAAGAACGTCTAACCCGGTTAATATGCAGGAGACCCTCACCAAAAATAACCGACGGAACCTTGCTATCAACTTTCCGGTAGAAACCCTAATTCTGAAAGAACACCGATCACGATCCAGCAATAGACCCAAACTTTTCCTCACTTTCCTCACTTAAGTTACTTATCCGAACTGTCTATGTTTTCCTTAAGCCTAAGAGTTTAAGCTCTTCAATTTATAGAGCCATCGGGCGGTTTAAAACGTTTCTTACAACCTAAGGAGTTCACAAAGGTGAATAGTGAGGTGGTGAGGGAATTCACTCTCCAAGCCACTCGTGTAGCATTTATCTTATTTTTAAACTAATCCTGATCTAATCTCACTATAAGATAAATGAAGCTATTCTTGAACACTAAGAAAAGAAAAGATAATGGATTTGGTTTTTCATAACACATGATCATAAATCACATTTTCCCCACTCTCTCCACGTGAAGAAGCATGAAAATGATGGATTTATCCCCAATCGTGCATCATGCCATGCACGCCTGGCTTTATATATATATTATTCAGATTTAGTGTTATATTACTATTTTGGTACGGTCAAAATGGAACTTAATGATCAAAACCATTCAAAAGACAACATTAACACTCAAATACCACATGATTATGTATCAAATATAGGGAATTAAATACGACATATTGAGTCATCAAGTGGTTTAAGGACTAGCTGGGTGTGAGGAACGCATTGGGGACCACGATTAGAGTTATAGGGCGGTAAAGATGGCAAACGGGTGGTAGGAAGATGGAGTTACCAAGTGATCTGTGGTACTTCCGTTCAATAAGTTCGATGTTATTATTTGCATGAAATGGTTGAAAAATCATGCAGCTTTACTAGATGTTCGAAGGAGATTCTCTTTAACAAAGGGAGAGGATCAAATTGTGTTGAAGGGTGTCTGAAATAAGGATTCGGTGCCCATGGGTGTGATCTCGACGATGCAAAAATTTTCTTTGATCCAAGAATGATGTGAAGCGTTGCTAGTGCAAGTGGAGGTAAATCAAGAAGTGAAGTTGGAGAGTGTGCCAGTAGCTAAGGATTTTGTTGATGTCTTTGAGGAGTGGACAGGAGCACCGATTGAATGAGAAGTTGAATTCAACATTGAGCTTGTACCTGGAACAAACTCTCATCTGAATTCCGTCCTACTGAATGGCATCGAACGAGTTGAAAGAACAATTGAAAGAGCGTTTGCACAAGGGTTTCATCCATCCAAGTGTTTCCCCATGGGGATCATCGGTCTTTATTGTGAGGAATAAGGATGGATTGATGAGGATATGCATTGATTATCAAAGGCTGAACAAGGCGACAACCAATAATTGTTATCCTCTTTCAAGGATTGATGATTTCTTCGATCAATTACAAGGTGTAGTAGTGTTCTCCAAGATTGACTTAAGGTCCGGGTATCAACAATTGAAAGTGGAGGACATTTAGATACCCTTGAACACTTTTAGGACTAGGTATGCACACTATGAATTCTTAGTGATGCCATTCGGTCATATAAATGCTCCGGTTGCGTTCATCGATCTCATGAACAAAGTGTTCATGAGTTATTGCATCAGTTTGTCATCATGTTCATTAATGACATTCTAATCTACTCGATGAGTAAGGAGGAGTATGTAAAGCACTTGAGAAATTATCTTCCAAACCTTGAGGGAGCAGCAGTTATTTTTGAAGTTCTCAAAGTGTGCTCTCTAGTTAGAAGAGGTGTTTTTGGGTTAGACAGGTTATTATAGAAATTTTGTAGACGGCTTCTCCACCATAGTTTCTCCCCTTACCAAATTGCCAAGGAAGGAGACAAAGTATGAGCGGTAAGCCACTTGTCAAAATAGCTTTGAAGAGAGCTGAAGAAAAGGTTGACTTCTACTCTGGTGTTGATTTTAACTGTTGAAGGGGGAGACTATGTTGTCTATAGTGATGTTTCATTGCAAGGGTTGAGATATGTGCTTATGCAAGAGGGGAAGATATTTGACCTCGTCATCAGATGTTAATCTCTACTATTTCACTTTGTATGACTCCTTAGTTATCTCTGAACCCCGATCCATTTTGAGCAATCTTTAAGGTACATTACGTCTCTTTCCCAAAAGAAAATTGATTAATCTAGGTCTAAGAACATGGACAATTACACATGAGAGAGAAAGAAAGTTAAATGGTAGGATTCCATGAAATGCCACTTGAATGAATGGAACGACAACGTCCTTAACATATGTGTCTTGGAATTTAGGTAAAAGAGACAAAAAAATTTCAAATAACAATCTCAGAATCTGGGTCACCCTTTTCTAGTGATAAGGATCACAATTTAAGATAGTATATTATTGTTACCATTTGTATTTATTTGTATTTATCCTCATTTATTCCCTATAACAAACTTCCCTCTATATAATACAAAGACTAAGCACACGGTTGGGTGTGGGTAACTATTCCAACCCTTTTCTACATGGTAATTAGAGCCTCCACTTAAATTTTTCTTTCCTCTCTTCTTTTCCTTTTTTTCGGCTATGCTGACTCCCCCAAAACAAAAAACCCTAATTCTTATCTACCCTACAGGCACCAACAGTCATGGTTGCTGCCTCTCAACAGCTACCAACTCCCCTTCACAATTGGTAGTAAAACTAGATGCCAATAACTATGTGTTATGGAAACTTCAAATCGAGCTGTTTATGGTGGGATATCATCTGATCGGTCATGGATCAACAGCCGCACCTGCTCAACAAATTACGGAAGGCGTAAACTCGCCTGAATACACGAAGTGGTCCTCGGATGGCTAATCAACTCATTGTCTCTATCGGTCATCCACACGCTAGTTGGAGTTCAGACCGCTCGAGACGCATGGGTGTCCCTCTCGACGGCCTTTGGTTCCTGGAGCCCCACGCAAATTAGGTCCTCGAAATCACAACTCCTAGATTTGTGTTTGAATAATGATAATATTGCTGATTATCTACAGAGTGCGAAAAAGTATGCGGATCATCTCCAAGCTCTTGTCCATTCCGTCAAGGAGATTGATCTCATTCAATACATCACTCATGGTCTTCCCCCGTGTTACAGCCCACTAATCTGGCTGATTAATAATCGCTCGGAAGAGGTCTCTTTTCTCAAGCTCCATGACCTCCTTCTATCTGAATAACTTGATCTTGCAAGGATGAGGCGGGAGCCTCTCCTACTCCACAAGCAAAGTATGCGGTGCCGCCAACTAGTATCCGTCAAAGAGACAGCTGACTGAGGCCACGAGGCGCCTCCTACTTCACTCACAGCCGAAGCAATACCAACCGGACCAGCACTATCAACAGCACCGCCACACCCCGCCATATCGGGCGCCCTATAGACAGCCGCAACAACATCCCACCTAGACTAGCCGACCCCTGATTTGCTACAACTGCAATGGAACATGGCATCATTATAAACTGTTCCCTTCTCCTTGATCCGGACAGTCGAACCCTCAAGTGAACTATGCATCCTCGCCATCACAGCCTGCTACCTCCTGGACCTTCGACTCGGGTGCCACACACCATCTCACCAATGACATACAATCTTTCCCTTCACATGGAGTACTAGGGCACCGAACAAGTTCATCTGAATGATGGTAATGTCATTCCTATCTCTCACTCTAGTTCAGCTAATTCATTTTTTAATGGTTCACGTGTTCAACTAAACCACATGCTTGTTGTACTGACGGCTTGTCAGAATCTGCTATCTATTAGTGCACTGACACAAGATAACAATCTCAATATTTTGTTATATCAGCACTGTGTGTTTATACACGACTTGGTTAGTCACGGGATCATTTACCAAGGCCGGAGTAAGGATGGCATGTACACCATCCCGCTATTACTCCTTCATCAGGTTATGCCACGTGTGAACGCAGCCACCCTTTCCACATGGCACAGACGCATGGGAAACGCCAACAAAGAGAGTGTGAAGCGAATGATGCAATGGTTCTTTACATGGTATCAAAGCCTTTGGTGACCGAAAGGTCTTGGTATTGAATCTCGGTATCCCACAATATAATAATTATCTTGAATAATGCTTGGTGGACCTTTTGGACATATGCCTTTCACACGGTGGTTTATTTAATAAATCATTTTCCTTCATCACCATTATATTGCAATTTGATAGCCCATATCACTACTTAGATGTTCTAGGCCGCACACGTAGACCTGGCAATATTGGACCCGACCCGTTGACTCAACCCGAACCCGCCCGAAAGTTTAGGGTTGGGTTTGCTATTTTGGGACCCGAACCCGAGATGACCCTAACCCGAAAACCCGACAATTTTTTGGGACGGTTAGGGTCGGGTTTAGGGTCGACCTGTTGACCCGAAAAATCTTTATAGTACCTATAAATATTACTATTTTCAATGTCACTTATGTGCTAATTTAATATGTAGTCTTATTTATGATTTATGATTTTCAATTTTATAACTTTTGTCATTTTGATTCTTTTATCATGTAAGTCATAAATCATAAATAATACATATCACAAATATTATACTCAACATATGCCATGTCGAATGTCACTAAAAATCATTGATGTCATTACTAACAACATTAATGGTTGTAAAATTTTCACAAAACACTACAACATAACATAGCTACGGAGGCACATAGAATATTTGCCTCTAAATATACTTTTAAAGAACAAATACTATATGTGCCTCTATAGATGAATATATCTGCCTCTAATTGTATTTTATTTATTTATTTTAATATTAATAAATAATTTTTATAGTTTTAGAGGCAGATAATTATAATTGCCTCTATAAGTCAATATGATTACATCTTTTAGAGGCAGATAATTCATAACTGCCTCTATAAGTTATATGAAAGCTCTTTAGAGGCAGATAATTTGTAACTGCCTCTATAAGTTTTTTGTCTTACACAAAAAAAAACTCTTTTTGAGGCAGATAATTTATAATTGCCTCTATAGGTTGTATGATTAAAATTTTAGAGGCAGATAATTTATAATTGCCTCTATAGGTTGTACGATTAGCTTAGAGACAAATAATTGATCTATCTCTATATGATGAATGATTAAAATTTGTAAAGGTAGATAACTTGTAAACTTTGTATTATTTTGTATCGATAAATGTTAGATAATATATAATTAATTATATATATAATAAACGCTAACGATTTTCTTTTCTAATAATGAGTAAGAAAAAAATTTCATTTTTTCAATTTTGATTTCTTTTTCTTGGCATAGTTTCTCCATATCATTGAGTTTTATAATTTATATTTAAAAACTGCGTAAGAAGTATCAGTAAGTACTCCTGAGCCAAGTGGTAAGAACTAAGAACTTAGCGTATTTCCTTGAACCACCGGGTTCAAATCTCATAGATAGCAAAATAATAGAGAGTAATATATGTAAATAGTGGAAGAGTTCAATAAAGGAAAATGCTCTGGTAGGAGTAAATTCTTTTTAAAAGCATATATATATGCCTCTAAAAAAATATACCAGCAACAAAAATAAGTGTCTCTAAAAGGTGGCTAAGATGACAGATAAGTGTTGTTTAAAGATGCAATTGCCAACAATTATATCTGCCACTAATTCTTCATTTAGTGGTAGATAATATGTGCCACCGTATTTGCCTCTAAAGACTTTTAGCCGCAGCAGCGTTAGTGGCACTTAACTATCTGCCTCTAAAACTCTATAGAGGCAAAAAAAAATGCTTTTTAGAGGCAAATAGTGTGTGCCTCCGTAGCCAGGTTTTGTTGTAGTGAAACCATAATATGGTATATATTTGATATGAAATTATGTTCAAAAACTACTTTTTAACACTTTCAACATCCTCATGCATTATCTTACATCATCGGTTCAAGTGCATTGTGTATAACTTACACCATTAGTATGTGTGTTCTATACATGTTGTATAAGCTATGAACTATAATTTTATACATATTTCTACCTCTCACATTCATAATTTATTAGTTTAATTTGAGTCTATTTGTTTTAAATAAATTTGTGATGATGATGTTTAAATTTTTTTATGACTCAAAGTGCTTGTAACCCGAAATGACCCGCAACCCGACCCGAAAGTTTAGGGTTAGGGTCAATTTTCAAATATGCCGACCCGTGACCCGAATGACCCAACCCGAAATAACCCGTAGCCCGTAGTGACCCGCCCAAATCAACCCGACCCGCCCGATTTGCCAGTTCTACGCACACGTGCTACACTGATGTTCAACGAGTCTATAGCCTTGGCCGATAGGTCTGGGTAATCATTGCAATTATTGGTCTTCAACGAGGAATTCATAGTAAGCATGAGTCATCAGCTCGCGTTGACTACGTCCCTACCCTTTGTACACACCGCCTGTCGCTCCTACCGATTGAATGGTCCAGTGAAGTGTTTGGATTGTGGCGACGTGAGTGGTTTGCCACCAGCAATGTCGCGAGAAGTTCACTAAACCTTATCATTTAGAGGAAGGATAAGTCGTAACAAGGTTTCCATAGGTGAACCTGCGGAAGGATCATTGTCAAAACCTACCCAGCAGAATGACCAGCGAACTTGTTTTAAAATGCGGGGGAGGCTGATGTTTGATATGCCCTAGCGCCACCACGCGAAGGCCTGCCTCGCTCGGCGGGGGTGTGACCTCCATGTTATGCCTCTGCCACAAACTAACAAACCCCGGCGCGGAACGCGCCAAGGAATACTACGAGTGAGTGACGATCCGTCATGTGCCCGGTCACAGCATGATGGAGTGACCGACCCAAATAACAATCTCAGAATCTGTGTAACCCTTTTCTAATTTTCTAATGATAAGGATCACAATTTAAGATAGGATATTATTGTTACCATTTGTATTTATCCTCATTTATTCCCTGCAACAAACTCCCCTTATATAATACAAAGACTAAACGCGGTTGGGTGGCCAGATTAAAAATGAAAATTAAGGGCTTAACCAAAGCTTTAGGTTCATCCTTTAACGTCAATGTAGCCCCCAACCCCCAACCTCTTTTTTTTAGTTAGGATGGTGCACGATCTATGGTATTCCTTAACGGGAGCTTCCACGAAAAAAAAAATTGATATTGAATGGTAGTATTAAACCTTAATAAGACTAAACCTTACGTAGGATAATTTAAAGCTCTGGATCTCTCCGCTTCTCCTCCCTATTTTCCTCCTCTTTGGAGAAGCAGTTCACAAATAGTATCTTGTGCTATTCATATGTATCTGATTACGGTTAGGTTCTGGATTCCTATTCAGTTAATACCACTATGTGGGTGAATTTTTCGATTTCCTATAACACGACTCTATTCACTTTGAGCGAGTTCTTTAGATCCAACTCAACAAGGAATGCTTTTCCAAATCAGTACCGGCAAGAAGCTTCAATAGAATGGTGGTGGTTGCCATGGTTCCAACCTATTCCGGTAATCAGGATGTTGTCTGTTCGGTCCCTCCCAAGTGGGGTGTATAAGTTCATTGTTGTTTGATTCTTAAAAAATATTAAACAATATTATTCATAAGTGTTGAATTAGATGATTTGAAAATTTAAAGAGGTCCTCGCTCATTGTAACATTGTCTTCCGTTGATGCTAGCTCCGGCAGTATGGCTTTGTCGGTGAAGAGTGAAGTTCTTGATACTGTTTTTCGGTTTTTTGGCTTGAATTACGAAAATCAATCTGTGGAATCTCTAATTAGCATAATTTTTGCTTTTCACTTAAATGGTGCAGGTTGTACACAGTCAATTATAATCAACCATTTTCCTTTATATTTTTGCATTGACGTATTAATGACTTTTTTATGATTTTTTTTATGATACATTGAATTTTAATTTCCAATTAATAGTCAAATCAACCATTCAATTACGTTACTTCTTCCTTTTTTATTTAATTGGTCAATTAAATGCTCCAATTTTTTCAAAGTTAAGAACAAATTAATTTGTAATTGCAATGCAAATTAAGTTGGTTCTCCCTCCGTTACTAAATCGTTTTCTTTTTCAAATTCCCTAATTGATTAATTGACTACCTTTACTAAATCGTTTCCTTTTTCAAAATGCCTAATTGATTAATTGACTAACTTTTGATTGTTAAATTTTTCCTTGACCAGCACATTAATTGCATAATCAATTTCTGTCTTTTTTAGGTTTTCTGTCATTAATTTAAAACTTCAAATTTACCGAATTTATTAATTATAGAAGGTGATGCTAGGTACATAGTCGAGTTTTTTTATCCTACTAAATCTCACATGTTGGCAGGGGCCTTAATTTTATGCAGCATAGTTTCTTTATGCATAATCTAACTCGCTTTGCAGTCCAAAATGAAACTTAAGGGCCTAGCCTAAGGTTATAGGACCATACTTTAACGTCAAACTTATAGGTTCTTTATGCATTATCTAACTCGTTTTGGTGTCCAAAATGAAAATTAAGGGTTTAGCCAAAGCTTTAGTTTCATCCTTTAACGTCAATGTAGTCACCCCCACCCCCATCCCCCACCTTTTTTTTAGTTAGGATGGTACACGATCTATGCTCCTCCTTAACGGGAGCTTCCACGACAAAAAAAACACGGTTAGGTGTGGTGTAGGTAACTATTCCATCCCTTTTATACATCTTGGTCCTTGAAAGTCTTTGCTGTTGATTTTTAATCACGGAATCACATCCAATAAGTAACAAAATGCATAGTTTATGTCTCAAAGCTAAGTTCAAACTCTCCCCTATTTAAGAATCCATGAAAAATCTTGGACATTCATGGAAAGAACGCATAATGAATTTAAGGCCTAAATTTAAACAGAAAAGTATAGAATAATATTTGGGAAGAAATAGAGCAGTTGATTCTTGGAAATTTCTGCTTCCAGAGATGCAACATAATAGAAGAAAACGCATGCAGCTGTGTGGACTAGGGGTGGAAATTGGGAGGGAATGGGAGGCCCATTCCCATATTTCCAAAATCCTAATTCCCAAATCCCAAATTAGAGTTCCATTCCCAATCCTGAATTTAATCTGGGAATTTTTATTCGGGAACGGGAATTCTAATTTGGGAATCGGGATCCCAAAGTCCCAAATTCAAATTAACACATGGAATCTTTTCCAAATTTGGCCAAAACTTTGTAATCGGATTTTCATCTTCGGACTTCTGCAAATGTCACCGAACTTTTGCCGACGAATTTTAATTTGGGAAAGGGAATTCCCCAATCCCAAACCCAAACCCAAACTTCCACCCCTAGTGTGGACCAATAAGCTTTACACATTGCCATTTGCCAACACTACTGGATGGTATTAGGGAAGTGAAATATTTTTATAAAAAACAGAAGGGATAAGATATAAGATTTTGTACGGGCCTTTAAATTATTGTAATTATAATGACTTGGAATTAGTACATCTTACTACATAAGAAATAATTTTTGTTACGTAAAGTTTACATAACATATAACTATCTTATGTAATAATTATAAAATATTGTTACGTATGACTTACATAATAGCTTTTGATCTTATGTAAGAATTATCTTTTGTTATGTAAGGCTTACGTAACAACTGGTTATCTTACGTAACAGTTATAAATGATCATTACGTATGACTTACGTAATGACATCTTCACTTACATAACAAGGTTAATTTTATAGGTTACGTAAGAAATAATTTTGTTACGTACATCTTACGTAATAGCCTTTGGTCATACGTAACAAGTTTAATTTGACATGTTACGTAAGTGATATTCTTCATTAAATAAGGCTTACGTAACATATGACTATCTTACGTAACAAGCTTAATTTGACATGTTACTTAAAAAATACTCTTCATTACGTAAGACTTACGTAACAGATGATGATCTTACGTAACAAAACTTCAATTTATCTTACTTGAATTTAAGTTAAGTTACGGTGGGAGATCATGGAATAAGATATATTGGAATCCTGAAACTGTTACAAAGAAAATGACACCACTGACTGACTATATCATTATCCACCATTAGGCATTTGCGTATCTTTTATATATATGGTTTAGGGTTTCAATGGAATATATTGATTATTCTATATAATATAATGCGTATTTATGTAAATAATATAATAATTCCAGTTCACCCCTACTCAAAGTCACGGGGTATTCGATACTCTTTAGTCTTTTTCTTCCCCACTTCCAAATGTCTCTAAAATCCAATTATTAGTTATTTATTTGGTAATTATCCGATCTGCATCTCTTCCATTGGCTCACTTTAGACTTTAGTGTATGATCACCATATTAATATTCAACCAAAATAGAATTTCAAATTCCAAAATCTAGTTTCCAAATACTACCTAATTGAAAACTGGCATGTTATTCATCGGAAATAAACTGAACTATGAATCTGATTACTATACTTAGTTTGAGTTGATTTCTCCTTCAACCATAAGAAACATTCATATCAAAGATTTTCATAAAACCTAGAGGAATTATTGCCTAATTTTAATATGAGATTATAGTAAGGTAGTATATTCATATTCGCCCAGTTAAACTGGTGGACCAATAAGTTGGTTCAACTGGAGGTTGAAGTTGAGGACGTCCTTAATGCGCTCATGGACTCCTTAGGGCGGTTCACTATAGAGCGTATATCAAGGACGTTAGTGAGTGGGAAAATATTTATGTTGATGAGGGGGTGAAAGCGTATAAGAAAGTGGGTAACAGAGAAGTACTAGGGGGTGAGCCTTGTAGTGAGGGCGGAATCCCACAGCCGTAAGCGTGCAGTATTACGCGTGTGGTCCCAATGTGTGCATGTATTGTCCTCTTCTTAATGGATGACCTCGTATTTATAGAGCTACGTAAGCCTGGGTGGTGGATCCACGTGGCATACTCTCAGTGGACCTTTGTTGAGTCAGACTACAGTATGGCTCATTCCTTTACTGATGGGTCAGCAGGGTTGGTGACTGGTAGACGTGGAAAGCATTTCCGACATGTAAAGTGGCTTGATGGGAGTCACCTCCTATGTCCTTGCTAGGTCTGTCAATTCAGGGATGAGGGCGGATTGCGTGTTAGGGCATATTTAAAGTAACTTAAACTTGATCCCTGATATCAACTTACTGTCGAAAAGTAATATTTAAAGTTCTTACCGAGGGGCATATTCTTGAAGCAGGATTAGAGTTTAATTTGAAACAGAAATCATAAACTTAAAGAGGAATTGATTCCTGTTTCCCATATGTACTTGAAAAAAACAATAATATACTTGTACCACAGAATGGGGTTTAATCAAAACAAAAGGAAAGGAGGCACCCAACTTCCATTCAAGTTCGTAATTATACTTGGAATTTATATATACGTGTATGTATATCAATCGTGTTACCCATCCATTGAGAATATTAATAAAGAGAATCCAGCTCCCATGCATTTTCATCAACACTAAAGCTGTTTCTATATCATATGTAGAAGATTGCATGCGAAAATTTGTCAAAAAGGGCATAAATTAAAAAGCTGCCAAGCTTACAAAAAGATAACTTTATCTACAAGAAAAAAGGAAGATTTGGCCACACGAATATATTACTAGATACCTCTTTGTCAAAAGAGCTATTGCTAACATTAACACGGTATAGCTATAGCTATAGGTTTTGCAAATTATTCAATGGGGCGGAGACGTTACAATCAAAAGGGAATTTTGACAGAGTGGCCATATATGTATTTTGAAAGCTGATTTGGAATATTATGTCACGTAGCTAGAGACTAGAGAGTACATACTTGATTGGTCGTGGGCCAAAAAGAAATGAAGACATATGCATAAATAAGTAACAACTTTAATGTCATTTTCAGCATTATTTAATATGTCATATGTGTATTGTATGTATATATATATATATAGTGTACCAGCTTGATTGACTGGCCCAATAGAGAAAGGTGATCGTCCACCCCAATCGTTGTGATGGTGTCACGTTGTTATCGCCTCTTCTGGAACCCTAATACTGCCAGGGCCTGGGAGTGGGCCTCCTAAACCCACCTTTGGGTCATTATTCTGAGGCTATCCATCCCTGAAGGTAGAGCTGGCAAAATGCTGGCCCGACCCGATAAACCCGTCCAGCCCGCCCAACCTAGCCCGACCCGTGACCCGATTGACCAAAAAGTCAACAACCCGTAACCCGCCCAACCCGCGACCCGCTGAACCCGCAACCGACGAGCCCGCAACCCGACGAACCCGCGACCCGCTGAACCCGCAACTCGACGAGCCCGCGACCCAACGAACCCGTGACCCAGCTAACCCGTGGGCCGCCCAACCCGCCCGTTTGCCAGCTCTATCTGAAGGCATAGTCAACGGATCGTTGGATCCTTGACTATTACCGTTGGACTCTAGGTGATTCTTACAGGACCCATGATTGTCGGTTGGGGCCTATCAATTACCCCAAGCCTACTGCTTAGCTTTTGCTTAGGAGTGGACTGATATAGAATTCGCTGGCCTGGGCAAAAATCGCTAGTCAGGGCCATTAATATATAACTAGGTTTTTTAGCGCGCGTTGCTGCTTCGGGTATATGTAAGGTGTGGTGGGCGGTTGCCAACCCGTTGGGAAAGCAAGGGTGAACGGGAATATGAAGAATATAGTGATAGAAAATCTAAGGAGAGGAAGGGTTGTTAGCAACGACATTTAATCAATCCCATGCATATGATTGGGACCTAGCAGTGAACAGAATTGTCTTAAACATACATACTGAAATTATAGCATCATATTAATTGGTTGCCTCTAGGCATGAATGTCTACATTCGACCCATGTTTAGTTTCAAAAGTCTAATAAGCACCATTGGATTAACCACAAAAAATATCCAGTCAAATAGCTGGGAAGACGCATAGTTTAAGTGTACTTACCCGATAATTAAGAACGTGCGAGCAAATGCATGAAATTAGAGTTTACCCAATGATTAACCATATAGCACGTGATGGTGTTTTCCAAATGATCACTCTATTCAACACTCAATTGGTCTGAATGCTAAAGTGTATTAAATATTTCTAGAGTAGTGCAGATGAAGGTTTCATTTTTTACTTGGCTTATGTGTTCAACCCAGACTGACAACCTTATCAAAATTAACCAGGTGGCGTGGTGTATATCATACCCACAACCTAAATAACATGTAACAATATTTATCCACAGTTGAATTAAACCACTCAACATCCCTATTTAACAATTGGGGTAGCCCGATAGACACAATAACTCAAATGATGAGTTTTAACTGAAACTAGGGGAGACAAAGACATGTGGGGACAGAGAAAATGACCAGGCAAACTGATTAAATAGAAAGTAACGGGGAAAAGACAACTAAATGTGAGAGGGAAGGGAAACTACAATAGGAATCGGATGGGAAAAGCCCCTAATTAATACCCGTGAGAGAACGACACCTAGAAGTAGGTAAAATAAGGTCAACCAAAAGTAAGTGGAAGGGATTACACTTATCATCGGACGGGGAAAACCATTAAGGAATAGTGTACGAGGGTATGGTTGAGTAGAAAAGCCCATGTGGCGGTTGTGAGGAACAAAATGAAAGCCTTTGGTGAGGGAGAGAAAACGCCTTAATGAATAGTGTAGAGTGTTTGTGCTTCCAATAGTTTTAATAACAAACAATAGAGATAATCGGTCGACCACAAATATAGCTTTTAACCAACGGGGTAATTTTGGATTTTAAGGGAACCAATGGGGTAACTTGGACTTTAAGGGATTTTTCTATAGGCTTTTGTAAAGGGATTTTGAAAAGTGGGGTTTGAATGAGGTTTTTCCCCTTAATGAATAGTGGAGTATCTTTGTGCTTTCTATAGTTTTAATATTGTCAATTTGACATACACAAAAGTTTTGAAATTATAATAAAAAGGTAAAGCCATCAAGAAAGATTCCATTGGATGATGGATTGGAAATGTGGGAGATTGTTAACTACAAGTTTAGCCATATTTGATAATGGAGAAGAGATAGATGGATGTGCTGTCTATAGATGAGATTACTGAGATGATACATTAGTATCATATATAGTATGATAATTCATTCGAATCCCAACAATGAAAGAAAATTGGAATAGCTACCAGAAAACTAAGCTCATCAAACACATGCAAAGGAAGTTACAAGACAAGTAATGAGTTAGTTATCAAAGATATGGATTGGCTACGTTTGGTGGGTATTTTAATATTCACTTACCATGTTTATCATGATCAGCTTGGTCCTTCGATAAATTTGTTTGGTGTGATGGTCACGGTAAGTTGATCTCCATTGAGACAACTAGTTTATAATCCGCCCAGATGGACTAATGAATCAATAAGTTGGTTCAATTGGAGGTTAAAATGGAAGGCGTACTTGATGTGCCCTGGGCTTCCTTGAGCGATTTCTTGCAGGGCATGTATCAAGGTGTCAGTAGATATGAGGGAAGTAATATGGGGGATCATTAGCATTGTCATTAGTACACCACTAGAATTTCACCATCATATTTTCCGTGTCATATTTTACCTCCATGGATTGTACGTCAGCCAAAATTTCTTTGAATTCAGAGATGGGCTCTTGCACTCTTCCTCCATCCTACAGTTTGTGTGAATGTCACTTTTGTTTGAGATTCATCTTACTGCTAAGAGTCTTCGTCATACACAACTTTTCAAGTTGCTGCCACAATCCAGCAACAGTCTTCTCCTTCATCACCTCTTGCGGAATATTATTAGATAAGTGAAGTTGAATCTGTGAGAGAGCTTCCCATCCTTCTTCTCTTTCGTGGTCCACTTCGTGAATGCTTTCCCAAATCCTTCCAGCCTCCTCCAGATTTGTATTGGATTGATTGTTGATTTCTCCTCTCTGTTTTGCTCATTGGTTATTGGATGTATCGGTTATTGATTCTGGATGTGCGGGTTTGGCCTTTTTCCCTTTCTATTTCATTGATTCAATCAGGTGTTCATGTGATTATATGAATGTATATTTGTTTTGGTTTGAGTCTGTGGTGCCTCATTAGTAATGCATGGGTTAAACATGTGGTTTACCCGGGTCGTTTAGGGTGGAGTGTTACATCATTTCCTATTCTTTACTTTCACTTGTTTACTGCAATTGTGGTTTGTGACTAATTGGTTCATTTGCAGTCAAACCGCATCAAGGGTTTCGTTGTGCTGCGAAAAGAAACTAACTCAATATTTTTTTATTGAGAGTGTTTCAACGGTTATCCATGGCTTGCTTAAGCCCACAAAATCTATTACATCTTTTGACAAGGACAAATTGATGCAGCATGCTACTTTCTATCCCAACGATTTCTCTCTGAGTGCTATGAAGTCTCTTGGTCAATCATTTGAATTCATGCATTTGTGATCTACCATTCGACGACAGGTTCAAAGACTTGAAATAAGTTGATGAGATAGCAAAAAAAAAAAAAATTTGGTGGAAACAAATAAGAACAAATGGTATCCATTTATTTATTTGCTTCTCAAGTTGACACTTATTCTGCCTGTTGCAACAACAAGTGGAGAGATCATTTTCATCTATGAAATTCATCAAGAATGAGCTTCAAAACCGAATGAACAATGAGTGGTTGAACGACGCAATGGTGGTGACATATATTGAACACGATTTATGTGCTAGTTTGGACAAGGAATTTGTTCTACAATGCATTCAAAATATAAAACCTCACCATGGTTCGTTGTAACTGGTGACTATTATTGGGTTATTGTACGAATCTTACATGTTATTTGGTTGATTCTTTGTTTCGTTTAGTGTTATCTTTACTATTATGTTTTCCGAACAAAATACCTTCTTCGTCAATTTTCTGCCTCTACCTAGGGCTGCAAACGAGCCGAATCGAGCCGAACTTTCTCAGGCTCGAGTTCGGCTCGATTAATTTTTGTCCGGCTCGAGCTCGGCTCGGATTCGAATCGAGCTTCGATAAGGAAGCTCGAGCTCGGTTCGTTTAAAATTTGCTCGATTCGGGCTCGGCTCGAGCTCGATTCAGCTCGTTTGTTAAGATTAGTAAACGAACTTTGAAACGAGCCGAGCTCGAGCTCGATTCGAGCTGGTTCGTTAAGATTCGTAAACGAACCTTTAAACGAGCCAGAGCTCGAACTCGATTCGAGCTCGTTCGTTAAGCTTTGTAAACGAACCTTTCAACGAGCCGACTCGTTTAATGTGCTTTCGAGCTCGTTTACAAAAATTAGGCTCGTTTATAGTTCGGCTTGTTTATAAGAGCTCGATTAACATAAAAATTAAATTAACATCCAAAAGTTCCGAAGCCAATCTAAAATTCTCGACCATCCAAAATTAAGCGTTTACAGAGACTTAAAATCAATGATTCCGAGATCACGAAATGTACGACAATCACAAAAGTCAGAAGGTAAGTCCAGAGAGTATTCAAAAGTAGCCAATACAGTATCCAATTGCTGCGAAACATTGCAGCCTGCCTCCCCTGCTTCTCCCATCCCTGCTTCTCCCACTGCAGCCTGCGAAACCACTGCCGCCAATATATATTACGCCATTACTTAGCCAATACATTACTTAGCCAATATATATTACTACTGCAGCCAATATACATTAAATACATTACTTAGCCTGCATGAATTCCACTCTTCACACTATAAGCATGAATTCCACTCAACATCCACATCCTTTTATAAGCATGAACTCAACAGCCAATATATATGATGATCTGTTAAGTCGATCAACATTCAGCAATCAACATCCACATCCTTTTATAAGCATGAATTCCACTTTAGCAATCAACATTCAACAATCCTTTTATAATCTTATCCAACTCTTCACACTAATAAGAGTTTCTTAGCCATAAGGAATAATTTGAAACACAATTAAATTAACTTACCGCTTAATGAAAGCACAATACTTGTTCTACGACAAGTCTATCTCAACATCCACATCCATTTCGTTCGTCATGCTTGTACCCTTCACAAATTAAAATTCATAGTTCAAATACAAATATGTAATGAAAGAGTTAAAGAATTCATCTATAGGAGAAAACTAAAACTTACCTTACTTGACCGTCGGTTAAAGAATCAAATACAAATATGTAATGAGGAGGGACAATGGTCGGCGGCCGTCGTTGCGGCTAGCGGTGGACGGTGATAGGGTTAGGGATGTGGCGGGCCGGCGGCTGTGGTGAAGCTGCTGTGACTTGTGCTGTCGTTGGTTGGCAATTAGAAAATGAAGATAGGGTTGGGACTTGGGGTACAGGTACAGAGATGAGCAATCCCAATCCGCAACGTTTAGTTTTTTTTTTTTTTTGGAATAAGTTTATGTATTTGAAATTAGGATTATCTTGTTATATTTATAACCAAAAAAAAATTAGGATTATGAATTTAAAATTATGATTAAATTAGGTGGAATACGTTTATGATTTTTTGGTGACACATAAACTTAAATTATGATTAAAATCATAAACTCACAAAAAATTATATTTTAAATATAAAAGTCTAATCTAAATTTAATTAATGACACATAAACTTACTAAATTCTTTATTTAAAAAAAAACTTACTGAACTCTATAGCGACAATTCATATCAACATAATCTTAAACTCTGAACCCTAAGTTATAATGTCAATTCATATCAATATAACCATAAGTTCATATACACTAAGTCTATAACGTGTTGTTATCAAACCCTAATTCACTAAACTGTATAACGTGTTATCGTGAGACCCTAATTCACTAAAATTTATAACACGTCAAACGTTTGATAGATAAAGTTATGAACTTATGAACTATGTGAATGGACCCTAAATCGATATTTACATCCTAACATTCAACATTATTAAGTTATAACGCCAATTCATATCCACATAATCTTAAACTCTAAACCCTGAACCAGAAATCCTAAACCCTGAGATTAGTAAGATGTAATGTCAATTCATATCAACATAATACTAAGTTCATAGACACTAAGTCTACAACATTTTGTTGTCAAACCCTTATATCACTATACCATATAACGTATTTTTGTGATATTGTCAATTCATATCAACATAATCCTAAACCCTAACCCAAACCTAACCTAAACCCTAAGCTTTAAATCCTACACCCTAAATCCTAAATTAGTAAGATATAATGTTAATTCAGATCTACATAATACTAAGTTCATAACACTAAGTCTATAACGTGTTATTGTTAAACCCTAATTCACTATACTATATAAAGTATTATCGTAAAACTCATTTCACTAAACTCTGTCATTTGTTATGAACCCTAATTCATTGAACTTTATAATATGTTAGCATGCCAAATATGCAATAGATAATTTAAATATATCAACAAACCAAAAGCCCAACTATATATTGATCACGTCTAATTGCCTTGCTCGACAAAAGTTCTTTTCTACACATAATCCAAATTTAGTGGTAGAAGTGTGATTCGTTCTATTAACCTTTTATAGTAGTTAAAGGATATTATTACAAATATGTTAATTAGCTTTAATTCTATCAATGCGTTATGAACATATATACGTACAATCTTATTCACAGCCTATATAAACGAACATGTTCACGAATGTTACTAACGAGCTTGTTCGCGGACTCTTATCGAACATGTTCGCGAATATAATTAACGAGCTATTTTCGCGAACCTATAAACGAACCAGTCCACGAACTATTAAACGAATATGTTCGCGAATATCATTAACGAACTGTTCGCGAACAATAAACGAGCCTGTTCGCGAACATGGCTCGCCGAGCTTCCGAGCGAACATGTTCGCGAACAAGCCGAGCTGAACCCCACCTAGCTCGAGTTCGGCTCGTTTATAAACGAACCTGTTCGCGAACGTGTTCGTTTCGAACCGAATCGAGTCACGAACGAATTTTTCCGAACCGAACGCCGAGCGAATCTCGAGCGGCTTTGTTCGTTAACAGCCCTAGCCAATGATTATCCTTCTTTCAATTCATTACAGGATGAAATAAGACAACCTATCGGGCCTAGGGCAGTTGTCGTTTACGATAGAAATTGAACCGTAGCTCATCTATAAATAAATTAAAATTAAAGGAGAAATCATTTTTTGCACTTGACACGTTAGCATTTTTAAGTTTTAAGCTTTCTCTTGATTCTCTCTCCTGCTACTCCATATCAGAAGGTTGCGTGTTTAATTCACGTCGGGTTCAATTCCCATAACCACTATTTGTGTTTGTATAGAGGTGTGATGACACTCGATTTGACGTGATTATCAGCCTCATTTAAGCGACATTTCTTTGCTTAAGACATGGTTTTTAGGGTAGAATAGCGAATATTCAATCAATTGCCCTATCTTGTGCCATTTGTGTTACCTTGGCCCGTTTCGGGTCTATTTGATGGTTTTCTAGTGTTTTTATGTTAGCACAGGTTTTTGCCATCAAATAAAGTAGCCAAGGACGTGTCTAAGGCATTGGAACCTCGAGGAATTGAACCGGAATCGATCCAAGGAGTTAATCAAGTCAAACAATTCCTGCCCCGGTTTACACTGATATTTTCGGCGAAAATCCCTTGATATTTTCGCCGAAAATCCATGAACAAATGCACTGATGCCGAGTGAAGGAAGTTTTCGGCGAAAACTTATAGTTTTCAGACCGAGAACCTTTTCGGCGAAAATCACAGGAGAAGTCAGCCAAGGGACCTTCCATTTACAAGCATATTTTCGGCGAAAATAACCCTTTATTTTCGGCGAAAATATCAGAACAAATCCGGCGACTTAGGGTTTAAGTATAAATACTTAAACCGGCGGCCCAGGAAAGAATCATCAATCATAATTCATTATTCATCTTTTCACAAATCAGACTTTTGAGAGTCAGCCGACTCTAGGGTCGATAGATAGAGTTTAGAGAGTTCGAAGAATCGTGGAGAGATCGTGACGCCATCCTTCCACCTCGGAGAACTCGGAGCTTAAAGTTGAAGATCCAGGAGATTGAAGCTTCGCGGGAGTCGTCAGAATTAGGTTTTTCAGTTCTTATCTGTTCTTCCTCTGTATGATGATCTTCATTGTTGCCTTTGATTCTCTTGTTTCTGATATGAGTAACTGAACTTGTAGAGCTTAGATTAGATGAACCCTAAGTGACCCAGGGCTTTAAAGCGGTCACGGATCGGCGGTGATTAGATTCGAAGTTCAATATGTTTCTCTTTCATGTTTGATTTGTTCTTCATTGTTTATGTTTCTTGTCTGGATTGATCACCTAGATTAGATTCTTGTTAAGCTAAGGATAGAAGCGAACGCTCGCCTTACTTTAGAACATCGAATTGAACAATTAACCTTATAATTGGAGCGTGCCTTTCGTAGGAACCGGTTAGGGTTAATCCACTGCAAGAGTAACTCATTAATCACTAGTAATCACACCAATTAATTAAGTCGTTGCGAGAGGCGACCGTACCCGGGCGGCTAGTTAATCTTGGTAGTTAGAACGGATAGAGCGAACGCTCGCCGGTCTTAAACCTAAGGGTAAGGAGTTATGGTGGTGTCTTAGTAATTGATTGAATTAGAATTGAAAACCGCTGGTCTTGTGATTGTCGTTGCTCTGGTGATCTAAGGGGGATTCGAAATCTAAGTTCGTCTATCTTCTCGTTAGTCAACCTTTTACTTTTCTGTCTTTTATTTTCCTTTGTTCATTAGATTAGAAGTCGTGGAACTCACACCACGCACTACGTGTTCAAACCTGGATAAATTGCTAGCTTCTTTGAGTAGTCAAGAAGAAGAAACCTCGAGTCGAATACGATCTAGTCTGCCTTGGTAGATTAGTTATTTGATACCGCTAAAACTGCAGCTATCACGGTGTTAATATTTTGATCGGCTACTTTGATAGTAATATATTCACCATTCATCAAAAAAATAAAATTACTTTATATATTGAATAAAGAAATAATAATAATATGGATGTTGTGATTAATTGGAGAGAAAAAAGGGGTCTAAGCCAAACTGTAAAGAACCACTAAAATAATTGTTGCTTTGTTTTACACATATACATTATTTTTAGCTATCTTTATTCTTTCTATTTCTTAAATTTCGCTTCATATAGTTCCAGGTAAAAATGATTTATTTAAAATATTCTTTTTTTAATATTCATTAATTATATTTTTTTACAAATGTGTCTATTAATTATAATATGCTGAACAATTTTATTTAAAAACATTTTGTGGTTCATAATAAATACATCTATCAATGCAATATCATTCTAATAAAAATTCTCAAAATCAATATTTTTATTGACTTTTCATTATTCAAATAAATAAAAAGATATTATATCACTCTCGCTCAGGAGTTGCTATGATAAAAAAAATATCGGCCAATGGGCCGAAAATAATACAGTCTACTAATATATTAAAGGAGAATCTCCATTTTGGAGTTGCCACATCAGGTTTTTCAGCATTTTAAGACTCCTCCTTCATTCTAGGAATGAGGGTATTTTGGATAAAAATCTGTTCTGACAAACAAAATTTTTTTATTCTTTTCTCACAAACAAGGATCAAACGCTCAGCCTCATGGTTAAGAGACAAAGTGAACAACCAACAATGCCACACCTAATGATTGGAGTAGTTTACTATTTAATCAAAGAAAAGTTGCAGTGTTTCAAGAAAGCATAACTATAATGCTTTTATTTATTATATCCCCAACAATTGATACCAAATTTATAATTTTTTACCAACATATGAATTAAATTATTATATATTAAAAAGTAGAAATAAAAATTTTCAACCACAATTCTAAATAATCCAAATAAAATTTATTTTCCAATAAAATATTAACACAAAAAATCGGCCAATGGGCTGCTGATAATCTAGTATTATATATGTCGGTAAGTTAATAAAACGGAGACCTTGCTAGGGTTTTACACCAGAGACTGTATATATTTAATTAATGTGTGATATATATATAATATATATATTATATATATATATATATATATATATATACTAGCATTGTTTGGGCCCGCTGGCCGATATGTTATATTTTTTAAGTATAATTAGTAAAAAATATTATTTATAATGATAGATTTAATATTATTTTTAATAAATTGTAAATTAACAAAAAATTGAATTGAATGATTAAAATTAAACGAACACTCATTGGGTCAAATAGTTAACATATTACATAGTGAGAAATTAAACAGTTTAAAGTAGAAAATATAGAAATAAACTAAAATTAAAAACTGAGTCACACATTTTATTTTAAAATATACTTTAATAATTTTAATTAAACTAATTAAAATGAAGAATTTTACTTTTTCCCAACTTTATTTTGTTTAAAAACTATTTGGAATTTTATTTATTAATAATTTAATTTTTCAATAATTTTTTTTTGATGAACGTTTTGGGCTTTCATTCATCAAGTAACGACCCAAAAGAGGTCGAGCCAATAAGGTCAATTACAAATAAAACTTATAGGAGACTAGACACTATGGGGATACATCCAAGACCTCGTAAGCTACAGAGGTCACGTAAAATAAGGATAGCTAGCCTACTAGAATCAAAAATCCTACCCTCGTCATACAAACGACAACATCTCTCCCTCCAAAGATGGTAAACAAAACCTCTCCACCGAAGATGAAGTGCCTTTCTCTCATCAGATGTCAAAGTGAGCTGCTCCATGCTATTAACAGAGCCATCCCATGTATCACAAGCTATAATCTCATCAGGGAAATGGCATTTGAGCTGCACCTGCTTAGTATAAACACACCCTGCAAACAAATGATCTCTGGACTCCACTTTCTGCTCATCACAAAGAATGCAGTAGTCATCCTTCCCTAACCCCCATTGCAGCAGTCTTTGCTTTGTAGACATTCGATTTCTTGCGGCTAACCAGCAAATGAACGAGTGTCTAGGGATGGAAGGAGCACCCCAAACTTGCTCATACCACCGCACTTTAGGACCAGAAATCCGAATAACATCCCAAACTTTAGTTGTACTAAACTTCAACCAAGGCACCTTATCCCAAAGAATCTGACCAGCCAAAGAATAAGTAACAAAAGGTATGAGCAAGGGCCTTACTTTCAGGATACGCTTCCAAATCCACGAGGCATTTGTAGCCGGTTCATAGGTCCAGAAGTCCCGATTCTTGACCCTGTACAGACGCACCCACGCAACCCACACTGAGCCTGAGTTCATCAAAATAGCTCTAATGTGCCTAGAAAGGCAAGCTACATTCCAAGTGGACAAATCACGAATACCAAGTCCACCCTCAACACGAGGCAACGTAACAGAATCCCATGAAACTTTTGCTTTCGCGTGCCCTTTCTCATTTGTTCCCCAAAGGAACCTACTACAAATCTGCTCAACATTCTTGATAACAGTCTTAGGGAGCAAGAAAATGTTTAGCCAATAGCTGCACATTGAATTAATGACAGAATTCACCAACTGAAGCTTACCCGCATAGCTCAATGATTTAGCCTTCCAGGAAGTGACCCTAGCAGTAATCTTATCAACCAGATTATTGCAGTCCTCGCTTTTAAGTTTACCCGAGATCAGAGGTACCCCGAGATACTTAACAGGGAGACTGCCAATCTTAAATCCCGTAAGGGTCATCATATCTTCTCTCAGTCTACTAGGAACACTCTCAGAACAGAAAACCTCTGATTTAGAGGGATTAACCTGAAGACCAGTTAAGAGATAGAAAGACTCCAGAATATCCATAATAGCTTTCATTCCACTTAAAGAACCATTTGAGAAGAGAAGCAGATCATCAGCAAAGCAAAGATGATGAATCCTAAACTTCTTACAACGAGGATGATAAGCCCAAATACCTGCTTCCCCAGCTCTTCTCAAAAGACAGTGAAGGCATTCCATTACAATAACAAACAGAGATGGAGATAAGGGATCCCCCTGCCTAACTCCACGTTTAGCCGGAAAATAACCAAAGGAGCTTCCATTGATGAGCACACTAAACATAGTAGTTTGCAAACAAGTTTTGACCCAGCCAACAAATTTGGGATGAATGTTCATAGCAGTCATTATCAACAGAAGAGTATCCCAATGAATGGAGTCAAAAGCTTTAGTGATATCAACCTTTAACACACAGCGAGGAGAAGTTTGAGCCTTATGATAAGAACTAACTAGTTCGTGGGCCATCAGAACATTATCACTTATAAGCCTACCTTTCACAAAAGCCGACTGACTAGAACTAATAATTTTGGGAAGGACAACACTTAGCCGACTAGCCAAGATCTTTGTGATACATTTATATATGATATTGCAGCAAGAGATAGGTCTAAACTGTTTCATTTCAGTAGCATTCTGGTTCTTCGGAACAAGAGTAAATTTCGTGGAATTTACCTGAGGAGGCATAGTCCCTGAACAGAAGAACCCCTGCACAGCTACAATGATGTCTGGCCCAACCTCCTCCCAGTCATGCTTAAAGAAATGAGATGAGAAACCATCTGGTCCAGGGCTTTTACCAGAGTGCAAAGAGAACATAGAATTTTTGATCTCATCACCAGTAACAGTAGCAACAAGAGAGCAAGCATCCCTATCTGAAAGCTTGTCATAAATCAGATCATTGAAGTACTCCTGACTTTGGGATTGAACTCTCAAGTCACAAGTTCCAAGTAACCCCTTATAGAAACTCACAGCCTCTTCTTCTATAGCCTCAATTGTGTCACAAGATGTACCATCAGCCCTTTTCAAAACTGAGATAAAATTTCTTGCTTGCCTCACTTTTATCGATCTGTGGAAGTATTGAGAATTCTGATCACCACATGAAATCCATATTTCTCTAGCTTTCTGATATAAGAACAATTCCTCTGATTCTCTAAGACCATTCCAGTTTTTACTAGCATCAGAAACTAGGGCAAGATTTTCTGCAGAAGGGGACTGAAGGGCACGAATTTGAGCTGAATGCATAATTCCTTCTGCTTCTCTAACTCTCCCCCTAATATCATAAAAAACCTCCTGTTTAGTACCTTGAGCTGTAGCTTAACAGCTTTCAACCTCCTATTAATGCTTAGGAGATCAGTTCCCTCCTTAACACTCCTCCAAGCAGTCTTAACAATATTTCTGTACTGAGGATGGGAGCACCACATTTGGAAGTATCTAAAAGGCTTGGGCATAGATCTAAGATTTACATCAGTATTCAAAATCATAGCACAATGATCAGACATTCCAGGGGAAGAATGTTAACCTGGCTTTGAGGATAAGCAGAAATCCAATCACAATTCATCAGGACTCTATCAAGGCGCCTTGCAACTCTACCATTTTGCCAAGTGAAGAAGGGACCATTAACAGCATGATCTACCAAGTTACTTTTCTGGATCCAATCTCTAAAATCATTCATACTCTTGACATTGACATTACCATTAGAAGATTTAGAGGGGGACAAGACAGCATTATAATCGCCAAGAGAGATCAAAGGCCCAGTACCCATCCTAATAGAATCATACACATGCTTCCTTTGGGAGTCCTTATTAGAACCATAGATGGCTAGAACATCAAACCAATTTGTATCCTTAACAGCAGCGAGAACATAGTTTGCAGCATAATCCTTAATCACCAAATCAATATGATGTCTCCACATAACCCAGATTTTACCATTTGTACCTTCATAAGTCTCAAAATGTGCCCAGTCGACAAAAGTCTTAGAAAGAATCCCCATAGCTTTATTTATTGTTACTCTAGTCTCCAGAATAAGCAAAACATCTATATTATAATAAGCAGCTAATTTTAAAACAGGCCTATGTTTGAAGTCCTGGTTAAACCCACGGACATTCCAGCATAAAATCTTCATCAATCAACCTGGTGGAAGTGCCCCTCTCCCCTTGAAAGACCTAGTCTGCCTCCTCGGAGGAGTCTTAGCTGGAAGGGTAACATGAAGTGGAGGAAAATCTTCAGTCAAAACCCCAAGAGCACCATAGAAGGAAGGACTCAAAGGTATCCTATTAAAGAAACAAAATAATATGATAGGTTAATATCCTATTAAAGAGAGAGTTTTAAATTATATCTCCCTAATTTTAAATACTCATATATTAGCTATATGATTCTTTATACACACCCAAAAAATATACTATTTAATTTGAATATTGTGATTAATCATAGGATATGTTAGGACAGTAATTAATTTTAATTACATACTAAAATAAAATAGGTTCATTTATGATCATTGAAATGGAAAAAATACATTAAAATTTTACTTTTTATTCAAACAAACTTTTCGAATTAGTGAAGTCCTCTAAACAAAATATTAATTCAAATGCTCTCCCAACATAAGTCTATTTAAGACAAATGGAAAAAAAATGCAATTTTCTCAAAATATTTGCAAACAATAGTTGAGGCTAAAGAAATCATCACTATAAAATTTTTTGAGGAATAGTTAAACATAAACAAAATTGGAACCTCAATTGGCCTGTTAAAACTTAAAATAATTTGGAAATAAGGATCATGTTATATGAATGTATTTAGGTTTAATGAATATGTCTAATTCAAACTAATCAACTCGATCAGTACTTTAAATTTGTTAATAACTAATGACATGTAACCCATTTTACTTACGATCCATGACTCATACTCTTTCATCATGATCTCACTCACCATTGATCTTACCAAGATACAACCTTTTTCTTCAGTTTTCTCTATATCATTAAATATAGTAATTGAAAAAAATTCTCTTAAATGTTCATTATTTTTTATGTTTTATGCAGTTTGATCCCTGATCAAATTAATTACTGACTTTCCAAATTTCGAGTTCTTCAAAATAATTTGCCAAAAAAATTCAATTCAATAAAAATGAAAAACAAAATTGCAACTCTCGCGACACATTTGCAAACAAATAAAGTCGAGACTAAAGAATCAATCATCGTAAAGAAAATTTATTTTTTGGAATAGTTGAACATAATGAAAAATGAAACATCAATTGGCCAGTTAGATATTAAAAGAATTTTTTAAAATATGAATCATGTTATATGAATGTATTTAGGTTTAATAAATATGTCCAATTTAAACTGACTCAACTCGATCAATACTCTCAATTTTTTAATAATTAATGTCATGTAACTCATTTTACTTACGATCCTATGACTCATACTCTTATACACTCATGACCTCACTCACCATTGATCTTACTAAGGTAGAATCTTATTTCCTTAGTTTTCTCTATATTATAAATATATTAATTAAAAAATAATTCTCTTAAATATCCATTAATTTTAATAATTTATGCAGCTTAATCAAATTAATTAATGACTTACCAAACTTGCAGTCCTTCAAATAATTTACCAACAAAGGTCATTTCAAGACAAATGAAAAATTTTCTCGAAGCATTTCAAACAAATAAAGTCGAGATTAAATAAACCATCACTATTAAAAAATTATTTTGAGGAATTGTTAAACATAATGAAAAATGAAACCTCGATTATATTGGCCCGTTAAAACTTAAAAAAAAATTTGAAAATGAATATTGTTCCAGCCTTGTCGCCTGGCCCAATAATGGAAGCCCAAGCCTGTTGGTCTTCCGGGGGTGGTGTACCTCGTAAGTAAGGAAGGGGGTAGTTAGTTCAAGGGAAAGGGAGGCGATCAGTTTAAGGAATGGGAATGGAAGCGAGTAGCGTACCGCGGAGCGTTTTGTCCGCTGGGTAAAAGTGTTGTCCCCCGGTTAATGGGGTGTACGGGGGTATTTATAGTACCCCTGTCTTGGTCGCCAAGGCTGAATCCTGGCCACTCGTTTGTAGCTCTCGTAGGATGTCGACACGTGTTTGCTTTGTCTTGGAACCCTAAGTGTCGCCGAGTAAACCCTAGGAGCCTGCCGGACTGGGCCGTCGCTTTGGGCCCCCCTCCACTTCTTGGGCTTGCTTGCTTGGCCCATCTGAATTATCGCCTAGGTCCAACCCTCCAGCCCTAGCCGCTGTGTTCAGGCCGCCATGTGGGCCACTATGTGGGCCGCCGCTTGGGCCCCTGGGATTCTGGCGGGCCGTGCCCATCAATTGCCCCCAAGCCCTTAGTCGAGCTTTGCTTGGCTGAGGGCTTACTCATAGTTCGGACCGCTTGTCTTGTGATCGCCGCAGGAGAACCCATCAATTGCCCCCAAGCCCTTAGTCGAGCTTTGCTTGGCTGAGGGCTTACTCATAGTTCGGACCGCTTGTCTTGTGATCGCCGCAGGAGAACCCATCAATTGCCCCCAAGCCCTTAGTCGAGCTTTGCTTGGCTGAGGGCTTTTGGCCGCCTATGCGTGTCGCTTGTCGCTTTGCCGCTTTGTCGCTTCATCGCTTTGGCGCTTCATCGCTTTGGCGCTTTGTCGCTTCATCGCTTTGGCGCTTCATCGCTTTGGTTTCTTGGCTCTTAACCCTTTATTAAGTCGCCCTTGTGCCCACGTTTTTATCGCCTTATCTCTTTTATCGCTGCTTCCTATCACGCCCATTTTTCGTTTCTCACGCGCCCCTCTACCGCTCAGGGTACTATGGTCTTTTACTCCCTAGCTTGCTGGAGAAGTTGGGGAAATCGGGGTATTTCAGTAATTGCCCAAAAAGTCATCATTACCTTATCCTTCCAGACATCACTTCAGCCGCGCGTGTCCCCAATGAAACGTCGCGACGGTTCCGTTTCCCGCCAGCACGTCCCCTCAGCCGCGCTCCCCACTCATCAGCCGCGACGGTTCCATTTCCCGCTCACTGGCCTTCCTATATAAAACCTATTCTTACCGTCCTCCTTCCCTTTTTTTACTCCTTCTCTGCCGCCTCGTCTCCCTGTTTTTACAGTCCGTTTGCTTCCACTGTTTCCTCCTTCTTCCGACGAGCCTTCAACTGTTTCCCCTTTCTTCCGACGACCGGAAAACGTTCATTCCTCCTCCTTACTCCTTTTCAGATGTCTGGAACTCCCCGACGCCCACCTGGTACGTGACTCCTCCTTTCTTTCTCACTCTCGTTGCAGTCCTGCCGTGTGTTCCTTTTTCTTCTCTGCTTCTTGTTGTCTTTCTTGAACCATGGATTCCGACACCGATAGCCAGAACCAAAGCCATTCTTACTCCGCGGGTACCGATCCTTCCCCTTCTCCTTCATGCTCTCCCTCATCTTCCAGCCAAACCCCTGAACGGGTGCCCCTAAATCCTCCGTCCTTGGCCGAAACCTCCTCTGCCCAGATTTCCGACGTGGCAGAGGAAACTTTTGATGAATCTACCGCCCTTCCTTTTTGGGGTCCCCATCAAAAAGGATTCGAGCGGGCCCGCCATGGGGTTGAGATTGACCCTGAGGCGACCAGGGTCACCGGGTCTTACTCTATCGTCAACTGGCGGTCCATGTGGCGAAGAACTGCTTGTGACGAGCGTACGGTCATTGGCCCAGGCTACTTTCCCTCAGGATCAGTAGAGAGAATCGCCCTGTTTCCGTCCTCCTGGAGGTTCGCCGTGGCCTCTCGGCTCTCTACCATTGGTAATTGCCCACCTGGGTGGCACGGCATCTGAACTGAGGCCTTCACCAATGGTCTTCGCCTTCCACCCTCATCATTCGTGATTGATCTGCTTCAGTGTTTTGGTGCTTCTCTTGGCGCCTTCAATGTCGGGTGCTGGGCCTCGGCTTCTGCCTTTGAGTGCAGTTGTGTGGCCAAGAAAATTGCCCCCACTCTTCGGTTGTTTCAATTGATTCACTATGCCAAACATACATCAAATGGCATCAGCTTTGTTCGCCGGACTGATCTTTCTCCAAAGGGCACTTATTCATCTCCGAAACCTCGCCCCACATGGTATCATTCATTTTTCTACTTCTGCCCCAGTGACACGGATCGCCACTGGGCTTCGCTGCTCCCCTCATCCTGGTCTTCTGGCGACGTGAGCTATTTCAACACCGAGCTTGATCCTACTCCTGAGGAAATACTCCTACGTCGCCAGATCCTTCTTGACTGCCATCACCTATCGTCCACCTCTGGCCTGAGAAATGCTCAGGCGGGGATACGAGGAGGTATATTTTATGCCTAGGCAATGCTGATTGTTTTCTCCTTTTAGCTAGAGCTGCCTATCTTGTGCAATTAAGTCGCCGAAGTCAAATCCCTAGGAACACACAAACTTCGCATTACCGCCTACCCTTTTTCTGCCACCTATATGTGTTTACACCCTCCTCGTTTTTTTTTTATGCTAACCCTTGGGTTGTCTTTTTTTTTTCCAGGCGCTGTAAGCCTCGCTGGATGCCTTCTCACTACCGCCGCACGCGGGCCTGTCGGTGAGACTCGCCCTAGTCGATCTGAGTCTGTCCCCGTCGCCCCTGCTTCCGTCCACCCTCCGCCTGACAAATCTAAGGGGAAGAGGAAAGCGACCGAGACAGACGAAAGCCTCCCTTCCTCAAAGAGGAAGAAAAAAGCTGGGGTTTCCAAGCCGAGGAAGAAGACAGGTGAGAGCTCCAGCCATCCACAGCCGCCACCCCCACCGGTGGTAGAGGTGGAAGATGACGATACTGAAACCCCGCTCCACCGCTCTCGTCGCCAATCGCCTCGGGCGGATAACAATCCTCTTGTGGGGGAGTCCTTTGGCCAGCCTGCTGATGAGAACGTCTTATCATATGACGATTCCTATCTTCCCACCGAGCCTATCCTTCCTTCTATGGACCCGGCTGATCCTGAAACAGAGCCAGCCGTGGAGCTTGACCCCCGCCCCACGGAGCCTCTTCGCGACCACTCTCGCCCCCCGGCGGTCAACATCGATCGCGCCCGCCGCGAGCTAACTGGTCCGAGCGGGCCAATAACGTTTTTGACCGTCCTGCTCCTGCTGGTCGGGAGGGCGAGGGGCGCTTTTGCCTGCCATATTTTGCTGTCGTCCATCCCCGGATGGCGAGTGATATTGCGGAGGACTTCTCCCGAGGCGTCTATGAGGGGGTAACCGCCCCTGGAGAAGGCTCGGAGATTTCTGAGCTTCATGGAGCAGCCTCATGCCGACTCCTTCAGGTTTTGCAAAATATTTTTCATCCACATACTTGTTTTGTTTTGTTGCCATAATTCGGCACTCTCTTTCCTCCCTTTTTTTATGGTTATTTTGTCGTACAGGCCCTTGCCGAGCTCGGCGACCTGTCCTTTGCATGCAAGCACATGCAAGAGGAGAATCAGAAGCTGAAGGAGGATGTTGAGAACCTGCGCTCCTTGCGCATGGATCTCACCCGCCATCACAACGATGAGAAGGTATTCATTGGCTTGCCTCTGTTTTTCTTTGTACTTATCAAGCCCATTACCTCTGCTGAAACCTTTCACTTTTTATTGATTCCAGCGCCGAGCAGACGCAGCGACCTCTAACACTGATTCTTTGAAGAAGAGCCTGGCTGAGGCTACTGAGCGGATCACCCAGATGGAGGGCGTCCAGGAGGACTTACAGGCTGCGACTGACCGCATTGCCGCCCTCGAACCCGAGCTGGAGGAGACTCGTGGCAAGGCCCCCAGGTGGAGGAGATAACCGCCGAGAGGGACAGCGCGAAAGAGTTGCTGATCGACTCCCTGGCGGCCCAGTCAGCGGCGGATCGTGACCTCGCGGCGGCCAAGGCTCAGTATGACGAGACTGTGGCTTACTATACCCATGCTCTCGGCGAGAGTATGCGTGTGGTAATGCGTAGTTGTCGCAATGAGTTTTACGAGCTGTTTCCCAACAAGGGTTGGCCTGGGCGAAAAATGGTTCGTGCTGTCATCCGAGGCCTTAACCGCCATAACCTTGGGGTTCCCGACCTACCCGACGCCGAGGAAGAGGCTTATTTTCGAGACGCTGCTCGCTTGGAGCGTGAGGTAGTGGCGGCAGATGCTGAATATGTGGCGGCCACTCGCCGCAGCCGTGGCTTGCCTGATTTGAATCCTGATGGCTCGGAGGTTCAGCCGCCATCCTCTGATCAAGCTCCCTCGACCAGTGGCAAAGACCTCGACTCCGCCGCTGATCCTTCAAAGACTGGCGAGAAGGGCTCCAGCGCCAAAGACCCCTGATCCTGCTTCTGACCTGTTGTGATGACTGCTTTCCTTTTAGACAATCAACATCATGTTTTTGCTTATTGTTGCTACTGCTCTGCTTATTGTTTCTACTGCTCTCTCTCTTTTTTATAAAATATGCCACTTAACTCCTTTTTGTGCATTTTTAACCTTGGTCCTATATCTTGTGACGCCTTTTCTGACCGCTTTGCTTCTTTCCATTATACCGATAGTTTCGCAGCCCGTAGGTTATACACGGCGATTTATCAATGCCCGTAGGTCTAGCGATTCAATGCTCTTAGGTCTTACACAACGATTTGTTAATGCCCGCAGGTCTTACATAGCGATCTCAATGCCCTTAGGTCTTACATGATAAATTTGATGCCCTTAGGTCTTACACAGCGATTTGTTAATGCCCGTAGGTCTTATATAGCGATCTCAATGCCTTAGGTCTTACATGATAATTTTGATGCCCTTAGGTCTTACACAGTGATTTGTTAATGCTCGTAGGTCTTACATAGCGGTTTCAATGCCCTTAGGTCTTATATGATAGTTTTGATGCCCTTAGGTCTTATATAGCGGTTTCAATGCCCTTAGGTCTTATATGATAGTGTTGATGCCCTTAGGTCTTACACAGCGACTTGTTAATGCCCGTAGGTCTTACATAGCGGTTTCAATGCCCTTAGGTCTTACATGATAATTTTGATGCCCTTAGGTCTTACACAGCGATTTGTTAATGCCCGTAGGTCTTACATAGCGATTTCAATGCCCTTAGGTCTTACATGATAATTTTGATGCCCTTAGGTCTTACACAGCGATTTGTTAATGCCCGTAGGTCTTACATAGCGGTTTCAATGCCCTTAGGTCTTACATGATAATTTTGATGCCCTTAGGTCTTACACAGCGATTTGTTAATGCCCGTAGGTCTTACATAGCGATTTCAATGCCCTTAGGTCTTACATGATAATTTTGATGCCCTTAGGTCTTACACAACGATTTCGAGATCAGGTAACAAGGCATCTGGTAACTTCATTAAACCAATACTGCTTACAAGTACTTTTTAATCATAATACCGCCTAAGATGCATGGAATTCCATGTTTTGGAAACCTTTATGCCATCCAGCTCTGCTAGCTTGAAGGTATTGGCCCTATTACTCGCCGTACTCTATACGGTCCCTCCCATCCAGGATTGAGCTTGGCTGCCCCGACCGTCGGCCTGAAGATTTTCCGCAGTACTAAATCATTGAGCGCTATGTGATGTGGTCGGAGTTTTAGATTATATCGCCTGGCCAGCTGTTCCTTTTCAGCGATCAGCCGCATCTGCGCTTTTTCTCTTCTTTCCTCAATCATGTCCACGTTAAGCATCAATTCTTGTTCGTTGACCTCGTCCCTGTATTCCTGTATCCGTATAGATGGGATTGAAATCTCCACCGGGAGGACCGCCTCAGTCCCATATGTCAATGTATAGGGAGTCTCGCCTGTCGCCGTTTTATAAGCCGTACGATGAGCCCATAGTACGTGATCAAGCTCCTCGACCCATACACCCTTACATCCATCCACTCTTTTCTTTAAACCTTGCAGGATAAGTTTGTTAGCCGCCTCCGCTTGTCCGTTGGCTTGTGGGTAGGCGACTGAGGCGAATCGTAGATTTATCTTTAAATCATCACAAAATTCTTTAAAGACTTGTGAGTCGAATTGAGTACCATGATCACAGATAATACTTTCTGGTATGCCGAATCTGGTGACGATACTTTTAAACGCGAACTTTTGTATCTGCTTAGCGGTGATACTTGCCACCGCTTCTGCCTCAACCCACTTGGTGAAATAATCAACCGCCACGATGAGGAATTTCCTTTTTCCTGAGGCTTCTGGGAATGGGCCTAGGATATCCATCCCCCACCTCGCGAATGGCCATGGGCTGACATTCGCCTGGAGCGCTGTTGCTGGCAACTTGTGATAACTCGCGAATTCCTGACACTTGTGGCATTTCTTCACCAGGTCACCAGCCTCCTTTCTCATTGTTGGCCAATAGAAGCCCTGGTAAATTAAGTTCCTTTCTAAACTTCTCGTTCCCAAGTGAGTGCCGCACACACCTGAATGTATTTCCTCCAGAGCCCAAGCTGCATCCTCCTCTCCCAGGCATCACAAGTATGGGCCCATGGCTGACTTTAGGTACAGCTCACCCCCTATTATAGTGCATCTTCCTGCTTTTCGCCGGAGTTTGGTTGCCTCTAACGGGTCGATTGGTACAGTGTCGTTATCCAAGTATTGGATAATAGGTGTTCGCCAGTCGCTTTTCCCAATTCCGTTAATCATGTGGAAACACTGCTTCATCCTTGTTTCCTTCTCCACTGTGACCATTCGCCCTTCTTCAAAATCTGTCGCCGTTGCTAATTTCGACAATGCATCCGCGTGGAAATTTTCCTCCCTAGCAATCTGGGATATAACCACCTTTTTGAATTCCGATATAAGCAGTTTTACCTCATCAAAATAGGGGAGGAGCGACTCCTCCTTTACCTCAAAGCTCCCATTAACTTGGTTGACTACTATCGCCGAGTCTGAGAAAACTTTGATGTTAGTAACTCCCATACTCTTAGCGATTCGTAAGCCAGCCTCCAATGCCCCATACTCCGCTGCGTTGTTGGTTCGATTAGTTGCAAATCGCAATGCGACCTCGTGGAGGATCCCACCAGGAGACCTTAGGACTATCCCCGCGCCTGATCCTCCCTTACTCGAGGCGCCGTTCGTAAATAACGTCCACTCATCGCCTTCTTCGTTATCTTCTTGTACTGCCCCTTCGACTACAAAGTCCGCAAGGACCTGGGCTTTGATCGCCGTTCGTGGCTGGTACCGAATGTCATACTCGCTTAACTCAATCGCCCACTTAGCTAATCGCCCTGCCACGCTCATGGATCTTAACGCATTCTTAATCGGAAGATTCGTGAGCACATGTATTGTGTGTGCCTGAAAATATGGTCGCAACTTTCTGGCCGCACAAACCACAGCATACGCCATTTTTTCTATCGTCGGATACCTTGTTTCGGCGTCGACTAAGGTTTTACTTGTGTAAAAAACAGGGTGTTCGGCTTTGTCCTCTCTTCGAACCAAAACTGCACTAACTGCCTTTGGAGAGATTGCGATATAGAGAAATAGATCTTCATTTAACTTTGGAGATGCGAGTACATGAGGGGTAATTAAAAATTGCTTCAGCTCTTCAAAAGCCTTATTATATTTGTCATTCCATGCAAACTTTGATGCATTCTTCAAGGTCGCAAAAAATGGAGCACAGCGATCGGCGATCCTTGGAATGAATCGGTTGATTGCCGTCAGTCTTCCAGATAAAACCTGAACTTCCTTAACAGTCTTTGGTGGTGCCATTGCTGTAATCGCCGCGATCTGCGCTGGATTAGCTTCTATTCCTCTTCTGGTTATGAGATATCCCAGAAACTTTCCTGATGTCGCCCCGAACACACACTTCAAAGGGTTCAATCTGAGCGAATACTCCTGCAGTGTATTGAAGGTTTCCCTTAAGTCGGCCAGGTGATCGTCAGACTTCCCACTTTTGACCAAGAGGTCATCCACATACGCCTCCAAGTTTCGGCCGAGCTGCTTGGCGAAAACTGAGTCGATCATCCTTTAGTAAGTCGCACCAGCATTCTTAAGTCCAAATGGCATTACCCGGTAGCAGTAGTTCGCGTGGGCGTCATGAAGGCCGTCTTCTTTTGGTCTTACTCGTTCAACGGTATCTGATGATAACCTGAAAACATGTCTAGGAAGGACAACATTTCATTATTCGCTGTTGCATCTACCAGCTGCTCTATGTTGGGAAGCGGGTACGGGTCCTTGGGACAAGCGTCATTGAGGCTAGTGAAGTCGACGCACATTCGCCATGCTCCTGATGACTTCTTCACAAGAACTACATTAGCCAACCATTCAGGGTATTGCACTTCCTTGATAAATCCTGCCTTCAGAAGCTTGTCTACTTCGATCGCCACCGCCTGCTGCCTTTCTCTGCAGATGTTCCGTCGTTTTTGTTGTACTGGGCGACTCCCGGGCTCAATCGCAAGAGAGTGTTTGATGATGTCTGGAGCGATCCCCGGCATGTCACTCGGTGACCACGCGAACAGGTGTGAAAATTCTCGGAGCAACCCAACCAACTCCTGCTTCCTTTCGTCGCTTAGATAGGATGATACCCGGACTGTCTTGCTTTCGTCCTCCTCAAAGAGTGGTATTGGGACATCCGACTCTGTTGGTACAACTCTTTCTCCTCCATTTTCCACCTCCAAGCTTATGGTGAGGCAGGTGCTTTTAGTCGCCGCCCTGTAACACCTTCTAGCGATGTCCGGGTGCCCCCAGGCAAAACCTATCCCTTCTTTCGTGGCGAACTTCAACACTTGGTGCACTGGGGAGGAGATTGCCTGGAAGGCGGCGAGTGCCGGTCGCCCGAGGATCATGTTGTACGTGGATTGGCAATCCATGACATGGAAGTCAATGGATCGGGTGACCTGTAAGTCTCCGTCCCCGATGGTTATCGCCATCGTGGCAATTCCCTTAATGGGGACTGTGTCCTGAAAATCCTGAGATGGTTGTTTTTGTCTTCCTGAGCAAGCTGGCTGGCAGGTTCATTTTCTTATAAAGCTCCCAGAAAATGATGTCCGCTGAACTCCCTTCATCAACCATCACTCGCTCCACTCGGCTATTGTGTGTGATTACTTGAATCACCATCGCCTCCAAGCTTGGGCCTCCTACCCGGGCCATGTCTTCCTCTGAGAACCCCAAAGTTGGGCGCCTGACTTGATCTATCATCATTACTTCCTTCGTTTCCTCTTTTTTGACTTTCTTTGTTGGGCAGCTTTCCCCACCGAAAATGGTTTGATAAACGTGATTCACCTCGGGACGAGGCTTCTTCTTGCTATCTTCATTGTCCAGAGGCTCCTTAAGCCGGGCGAAGACATCACCCTTCTTGTCTTGTGATTCTCCTTTTCCGCGGCGATCATCTTCTTGCGGCTTGTTTTTCCGCTTTGAGCTGACAATGAAATCCCTGAGACGTCCTTCGCTTATCCACCTTTCGATTTCATTTTTCAATTCCTACAATCTTCAGTGGTATGCCCATGAGAGTCATGGAAATCGCAGAACTTCTGGCGACTTCGCTGATCTGCTGGGGTGAACATTGGCCCCGGCCAGTTGATGGTATGTCTTTTATGCTGCATGTACAGCAAGATCTTTCTTCGCGATTCTGAGAGGGGTGTGTAATCCGCCCTTTCCTCTTGGTACCCCCTCTCCTGGTAACCCCTTTGTTCCTCCGGGCGATTTCTCCTGTATGGCGGTCTCTCGGAGGGCTGCCATTTGGCCTGCTTGTTCCCTGTAACGGGCTTTTCTTCCCTCTTCGCCGCTCCTTGTAAAGGTTCCGCTAACTGCTCCTCAATTAAAATAATTTTGTGCACCCTGGTTTCCAAGTCGGACAGCGACTTTGGAGCCACCTGTAGCAGTGACTCTCGCAGTCTGCCATTATGAGTCGACTGGAATAAACTTGCCGCAGCGATTTCATGATCTACCCTCTTGATGGATTGGACGACCCCAGTCCACTCATCAAAGAATTCCTTCAGCGACTGGCTCGGCTTTTGCCTCAGGCTCACCAGTGCCTGCAACGGGACCGTCCTTGTTTTCTTGCACTCATACTTCTGTGAGAAGATCCTCGCAAAACCCTCCCACGACGTTATGATACCTTCCGGTAGATTCATGTACCACTCCCTAGCTCGCCCCCAAGCGTCGCTGGAAAAGCCCTGCAATATGCGGCGTCGCCGGCTTGCTGCATTTGCATGGCGATCTGGAAGGCTTGTAGGTGCTCGTCCGGGTCGCCTGTACCTACATACCTATCTAGGTTGGGCGGAACCAACCCCTTAGGTAGTGGCTCGGCGAGTATCGCCCTGGACAGAGGTTGGCGAACTGCCAACTGTGCGGGGGAGATTTGAGTAGCCGGGAGGAATTGCTGTAATACTTCAAGATGAGAGTCCTGCGGCGACTGCCTGACCTGAGTGTTGGCCCCAAGGATTGAGCTTGCTGAGCGATCACCGTCTTCAACATCTGGGTGAGCTCAGTATTTTGCTGCTCGAGGGACCGGAATCGCTGCTCCAACAGTTCATAGGCGTCGCTGGCAGGAATAGTACTTCGAGAATCTGAGTCGCCTTCGAATTCGCGCTCCATGTTTCTAGTAAGATTTGGGTCTACTCGAGAACCTGGGTTGATATGCTTGACAGGTGTTACTCCATCTCCACCTTCACCATCCTCGCCCATCAGAGTGAGAATCGCTGATGAAGCCATTCGCCTTGAAGAGTCGCCTGATCGCCCCTATCTGGCGGGCCAATTGTTCCAGCCTTGTCGCCTGGCCCAATAATGGAAGCCCAAGCCTGTTGGTCTTCCGGTGGTGGTGTACCTCGTAAGTAAGGAAGGGGGTAGTTAGTTCAAGGGAAAGGGAGGCGATCAGTTTAAGGAATGGGAAGGGAAGCGAGTAGCGTACCGCGGAGCGTTTTGTCCGCTGGGTAAAAGTGTTGTCCCCCGGTTAATGGGGTGTACGGGGGGTATTTATAGTACCCCTGTCTTGGTCGCCAAGGCTGAATCCTGGCCACTCGTTTGTAGCTCTCGTAGGATGTCGACACGTGTTTGCTTTGTCTTGGAACCCTAAGTGTCGCCGAGTAAACCCTAGGAGCCTGCCGGACTGGGCCGTCGCTTTGGGCCCCCCTCCACTTCTTGGACTTGCTTGCTTGGCCCATCTGAATTATCGCCTAGGTCCAACCCTCCAGCCCTAGCCGCTGTGTTCAGACCGCCATGTGGGCCACTATGTGGCCGCCGCTTGGCCCTGAATTCTGGCGGGCCGTGCCATCAATTGCCCCCAAGCCCTTAGTCGAGCTTTGCTTGGCTGAGGGCTTACTCATAGTTCGGACCGCTTGTCTTGTGATCGCCGCAGGAGAACCCATCAAATATCATGTTATATGAATGTATTTAGGTTTAATACATATGCCCAATTCAAACTAACTCAACTCGATCAATACTCTTCATTTGTTAATAGTTAATGACAATTTTACTTACGATACACTCATGAACTCTGTACCATTGATCTTACTAATGTACAAAGTTTATTTGTACAATTTTGTCTTGCCTAATAATATATTAATTGAAAATAATTCTCTTTAATATTCATAAATTTTTAAGATTTATGCAGCTTGATCAAATTAATTAATGACTTACCAAACTTGGAATTATTCAAATAATTTATCAACAAAATTTAGTTCAAGACAAATGGAAAAAATTACAACTTTCTTGATCCATTTGCAAACAGATAAATTCGAGACTAAATAAACCATTACTGTAAAAAAAATTTTAAGGAATAGTTAAACGTAATAAAAATGAAACATCAATTTGCCTGTTATAACTTAAAAATAATTTTAAAATAATGATAATGTTATATGAATGTATTTAAGTTTAATGAATATGCCTAATTCAAACTAAGTCAACTCAATCAATAATCCAAATTTGTTAATAGTTGATGACATGTAACCCGCTTTACTTACATCTCATGACTCTCTTATACACTTATGGCCTCACTCACCATTGATCTTACTAAGGTATGACCTTATTTCTCTAGATTTCTCTTGATCAATAAATATTTTAAATCACAAATAATTCTCTTAAATATTCGTAAATTTTAAAATTTTAGCAGTTTGATCCTTGATCAAATGAAATTATGACTTACCAAACTCGGAGTCTTTCAAATAATTTACCAACAAAATTCAGTTCAATACAAATGGAAGATAAAATTGCAATTCTCTCAAAGCATATGGAAACAAATAAAGTGGAGACTAAAGAAACTATCACTATAAAAAACTGAGGAATAGTTAAACATAATGAAAAATGAAAGTTCAATTGACCCTTTAAAACTTAAAACAATTTGAAAATAAGGATCATATTATATGAATGCATGTATGTTTAATGAATACGCCAATTCAAACTGAACACAACTCGATCGATACTCTGAATTTGTTAATACTTAATGGCATGTAACCCGTTTCACTTACGATCTCATAACTCATACTCGTAACACTCATAACTGCACTCACCATTGATGTTACTGAGGTACAACTTTATTTCTTCATTTTTTTGCAGTGTTATCAAGACCGGACCGGACATCGAACCGGTCCATCGAGAGGTTTAAGGGTTTGAGGTTCGACCGGAATCAGACCATAAAACCCGGTATTAAAAACCGGTCTATGTAAATTTATCAATAATAAAAATAAATATTGGTATCATTATAGTATTATGAGAAACTCTAGGTACTAAATCATAATTTGAACATTATATATATTAATAACTCCTAGAAACCCTACCTACATCTAATGTTCCGCCGCTATTCACCTCTTCTTTCTTCTTCTCTTCTTACAACTTCTTCTTCTTCTTTTCTTCTTAGACCAACTTCAATCCTAAGGTCTTAAAACCCAAAATTTAAGACCTCAAAAAGTAAATAATATTACTAAAAGTAAGTTTCCTTCCAATCATGAGGTCTTATAATTTGAAGTCTTATAATGAAGTTGTGCTTATAATTTGTTTTAGAGTAGATATCTAGTTTATAAATTTATAACTTGATTGTCATTTATGCATACACTACTGTAATTAGACCTGGCAATATTGGACCCGACCCGTTGATCCAACCCGAACCCGCCCGAAAGTTTAGGGTTGGGTTTGCTATTTTGGGACCCGAACCCGAGATGACCCTAACCCGAAAACCCGACAATTTTTTGGGTGGGTTAGGGTCGGGTTTAGGGTCGACCCGTTGACCCGAAAAATCTTTATAGTACCTATAAATATTACTATTTTCAATATCACTTCTGTGCTAATTTAATATGTAGTCTTATTTATGCTTTATGATTTTCAATTTTATAACTTTTGTCATTTTGATTGTTTTATCATGTAAGTCATAAATTATAAATAACACATATCACAAATATTATACTCAACATATGCCATGTCGAATGTCACTAAAAATCATTGATGTCATTACTAACAACATTAATGGTTGTAAAATTTTCACAAAACCATAATATGGTATATATTTGATATGAAATTATGTTCCAAAACTACTTTTTAACACTTTTAACATCCTCGTGCATTATCTTACATCATCGGTTCAAGTGCATTGTGTATAACTTACACCATTAGTATGTGTGTTCTATACATGTTGTATAAGCTATGAACTATAATTTTATACATATTTCTACCTCTCACATTCATAATTTATTAGTTTAATTTGAGTCTATTTGTTTTAAATAAATTTGTGATGATGATGTTTAAATCTTTTTATGACTCAAAGCGCTTGTAACCCGAAATGACCCGCAACCCGACCCGAAAGTTTAGGGTTAGGGTCAATTTTCAAATATGGCGACCCGTGACCCGAATGACCCAACCCGAAATAACCTCGTAACCCGTAGTGACCCGCCCAAATCAACCCGACCCGCCCGATTTGCCAGGTCTAACTGTAATTAATTAAAACGAACATTTCGATAAAAAAAATTAAATTTGAACAGTAATTTTTTAAAAAAATAAAATAACTTGGTTACAAATAACTTGAAAAAAGTGAATTTTTTTAAACTACTGGTACATCTACCAACCTTCAGCTACCACATGTCCAACTAACTTCTTCACTTATCATTCACATGTGAGATCTACCCACCAATTTTAGTTCCAAACATCTATAAATATGTTTTTTGGTTGTTATTTCAAGTCATCACTCCCACATTAAAGAAGTGTATCTAGTCTCAACCTCTCTAAAATTTATAATGGCTGCTGCAATTCGAGGCATTCGTTGGAGTATAAACGAGGATGAAGCCTTATGCATGGCATGGATGGAAATTTTTTCGACTAGGCTATTAAGATGACAAATTCCACTAGGCTATTAGATTATTATTGAATAAAATTAAAATAATAATATGAAAAAAATTGCTCGATGATTGTAAAATATGGTTACAGTTACAGGTTAAAATTGAGTAATCGATCGACTTTGGTCGGACAGTAGTTACAATTATAATTATTATAAACAAAATTGATGTAACCGACCGACTTCGGTTCGTCAATCGGTGAAGTCGACACCAAATTGGTTGGTTAACGGTTACGAAGTTTGCAATTGTTAAACCGCTGGATCGACCGAAATCCAACGATTATTAATCCAACCAACCAATTACCATTCCCACTACAACACCAAATTTTAGAATATATTTTATCATTTTCATACTTCAAATCTAATGTCTAAGTTTAATTACGTGGACAAAGTGACTTTAAATCTATTGTCCAAGTTTAATTAAGTAGCTAAAATGAGTGTGATTGAGTAATGATTGCCTTGGTAGAAGGGAAATTAGTGGGGCCCACTTTTTAAGACCAAGGATGGAAAAGTCTTAAATATAGAACTTCGGGTTACACGGGTTTTCTGGTTCGACCCGCTTTTTGGGCCCAATTGAACTGGTGGTTGTTTGAAGGCCGACCGGACTGGATTTGGCGCCGGTTCTCGGTTTTACCGGTCGGACCGACCGGTCCGGTCCGGTCATGATAACACTAGTTTTTTGTAGCTCAATAGATATATTAACTGAAAAATACTTCTCTTAAATATTCATAAATTTTTAAGCTTTATGCAAATCAATCATTGACCATTAATCAATGACTTTTTTAAAGGGAATTAATCAATGGCTTAGTTATCCTGAATGTCTATTAAAAATTCATGTGAGCAAATACATTATCCAATATAATGATTTAATTATTCTACACAGAGCGTCGAGCCTGATTATTAAACAACACAGAGCCCATTTAAAAAAGTATCATCATCTCAGAATAAACTATATGAATAAATTATTATCATAATTTCATTCACTCTACTATCTATTCAACTTGGTAGTGTATTTCTACAATAAACTATTGGTTATCATAAAACTAATGAATGACATTGGTGGGAAATGGGTGAAATGTGCTCCAATTTGTACAGTAAAATACATATGAGCAATGTGCTTTAATATTTTAATGTAATTATAAATTAATTTGTCTAGCTTAGTTGGTAAAGCACATACTTTTATCCTTGAGGTTGTGGGTTCGAGTCTCGTAGTTACTGAAAAATTATCACCTTCATTAAAAAAAAATATTTTTAATAAATTTAAATCATATAAAATTCATTGATTGGCCAATTTCCTACAATTAAGGAGATGTATAGAGAATCCTAGGTGGCAATAGGAAAAAGGCTAAAATGCTTATATAGATTTGTAGATGTGGAGAAGAGAGCTCAAGCTATATAGAGGGGAAGGAAATGATTATTAGGTCATGGATTGTGACATCTCTCAATTCCTAAATATAATTGTAAGCGTACGTGTGTGTATATTGTATTGTGTGACGTTAGGGGAGTTTTCTACTCGTGACAGCTAAGCGCCTCTCTCTCTCTCTGCGGCTGATCATTGCTTATAAAAATATATAAACCTAATTTAAATACTATAAGCTTGCTGGTAGCTATAGCGTGTCTTAGAGGTTACTAATTAATGATATGACTCATGATCATCCAATCATGATCCATGCCATGATGATGCCCATAACCATCACTATCATCCCCATCCACACTCCATTCATTTGTGCCTCTTCTGAGTAATTATCACATCACATGATTAGTTATGTATACGTGGACATGCATTTGCCTAACTAGCTATATAGTATACCTTGCAAAATTATTCGAGACAGACCCACACTAACAGAAGGTTGGCAGAGATACATGGTTTATATATGATCCTGAAATCCCATTTTGTATACTGAGCAAAATGTTCTCAACCTATTCATTCATGATCAGCTAGCTGCATATTCGGAACTTACTGCATGCCCCCTGGGAATTAATGCAGCCAAAGGAGGGGTTGTTTGTTATATGTTCTAAGTAGAGGAGCTTATTTAGGGGTGTTGATGAACCGAGCCGAGCCGAACTTCACTGTGCTCAAGCTTGGTTCGTTGCTTTTTAGACGACTCGAGCTCGAACTCGAGCTAGAATTTTTAAGCTCGTGACGAGCTCGAGCCTGGCTCGTTAACTACACTTAACGAGCCAAACTCGAGTTCAAGTCCAACTTAGCTCATTAAAACTACTTGATGCGGTCCAATTTTAGACCAATTTGAAGTTTGTGCGACAAAAAACATCAACGAGTCAAGCTTCAAGACAAGTTATCCTAACATTTACAAGTTTTTATTGAATATGACAAACCACATGTTTTGTTATTGAGTTTATAATAAGTCATATAGTGGACCAAGTATTCAAGTTGGCTCTCGAGCTCGAGCCAGCTCGCGAGCCTATCGAGTCGAACATGCCCTGGCTCAAGCTTGGCTCGTTTAAAATCGAGCCGAATCACGAGCGAGCTTTTCTCGAGCCGATCACGAGCGGCTTGGTTCGTCAACAGCCCTAGGCCTATTTGGTGCAATTAATAGTAGGAGGACTTGTTTATTATCTTTCAATAGTACAGGGCATCCCGGCCTATTATTCCTAGAATTTATAATGACCAAATCTACAATTCAGATAAAATGTTGGTCTTGATGAACCAAGCATGAAAGAAGCTTTGATGTTGGGCCGCTGCCAATAATAGAGCTTCAGAGAGAGATGTAGATTTGTTTTCGTGATGGTTAAGTAATTAATTAGAAACAAAAGCAAAAAAAAAAAGGCCACCATGCATTTTTAGTCTTGGCAATGGGTATCTGAAAATTGGGTACCCACCCGAAATCCGGCCAAATTGGGTGGGGATTACCCGTTGACTGGGTAAAGTTGACGGGTATGGGTAGACCCGGTACTCAGTTAGAGCGGGTAACGGGTGGGGACGGGTTTTAAGGTATCCGCCCCATACCCAACCCGATGGGTACTCAATATGAAACAATGTTGTATTAGTTATAATATATGATCCATATTTAATGGACAGAACTTAATTTCTCCTTCAGTCATTCAGTTTTTTACTTTAACTTATCGATCGAGCAGTCTGTCGTTCCCTCTCGAGATCATAATACTCTGAAAATTGTAGCTCTATCTCGAAAATCTCTTTGCAATCCAGATGCAAAGAGATTTGGGGTTCACCTAATGGGTAGCGGGTTTACCCAATACCCATGTCGGGGCGGGGATGGTTTGGATTTCGTACCCGTTTAGTCTCGACGGGTGGGTACAGGTAATACCCATTTAATAAACGGGTGGGTAGTGGATATGTGGTATCCGGACCCATGGGTACCCATTGCGAAGCCTATGCATTTTGGGAGCTTGATTGGTGGCATGTAACGTCGTTGACTTTTCCATTATTCCGGCCGCCAAAACTACGTGCTACTGTTCCTATTTAATTTACACAAAAATTATAAAAATTAAAATGAGATAGTGACCTCCGCACTCTTCATAGCTAACTAGTCAGCACATTTCCAATCTTTTCTAATTAAGTCACTCATTTCAATTAACTAAGTAATATACATACATGCACCCCTACCAAATTTCAAATTTCAAATCCCTAGAATTGAATTATTGAATCAAGAGATCACCATCAGAATATTTACTATTCCGTTTTTAACCTTGTTCAGTCGACTGATTGTGATTCTGGGGGAGGGGGCATGAAATGAGAGGGACAGACAAATAATTATATCAACATGTTACCATGTGTTGGGGACAGTATCTGCCATTCATTGGTTTTCTAGTTCATATAGATTTCCCACCAACAAAATAAATAAACACACATTTTGGGACTGTTTGGTTGATGGAATTGAGTCTCAATTCTTGGTCCACTGAGAATTGATCTAAATAACTGCACTACAATTCTCAGTCGACTGGGAATTGAAATCCAATTCCCAAACCCAATTCCACCAACCAAACCACTCCTTTATCTTTCCCCACAATCCATCGGATTACCCAAAAAAACATTGGAGGAAAAAGGTTAATTGAAATAGAAGTAACCAAAATGTAAAGTGGTCAAAGTAAAAAAGGTAAAAGGAAGCATAAAATTTGAATCCTTACCAAAATAATTCAATGGAGCAAGATTGCAGCAAATCCCATCCACTTTTAGCGCACAAATCAATTAAAATGAAGCATGATTGAATTGTTTAAGGCAATATTTCGTACTCATTATTATAGTTTCTTTATGTTAATTGTGCGGCAATTCAATTCTTTGTCATTAATATTTTAACCTCATCATTATTGTATTAATGGTGGTGGTTAATTTAGATATTTGATTTGTAGGGTCGTATTTTAAAATTTATTACCAAATCTTGATTTGGTAACCATACAAAAGTAAGACAAATTTATTCTTTTTAAATAATTTTGATTCAATTTTCTTACCAAAAACTTCTATTTTAATACATAGTAAATAAAACTTCTAATTTTCTTACAAAAAACTTACCACCAAAATCTAGTACTTCAGATTTGACACCACCTCCTCTCTGATGAACCCTACGCTTTTTGCTTCAAAACATTCTCGGTGAGAAGATTTTTTAGGTCTTGTGGTTACTCGTAAATCGTGTTGATCTTTGTTTTTCCTTTCCCTCTCCCTGTTCTCTCTTTTCTTTTACTTTTTTTCGTATCTCCTAGGTTGGCTCGCTATCTATAGGTTCTCCCCATGGGGAGTTGCCTCGGCAAAAAAAAAAAGGTAAAAGGAGAAATTTATAGTATAGGGTATTTATTAAGTTGGAAAAGTAGAGGAGGCAAAGTGCAATTTTCCCAATTTAGAATGAAAGAAATGTTTGTTGGCCTGCTATTGTCCTGAGCATGCCAGGGTGATATGCACAGGCTCACCAGCGCATAGCCTTGGCCTGTTATGCGTTGGCTGCACCTAGCATTTGCCCTGATTCGGACATATTTCGAACTTTTGCCACTCAAGGTACATGGTTACGTAATTCTGACCTCAAAACTACAAAACCCCAATATAGAGAGCTCCAATTGTAGCTCCTCTAGTTAGTTCACGCTAGCTGGGATTCGGATCTTCCTCGTCAAACCTTGCTAGAACTTTTGATCGAAGAAAAAGTTTTAGGGTTATGGTGGCTAGGGTTCTCTCCGGAGAAAGTATGTTGTCTTAGGATAAACTGTTACCCTAACAATCTTATTTAAAGGATTAGGGTAGAAACCCTAATCCCTTCCTAACCCTAATGGGACGTCAACCCAATAGTCTCAATCCACCATGAACCAGGTTTGTTAAATGATCTGGTTCATACTATATGCGTGTGACCTTGTAGGACCCGTTCCGATTAGTCTTGGCACAAACCACTAATTAATATTGGTCTCTAGCAAGACATATTAATCCCTAACCGATCTGAATTAAATCTATTAATCAGGTCCAACACTTAACTAGTTCCTACAGATTTGGACTAACGGACATAAATCCTTCAGTCTCCCACTTGGCCTAGGGAAATGATGACGCTATATTTACCGCGTTTATCTGGCCACATTTGAGAGACCCTCGTTTTACTCCTATTTGTCATAGTTTCTAGGAACTTTTCTACAAATTGCGTGTTATTGCCCTTTGGTCCTCTTTAGGACCGTTTGATGTTATTTCAAAAACATTTATGAGATTTCATGTAAACTAATTGTGGAGGACCTTTCTACGAGGTCGACGCTTCAAACGGGGACCAATTCGGAGTTCAGACGGAGATGGAATCATCAAAAGAGCAGAAAATTTCTCACCTAGGACACAACAAAGTGTTCGTTTGAGAGTTTGGAAAAGTGCGTCGGTCCACTTTTGGCCCCTTTCCGGATTTTTTTTGATTTTTTGGTTTTTAACCCTAAAACAGATAGGAACATCATTATTCCCTTTTTGACGAACTGAGCACTATTGGAGAGCATTTTTGAAGATTCTCGGAGCATGATTGAGCTAACGGAAGTTAGGATTTGGTGGGGAGTTTCATTGAGTCATCGGATTAGTATTCGAAGCAGTGTTTGTTCTTTCTTTTGGGTTTTTTCTCCATTGTATTCTTGATTTCTCTCATAACCTTGAGCGGCTAAACTTGTAGGTTTGTTCAGATTAGATGAAATCCTAGGGAAGTTTTGCATGGATGATATTGGGTTTCTAACCCTTTGATGTTTATTGAGGTTTATTCAGACATTTGATGCGTTCTTCCTTTACCCTAATTTGAAGCTCTATGAATCTGATTGATTGACCTATTGTCAGTTTCTTAGCTCATCTTTGATTTCGCGGGTCTGTCCAAGAACGTGACTCATTCTAGAGTTTAGGAAGTCGTTAGGTTCTGCCGGTAGCTTCACCATAAGATCGGTAGACCTAATCTCTTTGCATTATCTACGTGACATTTTATCAAACACCTTATATGCATTCTTGACAATTTGCAAGTTAGCTTGACCATAGGAAATTATAGGTTTGAAAAGATAGTATCTCTATGGCCTGGCCATGAAGTAGAGATTAACCAAGGAAGTGTAGAGTCATCAAGTCTGTTGAACCGAAATTGCATTGCATTATCCATTTTAAATGAACTAGGGTGGATTCGAGTTTGGACAACCACTCTAATCTATCTCCAAAACCACGACTTCTTTACTTGTTTACTTTTGGATTCTTAGATTAATTAGTTCACAACCTTTACCAAAACTAGGGATGGGATCAGCGTCCAAGAAAAACTTGGTTTTGAAAGTTCCAAACCCATCCTCAACCATTGGATCTAGTTTGACTCTTTGACCAATCTAATGGTCCAGATTGTTAGGGTTATTTAGGACTTTACATAAATAATTTAATTATTATATATAATTTAAATCTTTTATTATTATTTCTTATTTAAATATATTATTATTATTTCTTATTTAAATGTTTTATTTAATACTACAGTAGTCAACTATCGCCGTTCACGGTCGCTGGCCGTCGCCGGCCACCGTCATCGGCGACGGTCGCCGGCACTGGCAACTTTTTCCTGTGACTTTTTCCGACGACTTTTTTTGATGACTTTTTTCGGTGACTTTTCCGACGAGGACAAGTTAACTAGTTAACCTGATTTTTACTATTAACTTATTAGCATGATTTTTTTATTCTTAACTAGTTAACTTGGATTTTTACAGTTAACATGTTTTCTGGTGACTTTTCCGGCGAGGACAAGTTAACTAGTTAACCTGATTTTTACTAACAACTTGTTAACAAGATTTTTTTATTGATAATTAGTTAACTAGTAAACCTGAGTTTTTATAGTTAACTAGTTATCTAGGTAACATGTTATCGAATCGAGTTAACTAGTTACCAAGTTGTTAACTAGTTGACCAATTGAGTTAACTATTTATCAAGTTGTTAACTAGTTAACAAAAATTTTAGTTGATAACTAGTTATCAAAATTAGTTAACTAGTTAACTTATCGAGTTAACTAGTTAACATCGTGATTTAGAAAACGAGTTAACTAGTTAATCAATCGAGTTAACTAGTTATCTAATCGAGTTAACTAGTTACCAATCGAGTTAACTAGTGACTAAGTTGTTAACTAGTTAACCAATTGAGTTAACTATTTAGCAAGTTGTTAACTAGTTAACCAGTTGAGTTAACTATTTATCAAGTTGTTAACTAGTTATATACTCGAGTTAACTAATTAGTTAACTAATTAACTTATTGAATTAACTAGTTATCTTATCGTATTAACTAGTTAACCAATCAAGTTAATCTAGTTAACTCGATTAGATAACTAATTAACTAATTGAGTTAACTAGTTATCTAGTTATCTACCCGAGTTAACTAATTAACTTATCAAGTTGTTAACTAGTTAACTAATTTTGATAACCAGATATACGATCAAATTACCACATTATTCGACAACCAGTTTATATAGTTCAAAATTAGTTAACTAGTTAGCTTATCGACTTAACTAGTTAACATCGTGATCAGATATTGTTAACTAGTTAACATCATGATCAGTTACGTAATTAACAAGGATTATCTAATTAGTTATGTTGTTCTTACTTTGTTAACTAGTTAACATCATGATTAGTAGTAACTAGCTAATATATTAACCTGATGATAACTGGAAACTTTGAAAATGTTACAACAGCCATTATCAACCATCAGTATCATCTTCATGTTGCAACAAACAGCATGTTTATGAACAATAATCATCATCATCAAAATATCATCACCCCCATCATATATGACAAAACTGAATAACTGATCAGCCGATTAAAGATAAAAGAAATTAATTGCTTGGACCCAGCGGAGTAACCTAGGAGGTTTTTAAATTTCGTCGATTGACAACAACTCCAATATTAAATCTCCAATTTCAGCATTTGAACTGTATACTCCATCAAAATTTCTCTACGGGAAAATAGGAAATCAGTCGTGAAGAGTGTAGATAAACCCCTGAATCAATCCAATTATATATCATACACCTGCAAGCCGGCAACTCTTCAGGCTTTGGAGGATCTGAAGCCACGGCAAACTGAACGGTGTCCCTCCAATTAGTAAATACGGCGATATACAGATCGAAGTTGCTGTTATAAACAATTTTCTTGGTTGGATCGTCACGCTCCAAGAATTGCTTCTTCTGCTCAACATCCAGCTCGTGAAATCTACCAATTCCAGCTTTCATCTCTTGCAGCACACTCTCAGGGAATCCGTGGTTTACCAAATGGAAAACCCCCCAATTTGAAGAAGCGTCCCTAACTTGCGGAGATTAAAGGGGAATTCGACCGCTACGAGGAGATGCCGGCGGGATGATCGGCCGGTGGAAGGGTCCGGTGGCGACGATGTGAAGGAGAAGTGAGGAGGTACGAACTGGAGACTGACAGATGGGGGAAGGCGACAAGATCGATGGAATCAGTGGTGGCGAGAAGTTGACTAGTGGAAGGGCAAGGAAAAGGCCGGAAGAGTGAGATTTTTTATTTTCCAATTTTACCCCTTCAAATTTAGTTTGGAATCGGTTCTAAACCAGGAAGTTTGGACGTAGATCTTCTCCCTCAAAACTAAAACTTTGAAATCAGAATAGCTTAATTCACATTGTTGAGTAATAGAATGAAAAGACCCTAGGGAAATATGATCTCTTTGGATAAATCAATTGAGTAAGATTTGATGTGCGTTATTTCTCGCATCAAGTTTTTGGCGTCGTTGCCAGGGAACTTTTCTTGTTCTAGGAAAGACATTGTGTGTTTAAACTTTTCTTCATTTTCTTATCATCTCTTATCTCCCCCATTGTTATATTACTCGGTTTCTTCGTGTTTTTGGTGTTCCATGCAAGATTGCAGGTACGAAGGACATACGGTCTAGTAAGCGCATAACTGAAAAGGCCAGGGTCTTCTACACTCTTTTCGGCCCTACACCAATACCTCCGAAGAACACCACCAAAGCTCCAAAGGTGAAGAAGAATTTTTTTACTTCTTCGCCTTCATCCTCCATAATTGCTGTTCCAGTTCCCCCGTCACTGAAACTATAATTCCCCTTATTGAGCTAGAAGAAGAAATCAATATGGCAGAGAGGTCACTCAGGGAGTATAGTTGTCTGACCATTGATGGAACTGCTTCTTGTATTGAGAGTCCTACTGCAAGAACTCACAATCTGACCATTCCTCCTCACATGCTTCATATGATCTAAGGGAATGGTAACACTTTCTCAGGAGAAGCCAATGAAGATCCCAATGCTCATGTCAGGAACTTTATCAGGCTTGCTAACACGATCTCATAACGTTGGCAAGCTTACTCTAATCCCGTTCACTTTAAAGGGGCAGGCCGAGTAGTGGTTATATGATCACCCGACCAACCATTTCACTAGTTGTGATGGTTTAATTGGCTACAACAATCTTAGAGGAGTTCTTCTCTCCTTTTAGGACCGAAACACTGAAGGCGCAGATCTCAACCTTCCATAGTGTCCAAAAGAGAATTTTTATGAACCCTGACAGAGATTCCAAGAACTACTTCGAGCTTGTCCTCATCATGGCTGGGATGATTATTCCAAGTTTTCTACATTCCTCGGAAACTTGGATTTGGAGAAGAAGAAAGACTTCTCCTTTCAAGTAAATGGGGACTTGGATGATATGACTGCAACTGCAGCTTTGGCCTCTTGCAAGAACTTTACTATGAAGATCAAGTCACTTGTGCAAGCTAATCCTATGAAGGTAGAGGTTAGGCAGCTAGGAAAATTCTTCATTTCAAGTGATGCTCAGTATCCAGTTCCCACAGTTCCTGCACTAGTAGACAAGGTTAAAAATCATTATGAGCTCGAGAATTCGAGATTAGAGATGGAAGTGCACAACAAAACCCACGTTGCTAACAAATTATGAAAGACACTAAGAAATTCTTATCACCTCACGTGAACAACCTATTATGTATACAAACCATCGAGGAATTACTTAACTTACTATGAAAAACAAGCCACTGAATCATCGCAACATAAACCATACTCATCATCTTCTCATCAACAACAAAATATCCTTAAAAAATGCGACAGTTCTGCTCATGAATTGGAGTAAATAAGGATTATCTTGGTGGAACTTAAGATTGGAGTAAATACTTACCAATAATTAATTGTGTTTTGCCCTCTTCTACTGCCAAGTTAACAAACAACTCATGTACTACAAAATGATCAATTTACCCCCTCCTACTATAGCCAACCCAACAATCAATCCCTTCCATCCAAATTTCCATCCAAGATTCTGTTAAGTGATAAATCATCAATATGATTCATCCAAAATTAATGATTGTACATTGCCACATCAGCGACTTTCATCTATATTTGTTGTTGACTCAACTAAACTAAAAAGAAGAAAAATCATAAAAAGAACTAAATTAAATTTATAATTTATAAATGAAAAAATAAAAATAAAAATACTATTTATTTGGATTTTAAATTTATTTTTTATATTAATAAATAAAATAAAATATTTTTTTATGCATTAAAAGTTTCATTTCATCAAAAAATAGTGAAGTTCAAACAAGAAGGATAATTACAAAACACCTATCTATATACAACTCAAGAGTAAACTCTCATCCATTTCATCCTTTTAACGCTGCTTGGAGGTTCTGATCCCAACTGGTTACTCCTGCACACTCAGGCAGTAGCTTACTGATCAAACTTTGAGCGAAAGAGCAGCCAAAGAAAAGATGCTCCTTTGATTCGTCACTGTTACTGTAGAGCACACAACCAGTGTTGATTGCAAGCTCCCACTTAAAAATTTTATAATTTGTCAAGATTCTTCCAATCATCACCAGCCAGGCCATAAAGTTATAACTCGGGATCACATACCCTGTCTATATCAGTTCATACCAAGGAACTGTAATTCAAGTTAGCCGAATATCAAGTTAATGTTTCGAGTATGAATGAGTTTGACTGAGATTGAAGGAAGTCGGAGTTTAGGGTTTGATACGAGAACCCTAAACCCAAGTGACACTTGATCTGTAATTTGGAGTGATAATCGAATAGTGAAGCAGCAAGAGTGAAAGTGAAGCACACACACAACACCCAATTTTAACGTGGTTCAGCAAGGTGACCTTGCCTACATCCACGCTCGAGCAAGACTCGAGATAGTCAGTTTTATTAATCAATTGAAAAACCAGGATTACAACAAACCCTGTTACCCAGCTGCTATACCACAGCTGAAATGCACCGATCCACCGATCCAATTTGCCTCACTGCTACCGTGAGTGACAACCTGAGAACAGCTTAACCACCTTTCTCAATACCCTCTGCAAATCTACAAGCCTGGTTTTTAAGCTTTCCTGCTTCCCTCTTCAAGGGTCGATTTAGGGCTTGATTGACGCTAATCTTTTTCCTTGATGAATGTCTCGATCTGCTTCAATAGCGGTTTCGAGAATCTCCGGAAGAGAGAGAGACCGTGAGCTTTAATTCCTGCAATAAAAGCCATTTTCCCTTCTCGGCTTGACCAAGAGGTCCAACTTGATTAATTTGAACAAACCGATTTAAACAAAGTAGACTTAAATCAAACCGTTAAACACAGAAGTCTCAACATTCTCCCCCTAAGTTGGATATCTCCAACCTCTCAGATATTTCAATGAACGTGATACCATTAAAGAGTTCAAAGACCAAGGAAAGAACATAAAAACAAACAGTCCATCAACAATCACAGACAAAACCAAAAAAAAAAGAAACACAAGAGAATGTGTTCAAGACACACTTATTCAAGCAAGCAAAACAAAACATCATGATTCAACATCAAGACCCTAAAAATCCACTTCCGGATCACTATCATCGTCCGAGGCATCTTCCTTCTCCGGTCCTTTTTCATAAGTTTCCAAGATAAACTCCTTGACATCTTTAGCCAGCTGATCTTCTCCAAGTTCCAAAGCCTGCAGGTCTTCAATTTCCCAGTCTCCACGGAACTTGAGTGCTCCAACAAAATTTTGAATTGCTTTGTGAAGGGAACACTCCAGCAGTGCTTTGGTTGGGATAGTCCAGTCATTTCGTTCCTTGATTGATGATGCAAGTAGGTTAAGTTTCATAGAAATCTGGCCTTTGGAGATTTGGAACAAACAGAACGTTATGAAAGATTGGGTCAGAAGCTTTTCCAACGATACCTTTGCCCATTATCCGGCTTTTATTACACTACAAAAAAAGAGACGTTTGGCTTCGGTCGGTAGGAAAGAATTTAGCGTCGGTCGACAGATAACCGACGCTAAACCCTTGACTCGCATTTGACCGAGGGTTTGGCGTCGGTCATACACCGACTGACGCTAACATCTATCCAAAAAGCGACGCTAAAATTGATTCCGGGCCAAACCGACGGTGCAAACCGGTCATTATTTGGCGTCGGTTGGTATAATGGGCTTAGCGTCGGTTCCAACCGACGCTAAACACACGGGAATTTCGTGACCGAGGTGAGTTGTATGCCATCACTCACAAGAAGAAGGATGGCACATACACCGATCCTAATGTTGTAAGTGACATTTCATGTTTTTTTCCTTCCAACTTTTTGTCATTTCACTTTTCAGAGATTGGTTTGAAAAATGTAATTGGTGGCCACCATGCAGCCTAAGATACTTGAGTTGTTGAACGACCCAACCGTCCCGACTTGGGTAAGTTCTAACGATGCATTGGGGCAAGTCTACCCCACTGAGCATAGTGGTCGAGTTCGAGGATTGGGATTTGGTGCTACACCCACGAAGGTACATATAGTATATTATGATCTGGATTGGTTTCAATTTATATAACACTAACAATTTTAATATTTTGTTGTCTCTTTTTTGTAGGTCAACTTGAGTAAGAAGAAGGGTGCAGCTAGCCAGAGTTCCACGCCATCAGCTACTGCCATGCATGACTTCGGACATTGCCCTGTACAAGGAGAAGTAGCAGAGTTACGGGATGAGGTTCGATTTCTAAAGGAGCAAATTGCACAGTTGGCATCAGGAGCTTCAGGATCCTCCGCTCGGGCTAAAGGGAAGGGGAAAGACACCTTGCAGAAGGTGGAGGAGGAGGAGGAAAGTGAGGATGAGGATGAGGAGGAGGAGAGTGAGGGTGAGGGTGAGGATGATGAGGAGGATGAGTGATGAGAGGGAGAGTGAATATTTATGCTGATATATTACACGTAGACATATGTAGTTATTAATATTATTAGAATTATACAGTATGTTATGCATATTAGTTATCTATGTCATTGGTTAGTAATTTGGTTAGTAATGTGTGGTATAATTAGTATTGCATTCCATGAATGAAATTGCGGTTTGCGGGTTTGCAGGTTGGCACTAGAAGAGTATGAGAAAAGGAGCTGAAATGGCCAGAAAATTTTTGACCTGTACAACATATTTAGCGTCGGTCATACTTATTTGGCGTCGGTCAACACCGACGCTAAAATGACCCGTAAATAGCGTCGGTCATAGGCCATTTAGCGTCGGTTGATAACCGACGCTAACAAGGACGCAGTCAACGCGTGTTTGGTCTTCGGTTGACCAATTTAGCGTCGGTTCTTACTTTAGCGTCGCCTGATGACCGACGCTAAAAATTGGTTTGGTTCTCGGCCGGACTGGTCGGACCATAATTTAGCGTCGCTTATGAAAAGGATTCGGCATCGGTCACTAAACAACCGACGCTAAAATTTAGCGTCGGTGAAATTGGCGTCACTTTTCTAACCGACGCTAAAACCTTTAGCGTCGGTCATCAACCGACGCTATACTCCGGTTTTGACCGACACTAAAGTGCCGGATTTTTGTAGTGTTATTGTCTCCAAAAGTGACTTTTCCTCCCTGTTTTTCTTCAAGAAAACTAAAATTCCTTTTGTCGCCAGTCATATGATTTGAACATCCACTGTCCAAGTACCATTCAGTTTTAACTTTGTGCACAAGAAACAGGATTAGTTTTCTTAGGTACCCAAGTTTTCTTGGGTACCCGTTTGGGAAATGAAAAAGTGCAATCATAGCTGTAATGCCCTGACATGTAGCAATACTCACATCTAGGAAATCTTGTGGAGTTCGAGGAGCAGAGAAGGTATGAACAATACCAAAAGTCTTACAAAACGTAGTGAAGGCAGTGGATACAAATTCACCACCATGATCACTACGCAGTATTTGAACTTGAAAAGGAGTTGTTAAAGAAATCTGCTTGACAAAAGTTTGAAACATAGAAAGACATTCATCTTTTCGAGCAAGAAAAAACACCCAAGTAAATCGAGAGAAGTCATCCACAATAACAAAAGCAAAACTTTTACCACCTAAGCTTCTCACATTAGCAGGACCAAAAAGATCCATATGAATCAGTTCAAGAGGATGATCAGTAAAAACTCCAAAGATTTTTTTAAACGAGGTTCGAGTTTGTTTTCCCTGAACACATGCTTGGCAGAAAAAATCTTGATTCGTCTTAAGATTTGGGAGACCTCTTACAATGTTAAGTGAACAAAGTTTGGCAATACGGGTTGAACTTATATGACCTAACTTTCGATGCCAAATAAGCTCAGACGAAGGTTTGATTGCAGAAAAACACTTTTCATTAAATGCAAGATGATTTTTCAGATTTATAAAATAGACATTTCTATTTCTACTACCAGTAAATAGCACTTTAGCATCAGAGATTCGTTCAACAACACAAGAATCAGCTTCAAAAATGACACGATTTGAATTACCACAAAGTTGACTAATTGATAATAGATTATGCTTAAGATTTGGAACAAACAGAACGTTATGAAAGATTGGGTCAGAAGCTTTTCCAACGATACCTTTGCCCATTATCCGGCTTTTATTATTGTCTCCAAAAGTGACTTTTTCTCCCTGTTTTTCTTCAAGAAAACTAAAATTCCTTTTGTCGCCAGTCATATGATTTGAACATCCACTGTCCAAGTACCATTCAGTTTTAACTTTCTGCACAAGAAACAGGATTAGTTTTCTTAGGTACCCAAGTTTTCTTGGGTACCCGTTTGGGAAATGAAAAAGTGCAATCATAGTTGTAATGCCCTGACATGTAGCAGTACTCACATCTAGGAAATCTGAATGATGAATGCTTCCTTTTAGGATAGTAATTAGGAACAAAAAATGAATTAAGATGTGTTTTAGGTTTCCAGTAAAGAAAACTTGTGTTCTTTGTAACTTTAGCTCTTTCCCAGTAATAATTTTGTCTTTTAAGAACTTTAGTTTCAACTTCGAGTCTGCTGATGTAAGTTTCATATTCATTAACTATCTTATCATGATTTACTTTACATACATTCAGATCATCTATCATGCACTTTAAGTCATTGTTTTCAATTCTCAATTTTTGAAAACATTCAGATAACTTTAAGTAAGCACTCATAACTTCTTCTTTGGAAAACTGAAGAGACGAGATTGAACAAACCTCATTTGAGTCTGAATCTTCAGTTTCATCATCTGTGACCGCCATATATGCCTCTTCATCGCCTGACTCTGAATCGCTCCATGAGACTTTGAAGGCTTTTTCTTTTGAATACCCTTTGTTTGGACATTCAGACCTTATATGCCCTGGTCTGCCACACTTAAAACAAGTAATAGCATCTTGATTTTGATCAGTAGACCTATTTTCATCTCTTTTAGTTTTTGTCATAAACCTATCCTTAGATGTCTGACCTCTATTCTTTGAGAAATCTCTCTTGTTTCTTAAGAACTGTCTAAACTGTTTAGTCATGAAAGCAATTTCATCTTCATTTGACTCTATTTCATCATCACTTGACACACCCTTTTGAACAACTTTAAGAGCAATATTTCTAGACTGAGTCTCCTCTCTAACTGGGTCAGTTTGTCTTAAAACAACTTCATGACTGATTAATGAGCCAATCAAATTTTCAAGAGACAGAACAGTCAGGTCCTTTGCCTCTTCTATAGCAGTGATTTTAGGCATCCATTCTCTTGGTAAAGATCTTAAGATTTTTCTAACCAAATCTCCTCTATCAAGTTTCTTTCCAAGATGTTTTAGTTTAGACACAATAAGGTTAAACCTATCATACATAGCAGATATAGTTTCTGTTTCATTCATTTTAAACATCTCATATTCATGCATCAAAACATTTATCTTGGTTTCCTTAACTTGTGAAGTACCTTCATGCGTAGTTTCTAGGGTAAGCCAAACTTCATTTGCAGTTTCACAAGAACAAATACGATTATACTCATCATTGCATAAGGCACAATAAAAGATATTCAAGGCTTTAGCATTCAGTTGTACTTTCTTTCTTTTATCCTCATCCCATTCTTCATCATTACCAGTTAGATCAACTCCCCCCTTTTTCTACTATTTTCCATAGTGCAAGATCCATACCTTGGAAGAAGACCTTCATCCTATTTTTCCAGAACTGATAGTTTCTTCCATCGAACCAAGGAGGACTGGAATGAGATAAACCCTCAACACTATGTCCAACTGCAGCAGCCATGTCCAAAGATCTTCTCCGGCAACTGTGAGTTCGTCTCGAAGAACCTGCTCTAATAACAAATGTAATTCAAGTTAGCCGAATATCAAGTTAATGTTTCGAGTATGAATGAGTTTGACTGAGATTGAAGGAAGTCGGAGTTTAGGGTTTGATACGAGAACCCTAAACCCAAGTGACACTTGATCTGTAATTTGGAGTGATAATCGAATAGTGAAGCAGCAAGAGCGAAAGTGAAGCACACACACACAACACCCAATTTTAACGTGGTTCAGCAAGGTGACCTTGCCTACATCCACGCTCGAGCAAGACTCGAGATAGTCAGTTTTATTAATCAATTGAAAAACCAGGATTACAACAAACCCTGTTACCCAGCTGCTATACCACAGCTGAAATGCACCGATCCACCGATCCAATCTGCCTCACTGCTACCGTGAGTGACAACCTGAGAAACAGCTTAACCACCTTTCTCAATACCCTCTGCAAATCTACAAGCCTGGTTTTTAAGCTTTCCTGCTTCCGTCTTCAAGGGTCGATTTAGGGCTTGATTGACGCCAATCTTTTTCCTTGATGAACGTCTCGATCTGCTGCAATAGTGGTTTCGAGAATCTCCGGAAGAGAGAGAGACCGTGAGCTTTAATTCCTGCAATAAAAGCCATTTTCCCTTCTCGGCTTGACCAAGAGGTCCAACTTGATTAATTTGAACAAACCGATTTAAACAAAGTAGACTTGAATCAAACCGGTTAAACACAGAAGTCTCAACAGGAACCTCTACATGCTTCTTTCGAATATCTTGCCAAATTACTCTAGGTCTAAATTTGGACATAACAGTCCCATTCCAATAGTATTCACCATTCACATCAATAGACATCAGTTGCATGACCTTAGGACTGAGTTTCATTATTCGTTTCCATACCCAAAAGCCATAATCCGCCTTAATCTCCCACATGTCTTCCCTTTGAGCCTGTACTTATTGATCCAGGTGATCCAAAGGGATTCGCCTCTGGCAAAAATATTCCACAGATTTCGGTTAGCATTAGTTGCATTCCAACTATGAATATCTTTAATATCTGCTCCTTCTTCCTTTTTCGGGATAGCAATATGTTTCCAGGCGATATTAGCCTTACCTCCATCCATTTTACCCCAAAGGAACCGATTAAAACCTGCTCTATCGATTAAATATATATATTTTTAAATTTAATTTTGAAAAAAAAAATCCAAAAAAAATATTTGTATTTTTTTTTTTATTATTTAGTTTTTTTTTTCAATTTTTAGTATAGTTGAGTCACTAACAAATAAGGATAAAAGTCGCTGATGTGGCAATATAAAATCATTGATTAAGGATGACTCATATTGTTGTGTCATTATTTAAAGAAATCTTGGATGGAATGACTTGATTGCTAGGTTGGTTATAGTAGGAGGGGGTAAATTAATTATTTCGTAGTAAATGGGGCTGTTTGTTAACTTGGCAAAATAGAAGGGGAGAAATACCATTTTTCCCAAAATTATATATATACCATAACAGTATAAAGAAATGATGAATTGGTGTTAGTTAAAATTGAGTAATTAACATATAGTTGATTGCCCAAAACTGACACTAAGTCAGGTTTTTTGCGTGGGCTTTATCATTTTTAGTGTAATTTGTGACCTGGAGTTGCATTGTTAGTAGGTAATCGATGATAAATGGCATCATGTTCAACTTTAAAACGATGCCGAATGACACGTATTCTTAACATTTGTGACATTTCATCAATGATTTAATTTATGGTTGCATAACCAAACTTATATACGTAGTCAAATCAATAAAAGGTAACAGAGCTTTTTGTGGTGAACAAAACAATATTCTAATAGAAAACTTTTGTATGAACGTGGTTATTAAAAGTCAAAGAACAAAAAGATGACGCTAGCAAATGTACTGAGACCAAACATAACATCATGAAACTATGGATGGAAGCAGAGGTAAAAGTATGCTAATGTTGTGTTAGGGTTGAGTGTTGAATTGTCAATGAAAGCATAAGTTAACCCTAGCCTTAGTGTTATTCTTTTCCTTTCTTCTCTTGTTGCCCAAGAAAACTTCAATTGTTATTTCCATTATGAAAATACTCTGAGGCAAACTTGTCATTCAAGTCAGTGATTTCGCATTCCTCGATGAACTCCTTTGACTTTATTTAGTAGTGATAATAAAGGTTACTGTAAAGTCGACATTCACAACACACTAATTCTAATATTACAACTTAAGTAAGAATGACGGGAGAGGATGTGTATATATATTTATATTAATCAACCGTATCTGATAATAGATTTCCCATCCATAAAAGATATTCATTTAGGTACAATACGGTAACAAATTTGATTCAAACATTTTTATATACTAGTTACAAGCAACTAGTATTTTGCTAATAATAATATATAAGAACATTGTAATTTTGTCTCGTACATTACAAGGTCTTGATTAGCTAGTTAATATTTGTCTCGTAACTAATTTACGAGACCTTATAACTTCTCATATTTATTTTACGAGACCTTGTAACTAATTCTCTTATTTATTTATTGTTTTTTACAAAAACTATAGTTCTTATAACTAGTTATAAAAGTGTTTAAATTATATTTGAACAAAAAAAATATTTAAACATGATGAGTGGTCGTACAATACAGTGCCAATTAAATAAGGATCAAGAGTTTGAGACTATCTTATAAATTAATCAAATTGGAGTAAGGTGTCAGCATCATGTATTTCCTTGACAAAACGTTCGTGTTTGTTCAGTGTTCGCGAATGATTTTGGGCTTTTGGGTGACAGATCCAAGGAAAACCTATTTATGCTCGGCCCAATCCACCGCCCAAGTCTACAAAAGAAATTATTTGACATTTGAAATTGAAAGCTCCTTGTGGCAATCTGTATTTCATTTTGAGACCAATATAAACTAGGCCTAATACCCTCAGATATCACGAACTATTACGATATTACTCGCGTATATACCAAGTATAGCTTATCTGGCCGCGTCACCAACTATTGGATTCCGAGTTCCGCATAACACGCCTTCTGTTTTCGAACAATTTCGGTCTATATTCATCCATGTGAGCTGGCAAATATGCTAATGTGGCTTGGTTGTTGTACATGTGGCACGCCACGTCATTAAAATTAAATTGGAGGACTGAACTGTGACCTAGGAAGTCAAGTGACCAAATTGCAATTTTGTCATCTTCTTCTCCAATTTACAGAGAACGACTTCGGTGACAGAAAGTTTTCCGACGAGCCTTCTTCCTTCCGGTGAGGGCCCAATCCTTCCCTGCTCCCTACGACGACGTATCCACTAAACTAGACGCCCTTATATCTTCCCTCTCCGATACCCTGACCCGTTTCTACCCACTGGTCGGGACCATATCCCACGATGACCTCTCCATCGACTGCAACGATAAAGGAGTCAACTTCGTCCATGCCCGAACGGGTTGCTCCATGACCCACTTCCTCGCCTGACCTGATATCCTTTCTTTCCGTAAATTCCTCCCCGTCGACCCTGCCTATGTGGAGCCAGAGCGACGCGTCTCCAACCTACAAGTCACCGAATTCTCTTGTGGAGGGATTGCGATTGGGATATGCATCTCCCACAAGATCCTCGACGGCTTCACATTGAGCACTTTTTTCAAGGCCTGGACGACTACAGCTCGACACGGCGACTAGATGGAATTGGACGAAAATAGACAGATTATTCCCAATTTCGTCACTGCCAGTCTGTTTCCGGCGAGGGACTCCACGTGGCTCCGGGACGTGTCAATGTCGATGTGGGGATCGTTCTTCAGAACAGGGAAGTGCAAAACACGACGAATCGTATTTGATCCTCCAAGTATCGAATCGCTCAATGGTCAGTTATCTCTGGGTTCACACCCGACCCGAGTTGAGATCGTGTCGGCGTTCCATTGGAAATCAGTCATGGCAGCATCGGAGAAACTAACTGGCCAGAAGAGAACCTCCGTTCTTACCCACTTGGTCAACCTCAGGAAGAGGGTGGAGCCACCGATGTCGGAGAACTCCCTCGGAAACCTGTGCTGGATCTCGTCGGTGAAATCGGAGCCGACAGAGCGGGAATTGAGGGAATTGGCGGGAAGAGTGAGGGAATCGATATCTAAAATTGATGATGGGTTGGTGAGGAAAATGAGAGGAAGAGAAGGGAAAACGGAGATGATTAAGACGTTGGAGGAGATGGTGGAGGTGAAGACGGGGATGGGGGCGGATTTCTAGCTGGTGTAGGATATTGGGGTAGAAGAGGATGAGCGGCGCGTAGGGATCGGGGAAGGATTGGGCCCTCACTGGAAGGAAGAAGGCTCCTGTAAATTGGAAGAAGAAGATGACAAAATTGCAATTTGGTCACTCGACTTCCTAGGTCACAGTTCAGTCCTCCAATTTAATTTTAATAACGTGGCGTGCCACATATGCGACAACCAAGCCACATTAGCATATTTGCCAGCTCACATGGATGGATATAGACGGAAATTGTTCGAAAACAGATGGCGTGTTATGCGGAACTCAGAATCCAATAGTTGGTGACGCCGGCCAGATAGGCTATACGTGGTATATACGCGAGTATAATCGCAATAGTTCGTGACATCTGAGGGTATTAGGCCTATAAACTAAACTGTATTGGAGACTATGGTACTGGAGACAGCAATTCAATTGTTGTCTCCAAATCAGCAACAATCTTAACCATTCATCTAATCTACGGTTCTCAACTCTCACTTGTTCCTTCCTTCTTCTTCAACTCGTATGAATAGGATCTTTTTTGGCCAATTATTTTTTCAATTGAAGGAAAAGTTGGTCGGAAAGAGATTTAAATTTGTGGGACGTGGTTTCTACATATAGACTCTATCGATGATGGCATGTTTAATTATCTCGTCAATACAGTTTATATGAACTCCATACAGAGTATACGTTATATATAGGTTGTACAATTCTTATACATAGTGTACGGATTTCATATAGAGTATATACAATTTGTATGGTTTTTTTACGACCCTACCATACAAAAAAAAACAAACTGTACAAAAATAAATACAAACTATATACAATTCCCATACATATTGTACAAAAATAAATACAAAGTGTACAAATTCTGTACGAAGTGTATACAGTTTGTATATAACTCCACTACAGACTTTACAAAAATAAATACAGAGTGTACAACTCATACAAAGTGTATACAGTTTGTTACAACTTGTACAAACATCAATATGAATTGTATACAGTTTGTACAAGCCGCATACAAATTGTACGACTAGTTGTCGTAAAAATTGTCAAATAAAATATTTTTTTCCAAAAACATAGATCTAATTACAGTGTTCACATGGGTGAAAAATATTTCGTCAACGAAAGCTCGTGTGATCGGGAAATTCGTCGAGAAACTTTTCGGTGATAGAAAATGTGAGGAAACTTCAACAAACTAAAATAACTTGAAATTATAAACAATTAATTGTGACCACAAGATGAAACAACTATGATCTGAAGGTGGATGTGGATTGTTGCATTGGATGCAACAAAATATAACCATTGTCACGGGAACTCTACTCCTAAAATTTGGATGGATGGATGGAGTTTCAGTAACTAAGTAGTATACTGAGAAAATAACACTTTGTCTTATATCATAAATTGTTCATTTTACCTTTCCTACTTCAACCACCTTACCTTTTGGGTTCTTCCGTTTTAACTTTGATCTTCTTAACACTTAATTAATGTGCATTCAGCATACCACGTCAACTACAATAACCACATAGTAGCTTACTAAGCATTTTTAATTGAGATTATAAATATACATAATAATAACAGAATCCTAGCCTTGCGACACCAAACTGTCCAACTACTTTAGTGAAATCTATAGACCACCCTCTATAAGTGTAGATGTATGTTGTATTTTGTGATATTAAGAAATACAACTTCTCTATTTCTATTATGGTATCAGAGTCAGCATACATTCCAAAATCCTAATTTTCTTTTCTTACTCTCATCCTCTCTACGCCTATCTCACCATGACGAGCAATCTTTTTTCTCGAGCCACCAATGGTTTCTTCCCATCTCAATCTTCAGATACGTACCATCACCATTAAGCTCAAGAGAGACAACTATTCTCTTTGGCGTTCTGTCATAGTCTCCACAACAGAGACCTTTGACCTTCACTCATTCATCCTTGATCCTCAACCACCACAAGCCACGTGAATCATCTCTGCAGCTGATGGCCTAGTTTCAACCGAACCTAATCCTGATTATGCCAATTGGAAGAAGAAGAAGGATCCTTTTATCCTTCTTTGGATCAAGTTCACTCTCTCCTGAGCGAGCTCTAGCTCTCAACGCTCCTCTCAGTTCGCTTGGGATGCCATTGAGAAGATGTTCCAAGCCCAAACCGGGATCAATGTATGACCATGAAGAGTCAACTCCACTTGCTAACCAAAGGTTCACTTTCCATACTCGACTACATTAAGAAGAAATTATCTATCGTTGATACTCTCGAAAAGAACTTGCACCCCGTGACGGAAGAGGATCTTATTGGCTAGATACTCGATGGTCTTCACTCCTCCTATAGTGGCTTCATTTTCAGGTTCATGATGAAATGTGATGTCGTCACAGTTAACGACTTGGTTGGTTTCCTTCTTCTAGAGGAGACACATTTGGAGCAAGAGCAAACTCATCGGCCAGCCGTAATTCTTCCCAGACCGCCATCTACTCTGTTATCATTTTTTGTTGCTCACTTCCCCAACAAGCCATATAATCCTAATTCTGGTCATGGCCAGTTGAATTTTCGCTCCACTGATCCACTGCAAAATCATTGCAGTCGTCCCCCTTTTCAACTATGCAACGAACATAGCCATGAAGCTATCGATTGTCATTAGCTAGCGTGGCAACCACATTGACTATCCTCCAAGATGCAACTAGTCATGAGGCTTTTCTCGTCACGCGCATATGATCCAGCATGGTAGTTCATCCAGAATCATTGACCAGAAGTGGTACTTTAATTCTGGTGCAACTGACCATGTCACCCCCGATCTCGTTAAGCTCATGATTGTTGATGACTACCGGATCGAGGACAAACTCCAACTTGGGAATGGTAATAATCTAAATATTTCTCGTAAGGGTTCTTGTTCAATGTCAAAATTATTCTTATACCTCGTGTGTTTGTTGTTCCTTCTCTCACAAAAAAACATCTACTAAGTATGTCCCAACTAACCTAGATAACCAAGTTTCTATGGTGTTTTGGCCTAATCATTGTTGTGTTAAGAACTTTCAGAACAATCTTCTTCTACAAGGGGACATTCATAATAGTCTATATTGAGTGCCCAATCAACCACACACCACCATGGATTTAACCGGTGTTCAGACTACTCTTCATGGATGGCATCGTAGACTTGCCCATCCTCACGTACCTCTCCTTCGTCATTTGGTTTCTTCATTTAAACTTCTAATTTCCTCGAATAAGTTTTCTACAATTTGTTATTCGTGTCAACTTGGCAAGAGTCACCGCTTTCAACTTCCCACTAGTCATGTTGCTTCTTCAAAATCTTTCGAACTTATGCATTCTGATGTTGGGGTCCATCTCCATCCTTGTCTTTGAATGTGAATGTTATTTTGTTCTATTCATTGATGATTGCAATAAGTTTGTGTGGGTTTATTTATGTTCTGCCAAATATCAAGTGTTTAACATTTTTGTTCACTAGTTTTGTAACCGACTCGTTCGTCAAGATTTTATTTTTATGACAGAACCATGTATCTATATATTATACCCAAAATCATATTATTCTCTTAAACCATTACTCGCTTCTCGATGTCATTCCATATGAACCCCTATTGTTCTGACCACATTTTTTCTCATTCAAACACCATCAATTAATCCACATACCTTCTTATCAAAGTCGTATTTCGAAGCATCAAATGCTGCCAAATTGATAATATGCATGTTTTACCTAAATAGGTATTATAGGTCACTTGGGGCCATAAAATTAATCTCGTTCATGGCTTGACTCTTTTTGTAAAATAGGAACATATACCCGTCACATAGCAATATCAGTATTGGCTTACCCAAGGCGAATTGGAATTTTGTAGCACAATGTTAAAAAATATGTACCGTCAGTAGCCAAATGCGTAAAAAAGTCCAGAAATAGCACAATCTGACTGGCAGCCAGCTATGCGCCAGCCAGGCAGCGCTGCGCCACCCAGCCAGCTACGCGCTAGCGATGCGCTGGCTGGGTGGCGCAGCGCTGCCTGGCTGGCGCGTAGCTGCCATTCAAATTATGCTATTTCTGGACTTTTTTACGCATTTGGCTACTGACGGTACATATTTTTTAACATTGTGCTACAAAATTCCAATTCCCGCAGCATTGTCGCGCATACATTCTGGACTTCTTTGGCAGCTGCATCTTTGCTGATCGGTCAGGATCCCACGCCTCACTCTTCTTCCTTCCACTGCTCGAGGACATGAGCCAGATAGGCGAGTACGCTTGGGGGCTGCCGCACTTTCATGGCTATATAGGGAGCTTGGCCTGTGTGCTTTCCGCATAGAGAGCAGCCCATCCCGCGACCACGTAGGTGACATTGGAGGTTGGATGGCACTGGTTCAGGCGTGGGCCTTGGAGAGATTTACGTCCATTGCGCGTCGAGTCCACAAGAGTCGACAGATTGCACCGACGCACTCCCCCATTCCACGTATGACTAGGTTCGGGCTTCGACTTTTTCTTCCAATTTCATAGTTTATTCCATCTGATCACGTTGTATGAATGACGTGGTTCACGCAATTTTTTAGCTGGACAGAATGGTATCACGCGAAGACCAGATACATCCTTGTTGGGGGGTACCGCCAGCTGTTTGACGATGGGACTCCATTCGTGGTATTGTATTCTTACAAAGTCAATGTCATTTTCCCTTATAGTTTAGGTTTCATAGTTGTCTAATTGTCACATTTGTTTCATATAGTGGTGTCCGTACTCGGCGGACGTGAGCATTACAGTCCAGGGACTTTCCCCAACCATCGCGTCGTCGCACCTCTCATCTGCTTCTTCAGCGCTATGTGGCATAGACCTGATAGAGTGCTGCGTCAGTTTGGGATGGACCAGCCTGTCCCTACGTATGATCAGCCAGTAGGTGAGGTCATCAGTAACCTGGAGCTGACACAGCGTGGATGGCATCGTAGTGATGTGGTAGCTAGATTTGCTGGATATCGGGACCTTTGGTCCACTCGTCTAGACCACATCGCCTCAGGCCCGTGGCTGCGGAGCGAGGAGAGGGAGTCCTATCACTTCCACGACGAGATCAACCAGTGGTATCATGGCATCACTAGACGTACAGTTTCTCGCCGAGGAGTCGTGGACCAGTCTTTGGTACGTAGGCTTTGTCATAATTATTACAACTAATTCTAGTTACATGTTTAACCATTCTTATTATGTGTTGTAGCTTGATGGCATGGAGAGGCTATACGTGACTACTGGCCAGTCACATATCACGCCTCAGGAGCAGCATGAGATGCATGCTACATTGAGGTCAATGATGCATGCTTCAGGCGGGATCCATAGGATGGCTGAGTCTAGGAGGGCACCCCGGCAGGCCAGACACTATGTAAGCAATTACAACAAAGCGCCAAGAACCCAAAAATGAAAAACCGCCTTATGAATTTAGGTAAGTATCATAACACTCCACCAAGTACTTACAATTTCAGCGTATATCATTGTAATCCATTCTCCCTTACCTGAAGCTAAACGCCGGTCCTTGAGAAAGTTCAACAAGGGGGCAACAAGATTCGCAAGGGACGACCCCGTGAATAAAAAGTGGGTGCTTGAAGATCAGTTATATTGGTCAAGAGTCGTAGACGCTCAACACGACGGGGCACGATGGAACCAATTGACATCAAACATGGCAGAGGGCGTGAATGAGGCATTCAAGTCAATCCGGGATCTCCCTGTTGCAGCTTTGGTGGAATCCACTTTCTACAGGCTGCAAACGTATTTCGAAGATGGACGGAAGAGGGTTCGAGAAGAACAGGGGGCCGGTGCAATCTGGACGAAGAAGTGTCTTAAGCGCCTGCAGAAAAGAGTGAATAAGGCCACTTCCCACACAGTGAGGACTTTCGATTATGATGCTGGGATATTCGATATACAGACGGCGATAAATCGCAGCAACGGGAAGGGAAACAATAGGCAAGAAGTTCGCTTGGACTACGAGGAGGGGGACGGGCATTGCTCCTGCGGCAAGTTCCAACAGTGGAAGATGCCTTGTTCACATGTCGTGGCCGCATGTAACGCCGCCAATCAAGATCCCTTATACTACGCCAACGCCCATTACAGGCTGGAAACAGTAAGACACATATACGGACAGAGTTTCCTCCCTATCGGCTCGAAAGACGACTGGTGCCTCATGGAGGGCCTAAGTTGATGCCTGACCCAGGAAGGGTCAGGGAGATGGGGCGACCACGACATTCTCGCATACGCAACGAGATGGACTGGGTTGAAGATATTGAGCCTCACTGCAGTTACTGCCAGCAAAAAGGGCACAATAGGAGGACGTGCCGACGGCGAGGCGAAGCAGCAGAAATCCAAACCCTACAAGGAACGGTTAATTGCACTATGAAATGTTTAGTATTATGTGTTTGGTAATCTGTATTTCAAATGTTTGGTTGTCAATTTAATGTTTCAGTTTCAATGTAATTTTTGTTTTGTAGTTGTACTACGAAGTTACTTTTATTAGTCCATCCTTCAGAATTGACCGCACACTTCAGAAATGGTGTACATTTATTGGCCGCACACTGAAAAAGACTGCAACTATGTCATAAAAACAAATTAAATTTGACAACACAATGAACAAAGGCTGCAACTACAGACCAGTCATTTTATTAACCTCGATAATGACGCCAACAACGACAACGACGACAACAACAACAACAACCACAACAACAACAACAACAGAAATAACAAACACACTAGGCCCAACATGGATGTCAATTGTAAGGACAACGTCTAGGTGGTGGAGAGGGAGGCCCTTCCCTGAGCAACCTATTGATTGAAACGTGCAACCATGAAATTTCTTCCCTCAGGTCTCGAATAATGTTGTCCTTCTCCTCAACGATGTCATCCTTCTCCCTATTCGCTCGAACAAGTTGTTCGTCCTTCGCCCGAATGATTTGGTCCTTCTCCTTAATAGCAGCATCCACGGCCTCCCGCACCTCCAGTTTTTCATAATAACCACACCCCTTCTCCTACAGATCAGAAAACAAACGTAGAGGGTTTTGAGAACTAGGAAAATGAATAAAATTAAATTCGAACCCTTTTTTTACCTCTCTCTCAAGAGGGCAGCCAAAATAGCGTTCCAGATCACTCGGTCGAACGGATCTAGTCGCCCTTAAGTCACACCAGCAGTTAACCACACTTGCCTCATAAACGAACAAGTCCTCCTCCACCGGCTTCTTCAACTTGTGCATTACCCTCTCAGTATCTGTCACTACAGAACAACAGTAATTAGTACACAAGATTAATTCGTTAAACGAATAAATGAGATAAGTACAAAGCACCCTAACGAATTTCACTTACGCTTACTTTTCCGAGACCTAGAGCCAGAGTTGAAGAACGACATATTCTAAGCTTGGTGACGGTTGCCTACTTCAAATTCTAAGTGGGCTTCAAGGGAGGTGAGTGGTGCAAAACTGCATCATAAGGGGGTATTTATACTAAAAATTGAGGGGCTTAGGGTTTCATCAGTCCCAGGCAGCGATGCGCCACCTAGCCAGCGCATAGCTGGCTGGGATTGATGAAACCCTAACGGAGCATTTGACGGTATCAAATCTGATAAGGCAGCCAGCGCTGCGCTTGCTGGGTAGCGATGCGCTGGCTGGGTGGCGCAAGCGCTACCTGGCTGGCGCGTAGCTGGCTGCCAGTCAGATTGTGCTATTTTTGGACTTTTTTACACATTTGGCTACTGACGGTACATATTTTTTAAAATTGTGCTACAAAATTCCCATTCCCCTTACCCAAGGTCCCAAGTTGTATTGCTAATTAGCTCGTATAGATCCACTAAATACAACATAAATTATAGCAACACATTAATTGCATTTTAACTACACGAAATGACCCTTCAACCGAGATATAAACCAATGAAAATGAACCCACAATATGTATCACTCATGTAATAATATAAACTCGTGACTAGTGGACCCTACTTCTCATAAATTCACATTTTTATTAATTCTTCATATTTATAATATACAATATAACTATTATAAAATGAATAATTAATAGAGAATGGATTAATAAAAAATTTAGTGAAATTTTTCTTTTTTAATAAATTTTCTTATAAATTATATTATTTATATACAGTTTTTTTTTTGCGTAGATAGCTCCTTGCGGAGAGACCTAGACAGCCAGCACAAATAAAAAAGGAACATCAAGTCCCTACCCAGGAAGTCATGTCTACCTCCATGATTCCTAGGAGGTTAGTCAGGGCCATGCGAGCCACGTAATGGGCGGCCCTGTTACCTGAACGGCAAACCGTCATGGAGCGCCAAGCAGGAGCTCCTTTTTGCAGCAGCAAAATTTCTTCTACAATAGTCCCTCGTGGGATGGTAAGTACTTGATCTGGCCAGGAGCTTCGTCAAAACTAGATATGCAACTCCTTCAAAGTCCACCTGCATAACCCGGCCCACAAACACCAAATACACGCATCTCGGAAAGCTAACAACTCAAGAACAAATTGATCAACAAAACCTGGATATGAAGGCCTATACGGAGGACCAAAATCGAGCACCATTCTAACTAAAAATAAAAAGAAAAGAAAAAAGAAAAAAAGGGTGGGTGGGGTGGGGGTGGGGGTGGAGAGTTTGATTTAAATGACAGACCTAAACTAGGCTAAATCTTTAATTCTGAATTTGTTAGGTAAAATTGTTATTATAAAAGTAAATATTTTATGTTATTTTGCCAATTAACAACTTCCGATTTATTTTAAATGGTTCTTTAATTTTCTTTTCATTGGTTAATGGTTTAAGATTTAGTTTTCAATCTACTGATATTATTAGTGCTAATATTTGGGTCCAATTTCTCTGGATCAGGAAGGGAAACCCGATTCTACCCCAAATTGAAAAAAAGGTATGATCATTGGCACCATCTAAATGAAAAAAATAAGGACAAAGTGTAATGAAACCACCATGTAATTAGGGGTGGGAAATGGGTTGGGTATGGGTACCCATACCCATATATCGTGGGTACCCATACCCATAATTCCAAAAAAATCATCTTAAACCCCATACCCATATGGGTAATGGGTACCCACTACCCATATGAAATGGGTAGTGGATAACCCACACTACCCATATTTCTCATAATAAAAAACATACGACGAAAAAAGAAAAATACAATCAACTTCAAATCCGACTAATCTTCGTAGCTTATAATCCCATACAAAGTTTCATCATATAATCACGTCTATTAAACCATTACATGAACCGACAATTCCACGGGGATTGGAATTTTGTAGCCTAATTTAAAATTTTATGTACCATCAGTAGCCAATTGCGTAACTATGTCCAAAACTAGCACAATCTGACTGGCAGCCAGACGCCTAGCCATACCCAGCCAGCGATGCGCTGGCCAGACAGCGTACATACAATTTGCCAAGCTAAATGTTGAAATCAAATATGGTTTTATTGCAATTTGGTCACTTATTTTTATCTATTTTACAAATGGATTATTATTATTATTAATTTGATAATATAAGCTGGTCTTGATAAAATAATAATATATAAGCTATAATTAATTAAAGAAATTATATTAGCCGTCACAATCTCTTGAGTTACGGATCCCGATGTCACGTTTGTTGGAGGCACAACAATTCAAAGTTAAAACAACGACAAACGACAAACGTGACATTGGGATTCGTAATTCAAAGTTAAAACAAACGTGACTCGAGGTCACGTCCCGCTGGTCTGGCTATGCGTTGCGCTGGTTATGCACTGATTGATTCAAAGTTAAAACTATTATTGGAAGTCGTTGTCTCCTTCATCGTTGTGCTTCCAACAAACGCGACCTCGGGATCCGTAACTCAAGAGATTGTGACGGCTAATATAATTTTCTTTAATTAATTATAGCTTATATATTATTATTTTATCAAGACCAGCTTATATTATCAAATTAATAATAATAATAATCCATTTGTAAAATAGATAAAAATAAGTGACCAAATTGCAATAAAACCATATTTGATTTCAACATTTAGCTTGGCAAATTGTATGTACGCTGTCTGGCCAACGCATCGCTGGCTGGCCAGCTACGCGCTGGCTGGGTGGCTACGCGCTGGCTGCCAGTCAGATTGTGCTAGTTTTGGACATAGTTACGCAATTGGCTACTGACGGTACATAAAATTTTAAATTAGGCTACAAAATTCCAATCCCCCAATTCCACTGTCAAATGCCAATTTCAAAATAGAAAAGAAAGGTGGCGTGCTCTTCCGCTTTTCGACTTCCTTCCTTTCCATGCTGATGTTGAAATAGGGACTAACTCCAACTTAGACTAAGTCAGCTTGAAGCCTTCAAAAATACATACAGCTGCATATACAATTAAATTAATAGTAAGAAACAAGGTCACTTAATAAAAGGAGATATTCAAGCTTAGTGATATTAAGCAACAAGGTCAGTGACGGTTTACAAGCTTCCCACCCCTAAATATAAGGTCACTTAATAGTGTACAGTGTACAAGCTTGAGTTATTGTTTTTTTTTTAAATCTGAATATGTTATATATTTAAAGAAGGAGCCGAAAGGCTTTGAACAGAAAAACAAAGGGCTCATACAAAAAGAGCAGCAACAAGTCCATGCAAAACACACCTCAAACCTGGAACAAAACCCAGGGGGTGGAGACAGTAGAAACAAAACATAAATACTAGTGAGTTATTGTTAGTCTACTTACAAGCACAAGAATCATAAGTGACATCCTAATTTAGGACTTGGTCCATAGGTTCAGTTCAGTGGTGTTGTGCTAGATGGGCTGGTGCCAAATGCTAATAGAAAATTAATATGGGTATTATGGGTGGGTACCCACTACCCAAAAAATGGGTAAAATCAATCCCAAACTACTACCCGTAGCAGGTTATGGGTACCCATTACCCACAAAATTATGGGTTGGGTATGCGGGTACCCACTACCCCAAACCCAAGTTCCCACCCCTACATGTAATTAAGAAAAGCCAATAATAAAATTGATGTTTAATAATATAATTGGTGTTTAAAAAAATAGAAACGTTGATGAGCTAATTTAGGACTAATGAAATTAAAGTATAAATCAGAACAAAGATGATAGCTTAAATTTTATAGAAAAAGATGAGTAAGGAGTTAATTGATTTCAATTTGCAACGTTACTTATCAAACGAAAATCATGTAAATCAATTTTCAACGAAAGAGGACGCAGCCAAATAAAAAACGTAGCAAAAATTCATTAATGATGACAAATTGTAGTGATTAAGAAACCGTAATTATTCTTCAAAAACCCCTTAATTAGTGTGGTAATAAGAAAAACTTTAAAGATTAAACGTGATTTGTGCCATTAAAATAAAAAAATCACATGATTAGTGCTATAAAATTAAGACAAAATTAAAGATATATACTTTACTAATTCATATTACTTATATTACCCTTCAATTCCATAGCATAATTGGTGATATGTGATAATGTTAATGCAGCCGAAAGAAAGCCTAATTTTATGCAAAATCAACATAAAATTCCTAATTTATAGCATTGATGAAAAATTAATACCAATGAATACTGTCATTAAAACAAAAGAAAATTGTTACATATATAATTAATTTAAAATAATCAAAACATAAAAAATGTACTTACAAATATGTAAAAAGGGAATAAGAAGAAAGAGTAGGCGTAATTTGAGTTTTTTACAACCAAATTACACACAATCAAGCAACAATCATGAAATTACCTAGAAAATGTTTATGCTTACCTTATTGTAGGAGGAAATCAATGAATGAGTAATGTACCAATTTTGATTTTCTTTCTTACCATTTTTGAATTGTTTACCTTTTTTGACAAGGCTTCGTAGATCAGAAAGATTCAAAACCACCGCCGATCACAAATGTCGGACATGTTCATCTTGAAATTTGAAATTGAGACGTCAATCAATTCATTTTGCGAAGAAAGGTCTTCTACAAAGTTAAATTATTTAGAACATTAGAGATTAAACCCGACAATTATTGAAATCGTAACAAAAAGCGTAATCAAGTTTAAAGAAATCTTTTATTAATGATCTTGGATATGAATTGAGAAGATGAGATAACAAATTAATTATTATCAACAAGAGTCGGACTCCAATCTTACTTTGCAAACGACCATCCGTGAACGAAGAATTCACCATATTATGATATTTGTTGGATAGGAATCCAAATTTAATAGTATAAGTCGGTGACTTAACTATAATCAGATACACGTGAATAGCATAACACTATCCGTGAACTGCTTCTCCGAAGAGGAGGAAGATGGGAAGGGATGAGATTGAAACTTTGTGAAAGTAAAATCAGTCCAAGTTCAAAACCTTTAGTCTTGTAACAGCTGCGAAACTGTAACTGGATTCTCTAAAATCTTTATCTACTGCTAGGTTATACTCAACTAATTTCGCTTCCATTGGCCAGTATATGTAATCTACTAATCAAACAAGCAACTCAGAAACTGGGAATCAATGGTACCATGAAATGAGCACAAACCAAGGGAATTAAACATAATATAGTTTAACATTAAAGTATTTATAATTGTATTCATGAGGAATTAATTTGGGAACATTCAACATTTAATGAAAAGAAAGAGAAAATAATTAAATTTTGATATTCTATTATATATATAAAGGGATAAGGGGAGTTACTATCTATATATAAACTTGGATCATAGGTTTTGAAGACTGGTCTTTTGTGGGTCATCTTGTGTTGGGTGGGCTTGTGAGTTGTGAGGGTAAGTTTATGGGCTTGTAGTGTTTTATCTCCACAATTGATGTTGCAAAAACAACCTCGCCCCTCCTGTCATTGTTCCACAAATTTTTTCTTGTGTGCTACGCATTATGTCAATTAATCAATCAACACTCACACAAAAAAAATTAATCAATCAACACTCTTCTATTTCTTTGGGTTTTTTTTGGCTGCCCATTTCACAACCATCTCGCTATGTGCTACTCAACACTCTTCTATTTCTTTTGATTCTTTTCGATTGCCCATTTCACTACCATCTCGATATTTGACATCACTATTTCATATATCTATAATTTTGCTTATGTGTACCTTTGTTTCCTTTCATAATTTTGCTACGATGGTTCCCTAAAATAAGTATAAAAAAATGGTGCTTCGGATTTTTTTGCAGGAACATTAGATTCATGTATTTCACGTTATTACGGGTGGACTCAATTATGAAGTCATGAGTGGGTGGTTTCTGATGAATTCATAGGGCTATACATCTTTGAATGAGTAGGGTCAATGATGAACAATTATTTTAGGGCCCATCAATCAAATACAAATCTGACATTTGCATTTGACATTAATATTAATTTTTCTATTTAGGGTATAGATATACATAATCATGATAAAAATACATCGTGCCATGAAGAGTCATTACGTTATAAAACTAATTAACATTATAATAGGCAATGTCATGTGAACAAGGAGGAGATAGAGAGAATAGTGATGATAACTATAATAAAAATAAGTCGTCACTCGAGAGAGGATACATTATTAGTGGAATTTTTTTCGGTGACAAAGTCCTTACTTTGTCACCGGTACAAAGTTTAATCCCCACCGTTAATCTCATCCTAACTACCTAATTTTTTTTTTCGAGCATTGTACAAAATTACCATTAATTCTACTAATTTTCCCTTAATCTAATCTAAACCATTAGATCAAAATAATAATCAAAAGGTTTATATTAATGCAATATATTTTACTGCAAACTATTGTAGTCACCCTAGTGCGTACGACCGGACCCTCCTCCTCCTCCTCCTCAACTTCATGCCTAGATCTAGTCAGAGTAGTTGAGGACGAAAAAATCCTAGATCGGAATAGAAGACGTAAAAAACTAGATCTACCTGAAATTGAAAAACGGAATAGAAAATAAAATAAAAAATAAAAAACCAAAATAAAAGACAAAAACAAAAACAAAAACAAAAAAAAACAAAAACAAAAAACGAAAACAAAACAATGAAAAATTGGGTTGGTCAGCCACCCATTCGGTCAACCCATTTTTTAGCGTCGGTCGTGGTTGTATTTAGCGTCGGTCAACAATGAAACAACAAACGCTAAAATTTAGCGTCACAAGAATTAGCGTCAGTTTTTTTTTGACCGACGTGAAATTATTTAGCGTCGGTCAATGACCGACGCTAAGTCGCGGTTCCGACCGACGCTAAACACGCGCCTTTTTGTAGTGCTTGTAGAAACTTTAAGTCCCAGAATGGGTCCCGAGTTGAAGTTGTTGAAGTTTCATGATCTTGATAAAGAAGATGAAGAATCGATGGAAGTGGATAGCATAATGTTACCTTGTGACATAAGTGAGAATATGAAGGTTATAAGCTTACATTCGATACCTGGAAAAGACTAGATGATCTTCAAAATGGGAGGCAAGGCGCCGCGGTTTGCAAGGGATGCCTGTTTTCTTTCTTACGATCTGAGAAAGAAGATTTTCAGCGGGTTCGAAATCCATGAATTTTTTCTAGCCGACAATTATAGTATAACATGTTGTGCAGGTTATGTGGAGAATCTTTTACCTAATCGTCAGATTCTGTTGTCAGATTCAGGTAATCTCCTCTTCCTCACCTAATCAACATTCCTTTGCTCTCTCAATTACGCTTAACCAATCGTGATTCTTGTTCTTGCAGAAATAAAAAAATCAAGACCCAGCCGTCCCCGATTCAGAGCTTCTGTCGTCATATTCAGGTAATCTCCTCTTCCTTACCTAATCGCGATATTTTTTCATCGCACTACCGTCAGTGATTGAATTTCTCACATGAAGGCTCGTCGCGATATTTTTCATCGCACTACGTCAGTGATTGAATTTCTCACATGAAGGCTCTGTTTGATCTTAAGTTCTTATTTGCTTGGCATATATGTCAGCTTAAGAGTCACGTCCTTATTTGCTTAGTTTTGGCTCTGAAATTTTATTCTCTGCTGAATTTGTCCATCTTTGGTTTGGATGTATGATAGTATATCTAATTGTTAGACATTAATCCGAAGTTTTTTCCTAGGTAGAGAGATATATGGATTAGACATTAATAGTATATCTAATCTTTGTATTCTGTTGTCATTTGTGATAATTAGTTATTTATCTAATTAAATAATTGACCCCACACCCCCCACTTTCCATAAACGCCGGATTTTTTTTTATTTTAACAATTTAATGTTCAATGTTATATTTTTTTATTTCCCATCCTTAAAATATGGAACAAAATATTTTCATACTCCTATATCCTTCTTCTTCCTTTTATAATTACGTAGATGAATAGTATTACCCACCAAAGCAGCAGCCACCACCATTGTTTGGGTTTATGAACCACCATTGTTGATCATTTTTTTAGGAAGCTGCTATTTGCAGTCTGCGTTTTACTAACGTAGTCCGTATTTTTAACATAAATGGACAACTATGCCCTTGTAGTCCGTATTTACTAACACAGTCCATTTTTACTAACGCAGTTTGTTTTTTGCTAACGCAGTCCATTTTTACTAACGCAGTCCGTTTTTTACTAACGCAGTCCGTTTTTACTAACGCAGTCCGTTTTTTACTAACGCAGTCCGTTTTTTACTAACGCAGTCCGTTTTTACTAACCCAGTCCATTTTTTTTAAAAAGGACAAAACAATTAAAATAGCACTTTAAAAGTTTAAAATAAATTAATAATATTGATAAAAAATACTGCTGAAAAATATAAATATTGAAATAAATTCATAATAATGAAGTAAAACTATATACGTCTAAAAATTTATCTTTGATGAAAAATATTATATTGATTAAAATTATATACTTCTTAAAATTAATAATATTGAGAGAAATTATGTAATAAAAAAAAAGAAAAATTACACATTCAAAACTATAAAACTAAAATACATGATATATCATTAAAATACAAAATAATTTAATACCTTACAAAAATTGAGCAACTATAAACTATTACATATATCTGAAAATATAGATGTTATTGTTTACATTTAGTTTGATGCCCCAAAATACTTTTTCCATAATTCAATTCTATCTGTATAAATAGATTCGAATTGAGTCACTGTTACGTCCTTATTGTACTTCCACAAAATATTGATGGGAGGCATAGGACAGCCATCACGAACATGTATCCGTATGAAGTGGTTTCCTGTATGCAAAATTCATAGAATACCGTACGGTGCAGCACAACCAGGAGCAACACGTAGTGGAAGGTTAGTGGTTGAAGCATCCCACTTACTTTTCCCGTCTTGTTTACAGATACTAACACAGCATATGACCCAATTATACATGGTAGCGAACCCTATTAAGTCAAGTGTATCCATCCAATGATCTGGGCCGCATGGTGTTTGTGTTATGAAATTAATTCTTCTGATGTTATGATCGATGTCGTCGTAGATATTTTGATAACAAGGATGTGATCCTAATTCCGTAGACAACGTTGTCCTCATCAGTGTATAGTGATTTTCATCCCCACGAAGTGCGTGCGAAATAACTCTAAAACCACAATGACCATCCGAAACTGGGTTATACCAATGGTCAAAGTAATCTTGAACAGCCGATGGAAGAGCCCAATCATACTCGAAATCACCTGCATATCCTACATAGTTCATCTCGAGAGGCGCACCATGTTCTAATTTGAAATAAATATTAGTTAGTTCACTCACACACACACATATATATAAGAATTGTATATGTATAGAAAGTCAACCTGACGGAAGATCGAAGGTAGAATATGTAGACCCATGTTGTGTGGACGTTGATCTACTTTGTGATGAAGTCGTGTCAGGCCGTTTGAAATTGGGGGAATTATTTGGCGTAGGGTACTCTTTTCTTGCATATTCCACTCCAGAAGGGTTTCGGCTTGTAGACTTCCTTGGTCGGCCTTTGCGAGTTTCATTTTCTACTGGGTCCTCAAGATCTTCATCTTCGGGATGCAATTGTTAATGTATGGTTTCAGCTATGATTCTTCGTAATGATGGATCAGACGCACGGACTCCTTCGGAGAGACTATCTAGATGATCAAGATCTGGTTCTAGCATCGAACCCGCTTGGTTGTAGCGTGATGTTCTCCAGAACAAATGTACATCCTACAAATGGACTCGTTGACCTTTGTGATGCAGATCATGCAGTTTGCAAGCACATAATAAGCCATGTGTTGTAACAATTGTACAACCACACCTTTCATTCAATCCTACACCAAGGACCACACCCCTGTCATACTCTTCGTGCATCAAAATGATAGCATACGTAGCCACATGACCAGCCAAGGATGAAAACAGGCGACCGTGATTGGAGGGTATGTGAACGCTGCATGATTGCTCCAACGAATTCTGTATATCAACATGTTGCCCCTCCAACAAAGTGTGCGTACGTTTCCAAACAGTATCCAATGCAAGTGCAGAGTTAACTAAACACAATTTTAAAGCAGCATGAGAAGACTCAACCCTTGAAGTAGTAGTGTTTCCAAAGTGCATGACCTTGTTTGTGTAACACTTGACAAACTTCTTAGAATGCGGCATCCATGTATTGTTTAGATAACTAACCATACCTGGCCATGTTTTCTGAAAATCTTCTCATCCGCTCTGAAATTCAACATCTGTACTAGCTTCCAACACATCTTTCCACCATCTGTTCTTGATATTTTTTCCCAATTGCCCATCTTTTACCATATTCTTCGCTCTCGTTTCCACGACATTCGAAATGCGCCATATGCATAACAAATGCACTGAGTGTGGAAATGTCTCCTTAATTGCGGCAAGCAATCCTAACTCCCGATCGGTGACGATAACTTTTGGTACTGAATCTTCCTCCACCAACATCTTCAACTTCTCTAAGACCCATTTGTAGCTGTCAATTGACTCATCCTTCGTGATAACATATGCAATAGTAAAACTTTTCCTCACTAGTGTAATCCCAATCAACTCGGCCAATGGGTAGCCGTACCTATTAGTCTTGTACGTCGAATCCAGTAAAACCACATAAGGATATGCTCGATACAATTTCACTGCCTCCGGATGAGCCATAAAAACATGGGTAACAGAAGCAGATTCAACACTTTGGTAAAAAAAGACCACATACTGGTGTTGAATAGCCAATGCCAACATATGTTGCGTGTGATTTCTCCCCCCTCTTTCTGATGACCTCAATTTACATGTAGCGTTATAAATCTGCTTTATGGCTTTCAGGATTTCGTACATGCATTCCATGTCTTATCTTGGACGGCTTTACTTGAGAAGTATATTGAACTCGTATATATTTCAATTGATCATCATCAATAGCAGCCCGTCGCCTGTGTCCATCATGATAAATTGTTGGTTGATGATTGTGTGTTCCTCTGATGACGGTTAGCAAAAAGTTTCCACGCATCTCCTCATTTATCTTCAACATAAATGGACATCCACATTTCTTCGTAGTTGTATGTTTCCGCTTCTTAGCTCCTTGATATGCCTTACTACCTCGGTATTTCCCAGCTCTGTCACAAGTAACGTAGAAATAAGCTAGACCTGTCCCTAATAGTATCTTTTTACCCACCTTGACCAAGTTAAAACCCATTTCCAATGCAATTGTGTTAGCCCAGCCAAATGCAATATCATGAGACTCGAAGATTTCCGCGGTTGTGAACAAATGTGAGTAATCAATATTATGATTTTCTACCTGCATAATTGAAGCAAAAAAATTATAAAAAAATATGAAATTAAATCACCAATGCTAAATAATAATATAAAATACACAAAATCTATGATATACCTCTTCTACATCATTAGGATTCTCTTCTACATCATTTGGATTCACCGGTTCCATTTCAATAACTTTTGTACCTTGCTTGAGAAAATAAATAATAATGTGTTAAGATAAAAATTATAAATAATTTGATAAATATAAAAAAATCACCCAAAAATAAGTTTGAAATTGATAATATTAAAATGATAAAAAATACTTGTTTGGACGCTCTCTAGGAAACGCGAAACGCTCTGTCGGTTCTGAGAACTGTTCCATTGGAGTTTTCTGCGAAGCAAGTTTTCGATCGTCGTTGATCCGGCTGTGGGTGCGCTCCAGTCGGGATACGGCGGCCGTGACTCTTTGGTAAGGATACCTGGTATCTGAGCATTCTTCGCGATTGTTTCGTGTTCAAGAGAAATTTCTTTGAGATTTGTAGTCGGATTCGTCTGTGGCGATCAGAGGTTTGTTGAGCTGTCTTACTGTGGGTGCGCTCCTGTAAGGAGTTCCGAACCGTCTGAGTCGGCGGTGACCGCCTAGCGGTTCTGCGTCCGGCGATCTAGTGTTTTGATCTGTTCTTCTGTACTAGCGATGACTGAGAAAGGAGAATCGTCGAAAGCTATTGTCGTTCCAGCGGGGCGGGAGACTCGCTCTTGGTCAGAGGTGTTATCGGATCCATCTAAGGATCTCAAGTTCATTGATATTCCGGAATCGGCACGGGCTGGAGGTATTCTGAAAATCCCTAATTCTGTTTGGGAGAAAGGGTTTGAGAGATTTAGGTCTGCTATTGTAGCGCAGTTTGTGGGGAGACCTCCGCCTTTTCGTGTTGTCGCGCAGTGGCTAATCGATTGTGGGGCTACGAAGGTCCGGTAACGGTGTCGAAATATTGGATTCCTGTTATCTTTTTTAGTTTAATTCGGTAAAACTGTGTGATTGGGTTCTCTCTCGATCATGGCATATCCACAACTCTGGAATGCTCTTAAGGAGGTGGGAGAAAGGAATCCAACCACTGGATATGTCACCTACTAATACTCCGGAGTGTATAACGCTCACTAATGTGCCCCCTGCAGCAATCACTCTAGAAGGGATAAGCTGGTTAACTAGCATGCTTGGGAAACCTTGGAAGAATTTTATTAGAGAAGGGCTTGATGTCAAGGTATGTGTCCTTAGGGATGCAGTTGTTCCTTGTCCTGAGTCCCTTGTTATTGAATCAGAGGAAGGTGAGTCCTGGTGTTTAGGTATAATGCGTGCAACAGCTAGAGATTACAAAGGGACGAAGAAGATATGGTCCACAAAAGGTGGTGGGACTAAAGCTGTTCAGACAGAGAAGGAGAGTCCTATGCAGCCCCCTGAACAGAGAAAGGCTAATGCGGTAGCTCAGGTTACTCCTGAAGGTGGTGGAAATATTCAGACTGAGAAGGAGGGTCCTATACGGTCCCCTGAGCAGAGGATGTCTAATGAGGTAGCTCAGGCTACTCCTCTTATTGAAGTTGAGGAGCAAGCTAATGGTTTGGCAGGTGATGTGCCTGAGAATAGTAGAATGTCAAAACCCCTAAAAAGGAGATTGGAAAGAAAGAAGAAGAAATCTGCTCAAAAAGCATTAGACAGATTCTTTGAATAATGTGGTTACTCCTGTTGGTGAAGGAGGTATTCTCACTGATGACACTTGTTTGCTGAATGCTAAAGGAAGTGGAGAGAAAGAGGGTCAATCTGAAGAACCTCTTTTGCCAGACACTCCTATTGAGTTGGAGGCTTTAGAGGAATCTCTGGTAGAGGAAGAGGTACTGCAACATGGCAGTATGGAATGTGTGATAAGGAAGTGGACATCAGAAGATGAGTGTGATGCAGTAGAGGGGGAAACTGCAAGTAAGCTAGCAAAGTCTGCTGAGCAAGTTGCACAGAGGAGGGAGATGCCTCGGAGTTTTGTGCAGAAAGTATCAAGCATAAAAACAAGGCATAAAAATAAATACAGATGAGAGTATGGACATGGAATACAAGGGGATTTAATAAAAAAAGTAAGTACAATGTTGTCTCTTATTTTATTAGTAAGTATAATATAGATATTCTAGCCATCCTTGAACCTAGGGTGAGATTGTCTAATGCCATGACCTTGTATAAAGAAAGATTTCCTACTTGGAATGTTGATTTTGCTTATGAGGGGGATTTAGGGAAGATTTGGCTTCTCTGGAAGCAGGATGTCCCTTTGAGAGTTATAGAAAATAGTGGGCAATATATCCATGTCAAGGTGGAAATTGGCTTGTCCTTTTTATGCTACCTTTGTATATGGTTCAAATGAAGCAATGAGCAGAAGAAGATTATATACTTCACTGCAACGGATAAAAGGTAGAATAGATGGTCCTTGGATTTTGTCAGGAGATTTCAATCCTTTTTTGGATATGTCAGCTGCAGTGCTCCCTCCTTCGTCTTATGAAAGTATGGAAGATTTTAAGGACTGTGTTTAGTAGTTGTGAGTTGATTGAGCATGCTGCTGCAGGGCCTCATTTTACTTGGATTAATAATCGATCGAGGGGTTGGTTTCTAGGAAGTTGGACAGGGTGTTAGTAAACATTGGCTGGCAGATTGCTTTCCCTGATAGCAAGGTTGTGGTGATTGCTTCGACTGAATCAGACCACTGTGCGCTGTTTATTAACAATGAAAGAAATGGTGGTCCTAACCCAAAACCATTTAAGTTCTTCTCTTGTTGGATTCAGAATATAGAATATAGAGACATTGTGAAAAGAGTTTGGGATTCAGATGTGCAAGGAAATGACTTCTATGTGATTTTTGAAAAATTGAGAAGGTTGAAGAATGCCTTGAAAGATCTTAACAAAAGATGCTACTCTGATATTCACTTGAGAGTTAAGGATAAAGAGCAGGAACTATTGGATATTAAGAATAGGCTTTATGCTTCCCCTTCTACTGCGGACATGGACAATTTGAAGACTTGTAAGATGGAGCTTGATCAGTTGCAGTTGGATGAGGAAAGTATGTTACGGTAGAAAGCAAATTTGAATTGGATCAAGCTAGGTGATCAAAATATAGCTTTCTTCTTCAATCATGTTAAAGCTAGGCACTCTATAAATACCATCAGGCAAGTTAAAGATTAAAATGGTGTAATGGTGGATTCGCAGGAGGAAATTGCAAAAGTAGCAGTAGCCTTCTATAAGAGGCTTCTTGGTGAAAATACAGCAGTGCAGACGACTTGTTATGACTCTCTCTTGACTCTAAAGATTACTGAGGAACAGGCAGCAAACATGGTTTCCCCTGTTTCGAGGGCAGAGGTAAGAAAAGCCTTATTTAGCATTCCTAATGAAAAAGCCCCCGGGCCTGATGGCTATAATGCCTTATTCTTCAAAGATAGCTGGAAAATCATTGAGAAGGATCTACTGGCTGCAGTTATGGGATTCTTTGATGATGGTAAAATGCCTCCCTATGCCAACTCGATTTATCTTGCATTGATCCCAAAGAAGAAGAATGCAGAAGATATGGGGCACTTCAAACCTATTTCTTGCTGTTCTGTGATCTATAAGGTAATATCAAAAATTATGGCTAATAGGCTTTCTGTGGTTCTTCCTCATCTTGTCAGTAAGAACCAAACTGCTTTTATCAAAGGAAGGAATATTGGTGATGGGATTCTACTAGCTCATGAACTGCTAAGCACGTACAAAGCTAAAGCTACCCCTAGGTGTGCAATTCAAATTGATCTGCAAAAGGCTTTTGCCTTCGTTGAATGGAGTTTTATTCTTGTTGTCCTGACTGCTATGAAGATTCCGGAGGTTTTTGTTAAATGGGTCTCAGCTTGCTTGAATGCCTCCAGAATCTCAGTAAACATCAATGGATCATTAAGTGGATACTTCCCTGCAAGAAGAGGGTTTAGGCAGGGGGTCCCATCTCCCCCTTCCTATTCGTGCTTTCTATGGAGGTTCTAAGCAGTCTATTTGCTCGTTCTATTGAGGAGAAAAGGTATGCAATTCACCCGCAATGTAAAGGCATCAGTTTAACTCATTTGAGTTTTGCTGATGACCTTCTAGTGTTTGCAAAGGCCTCTTGTGATGGAGTTAGGGAGGTTACTGCCATCCTAGAAAGATTTCATCAGCTTTATGGATTGAGATTTAACTCAGAGAAGAGCAAGATTTATGTTGTTGGATTAAATCAGGAGGATAAAAGGGTTGTTATTGATACTTCAGGTTTCTGCAGAGGAGAATTGCCTTTCCGATATCTTGGAATCCCTTTAACATAAGGGAAGCTAAGGCGTAGTGACTGCAAAGCCCTCTTAGATAAAATTACCAACAGAGTAACAGATTGGAAAGCAAAAAAGTTGTCATATGCCGGAAACTTCAACTTATTGATTCAGTTGTTACAGGTACGTTGAATTACTGGATGAGTTCTTTCATTCTTCCTACTGAGCTGATTAAGGATGTGGAGACTATATGCAATAAATTTCTTTGGGGAAGCTGGATGGAGGGAAGTCGAAAGTAGCTTGGGGGCAGATTGCCAAACCAAAGAAAGAAGGGGGTGTAGGTATTAAAGATTTCCGTAGCTGGAATGTGGCAGCTGTGATCAAGCATTTGTGGCAGCTACTTATGCGTGCGAGATCTCTATGGGTGGCCTGGGTTAATAGATATCGTCTCAAAGGTGCAAGTATCTGGGAATTTAATTCCGAGACAGGATCTTGGCACTGGAAGAGGCTGATGAAGATCAGGGATGTAGTCAGCCCGCATGTGCAAATGGATGCTGATGGAGACCTTCTCTGGGATGGGAAGCGAATGAACATGTTCAAATTAACAGAAGTCTGGAACTCCATTAGGCCAACTGGTGAGGAAGTGGACTGGTATGATGCTGTTTGGTCTGGATACTCCATCCCAAGAAGAGGAGTAGTTGCCTGGATTATAATAAACAGAAAGCTAATGACAGCGGATAGAATCAAAAAATGGAATGTTGAGGTTGATGATACTTGTGTTTTATGCAAGCAGGGAGAAGAAACTATAGACCATTTATTTGGAACTTGTAGCTACGCAAGGGAGGTCTTGGACAGTCTATTCCCAGAGCTCTCCGGCCAGAATTTGACACAGTCAGTTGCTAGTATGATGGGATGGAGCCTTCAAAGTCCAACTTATAATGCAAAGCGGCTGATGTGGAGAGTTGCTATATGCAGAATCTGGATAGAACGTTGTAAGAGGGTTTATACAGGGGCTAAGGTGCCTTCGGTAGGCCTTGTACAGGAGATTAAACAAGAGATCATTACCTTTGCTCATAGGCATAAGTTTGAGAGTAGTATAGGCTCAATTATTTAGAGGCTTATTTGTTTTGAGTAGTTAGTTGTGGATTCTTGTACAGCTATTCATTGCTTTTGATGATATAAAACCCTTCTTATTCATAAAAAAAAATTGATAATATTGAATAATTAAATTTTAAATTTAATTTATAAATATATCAAATTTTTAGTGAAATTCATGAGCCTACAAATAGGCCCACCTTCTACTTATGGAGCCTCTAAATAAGCCCAACCATATTAGGGTTAACTCTCCTCTTCCCTTCCTCATATGAGCCAACTCCAAACCTTTCCCTACTCTCATAATTCGGCTGCATCTTCTCTTCTTCTTACCATAACCGCTTCGGCTCCGGCAGCCTCGCCGCCTCGTCTGTTCTATTGTCTTCTTCTTACCGTCATCGGCTCTGGATCCGCAGTCACAGCCTCCATAATCGCCGCCTCACCCTTAGTCTCCGCCTCCGCCATCTTCATCCCTTCCATCATCGGTTTGCCTTTGCTGGATCAGTCCTCGCCGCCTCATCCTCCTCCACCTCCGTCGGATCTGCCTTTGCTTCTTCAGTCTTCGACTCAAAATCCGCTGGAGCCGCCCTTGCTGCCTCTGCCGGCTATGCCTCCACCTCCATCGGCTGCTGCTTACAATAACGAGATTCGATCTTTGAGGGAGCAAGACGTTTGGAATTGAGGATGATAGGATACGTTTTGAATCGTGCATATACACATTCAGTGTACTCTATTTCGTTGAGGTCAGTTGATGATACCATAAACTATCCGTCCTCTGTTGATGTTATTTGAATGGTGTTTTCGTGTAACAGAGGAGCTGCCGCTGAAAGATGCTCATGCTCACTGCAGATAAAGATCGAAGAGCTCCCCGAAGTGGAGAGGGCGTTTGTACACCTCGATTACGAGTGCACTCACAAGTCGAATAGATGATGTATAAATGATTAGAGGAATTTTTTATAGCCGAATAGTGTGCTCTGTTCTGAGCTGAACACCATGATTTTCTTTTATTGATTATTATAGGAATTCATGAGTATAGATGATTGTTAGATGATGTATAGATGATGTTTGTTCATGGAGAAAGGAAGCAATTAATCGTCTTCATTATTCATTAATATATGGGTTTTACTTTAAAGAGCTAATTGTCTCAATTATTCGTTAGTTTTGGATACGTTTTCAAGGGATCTACTACCATTAGGACACCCATTAGAGTCCTCATATTTGGACACCCCTTACAACACAGATTAAAAGGTAGATCTAATGGCCTAAATTAATCTGGACAAAATAGTAATCTGAAACTCCTATATATTCTAAATCATTTTAGGGTTTCACAACCCTAATTCTATTTTACATCTCTCCCTTCAAAGCTCTGCCGTCGTGCTCTCGTCCCGTCAGCCGCCGCCACTCCGCGCGCCGCCCACGTCGTCGCCAGCCCCACACCAGATTTGCCCGCCAGCCTCACCATCATGATTGCGCCATTGCCCCCGCCGCCATCCTCGACGTCACGCCAGCCCCACACCAGATCTGCGCCAGTCTCGCATCATTAGATCTTCCGCCAGCGCCTGCGCCACCCGACACGCCAGCCCCACACCAGATCTGCCGCCAGCCTCGCCATCATTAGATCTGTCGCCACTTGCGCCCGCCGCCATCCTCGATGTCGCCGCCAGCCCACACCAGATCTGCCGCCAGTCTCTCCATCATCTGATCTTCCGTCAGCCTCGCCGCCGCAAACCCCACACCAGATCTGCCGCCAGCCTGACATCATTAGATCTGCCGACGTCCTTGCCGCCGCCGCCAGCCCCACACCACACCAGATCTGCCGCCAGCCATCTACATCTCTGCCGCCTCAAACCCTCGCCAACTTTATATTCGGTTTATAGATCTGGGCATCCTTTAATCCGTTCGGATATCCTTTAATCCGTTCGGAGATCCTTTAATCCGTTCGGAGATTCGGCCATCTAGATCCGACCATCTAGAACCAGCCATCTACATCTTTGCTTCTTAGTTTCTGGTCATTGGTTATTTGTAGTGTTCCATATAGTTAATTATGGAACATGTTTGTAGTGTTCCATATAGTTAATTATGGAACAGGTATTCAATATTATTGTTCCATTTTCAATTTGATTCAAGGTTTTATGATTTTCTGTGTTCCGATTTGGTTACAAGGAACAAAACCGATTTTAAACACGTTCCATTACTTTTGAAATGGATCACTGTTCCGGAACAATAAAATAAGAACTGTTCTAAAATGATAAAAGAGGAACAGTTCGAAACAATTTCCACAAAAAGTGTTAGAAACTAATCTAAAATAAAAATCACCGGAGATACACAACAAAAACCGGCGAGCATAGTGAAGAAGATGAAGAAGTAATTAAAAAAGATAATTAATTTAATCATAAATTAAATGGAGCAAAAAAAGGAGCAGAAAAAGGAATAAAAATCAGTCATGTAACTGGAAATCTGAAAATTAATAAACAATAATTAAAGATCTGCAATAAATAAAATATTGAAATTACCCTTATGTCCAATTAATATAGGCCTTCCGATCTTTAAGATTAAATCTTACGGCTCTAAGAGGTGTTCTCATATGGGGACACTTTGGGGTGTCCTAATGGTAGGATTTCCCCGTTTTCAAGATGTTCCTAATTGTACCAACACATAAGAAACACTACAATATTCAAGAATATAGTTTACGGATGTTCGGAAAACCAAACAAAAACACAATATTAACTAACTTAGAATCCAAACAATGGTATTATAAAAAATTTATAAATAGACTTACCTGAATGATTAGATGAATGATGGACTTGACAAAGAATTAAGAACGATTTATTCATTCATTCGTGAAGAATCTCTATTTATTAACAAGTTTATCCTTTTCCGTTTATGTTTAGGATTTGTGTTATGTTATCTTTTTAGTTTAGGTTTTGGATTTGTGTTATGTGATCCTTTTTAGTTTAAGTTTTGGATTTGTATGTTTGAATAATTGATATAATCTAAATTTATTTTTCATTTTTACTAACGCAGTCCGTAATGACTAATGCAGTCCGCCTTTTACTACACGCAGTCCCTCTTTTACTACACGCGGTCCGTAATAAATATTATTTTTAATTAAGGGTATATTTGTCCATTTATGTTAAAAATACGGACTGCGTTAGTAAAACACAGACTGCAAATAGCAACCCGCTTTTTTTAATGGATGTACCCGGTTCGAGTTCTCAAGTCAACCAACTTTCTTCCGCATTTTCTTTTGATCTAAATAATTCACCGAGTGATCATTCCCTCGATGTTGAGTCAACTTGATGAGGAAAGGGAATCAATACTAGTATATTCACAATAATATACTAGTATTGAATCTATCACAATTCACGATAATCGCCATATTCAAACATACTAGTACTGTGAATATACTAGCAGATGTTTGTAGAACTACCTATTGGGTAATTACGATAGATAGTCACTAACGTTTTGCTCGATATCAAGAAGGTCATCAGTCTATTAAACTTATCGCATATGTCACCGATTTTTGAACTTAGCAGCTGATAGCTGCAGTTTTAGCGTATCAAATAACTAATCTACCAAGGCAGACTAGATCGTATTCGACTCGAGGTTTCTTCTTCTTGACTACTCAAAGAAGCTGACAATTTATTCAGGTTTGAACACGTTGTGCGTGGTGTGAGTTCCACGACTTCTAATCTAATGAACAAAGAAAATAAAAGACAGAAAAGTAAACGGTTGACTAACGAGAAGATAGACGAACTTAGACTTTGAATCCCCCTTCGTTCCCCAGGGCATTGGCAATCAACAGATCAGCGGATTTCGATTCTCATTCAATCAATTACTAAGACACCACCATAACTCCTTACCCTTAGGTTTAAGACCGGCGAACGTTCGCTCTATCTGTTCTAACTACCAAGATTAACTAGCCGCCCGGGTACGGTCGCCTCTCGCAACGACTTAATTAACTGGTGCAATTACTAATGATTAATGAGTTACTCTTACAGTGGATTAACCCTAACCGGTTCCTACGAAAGGCACGCTCCAATTATAAGGTTAATTGTTCAATTCGATGTTCTAAAGTAAGGCGAGCGTTCGCTTCTATCCTTAGCTTAACAAGAATCTAATCTAGGTGATCAATCCAGACAAGAAACATGAACAATGAAGAACAAATCAAACATGAAAAAGAACTGATTGAATTTCGAATCTAATCACCGCCGATCCGTGACCGCTTTAAAGCCCTGGGTCACTTAGGGTTCATCTAATCTAAGCTCTACAAGTTCAGTTACTCATATCAGAAACAAGAGAATCAAAGGCAACAATGAAGATCATCATACAGAGGAAGAACAGATAAGAACTGAAAAACCTAATTCTGACGACTCCCGCGAAGTTTCAATCTCCTGGAACTTCAACTTTAAGCTCCGAGTTCTCCGAGGTGAAGGATGGCGTCACGATCTCTCCACGGATCTTCGAACTCTCTAAACTCTATCTATCGACCCTAGAGTCGGCTGACTCTCAAAAGTCTGATTCGTGAAAATATGAATAATGATTTGTGTGGTCTCTCTGTCTGCCGGCTGCCTCTATTTAAATAGGTACGATTAGGTTTCCAATACAGCGCCGGATTTGGAAGGAATTTTCGCCGAAAATATCAAATAATTTTCGGCGAAATCTTTAGTTAAAATCCCCTGTGTGATTTCTTCTAGGATTTTCGGCGAAAACTTAAGGAAGTTTTCGCCGAAAACTTCAGTGTATATCAGCCTGTGAGTTTCTGAAGGTATTTTCGCCGAAAACTGTGTAGTATTTTCGGCGAAAATATTGTGCTGGGCAGTTGGATCTCGGTTCTGACTCTGGTTTGATTTCTGGTTCGATTCCGGTTCACTCCTTGAGGTCTTGAACACGTCCGTAGCTACATAAATGATGGCGGAAACCTGTGCTTTCACAAAAATACTAGAAAACCATCAAATAGACCAAAAAAGGGCCAAAGTAACCAAATCGGTAGGAAATAGGGTAGTTGAGTGAATATTCGCTATTTTACCCCTAAAACCACGTTTCAAGCAAGGAAATGTCGCTTAAATGAGGCTGATAATCACGTCAAATCGAGTGTCATCAATACCCCACACTTAAGCTTTTGCTTGTCCTCAAGCAAACTGAAGTAGAACACACTCAAATTCACAAATGACACGAGATTAAACCGAGATTCAATTCTAACAATTTGGTTTAGACTGTTCCACGTAGAAAGAGTGACCTACACATGCAAGAACATCAACCAAACAAGTTTTCGATCTCACTAATTTCTGCACACTTCAAGTAGTGGTTTTAACAAAGCTCGTTTCTTGGCAAAACAATTAATCATAATTAACCGACTACGATAACACCAATTCTAATGAGAAAAGACTGTAAGCTCTAGCCATGATGTGGACGCAGAGGTAGGAAAAGTGACGTGGCTATTGACTCGACTTCATCCGTTTCTAGATCTGTACGTTACATGTGCTAGCTAGGACCGCTTTTTAACAACAATTTCGTTCAAGCTTCAACTTATTCCTTCAATTTATTTACTGCATACTAGTGCTCGATACCAAACACTTCACTTAGGTGTTGGACCTGCATAGCTCACAGTATTTGTGCCTTTGCTAGTGCTCAACCCGAACACTTCACTTAGGTGTCGGGCTTGCCTAGATTTTTTTTCAGCACTTTAAAGAACTTTACATTGATTTGCACAACTCGAATTTCACCACTCAAACACTTGATTTATCGATTTAACCACTTGATCCTAGCTAGTTATAACTTTTTACACGAGATTTCGAATTGGATTTCCATTTAATCTCAAGCCACAATCACAGGTGAACAAATATGGAGTGAAAAACATGGGAGAAGCTAGCATATATCATCTTAGAACGGTGTTATCGAGCTTTGTTATTAACAAACCAATCAATTCAATTAATTCAAGTTTCAACTACTGAAGTGATTTATGATCTGTTCTGACCTAGACTCATTTAATATCAGTTTCGACACGTTGGTTACAGGTTCTAAGTGGAACAGTCTAGACGTCATTGTTCAAAATTGAAGTCAATTTAACATCAAAAGTCAAGAATTGAGCAATTCTATGCAAGAGAAATTTTAAAATTGAACCACGGAATCACAGAAAATCAAACAAGATCCTGCATAATCCTAGAATCCTACCCCACACTTAAACGGTTCTGTGTCCTCACAGACTAAACTAGAGTAGAGAGATACGAAGAACCTGTGACGAGATGGTCGGTGTAGGGGATGAACACGGAGCGTCCGGAGCAGAGCGGAGTAGCTACTCAAGATCCTACAAAACAAAAACAACAAAAAGATCAAAAGGATACCGGGACAAGTGTCCCGGATCCACACAGAATAAAAGTCGAACAAAGAAGGTTAAGGGGAATTTTGAAAATATTTTGACTCTCTTTAAGTGGAGGATTGGGTGGTTTTCAAAATAGTTTTCGGCGAAAATAAGAGGGTGTTGTCACGAAATTTAGTTCAAATGCACTGCCGGTTTTTCAAGTGTGTTTTCACCGAAAGTAACCATATGTTTTTGCCGAAAATAAGCGTTAAAATCACTGCCTGGTTTTCAAGTTCAATTTCGCCGAAAACATTATAAATTTCGGACCGAAAATATGAAACAGGGAGGTTCAGTGAAAACCAAAAGGCGATTTCGCCGAAAATGAGGTTGAATATTCGCCGAAAATTTTGAACTACTCGGGTGAAAATATTTTCGCAAATCCGGCAAACTTCAGAAAATCACAGTTAAAATCCACAAAAATTGGAACGACCTCAATCAACTTGCGACTAACACTACGACACGCAGTCTACACACGAAAAATAAGAAAACAAACAAACTGACACTTTTGGCTCCCCCGAACCGACTCGAACGACGAAAAAGACTGACTCAATAATTCAAAAAAAACGGACTCCAGCCGTGGGTTGCCTCCCACGAAGCGCTCTTTTTAACGTCCTTGAGCCGGACGGTACCTGTTAGGGACCCCAACTTAGGAGTTCCTTGAAGTCAATCGTCTTCTTCAAGGTGTGCGGTTGAGTGCCATGTAGCACTCCAGAAGGGTGATGTGGCCGGTAGTGCTCCAGTAGATCGCGGTTCTGTTTGGATGACCAGTTCTTCTTGAATTCTCCAACCGGAGGAGGAAGGAGGTAGTACGGCGCGACATGATCAATGAGCTCCATCTTCTCTACAGGTTGACTCGGCGGAAGTGTAGGTGAGGGTATCTCCTCAATCTCTATGTGCTCCTCTTCGGCTTCAACTTCAAGATGGATTGGCTCTATGTCTTCATCAACCGCCACCGCCAAGGATTCTTCTAGCTCATGATAGTCATGGACGGGCTCATCTTCTTCTTCGAACATCTCCTGAGCGTGTTCTTCAATTAATTGATTTGGTTTCTCGAGCTTGATGTCCGTCGTGAGACGAGCTTGTAGTATTGCATAGATATCATCCAAGGCGGATTGGGTTCCCGACGAGCATTGTTGATGTTCATGAACTTGAAGAAGGATCTCTTGGTTATCTCTAGCGCCACTTTGATGCTCTTGTTGGTGTATCTCTTGGTGAGCTTGTAGCACTGAAAAGATATTATCAAAGAAGGAGTCAATTCTCGCCGTTTGTTGTTGTTGATGATGTAACAACTCTTGATAATCTTCGGGATATGGTGCTTCATTGATGTACCGCTCTCGGTACCGGTCATCCCACCTGTAATCCTGCATAATCAAAACTCAAAAGCACTACCCAGGTAAATCATGGAAATATGGAGGAAAATTAAATGGTAAGGCGGAAAGGTAGAAGAATAATTTGCCAACTCTTCTTTCAAACAATTAGAAGAGTCCCCGGCAACGGCGCCAATTTGATAGCTGCAGTTTTAGCGGTATCAAATAACTAATCTACCAAGGCAGACTAGATCGTATTCGACTCGAGTTTCTTCTTCTTGACTACTCAAAGAAGCTGACAATTTATTCAGGTTTGAACACGTTGTGCGTGGTGTGAGTTCCACGACTTCTAATCTAATGAACAAAGGAAAATAAAAGACAGAAAAGTAAAAGGTTGACTAACGAGAAGATAGACAAACTTAGACTTTGAATCCCCCTTCGTTCCCCAGAGCATTGGCAATCAACAGATCAACGGATTTCGATTCTCATTCAATCAATTACTAAGACACACCATAACTCCTTACCCTTAGGTTTAAGACCGGCGAACGTTCGCTCTATCCGTTCTAACTACCAAGATTAACTAGCCGCCCGGGTACGGTCGCCTCTCGCAACGACTTAATTAACTGGTGCAATTAGTAATGATTAATGAGTTACTCTTGCAGTGGATTAACCCTAACCGGTTCTACGAAAGGCACGCTCCAATTATAAGGTTAATTGTTCAATTCGATGTTCTAAAGTAAGGCGAGCGTTCGCTTCTATCCTTAGCTTAACAAGAATCTAATCTAGGTGATCAATCCAGACAAGAAACATGAACAATGAAGAACAAATCAAACATGAAAAAGAACTGATTGAATTTGAATCTAATCACCGCCGATCCGTGACCGCTTTAAAGCCCTGGGTCACTTAGGGTTCATCTAATCTAAGCTCTACAAGTTCAGTTACTCATATCAGAAACAAGAGAATCAAAAGCAACAATGAAGATCATCATACAGAGGAAGAACAGATAAGAACTGAAAAACCTAATTCTGACGACTCCCGCGAAGCTTCAATCTCCTGGAACTTCAACTTTAAGCTCGAGTTCTCCGAGGTGAAGGATGGCGTCACGATCTCTCCACGGATCTTCGAACTCTCTAAACTCTATCTATCGACCCTAGAGTCGGCTGACTCTCAAAAGTCTGATTCGTGAAAATATGAATAATGATTTGTGTGGTCTCTCTGTCTGCCGGCTGCCTCTATTTAAATAGGTACGATTAGGTTTCCAATACAGCGCCGGGTTTGGAAGGAATTTTCGCCGAAAATATCAAATAATTTTCGGCGAAATCTTTAGTTAAAATCCCCTGTGTGATTTCTTCTAGGATTTTCGGCAAAACTTAAGGAAGTTTTCGCCGAAAACTTCAGTGTATATCAGCCTGTGAGTTTCTGAAGGTATTTTCGCCGAAAACTGTGTAGTATTTTTGGCGAAAATATTGTGCTGGGCAGTTGGATCTCCGGTTCTGACTCTGGTTTGATTTCTGGTTCGATTTGGTTCACTCCTTGAGGTCTTGAACACGTCCATGGCTACATAAATGATGGCGGAAACCTGTGCTTTCACAAAAATACTAGAAAACCATCAAATAGACCAAAAAAGGGCCAAAGTAACCAAATCGGTAGGAAATAGGGTAGTTGAGTGAATATTCGCTATTTTACCCCTAAAACCACGTTTCAAGCAAGGAAATGTCGCTTAAATGAGGCTGATAATCACGTCAAATCGAGTGTCATCAGCAGCGCACATGTTTTCCGTCCTCTTTCGTCCCACTTTTCCGTCTATAGCGCCGAGTCATCTTTCCACGTCAGCCCTATGCTGACTCCCTTCCGTTGTAAACCGAGGAGCCGACTCGTCCACTGGCCCACTCGGTCCAACCAGATACGTCCTAACCGGCACACGTGCACTACCGGTAGCCCGTTTAGGCGGGAGTGTATGCCTTCGGACATTGTGCCCGTTGACACGTGTGTGGAGGGAAGTCAGTTGGAGTGTCAAACCGGATATAAAATCTGATTGGATGCGATTGGCGAGCGTGCTATGATTTCATTATTGCAGTAGACTTCTTTCCTCAGCCGCATCTGCGAACAATGGCCGGAGAGAAATTGAGTCTGATACCGCCGACGAAGAACGGTATGCGTTCACTCTCATTTACTGAAACTGTGAGTTCCTTTTACGATTTTGAGATGCTAGGGTTTCTTTTGTCATACTCAGGGGCACAAAGTGTTCGATCAGAAGAAGTAGACACCAGGCAAACAAATTTTTTTTTCGAGAATGAAGACATCTTGTGTAGGTGCGGCTTGCAGGCCGCCCGTCGAATTTCCCGCACTTCACTGAACCGGGGAGAAAGTTCTTTGGGTGCCCACTTTTTCCTAATGGAGGATGTGACTACTTCATTTGGTACGAGGTCAAAGTAGCAGCCCTGGTGGAGAAGGAGGAGCTTGTTCGGATGGTGGAGGATTTGAAACTTCAAGTCCGTCAATTGCAGGAAGAGAATATGCAGCTACACCGCTATGGCGAGCCGCAAATGTCCGCAACATCTGTTGGTCTTGAGGCTTGCACTGGGAGCAACGAGTATGATGTTGTGGCACAGTTGGAGATGTTGAAGTATAGGGTTGGGGTCGTAGAAACTCATGGCTGTGGTTCAGACAATCACCGCTGAAAATAAGCAATAGAAGGATGTTACTTTTCCCTGTGTTAGGCGATGCTTGTCCTAGTATTTAGGGGTATGTTACCTTAGTATGAAGAAGGTCATTAGTGTATGAAACTTATCGCATGAAAGTCCCTGCTTTTGGAAATGAATGGGCGATGCTTGACTTAGTATCGTGCTACATCTTTGAGTTTCATAAACACGTAGAGGGATTTTCTTGCAGGACAAAGTACGAAATCAAAATAATATTACAACCTGGGCGTAGAATATCCATGTAGTAAATACACCTGAGGAAGACAACCAAATCCAACTACTACTGTCCCCAAATACCACCTCAAAAACTAAAGCGTCCAGCTTAACACCACGCACACATCGTCCCCAAAATGAAAGCATGGAACACATCGTCCCAAAACGAAAGCATGGCACACATCATCCCCAAAACAAAAGCACCACAACTATTAGCATTCCCCCACAAAAGCATGATAATATCCTACAGCCCTCAGTTTGGGTACTGGCAGGTCAGGGGCCCTAAGTTGGGGGCCATTTGATGGCTCCCACAGCCCTGGATCATTCAGCGGTTTGATAGTGTAGTAGTAGGCCATGGAGTATGTCTCCTTGCGGTAGCAATGGTCCACATACGTGGCTAAGCTCTCCTTGTTGTGTGAAATGCAAGATAATGCATGCTCGCAAGGCAGACCGGACAGTTGCCATAACCCGCAAGCACAACTGTTAGATCCCAAATCAACGACAAAACTACGTTCCTTATGTCTCACCTCATACATACCGTCCCCATTGAATAGAGGGAAGCACCACGCAGCCTCCTTTTATCGTTCCCTTATCTTTCTCATCGGAATTGGACATATCCCATTCGGGCCCAGACCATGAAATCTCAAGCGGTTCACTTGAATTCGCTTCATCATTTTGGTCCTGAATGTAAGATTATTGCAGTAGTTAGATGTATTTAGTTCATTATTGATACTTCGTGACTATTATGAGTAACAGAAACAAACATTTGCAAGTTGAGTTTACCTTATGCACTCCAAACAAGACAGGATCGGCAGATCTCTTGCCTCCAGGATCCATCGATTGAAGCTCTCGCAATGGTTGTTGAGGGAGAACTCACAAGAGTTTACGTTGTCGTAGAAGAATTTACACCAAGTTGTTACACTCCTAGCTTGCATCCAGTCCAGTGGTGTTTCTTGTCCTTCCTCGTACTTCTCCCCGACTGCTCTCAGCTTGTCACACGCAACGGAGAAGGCACGGTGATACGTTGCCTTGCAGACATCCCAAAATAATGTTCTCAAGCCGGTTGACCGGGAGAACTTTCTAGAGAAGTCAACATACATATGCCTAACACAGTATCTGTGTTCTGCGAATGGGAACCGCCTCTTCAGTACATTCATAAGACCCTGGGGGACGATAATAGAACACTATTTGAATATCACATAAATGTACTTAGAAGTACTTTCATGACGGCAATGTGGAACTAAATGTACGTTAGTACTGTGGTGTTAAAAGTGTTACCTTTTGTCGGTCGAACATGAAAGTCCACCTTGGGGCATTGGTGATTTCGAGATCAGCGGCCAAGAGCTCCATGAACCAGCCCTATGTTGCTTCATTCTCCCGTTGAACTACGGCCCATGCGATTGGGAAGATGCCATCATTCGCATCAACCCCAACAGCAACCAGCAACTGCCATCCGACCAGACATTTGAGGAAACAACCATCCACCCCAATGAATTTTCTACACCCGACCCGAAATCCTCTCTTTAATGCGTCTAGGCAAATGTAAATGCGTTTGAAGGTGAGAACATCATACTCTATAGCGACGGTGGAGCCTGGGTTCGTTCGTTCCAGTTCCTGCTTGTAATCCATTAGTTTGGCAAACTGGGCGTTGCCTTCACCGTGAATGAGCTTCAACGTGAGCTGCTTATTTGGTACGCCTTCATCGGACTGATTATCAACCCTATATCAGTGATGACAGTATGGACGATATTCCTGAGTGACCACAAAGGATCCACGCTGATGACACTCGATTTGACGTGATTATCAGCCTCATTTAAGCGACATTTCCTTGCTTGAAACATGGTTTTAGGGGTAAAATAGCGAATATTCACTCAACTACCCTATTTCCTACCGATTTGGTTACTTTGGCCCTTTTTGGGTCTATTTGATGGTTTTCTAGTGTTTTCATGATAGCACAGGTTTTTGCCGTCAAATAAAGTAGCCAAGGACGTGTCTAAGGCGTTGGAACCTCGAGGAACCGCACCAGAATCGATCCAAAGAGTCAATCAAGTCAATTCAAATCCTGCCCTGATTTACACTGCAGTTTTCAGCGAAAACCCCCCGCGAGGTTTTCGGCGAAAACTCAAGAAGAAATCGGTTGAGTTCACAAAGAGATGGTTTCGGTGAAAAGTACAAGTTTTCACCGAGAACACTAATGTCCGAAAATCACAGGAGAATCAGCCGACGGAAGTAGCAATTTACAAAGAAGTTTTCGGCGAAAACTCATGAAGTTTTCGCCGAAAAATCCTTCACAAATCCGGCAACTTAGGGTTTAAGTATAAATACTTAAACCGGCGGCCCAAATGGGGGACGACAAATCATTATTCATATTTTCAGAAATCAGACTTTTGAGAGTCAGCCGACTCTAGGGTCGATAGATAGAGTTTAGAGAGTTTGAAGATCCGTGGAGAGATCGTGACGTCATCCTTCCACCTCGGAGAGCTCGGAGCTTAAAGTTGAAGATCTAGGAGATCGATGCTTCGCCGAGTCGTCAGAATTAGGTTTTTCAGTTCTTAAATGTTCTTCCTCTGTATGATGATTTCCTTTGTTTCCTTTGATTCTTCTGTTATCGTTGTGAGTAGCTAAACTTGTAGAGCTTAGATTAGATGAACCCTAAGTGACCCAGGGCTTTAAAGCGGTCACGGATTGACGGTAATTAGATTCGAAGTTCAATCAGTTTCTCTTTGAAAGGTTGTTTTGTTCTTCACTGTTTATGTTTCTTCTCTGGTTGATCGCCTAGATTAGGTTTTTGCAAGCTACGGTTACTCTCCAGATGTTGTCGCTAGACGTAGTCCCTAGACAGTTCCCTGCTTGACGCTTAAACCTGTCTTCCTTGATCACCTAGTTTTGATTCTTGTTAAGCTGAGGATAGAAGCGAATGCTCACCTCTCTTTAAAACATCAATTCAACCAATTAACCTATTCATTGGAGTGTGCCTTTCGTAGGAACCAGTTAGGGTTAATCCACTGCAATAGTAACTCATAAATCGTTAGTAATTGCACCAGTTAGTTAAGCCGTTGCGAGAGGCGACCGTACCCGTGTAGCTAATTAATCTTGGTAGCTAGATCGGATAGAGCGAACGTTCGCCAGTCTTAAACCTAAGGGTCAGGAGTTATGGTGGTGTATAGAAACCGATTGAATTAGAATTGAAAACCGCTGGTCTTGTGATTGCTGTTGTATTGGTGATCTAAGGGGGATTCGAAATCTAAGCTCGTCTATCTTCTCGTTAGTCAATCAACCAATCTTTCTGCATTTAAATTTCATTTCATTTCACCTTGCATTCTAGTATAGAAGTCGTGGAACTCACACCATGCACTACGTGTTAGCCTTGAATAAAATTGCCAACATATTTGAGTAAGCAAGTAGAAGAGACCCGTGGAATACGATCTACCCTAGCTTCTAGCTTGGTAGTTATTTGATTGACTGCTTTACAACAGTTCATCAAATTGGCGCCGTTGCCAGGGACTCTTCTAATTGTTTGAAAGAAGAGTTGGCAAATTATTCTTCTACCTTTCCGCTTACCATTTAATTTTCCTCCATATTTCCATGATTTACCTGGGTAGTGCTTCTTAGTTTTGATTATGCAGGATAACAGGTGGAATGACCGGTACCAAGAGTGGTACATCAATGAAGCACCATATCTCGATGATTATCGAGAAATGCTACATCAACAATAACAACAAACGGCGAGATTTGACTCCCTCTTTGATAACATCTCTTCAATGCTACAAGGTTACCAAGAAATACACCAACAAGAGCATCGAAGAGGCGTTAGAGATAACCAAGAGATACTTCATGAACATCAACAATGCTCGTCGAGAACCCAATCTGCCTTGGATAATATCTCTTCAATGCTACAAGCTCATCTCACGACGGACATCAAGCTCGAGCAACCAAAGCAGTTAATGACAGAAGACGCTCAGGAGATGTTCGAAGAAGAAGATGAGCCCGTCCATGACTATTATGAGCTAGAAGCATCTGATGAAGAATCCTTGGCGGTGGTGGTTGATGAAGACATAAAGCCAATCCATCCTGAAGTTGAAGCCGAAGAGGAGCACATAGAGATTGAGGAGATACCCTCGCCTACACTTCCGCCGAGTCAACCTGTAGAGATGATGGAGCTCATTGATCATGCCACGCCGTACTACCTCTTTCCTCCTCCAGCAGGAGAATTCGAGAAGAACTGGTCATCCAACCAAGACCGCGATCTACTGGAGCACTACCGGCTGCATCACCCTTCTGGAGTGCTACATGGCACGCAACCGCTGGCCTTGAAGAAGACAATTGACTTCAAGGAACTCCTAAGTTGGGGTCCCTAACAGGTACCGTCCGGCTCAAGGACGTTAAAAGAGAGCGCTTCGTTGGAGGCAACCCACGGTTGGAGTCCGTTTTGAATTTTTGAGTCAGTCTTTTCGTCGTTCGAATCAGGTTCGGGGGAGCCAAAGTGTCAGTTTAATTTCCTTTCTTTTGATTTGTTTTCGGTTGGTCTTTGAAAAAAAAAGGGGTTTACATAAATTTTCGGCGAGAACTAAAAGTTCTCGCCGAAATACTTCCTCAAATTGCAAACAAGAGCTTCTCTTTTATTTTTGCCTATTTTCGAAGAAGTTTTTGGCGAAAACTTCTAAAATTTTCACCGAAAACTTGTGTCTGTTCAAAAAATCAGTTTCTTTTTCTCGGTCCGATTCCAACGCATACTTGATCGTCCAAATCGGAGCTTTGTAGCTCTGGTTATCCCCGAAACAAGCTTTTCACGTTTTTGGCCAACTCCGTCCATTTTCTTGAGTCGTGTCTAAAAGGTTAGTTGTTGGGTTTTCAATTTCGAATCTTTTGACATGTTGATTGTTGAATTTTGACGAGTTTAATTCTGGTCTACCTCGTTTTGCGTGCCTGCTGTTTCGGTGTGATTTTTTTCTGAACTGATTGAGTTTAGTTGATCTAGATTTCTCTAGGAGTGTCGTGCCGTGAATTTGAAAAAAAAAGAGTCAAAATATTTTCAAAAATTCCCCTAAACTTCTTCGTTTCGACTTTTATTCTGTGTGGATCCAGGACACTTGTCCCGGTATCCTTTTGATCTTTTTGTTTTTTTTTATTTGTAGGAACTTGGGTAGCTACACCGCTCCGCTCCGGGCTATCCGTGCTCATCCACTACACCGACCATCACCTTCCAGGTTCTTCGTATCTCTCTACTCTAGTTTAGTCCTGTGAGGACATAGAACCGTTTAAGTGTGGGGTAGGAGTCTAGGATTATGCATGATGTTGCTTGATTTTTTGTGATTTCGTGGTTCAATTTTGAATTTCTCTAGCATAGAATTGCTCAATTCTTGACTTGTGATGTTAAATTGACTTCAATTTTGAACAATGACGTCTAGACTGTTCCACTTAGAACTTGTAACCAACGTGTTGGCACTGATATTAAATGAGTCTAGGTCAGAACAGATCATAAATCACTATTGTAGTTGAAACTTGAATTATTTGAATTAATTGACTTGTTAATAACAAAGCTCGATAACACCGTTCTAAGATGATAAATGCTAGCTTCTTTCATGTTTTTCACTCCATATTTGATCACCTGTGATTGTGGCTTGAGATTAGACGAAAATCCATCTTGTGTAAAAAGTTATAACTAGCTAGGATCAAATGGCTAAATTGTTAAATCAAGTAATAAGTTGTGAAAATCAATGTTAAGTTCTTTAAAGTGCTGAAAATCACAGCTAGGCAAGCCCAACACCTAAGTGAAGTGTTCGGGTTGAGCACTAGCATAGGCACAAATACTGTGAGCTAGGCAGGTCCAACACCTAAGTGAAGTGTTTGGTATCGAGCACTAGTATGCAGTAAATCGATGGAGAAAGTTTGAATCTTGTTAGAAATTGTTGTTAAAATCGGTCCTAGCTAGAACATGTAACGTACAGATCTAGAAACGGATGAAGTCGAGTCGATAGCCACGTCACTTTTCCTACCTCCACGTCCGCATCATGGCTAGAAGCTTAAAGTCTTTTTTATTAGAATTGGTGTTATCGTAGTCGGTTAATCATGATTAATTGTTTTCCCAAGAAACGTGCTTTGTTAAAACCACTACTTGAAGTGTGCAGAAATTAGTGAGATCGAAAACTTGTTTGGTTGATGTTCTTGCATGTGTAGGTCACTCTTTCTACATGGAACAGTCTTAACCAAATCGTTAGAATTTAATCTCAGTTTAATCTCGTGTCATTTGTGAATTTGAGTGTGTTCTAGTTCAGTTTGCTTGAGGACAAGCAAAAGCTTAAGTGTGTGTATTTTAATGATACTCGATTTGACGTGATTATCAGCCTCATTTAAGCGACATTTCCTTGCTTGAAACATGGTTTTAGGGGTAAAATAGCAAATATTTACTCAACTACCCTATTTCCTACCGATTTGGTTACTTTGGCCCTTTTTGGGTCTTTTGATGGTTTTCTAGTGTTTTCATGATAGCACAGGTTTTTGCCGTCAAATAAAGTAGCCAAGGACGTGTCTAAGGCGTTGGAACCTCGAGGAACCGCACCAGAATCGATCCAAGGAGTCAATCAAGTCAATTCAAATCCTGCCCCGATTTACACTGCAGTTTTTTGCGAAAAACCCCCCAGGTTTTCGGCGAAAACTCAAGAAGAAATCGGCTGAGTTCACAAAGAGAAGTTTTCGGCGAAAAGTCCAAGTTTTTGCCGAGAACCCTAATGTCCGAAAATCACAGTAGAATCAGCCGACTTAGGGAAGCAGCAATTTACAAAGAAGTTTTCGGCGAAAACTCATGAAGTTTTCGGCGAAAACTCCTTCACAAATCCGGCGACTTAGGGTTTAAGTATAAATACTTAAACCGGCGGCCCAAATGGGGGACGACAAATCATTATTCATATTTTCAGAAACCAGACTTTTGAGAGTCAGCCGACTCTAGGGTCGATAGATAGAGTTTAGAGAGTTCGAAGATCCGTGGAGAGATCGTGACACCATCCTTCCACCTTGGAGAGCTCGGAGCTTAAAGTTGAAGATCCAGAAGATCGAAGCTTCGCCGGAGTCGTCAGAATTAGGTTTTTCAGTTCTTATATGTTCTTCCTCTGTATGATGATTTCCTTTGTTGCCTTTGATTCTTCTGTTATCATTATGAGTAGCTAAACTTGTAGAGCTTAGATTAGATGAACCCTAAGTGACCCAGGGCTTTAAAGCGGTCACGGATTGGCGGTAATTAGATTCGAAGTTCAATTCAGTTTCTCTTTGCATGGTTGTTTTGTTCTTTACAGTTTATGTTTCTTCTCTGGTTGATCACCTAGATTAGGTTTTCGCAAGTTAGAGTTAGTCGCCAGATGTTGTCGCTGGACGTAGTCGCTAGACAATTCCCTGCTTTGGCGCTTAAACCTGTCTTCCTTGATCACCTAGTTTAGATTCTTGTTAAGCTGAGGATAAAAGCGAACGCTCGCCTCTCTTTAAAACATCAATTCAACCAATTAACCTATTCATTGGAGTGTGCCTTTCGTAGGAACCAGTTAGGGTTAATCCACTGCAATAGTAACTCATAAATCGTTAGTAATTGCACCAGTTAGTTAAGCCGTTGCGAGAGGCGACCATACCCGTGCAGCTAATTAATCTTGGTAGCTAGATCGGATAGAGCGAACGTTCGCCAGTCTTAAACCTAAGGGTCAGGAGTTATGGTGGTGTATAAAAACTGATTGAATTAGAATTGAAAACCGCTGGACTTGTGATTGCCGTTGCCTTGGTGATCTAAGAGGATTCGAAATCTAAGCTTGTCTATCTTCTCGTTAGTCAATCAACCAATCTCTCTGCATTTAAATTTCATTTCATTTCACCTTGCATTCTAGTATAGAAGTCGTAGAACTCACACCACGCACTACGTGTTTAGCCTTGAATAAAATTGCCAACATATTTGAGTAAGCAAGTAGAAGAGACCCGTGAATACGATCTACACTAGCTTCTAGCTTGGTAGTTATTTGATTGACCGCTCTACAACGGTTCATCACACGCGGAAACGAGAAAGGTACTTGTTGGCCAGAAATGAGGGGTTCGCCACTCTGAGATCCTCCTCCACACCACAGTTGTGCTTTGTGTGGCCGAAGATAAGCCTGATAGAGTCTTCTTTTTGCTTGTAACTGGCGAAGAGCCAGAATCCACATTTGCGGATGCATTCTGCTTTCACACAATTTGTATCATTCACTGGAAATTGGACCCCCTTCGTTGCCGGATTGCATGTGAACGACAAAATGTTTTGAAGTCTCCGAGACTGTCGAACTCTGTTCCAATCACTATGTCGTCATCAACAATGTCACGATCGATATTGAAATGGGGAATACTGATTATCCCCCATTGTCTTCTTCTTCTGATTCCCACCCAGTTTCGTAGAAGAGTTCACCTTCGTCCATGACGTCCTCTGTGTCACTTAACCCATGCCCATTGCCACTGTCTTCTGATTCATTCTCTGACTTGGCCGGCTTATTACGTGGGCCGTGTCTGCTAGGTCGTTTGACTTGGTCTCCCAAGAAGTCGTCGAAACCCAAATCTGACGCGTCGTCCGATGAAACGTAATCCAGCTCTTCATCATCTACTGTGAAAGATTCATCGTCTGAGTCTGTGTCGTCACTGTAGACGTCAGATTTGTATGAGTCTTTGAACCCCAGGAGGCGGTTGCTGTCGTCTGAGTCGTCGGAAGTATCATCGAAATCGTCCCGGTTGCTATCCCAGCCGGTACCCCTAATAGAGCTTGTTTCAGAGTCGGTCGGTCCTTCGTACGCATTTGCAGATGGACCATGATTTCCTCCGGCCGATTCCCACAAGAACTCAAGTGTTTCCCTCTCCTCTGACTCATTAACCTCTAGGATGTTTGGAAAATTGAAGAAAATGTCGTCGCCAGAGATGTGTACATTCTCGGATGAATTGGTTGCCACATTGGGTGTGGCCACTTCCTCCTCGTTCACTGCCGAGGGGTTTCGATTGCCACTTCCTCCTCGATGACTGCTGCCGGAGGGGTTTCGATGACCACTTCCTCTTCATTCACTGCCGGAGGGGTTTCGATTGCCGCTTCCTCCTCGATGACTGCCACCGGAGGGGTTTTGATTGCCGCTTCCTCCTCGATGACTGCCACCGGAGGGGTTTCGATTGCCACTTCTTCTCGATCATTGCCACTGGAAGAGTATTGACTGCCACGTCCTCTTCGATGACTGCCACCGCAGGGGTATTGACTGCCACGTAGACCTGCTGTTCGCTGAGATATTGTCTCCCCCACTCCACTGAATCATCAAGGTTCTTCCCAGAGGCGGCTCTATGACAGACTTGCTCTTACTGCTGACCTCATTTGCAGACGTCAGTTCTCCGAACTCATCAATCTATACACCTCCACCAGGGGGCTCAGTTAGGTGTTTGTACAATGACATCGTCACCTCAAACATCCTTTTCCACGCCTGAAAATGGGTCATCTTCTTCACGTAAACCTTGATAAGATGAGCTTCGTCCAGATCGTTAATGAATCCCCGAATGTCCTCCTCACACTCCAGTGGCTTCAATCCATTTTCAATTTCTTTCCCAGGAGAAAGCCACAGGTACTGGTAGTAATCCCCTTCTACGTTGACGCTCCGACCCATGGCGGTTAGCTCCACCATCGAAAAGAGGTCCGAGTCAACGTCATCGAAGAATGTCGTCTGCCCGTAGACGTAACCCTCTGGTTGCAGAACACCTTTGTAGTGCATCTCTATCGTCAGTCTCCGGCTTCGGTCTGCATCGCCGAACACAAAAAAAAATAAACCATTTCAAATTCCATGCAAAACCTAGACTACATCCACTGATACAATATGATTTCACTATAGTGTCCCCACGATGAACCCTCATCCCAGCAAACCCTAAAAAGCCAAGGCAAATATCTTACCATTGTCGTATCTGGGGGCTCCATGGCCAGGTGGTCGAAGCCTCCACATCCCCATGCTCAACTGTACAGAAAAAGTAGCGCCCACTTAAAAACAACTCTGGTTTATCCACATACGACAACCAATCCAGGAGAAATGAAAAAGCCTTCATTCAAGTTACCGATGTGCGGTCAGAGAAGTCTTCGACGGCGTTGTGAAACAGTGCCTACAATGTGTGCTCGTTACTTGCCGATGATGATCTGATCAACGATGGTGACTGTTGGAGAAGAAGGAGGAAAGGAACAGCGGAGCACCGGTGGTTCTAGAAGGTGGGAAGGTAGTGGGTGGTAGACGGTCACTATCCCCTCTATCCAGTAATTACCACACAACTTTATCGGCAAACGTGTCGGTTAGGACGTATCTGGTTGGACCGAGTGGGCCAGTGGATGAGTCGGCTCCTCGGTTTATAACGGAAGGGAGTCAGCATAGGGCTAACGTGGAACGCCGACGTGGAAAGATGACTCGACGCTATAGACGGAAAAGTGGGACGGAAGAGACGGCAAACATGTGCGCTGCTAAGTTCAAAAATCGGTGACATATGCGATAAGTTTAATAGACTGATGACCTTCTTGATATCGAGCAAAACGTTAGTGACTATCTATCGTAATTACCCCTATAAATCACACAAACCAATAGACGAACCAAGCTCAATTAGCCAATTTCATGGTTCAAATAGAACGATCGATGACATAGTAACACAAACAAATGATTCAGATGTCCATTACCTAGAAGGCAAACACTTCTGCAGTTGTGCATTTCATGAAATTCAAACAAAAACCTAGTAAAAATATCTTTGAGAAATGGGACATGCATTTGTGCAAAAAAGCATACTAGTACTACAGAAATACAAGTATTGTACATATACAAGTACTGAATCCACCACAATACACAATAATCTCAATCTCAAACCTATTCACAAACCCTAGTAATCAAATAATTGCAATCATTGTAATCAAAATCGTAGTCTTAACACTTCTCAATAGTTTGAAAACTGATCTCGATTGCAAATAAATAGCAGTAGCGAGTTCAAAAGCCTGTGCCTGCAACAGAGATCGAAATCGAGAAGAAAGAGGAATCAGCCTGATAGAGAGACATGTAAGCACAAAAAAGAGGGGAGGAACGGCTTGGTTGCTTATCGTGTGTCTTCGTTGACAGAGGAGCTTGGATGCCAACCCTCGCTGATTGACGGCAGAGGGACCAACTGCAGCGACAAGGGAACAGAATAGCGGCGGCGAGGAAAATGATGAACGACGGCGAGGGAATGAATGGCAACAAGGGAACAAAGGAGCGACGACGAGGGAAAGGATGAACGACGGCGAGGGAATGAACAAAGACAAGGGAAATAGAGGAGTGGCGGGGAGGGAATGAAGGACGCAAGAAGAGGAGCGGCGAGATGGAACAGATGATCGGCGGTGAGGGAATAGAGGAGTGATTGGAGCACGATGGAGATGGAGGGGAGCGGTTGAAAGTTACCTAGGTTAGTGGGGCGGCTGGGTAATTATAAAAAAAAAACCAATAATAAACCCCCTTAAATACTAGTAATATAGACCGTTAGATTAGATTGAAATAGATCTAAGGGCTAGGAGTGAATTTTGTATAGGGGAGAAAGTATACACTTTGTCACCCACCGTTATTAGTCATCTCTAACTCATTAATTATTTTCACCTTCACCTTTGTACATGGACAATATTTAATTATTCTATTTTATGTTTCTTTTATTTTGTTTGAACCTCCTTTTGCTAATATTTTCATTCATTATAATTATGATTTTCCTATATATATTTTCATTTTCATTTTGTCAATTGTATTACACTAACACAGCATTTCATGCATTTCTTACAGGAACATAAAACTATATTTGTCAACAATATGGTTTATATTCACTTTTATAACAGAAACAAAATACTCAAAACTACCATTACTTATCCTCTAAAACTTTCCGCTGCATCGAGCGGGTACTTCTAGTAAAAAGTAAATGGTGATGTGAAAATTTGTGAGAAGGGTTTTAGCCCATGTGTCAAAATTAAATATACTATGTCACTGTTAAGATTATTAAGACTTTTGAAAAATGGTCAATACTCAATTTAATGTCGACATACAACTTCAAACTGATTAGGGAGGGGAATTTTGAAATGTGTCTAATTTTCTTCACACACATGGTATTGAACTTGTATATCTTGCATGTACGTATCAAGAGCAAAATGGTGTTGTTGAACGCATAAATCGAGTCATTGTCAAAAAGGGACTAACCCTCCTTGTTCAATCTTCTCTTCCACGTTGTTTTTGGGAACATGCTCTTAAAAGTGCCACCAATATATCTTCATAATTGTACCATCACTCTCGTTCTTCGATTTCAATTCGCATATCAACTGCTTTATAAAGCAATTCCCGGTTACACCTTTCTCAAAACTTTTGGGTGTTTGTGTTATCCCTTTCTTCGTCCTTACAATTCCCACGAAATCGATTTTCGTTCTCTACCATGTGTCTTTCTAGGGTACATCTCTTCCCACAAAAAATATATTTATTTTGACAAACCCACCCCGTGTATCTACATTTCACGACACGCAATTTTGAACGAGGATGTTCTCCCTTGCTCTTCTTCCTCCCCTGCGGTAACTTTATCTCCTAAGTCATTTTCACCATCTATCCAACCCAATATCTTAGAGTTTGTTGCGGCCTCATCAGCAATACTAGTCACTGCCCAACCTAACATCCCTACCTCTTCTTCACCCTAACATCTTATTAGAGTATGTGTAATGTGCACTAGGACAAGAAGTGCAAGCGACAAATATGAATTAGACCTGAATTACCTGCACTAGGATAGGTAATGCAGGCGACAAATATGTCATTATGCCTGCACTAGGACAAATTGCTTGCACTAGTACAACTGGAACTGATCAATGTCCAACCATTTGTAATGGTTGGAAACTTCCAACTCTTGCAATCAACCATTAGATCATCTTTAACTCTTTGACTGATCCAACGATCGAAGTTGGTAACGGTGGTATTTAGTACATTCCACACATAATTTAATAATCATATTTATTTTTAAATCTCAATACCTTTTCGGTGATCAACCAGCGAGTCTCTGGCCAGTTGTCGGAGACCGGCCACCTCTCCGGTGACTTTTTTGGTGAGACTCTAGCGACTTTTCAAGTGACTGGCCAAACTTTGACAACTTTTCCAGCAATAACTAGTTAACTAGTTAACATTTTTCCCTGACAACTAGTTAACATGATGTTTTTACTAATAACTAGTTAATATTATTTTTTACTAGTAACTAGTTATTTTAAGTTGATAACTAGTTATCGGCACTAGTTACCAGGTTATTCTACTAATAACTAGTAAACGATTTACCATGATTAGTTAACTAGATTTTTTTGTTAACGGGTTATCTAACTAGTTATGTTATTTTTAACAAGTTAACTATAATTAATTAATTAACTTATCAAATTAACTAGTTATCAAAATTAATTGACTTGTTAACTTATCAAGTTAACTAGTTAACCTAATAAAATAAGCAGAGTTTGGTGGGTGACAAAGTCTATACTTTGTCCCCTATACAAAGTTGATTTTTAGCCGTCAGATCTCCCTAATTTAATCTAACGGTGGATAGTACTAGTATAAAAGAGGGGAAAATTACTGGATATTTTTTACCACTAGCCTAGGGTAAACCACCCTCCACTACCTCTGATATCGGGAAAATCAAACCCACACCTCCAGACGGCGCCGGCGATATCATCTGGTCGTCGTTCAGACGACTCCCTCCGAATCCACCTTCCTCTTCCGCAAAGCAGTCACCGACGGTTTGTTACTTCCACTCCGCAAAGCAGTCGTCGGTTCCCCTGTTCTCCCTGTTCCATCAATCGCGGTCTCCTCAAGACTGACGTCGGTGCCGGCGGTAATCAACCATTTTCCTTGCCGCCGGTAATCACTTTAGTTTTACGCCGCCGACATTCCCCTATTCATTCTAATATTGTGCCTTTGCTCACTCTGCAGTCGATCGGTGAGGCAAAAAAGGGAAGCTCCTCTGCCGACGAAGTCAATAGGTAAGCTCCCCCGCCATTGTTGGGTTTTTGTTTTCCGACCCTTAGTACTAGTATCTGTCAATTACTAGTTTGTGTTGAATACTAGTTGTTTCATACGACATGTTATTTGCGAATTGAATTTCAGTGTTTTGTGGTTTCGAATGTGAATGCAAGGGTTTCTGCGTGGGTTTGAATGTGAATTGTGTTTCCTGTTTGCTCATAGTGTTTGTATGATTCATGCACTGTGATTCATTCGTTGTTCAATTGTGATTCCACCTTGCTGAAATTGTTTTTCAAACCACTTAGTACTAGTATATGTACCTTACTAGTTTACATTGTATACTAATTATATTGTTGTATTTGGGAGGGTGTCTGCAAAGGTTTGAATGTGGGTGTTTTGTAGTTTCAAAGTACTTGTGTTGTTTTAGAACTAATGAATGTCTGATTCCTCGGCGATGAGATGGTTTGATTACGAATCTGTTTGATCATCATGAAATGCCTACCTGAATATGATTTTGCCTTCCAAGTAATGCACATCTGAGTCATTTGGTTTGTGTTGCGATGTCAGTAGTTGTTAAATGGGAACTATGAAAATTTCCTAATGAGCTCGTTTCGTATGTTTATCAAACACGTGAGAAACAGGAAACAATTACCATGAAACAAATGAATCACTGTCATCACTTAGGAAAACAGGCAATTCATTATTTGCTTTGTGTTTGTTTCTCCCATTCCTTATTCCTTTCACTTGGAATACTTGTATCTATAGTATACTTGTAGGCTCATAGTACTAATATTTTTTTGACCATGTTCATGAAAGCATGTTGTTCGAAGTTGGAAACGTGCATAATATATAAGCCTCAGTACTAGTATTGGTTGTTTATTGTTTAATTAGCTTGTCTATTGAATTATGATGTTGTGATTGTGTTTTACAGGGTCTCTGTACGGGCGAAATTTTAGCAAAATTGGAATTGAGAAACAAAGGGTATATATATGGATTTTGTTGGAAGCTTTACATATAATAACTAGTGCATGTAGTTAGATAGTAATGATGGATGATAGATTGACAGAACAGATGCTAACAATTGCAGCAGCAGGAGTTAAAATGGTTAGTAGATATTGAAGGAGGTCTTTGTCTAATGATAGATGATGATGATCTTGATAAGTCATTTCAACTACTTCCTCTGCCAACAAAGCAAATAGATAGTTAGAGGGAGAGAGTGAAAAGTAATGTTAAAGAAAGGTTTTGGGTTCATGTAGTAATAACATAGCAGTACTATGTTTCAGGTGTTTCTTTTCAGCTGGATTTTCTTTCACTTTCAATGAACTGGTTTCTATAAAATACTTGTAGGCTCGTGGTACTAGTATGTTTCAGCCTAGTATCGGTACTTGTTTATTATTTCATTAGCTTCTTTATTGGATTATAATGTTGTGATTGTGTATTATAGAGTTTGTGTAGCCGAATGTTTATCAATGTATCTGATATAATGTTGTGATTGTATATTGCCCATAATGATAGAGCTGGATGTTTAACATCTCAGATGAGAAAATTGCCAAGCTTTAAACACTTGGTTTTTTAAAGAACACTTGGCTTTAATGATCTGTGTTAATTTTTCCTTCATTGCCAATCTTTAAAAAATTCTTTAACAATGACTTTAAACATCCCAGTGGCTTTTAAAAAGAGAAAACACACCGTAGCCACGCAAGATTCTTGTTCATCTAGCGTCAAGATTGCATCCTCATCTGGTTCAAATATAGCATCAACATCAGGGGAATGATCACTCAGAGAATTATTTAGATCAAAAAGAGGTGCGGAAGAAGGTTTGTTGACTTGGAACTCGAACCGGGTTCATCTATTACAAAACTCGAGAGTCAAATCAAACAATGCGGGTTTGAAAAATGACAACTCTAATTTTAATGGTGTATCCGAATTTTAAACAATGAAAGTGATGATGTAATTATAAGAGGAGGAAGAAGAAAGGATTAGTAAAATTGTTAAGAAAATATTTGGTTGCATATTTTAAGGATGAGATCTTTTAAAAATTATTATAATAAATTAACCATTAACTAAAATTCTAATAATAAATTAACCGTCGGTTATAATGTGGGCCACCATTAAAATTCGGACATTATGTGGCAATCGTGGGGTGGGGGTGTTTAATTAACATTATTAAATTAAATTAGATTATTAATTAGGAAGTTGAGATGAAATCAATGGTTGAGATTAAACTTTGTATAGGTAACAAAAGAAAGACTTTGTCACCGAAAAAAATTCCCACCACCACAAACAATAATAATCATTATCATCAACCATTGGGCAACATCATTGCATAAATCATTATAAAATAACACCAAGCAATTGCACAGTTTACACCAATCAATTAAATATATGTTATGGAAGGCTTATTATTTTAATCAACAAAAACATTATGTGAAGACACACTAAGATTTCTCATTGTGGACGACCTTAAATTCTCCGGCAACTTACCGCCGCCATAAATGCTCAACCTCCTATTAGAAGCATTATCTTTATCGTTGATTTAGGATTATCTTAACCGGCATAGAGGTTCGATGCGAAATGGGGGGTGGGGGATATTGGGGGCACGCGCCACCGCTCAATCATTGTGATTAGAGATTGAGCCGATCGATCGATTGTGTTGTCTTCGACGATGAAGATGATGACGACGTTCTGCCTGCGATGATCAGAGACTAGAACTACGATGAAGGGGTGGAGGGGAATTTGTATCGGGTGTTGACATCATAGTGAGTAGTTGCAGTTACTACGGCGCGGTTGTGGCTCTCTAACTAGGGATTTGGAGTCTCGCCTACCGCTTGACCGCTCCGATGAAGATTCATGGCGAGGAGGGTAGCACTAGGGAGAGATTCTTTGGATTCGGGATTGAGAAGAGGGAAACGGCAGAATGGGGAGAACAGATTAGGGTTTTATTAACTTTTTCAAAACACCAGAAATATCCTGACGGGTTTGGTTGGAATCGATTCCAACCCCAATATGGTTTGACGCAGAACTCGTGCCTTTGGGGAAGCAGATCCGGCTCCAACCCTTTCCAAGGGTTGGAAGTGTTCCAACCTTTTCTCAACCATTAGATCACGCTTTGACCTTTTGACCAATCCAATGGTCTAGATTGTTAGGGGTATTTAGAACTTTACACACATAATTTATTTTTTATATTTAAATTAAATAATTAATATTCTCAGGTGACCGCCCCGGTGACTCTTCGGCGACCGGCCACCGTCGCCGGTGACTTTTTCGGTGAACGGCCGCCGTCGCCGGTGACTTTTTCGGTGAACGGCCGCCGTTGCCGGTGACTTTTTCGGTGAATGCCCGTCGTCGCCGGTGACTTTTTCGGCGAGACTCCGACAACTTTTCCAGCGACCGACCAATTTCCGGCGAGACTCCGCGAAGGCATGTTAACTAGTTAACACATTTTTTTCCTGTTAACAGTGTTTTTTTAACTGATAACTAGTTAACACCTTTTTTTTGCTATTAACTAGTTAAGACCTTTTTTTGCTGTTAACTAGTTAACAATGCTTTTTTAACTGATAACTTGTTAATATATTTTAACCTGATAACTAGTTAACAAGATTTTTTGTTAACATGTTATTTTAACTAGTTAACATCATGATTTAGATAACTAGTTTACAAGATTTTTAGTTGATAACTAGTTATCAAAATTAGTTAACTAGATAACTTATCGAGTTAACTAGTTAACATCATGACTAAGATAACTAGTTAACATTTTTAAGAGGATAACTATTGTTAAAATTGGTTAACTAGTTAACCATTCAAGAAATTACAAATTCACATATAATTTGAAGGCAACTAATGAGCTGAAAATTATGTCAATTATTCACTATCATACATAAAATACCAACATTGCTAATTATTACAGAAACTTTTCACTTGGAACTCATCTAGCAGCTGGGTGAAATTCCAGGTCCGAACCTGCAAATCCCAAAAAGTAAACTCCATCGGAGCACCGATTCATCTCCTTCTTCAACGGCATCTTTCTCTGAACATTATAACACAACAAGAAACCCAACATTGCTATCAAGAATGTCAGACTCAGCACATTCCTGAGGAACATAGAAAGCATAAGAAATGATAGGACTCCAACCAACACCATGCCCACCAGACTCTCATCGGCCTTCTGTAAGTCCTCCAACCTGTTTGATCCCAAACATTCAACATCTTCAATTTCGAAACATAAACAAAGAATGACCCATTAATCAAATTCAATCAAATTCCCCATTGATTCATAGCGCTACTACTAACCTTGTTCATCAGGCTCAGATAAGCCATATATCCTCCCAGCCAAAACACCCTGCTTCACTACCGCAATCCCTTCTCGGCCATTACCTAAAGCCGCTGACCAAAGTAAGCAAGCCCCTATTCCCAGAACCGATCTTCTCGTTCCGACGAACCCATCTCCACAATTGATGGTTTCTTTTGCTCTTTGTGCTTGATGCGTGGTCGATTGAGCACGGGGAGCTAGTCGGCGGCAGTGACCGGCGCTGCAGGATCCCGGCGAGAAGCTGGAGACTGTGAATAAGCTTGTTGAATACGGCACGAGCTAGAACTTGGTAGTAGGGGATGAATCAGAAGTAGTTGAAGAGGCAGAGGAAGGTGAAGATGAAGAAGTGGAAACATGATAAAAAAATAGATTCACAAGCGGATGAAGGAGGAGGGAGAGGGCGGTGGTGGTGGGTGGAGGAGGGTACAAGGTGGTGGAGAGGAGAAGAAGAAGGGAAAGTAGGGTTAGATGAGATTTGTGCGGCGGTGATATGTTTAGGGAAGGGAAGGGAAGGAGACCTTAGGATTAGGTTAATTTAATTTTTTGAAAATGCTGATTTTGCCCCTCCGGTTTTTGGTTGGAACCGATCCAACCGATCGACTACTCAAATAAGCTAGCAAATTACTCAGATTAAACACTTCGTGCGTGGTGTGAGTTCCACGACTTCTAATTCTAAGAAATGCAGAGAAATTAAAAATTGAAACTAAAAGCAGATTGGAAATTAGGGTTTAAAACAGAGATGACAGACGAACTTAGACTTCGAATCCCCCTTCGTTCACTAGAGCATAGGCAATCAACAGATCAGCGGATTTCAATTCTCATTCAATCAGTTCTAAGACACCACCATAACTCCTAACCCTTAGGTTTAAGACCGGCGAACGTTCGCTCTATCCGTTCTAGCTACCAAGATTAATTAGCCTCCCGGGTACGGTCGCCTCTCGCAACGACTTAACTTAACTGGTGGAATTACTAACGATTTATGAGTTACTCTTATAGTGGATTAACCCTAACCGGTTCCTACGAAAGGCACACTCCAATTATAAGGTTAATTGTTCAGTTTGATGTTTTAAAGTAAGGCGAGCGTTTGCTTCTATCCTTAGCTTAACAAGAATCCAATCTAGGTGATCAATCCAGACAATCACCGCCGATCCGTGACCGCTTTAAAGCCCTGGGTCACTTAGGGTTCATCTAGTATAAGCTCTAAGAGTTTAGCTACTCATGTTCATCACAAAAGAATCAAAGATAAAGAAAGAGTTCATCATCCAGAGGAAGAACATAAAAGTATCTGAAAAACCTAATTAAGACGACTCCAGCAGAACTCTGATCTTCCGGTAGACTGCAATCCTAGCTCCGAGTCCTCGAGATGGAAGGGATGGCGTCACGATCTCTTTCTAGCTCTTCGAACTCTAAACTCTCCTTTAGAACTCTTGAGAATCCTTGAAGTATTTGGTATTAGTTGGAAAATTATGATTATGAAAAGTCTATTTGATTTTGGGCCGCCGGTTAACTATTTATACTTAACACTACAAAAAAAGAGGGGTTTAGCGTCGGTCGAAACCGCGCTTTAGCGTCGGTCATCGACCGACGCTAAATAATTTAGCGTCGCTTACAACAAGCGACGCTAAAAGTAGCGACGCTAAATTTTAGCGTCGGTTCTACCACGACCGACGCTAATATTAAACCACGACCGACGCTAATATTGAGCTGACCGAAATGGGTCGCTGACCAACCCACTTTTTTTTTTTTAATATTCATTTAATATTTTCCTTTTCAAAGTTGGTCACTCCATTTTCCAATTATGCAACTTGGTCACTTAGATTTATTAGGTCATCCTTTTGGTCACTTAAATTTATTAGGTCATCTTTTTTTGGTGCTTTTAGATTTATTAGGTCATTTTTGGTCACGATGGCGGCGACGGTCACGATGGCGGCGACGGTCACGATGGCGGCGACGGTGGCGATGACGGAAGTGGCGACGATGGCTAGAGACGGGGGCGACGATGGCTAGAGACGGGGGCGGCGATGGCAGCGCCGACAGAGAAGAGGAGAAGAAGAGGAAGAAAAGGAAGAAGAAGAAGGTGGATCTGGAGATCTGGAAAAGGAAGAGAAGATGAGAAAAAGAGGAAGAGGGAAGAGGAAGAAGAGGTGGATCTGGATATTTGGAGAAGATGTGGATCGGGATATTTGGAGAAGGAGTAGAGGAAGAGGAAGAAGAAGCTTGCTGAAGAGAAGGGAGAAGAAAAAGAAGAGAAGAGGAGAAGAAGAGAAAGAGGGAAGAACAAGCTTGCTGAAGAGAAGGGAGAAGAAAAAGAAGAGAAGAGGAGAAGAAGAGGAAGAGGGAAGAAGAAGAAGTTGGGAGAGTTTCAGGAGAGAGGTTTAAATAGGTCCGGAATTTAGCGTCGGTCGATGACCGACGCTAAATCATGTCGGCAAGCGACGCTAAATCTGGTTTTGGGCAAAGGTTCCGTTTCTGACCCAAAACCAGATTTAGCGTCGTTTTGGTCAGAATTTAGCGTCGGTCGGCTATCGACCGACGCTAAACCCTCGGTCAAACGCGAGTCAAGGGTTTAGGTCGGTTCTTGACTGACCGACGCTAAATACTTCCCTCCGAGCGACGCTAAAGGACTTTTTTGTTGTAGTGTAACCCTAATACCGCCGGATTTTAACTGATATTTTCGGCGAAAATAGTAAGGAATTTATTCCTTCACAAAATAACTGAACGCCGGCTGCTTTTCTTCTGTGGTTTTCGGTACAACAGTTCTCGGCGAAAACTTAGTGTTTTCGCCGAAAACATCCTTCGGTTGACATCAGTGGATTTGTTCATGCATTTTCGCCGAAAACACTAAGGGATTTTCGGCGAAAATTCCTTTGTAAACCGGGGCAGGAATTTGTTTGACTTGGTTGGCTCCTTGGATCGATTCCGGTGCGATTCCTCGAGGTTCCAATGCCTTAGATACGTCCTTGGCTACTTTATTTGACGGCAAAAAACCTGTGCTAACATAAAAACACTAGAAAACCATCAAATTGACCCGAAACGGGCCAAAGTAACACAAATGGCACGAGATAGGGCAACTGATTGAATATTCGTTATTCTACCCTAAAAAACATGTCTTAAGCAAGGAAATGTCGCTTAAATGAGGCTGATAATCACGTCAAATCGAGTGTCATAAAATACCCCACACTTAACTTTTGCTTGTCCTCAAGCAAACTGAATAGAAACGCTCATGTTCACAAATGATAAGATCGATTAAATTGGAGCTCAATCAAACACAATGAATTATTAGACAGATAGATCCTAGAACAGGAAACCTAACATGCATACAGATCAACCAAACAACCTGGTCTCACTAATAAACTGCACACGACAAGTAATCGTAACCAATTATGCACAAATTTGACATGACCGACCAGACTCCTCACACAGGAAATATTTAGTAAATTGGGAACTCTCACGCTCTGTGTTTAAGGACGTGTTTCTGCTCTCAATCATTTTCTGTTACTGAATTCTGTCATAAGTTTGCATTTCGACCACATCTCCACCACTGTGACAACACGAGTAACCAGTCAAGAAGGACTTCCCTGCTAGGACTGTAACGAATTCTACACTACAAGGGTTTATGATGAGATGGATGATGGGAAAGTATGATGGTGGCTTTGGTGCGGTGTAGCTTTCGACTAACTTCCCTCGAATCTAATCTGTGGCTTCCTACCATCTAACCAGACACGGGTGGAATAGTGAACGCTCGTCCTAAGATACCCTCAAGCAACCTAGCACTTTTTTATTTTCTTTTAACACACATTTTTTTTCTTTTCTGACTTTTCTTTTGACTTCGTTCTTCCATATGTAGAGAGAAGAACGTTTATTGAACTTACAACTTTTTGCTTTTCTGATTTTTCTTCTTTTTTTTTTTTTTCGAAACTTGCTTCTTTTCTTCTTTTTCTATTTTTTTTTTTTTGTGCTGATTCTTTCTTTTAGTTGCTAGAGGGGTTTACACGTCTGGACATAATAGCTAATACCACCTGTTTAATGGCTATAGGCAGGTTACCACAAACCGAGTTCCGGTAGGTCAATCTAGAACTACAACCACAGGGGATCAACGGGAATGAAAGAATGGGAAATGGTTGTAATGTATTATCGAACCGAAAGAACAGGCCAAGCTCAAGGGTTTAAACCTAATGGATTTTATCGTTGGGTAGGCTATCTGGCTTAGTAGCTGAATCTAGGTGCCCCTATCATTCTAGAACTCGTGTCAACGTGTGGTCTCGAGTAGGTCTCATGCAAATTCAAACTCATTTAAGCAAACAGAAAATCACTCAGAAAGAATTGAAATTGCAAGTTACGTGCAATGGATCAAAAGCTCACAGTTGGTTTGCTAGTCGGATTCGGTCATTTTCATGCAATCAAGGCTACAAACTACAAGTGTGATTTTAAAAATTCTTTTCTGACCAGGTAATTTAGCATCAAAGTAGACACGTTGGTTCTCAAGTTCTAGGTTAAGCAGTCTAAGCATCATTATGAAAGTTTGAACAGCAACTTAACATCAAAAAGCAAGAACTGAGCCATTCTAATGCTAGAGAGATTGGACAGGAATCACGAGGCACACAAAAACACAATCAAAAGCAATCAAGTTCATGCAAGGTTCTCTAGCATCCTTACCCCACACTTAAATCGTACTGTGTCCTCACAGGACTAAATCTAGAGTTCAGAGTGAAGTAGAAGAACCTGGACCGAGATGGTTGGCGTAGGGGATGAGCACGGATCCTCGGAGCGGAGGGAATCTACCAAAGCGAAGCAAAGGGAATCTCCCTACTCCCTACAAAACAAAAACAAATGAAACATAAAAAGGAAACCGGGACAAGTGTCCCGGATCCACACAGAAAAAAGTTGGATCAAAATCCGAAAAGAATAAACAAAAAGAAGGGACAAGAAAGAGGATACAACCCGATCACTGCTCGTCAGCGGTCGGAGGTGGAAAGTGGAGGAAATCGCCGAGCTGACGTTGCCACGCCATCTGTGCGTCATACCACTCCATCTCGCCTCTTGAGTGGCGTTGTCGGTGATGCGCCACTCCTGCAGTCGCTCATTGATGACACTCGATTTGACGTGATTATCAGCCTCATTTAAGCGACATTTCTTTGCTTAAGGCATGGTTTTTAGGGTAGAATAACGAATATTCAATCGATTGCCCTATCTCGTGCCATTTGTGTTACCTTGGCCCGTTTGGGTCTATTTGATGGTTTTCTAGTGTTTTTATGTTAGCACAGTTTTTTCGTCAAATAAAGTAGCCAAGGACGTGTCTAAGGCGTTGGAACCTCGAGGAATCGCACCGGAATCGATCCAAGGAGCCAATCAAGTCAAACCAAAAGTCTGCTGTTTACACTGACATTTTCGCGAAAAGAACCTATGGTTTTCGGCGAAAATGCAAGGAAAAATCCACTGATGCTCAGCCAAGGAAGTTTTTGGCGAAAACCCAAAGTTTTCGCCGAGAACCATCAGTCCGAAAATCACAGGAGAAAAGCAGCCGGACACCAGCCATTTATGAAGGAATTTTCGCCAAAAATTCCTCAAGATTTTCGGCGAAAATATTAAGCTGATTCGGCGGGTATTAGGGTTAAGTATAAATACTTAACCGGCGGCCCAAATCAGAAAATACATCATAATATACTTTTCGTAATCAGAATTCGAAGAATTCTCTGAAGTTCTGGAGCGAAGAGTTAGAGTTCGAAGAGCCGGAAAGAGATCGTGACGCCATCCCTTCCACCTCGGAGAATCGGAGCTAGGAGTGTAGTTTACGGAAGATCGAAGTCTGTCAGAGTCGTCTAAATTAGGTTTTTCAGATTCTTTTCTGTTCTTCCTCTGGATGATGAACTCTTTCTTTGTTTTTGATTCTTTTGTGATAAACATGAGTAGCTAAACTCGTTAGAGCTTAGACTAGATGAACCCTAAGTGACCCAGGGCTTTAAAGCGGTCACGGATCGGCGGTGATTAGATTCGAAGTTCAATCAGTTTCTCTTTCATGTTTGATTTGTTCTTCATTGTTCATGTTTCTTGTTGGATTGATCACCTAGATTAGATTCTTGTTAAGCTAAGGATAGAAGCGAACGCTTGCCTTACTTTAGAACATCAAATTGAACAATTAACCTTATAATTGGAGCGTGCCTTTCGTAGGAACCGGTTAGCGTTAATCCACTGCAAGAGAAACTCATAAATCGTTAGTAATTGCACCAGTTAAGTTAAGTCGTTGCGAGAGGCGACCGTACCCGGGCGACTAATTAATCTTGGTAGTTGGAACGGATAGAGCGAACGTTCGCCGGTCTTAAACTAAGGGTCAGGAGTTATGGTGGTGTCTTAGTGGTTGATTGAATGAGAATCGAAATCCGCTGATCTGTTGATTGCCAATGCTCTGGGGAACGAAGGGGGATTCAAAGTCTAAGTTCGTCTGTCATCCTTGTTTTCAACCCTAATTTTTAATCTGCTTTAGTTTAATTTTTAATTTTCTCTGCATTTCTAAGAATTAGAAGTCGTGGAACTCACACCACACATGAAGTGTGATGGAACCGTCGTTGTGCTGAGCAGGTTCGATCAAATAACTATCAAGCTCAAGAGCTAGGATAGATCGTATTCCACGGGCCTTCAATTGATTGGCTACTTCAGACCTAACAAATTACTCAAGGAAAAACACGTTGTGCGTGGTGTGAGTTCCACGACTTCTAATTCTAAGGAATGCAGAAAAATTAAAGCAAATTAAGCTAAAGCAAATTGAGAATTAGGGTTTGGAAACAAGAATGACAGACGAACTTAGACTTTGAATCCCCCTTCGTTCCCCAGAGCATTGGCAATCAACAGATCAGCGGATTTCGATTCTTATTCAATCAATTACTAAGACACCACCATAACTCCTTACCTTAGGTTTAAGACCGGCGAACGTTCGCTCTATCCGTTCTAACTACCAAGATTAACTAGCCGCCCGGGTACGGTCGCCTCTCGCAACGACTTAATTAATTGGTGTAATTACTAGTGATTAATGAGTTACTCTTGCAGTGGATTAACCCTAACCGGTTCCTACGAAAGGCACACTCCAATTATAAGGTTAATTGTTTAATTCGATGTTCTAAAGTAAGGCGAGCGTTCGCTTCTATCCTTAGCTTAACAAGAATCTAATCTAGGTGATCAATCCAGACAAGAAACATAAACAATGAAGAAAAATCAAACATGAAAAAGAACTGATTGAATTTCGAATCTAATCACCGCCGATCCGTGACCGCTTTAAAGCCCTGGGTCACTTAGGGTTCATCTAGTCTAAGCTCTAACGAGTTTAGCTACTCATGATCATTACAAAAGAAACAAAGACAGAGAAAGAGTTCATCATCACAAGGAAGAACAGAAGGGAATCTGAAAAACCTCAGACGACTCTGGCAGACTTCGATCTTCGTAAGTTACACTCCTAGCTCCGGTTCTCCGAGGTGGAAGGGATGGCGTCACGATCTCTATCCGGCTCTTCGAACTCCAACTCTTCGCTCCAGAACTTCAGAGGATTTGATCTCGAAAAGTTGTGTTTTTTCGAATTATGAATTGTTGTGTCTCTTCCTTCGTCTCCTCGGGTTAAGTATAAATACTTAACCCTAGTTGGGCCGAGCTGAGCTGATATTTTCGCCAAACCATAGGGATAGTTTCGGCGAAAATTCTTGTGTAAATGGCCATGATTTCTCTGCCTTGCATTTTCGGTCCGAAGAGCTTAATGGTTTCGCCGAAATCAGTCTTCACTTGGCATCAGCTGATTTGCATTGTTGATTTCGCCGAAACTGTGAGATCATTTTCGCCGAAGGTACAAGTGCATATGGGCAGATTTTCGGTTTCACTTGATTGGCTCCTTGGATCGATTCCGGTTTGATTCCTCGAGGTTCCTACGCCTTAGACACGTCCATGGCTACGCTATTTGACGGCAAAAACCTGTGCTAACACAAAAACACTAGAAAACCATCAAATAGACCCGAAACGGGCCAAGTAACACAAATGGCACGAGATAGGGCAATCGATTGAATATTCGTTATTCGACCCTAAAAATAGTGTCTTAAGCAAAGAAATGTCGCTTAAATGAGGCTGATAATCACGTCAAATCGAGTGTCATCAAATACCCCACACTTAAGCTTTTGCTTGTCCTCAAGCAAACTGAATAGAAACGCTCATGTTCATAAATGATAGGATAGATTAAATTGGAGCTCAATCAAACATAATGAATTATTAGACAGATCGATCCTAGAACAAGAAACCTAACATGCATACAGATCAGCCAGACTACCTGGTCTCACTAATAAACTGCACACGACAAGTAATTAGCAATCAATCATGCACGAATTTGACCTGACCGACCAGACTCCTCACACAGGATATATTTAGTACAATAGGAACTCTCACTCTCTGTGTTTAAGGATGTGTTTCTGCTCTCGATCGTTTTCTGTTACTGAATTCTGTCATAGGTTTGTATTTCGACCACATCTCCACCACTGTGACAACACGAGTATCTAGTCAAGAAGGACTTCCCTGCTAGGACCGTAATGAAATCTACACTACTTGGGTTTATAATGAGATGGATGATGGGACTGAATGATGATGGCTTTGTGCGATGTAGCTTTCGACTAACTTCCCTCGAATCTAATCTATGGCTTCCTACCGTCTAACCAAACACTGGTGGAATGATGAACGCTCGTCCTATGATACCCTCAAGCAACCGAGCACTTATTCTTTTTCTTTTGCATACACATTTTTCTTTTCAACTTTTCTTACGACTTCGTTCTTCCATTTGTAGGGAGAAGAACGTATTATTTGAGCTAAACTTTGAACTTTTTCTGATGATTTTTTTTTTCTTTAGTTTTTCTTTGTGCCGATTTTTCTTTTAGTTGCTAGAGGGGTTTACACGTCTGGACATATTAGCTAAGACCACCTGTTTAATGGCCATAGGCAGGTTACCACAAACCGACTTCCGGTAGGTCAATCTAGAACTACAACCACAGGGGGTCAATGGGGAATGAAAGAAATGGGAAATGGCTGTAATGTATTATCGAACCGAAAGAACAGGCCAAACTCAAGGGTCTAAACCTAGTGGATTTTATCATTAAGGTAGGCTATCTGGCTTAGTAGCTGAATCTAGGTGCCCCTATCCTTCTAGAACTCGTGTCATCGTGTGGTCTCGAGTAGGTCTCATGCAAATTCTAACTCATTCAAGTAAACAGAAAACCACTCAGAAAGAATTTAAATTGCAAGTTACGTGCAATGGATCAAAAGCTCACAGTTGGTTTGCTAGTCGGATTCGGTCATTTTCATGCAATCAAGGCTACAAACTACAAGTGTGATTTTAAAATTCTGTTCTGACCAGGCAATTTAGCATCAAAGCATACAAGTTGGTTCTCAAGTTCTAGGTTAAGCAGTCTAAGCATCATTATGAAAGGTTGAACAACAACTTAACATCAAAAATCAAGAACTGAGCCATTCTAATGCTAGAGAGACTGGAATGGAATCACGAGGCACACAAAACAATCAAGGGCAATCAAGTTCATGCAAGGTTCTCTAGCATCCTACCCCACACTTAAATCGGACTGTGTCCTCACAGGATAATTCTAGAGTTCAGAGTGGAATGGAAGAACCTGGACCGAGATGATTGGTGTAGGGGATGAGCACGGGTCCTCGGAGCGGAGGGAAGTGTAACAGAACCTGAAGCAAAGGGAATCTCCCAACTGCCTACAAAACAAAAACAAATGAAACATAAAAAGGAAACCGGGACAAGTGCCCCGGATCCACACAGAAAAAAGTTGGACCGAAGTCCGAAAAGAATAAATGAAAATAAGGACAAGGAAAAGGACACCACCTGATCATCACTGGTCAGAGGTGTCGGGGTGGGGGAAATGGAAGTAATCGCCGAGCTGTCGCTGCCACTCCAGCTGTCGCTCATATCGCCGGTCGGCGCGGCGCATGTGTTGCTGCATAATAGTCCATCTCGCCTCTTGAGTGGCGTTGTCGGTGATGCGCCACTCCTGTAGTCGCTCGTACAACTCACCAATGTCCGCGGGGTGCGGTCGGGGCTGATGAGTAGGTACCGGATGTGGATCGGGAATGCGCGGCGGCGACTGGTGGATGTACCCTGCCTGATGGTGTGGCGAGGGTATATAATCTTGAAACTTCGACGGCGGCTGCGGCTGCCGCTTTCCCCAGCATCATCTTCGTCCTTCGACTCGACCGCAGGTTGGAGTGGAGGATCTACTGCTACATGGGGACTGAGGTCGAGTTCTAAGTCGTACTCGACCCCAAGTCTCCTCCAACGGTCCGAACTGGATGTCGTGGAATGTTAGGGCCATATTCATGGCCGATGCCGAAGGAGAGGATGAGCTGACCTATGAAGTTTCCTCCCAAGAGTTTGCGTGGTTGCTTCTTCCTCTTGGTCCTCTGGCTGAAGATGTGAGCTAGCACCCAGCCGGGGTGGAGAGGGTAGCTCTCTCGTATGGCTGGATGAAGCATGAGCTCCTCCTTAAGGATATGGTGGCGATCCTTGTCTCTGACATATAAAAGTGACCTCCGCCAAACCATATGAATAAACTTATAGAGCGGGTGAGAGAGAGACTTAACTGAGTTGCTCTTCCCGAGGCGATCGCCAGGCACGCCTGTCATGTGGCTCCAGAGGGCATGCAACTCCTCGTCGTCATCATCCTCGCCCCAACCGAGGTGGTGATCGTGATAGTGCTCATAGGGGATGCCCAGATGAGCGGCAAACTCATCGTAGGTGAGCTGCCTGTACACCCCACCAAGAAAGAAGGTGATCACCTTCTGGCCCCGTCTCCTCTTATGCTCGTCCAAGTCAAATGTCGCCCAGAACTCCTGGAGAGCAATGTCTGGGAACTCGGCGGCTATGGTGGTCAGCTCTAGGAGACCAGCCGGTGCTAAGGCGTCATGCACATTCCGGTAGGAATCCTCTTTATGCTCCTGGAGAGACTCCATGGATAAAGGACGCACGTCCGCTCAACGTATGTGCTCGATCTTCTAGAAGTTCCCAAAGTAGAAGTCCGGTAGACGGGCGATGGTGGGATGGTATCCAGCATGGCGAGGGAGTGCAGGTGGAGGACCCAGAATGGCGGGTGTGACGGAAGCGGCAGCTCCTGAGCTCGAGGCGCCATCAAGGCGTGCCTTAGTCCTGCGCTCAAAAGTGTTCCTAAAACCAGAAGTGAAACCAGATTAGTCAACTAAGATCCTACCCCACACTTAGTAGAAAAACTCAATTTCACAAAGAAACGAGGGAAACTAAGTGGGATAAGCAAGGCAAGGGAACCGGTAATCATAGACAATAGAGCACATGTCTTAAGAACAGCTATAATCAGGTAAGCGCAATCAGAGTTCAAAAAGTCAAACCGACATTTTAGAAAGTCAACATTAAGTCATATGGAACCCTAATCATGGCAAGACTATCAGAACTTGGAAATTGACGGCATCATATGATTTCAAATGGCGGCACGCTAATATGAACAAGAATGAACACTTATGACAGCCAAACGATCAACAACAAGTCAACGTCAACGACATATCTCACAAGTCAACATAACAAAGAATCAATCGTATGCATAGCAACACATGACCAAATGATATGGAAATTACGCACGGAACTCCCTAATCATCCTAGAACAGTTCTATAAGTTCAGTTAATCCTAGTTCACACGAAACAGTCGGCACGCAAAACGAGGCAAACCGAAAAGTCAACCGAAAGTCAACCCCGACGAAATTCAGCAATCCATATGGCAAAAGATTCATATTGAAAAGTTGTACACTTTACCTTGAAGCCATGGAAGCAAAAACTGAACGGGTTGGGGGGAATCGGTGAAAAACGTTGAAAACTAGGTTTTCGGTGAACTGGAGCTGCAAAGCTCCGATTTGGTTGCTCTAGGGCTCGTTGGGATCGGAATGAGGAGGGGGAGGTGCGGCGGCGTCGGTGATGCGGCGGGGGTGTGGCGGAACGGCGGCGAGGGCGGGTGTTGAAAGTGGGGCGTTCGGCGATTTCAAAAGGAGAGGGGGTTTCGGGTAGGCTGAGCGAAAATAAGAGAAGGAGAGAGGAAGTGGACCGGATTTTTAAAGGATAAATTAAGTGATTTTGCAAATCAGTTTCGGCGAAAGTAGGGGGTGTTTCGCCGAAACTACTAGTTAAAATGGACTGACCGATTTGAACAGGCGGTTTCGCCGAAAATAGAAGCTCGGTTTCGCCGAAAATTTTAGTTGGGATGGTTTCGCCGAAATCAGAAAATTTTCGAACCGAAAATGAGGAACAGGAGGCACAGGTCCGAATTTGAAAATCGGTTTCGCCGAAAACAAGAGTGGTTTCGCCGAAAATTTTGAACTGTTCGGGTTGAAAATATTTTCGTAAATCAGGCCAACTTCAGAAAATCACAGTTAAATCCAGAAAAATCGAACGACCTCAATCAACTTGAGACTGACTCTATGACATGCAGACTCTACACGAAAAATAATAAATCAAACAAACTGACACTTTTGGCTCTCCCGAACCGACTCTAAAAGACCACGGTTGAAACAAAACAAAACTGACTCCAGCCGTGGGTTGCCTCCCACGAAGCGCTCTTTTATTAACGTCCTTGAGCTGGACGATACCTGGACGGTATTAGGAGGCATCCCAACTTAGATTCTCCTTCACGCTCGCGTCGGAGTTCATGAAGTACAGCTTCGGGACTTCTCCGGTAAGCGTGAATCTCTTCCCGTTCGCATGTAGTAGTTTGGTACGTCCGTCGGAAGATGATCAACGAACTTGAATGGTCCGAACAGCTCTCTAGAGAGGTCATCCTTCTTTAGTGTGACGATGGAAGGAATCAGGACTGTCGGTTTCTCTTTTTCTTTCTTCTTCGGCTTGTTATCACCAGGATCGGTGATCGTTAGTACTTCCTTAGGAGATGCTTTCGGCTTCTCCCTCCATACTTGTTCCGGCGCCGGTTTCTCGGAACGAATTGGTGGTGCAGCTGCTCGGTGGAAGATGGTGGAGCTTTTGGTCTCCAGACCATTTGGGTCATCGTCTTCTTGTTCTTTCCTCGAGGTCTGCTCGGTGGTTTTGAAGAGGCTTGCAGTTCCTGCTTCTTCTTCTTAAGCGGCTTCTGAACCGAAATTTCTATTTTTTTGTTATAACCTACTTAATACCTGCAGCAACAACTGATCTAGAGACACTGGAAGAAGCATTAGTAACGGAGTTGACCGGAGTCAACCCCACAGTTTCAACAGCTAAGCAGTGAGATTCTTCATTCCTAGAGTCATGTTTCATGTCATCTTTAAGACGGAACGTTTTTGTTTCTTTACCAATTCTTAAAGTCAAAGAACCATTAGGAACGTTAATATTCATTCCAGTAGTAGCCATGAAAGGTCGACCTATGAGGATTGTAGAATCATCGGTACTAGTATCCATAATCACATAGTCAGCTAAAAACGTGAACGGACCACATTTGGTGACAACGTCTTTAATCTCTCCCTTAGGAGTTTTAAGCAATCTATCAGCAAAGACGAGTTGCATACTGGGCGGTTCACATTCCCCTAGGTTTAACTTTTCATATAGACTCACAGGCATGACATTAACAGATGCTCCTAGATCAACTAAGCAACGTTCAATTTCAACATCATTGATGACCAAAGGCAAAGTAAAAGAACCAGGATCAGATAACTTAGCTGGATATGGAGAGACAGGTTTCTTAATACGAATGTCGGGGTATCCTTCCTTGTTCCCCTTCATGCCAGTCTCGATCGTTGCGTTTGGCAGCAGTGCTCTAGGGAAAGGAGGCTTCACGACGTATGGTGCAAGTGGAGGATCATCCTTACGCGCTGGTTTCTGTTCTCTTCTTCCTCTTCTTCCGGAGTTTCAGCGATCCTGCGCAAAAAGAAAAAGCATCAGCAATTAAGTTCGGAAGTTTTCGAGCAGTTACCATTTTAGCCTGTTCTTTTCTCGGGTTTGGCTCTGTCTGGCTTGGAAGCTGGCCAAATGGTCGACCAGATGCTAGCATGCTCGAGATGTTGTTCACGACTTGCTCAATCCGTTGTCCAGATGCTATTTGTTCTTGATTGAGAAGAGCTTGAGCCTTGAACTGACTGTCATGATCATCGAGTCTTGTGATGATCTGGCTGAGCTTCTTATCCAGGTCACTGACATTATTATCTCTTTGATGCTGCTGTCCTGGATAGGTATTGTTAAGATATTGATTCTGGCGATTGCCAGGAGCAGTTCCATAATTACCCGAATTGCGATGCGGCGGCTGGTAGACACCTGCCGGTGGATGGTTAGGCTTCTGATCTTGAGCTTGACCAGCTGGGGCGGTTATTCTGGTTCTGGTTATGATTGGTGCCAGTATTATAGGGAGGTCTGTCTTGATAGTTCCCTTGCTGTCTGAAGTTACGATAACCAGCATAACCATTCTGATTATTAACGAAGCCTTGTTGGATGAAATTTACCTCTTCGGCAGACCAGACTTCTGCCTTACCAAAATTCTGACAACGGCCTCCGTTATGTGCGCAAGCTCCACACCACTCGCAATCGGCAACATAGACAGAAGCTGCCGATGGCTTGATTGGTGTGGTAGACTTCTTCAAATGCTTCTCTACCTCTGCCTTGATAGCTGCTTCGAAATCTAGCTTGCTCCTCGATCCTTCATATTGTCGCTCCCAGTTCCTTGACTTGGAGGCACAGTTTGCGAAGTGCAGAAGAGCAGCTTCAGGGGTGAGTGTAGTGCAATCCCCTTCAGCTAGAGAATTGACCCACTTGGCAGATTCTTCTCGAAGTCCTCGAGAGAAGATTTCAGCTAACTGCCTCTGCTCGAATCCATGATGAGGGCAGGTGTAGAGAAGTTCTTGGAATCGATTCCAAGTATCATATAAACTTTCTCCTTCTTTCTGGGAGAATCTGGCGATGCTGTCCTTGATGGCGGTTGTTCTGGCCGGAGGGAAGTATTCTTCAACAAATTCCTGAGCCAGAGTATCCCAGTTAGTATAGTAGCCAGGTGGTTTGCCAGTAAGCCACCTCTTAGCAGCGCCTTTCAAAGAGAACGTGAAAGCTCTCAGACAAAGAGTGTTTTTGTCGAGGTTTCCATTTTTAAAAGTACTGCAGAGATCAAGGAAGTCTGCAAGATGAATGAACGGATTGTCTAGGGGCCTGCCTTCAAACTGTAAATCCCTAGAGATCATGGTCAAGAATGGAATTTTCATCTCATAGTCAGGATCTCCTTCAATGCGCGGAACGGCAATGGCAGATCGAACGCTAGTCGCGCTCGGCTTGTTATAGTCTGCTAGACTCTTCTGTGCAGGTGGGGGTGGCGGCGGTTGATCGCCGTTTGGTGGTAATATATCGGTCATGGTGGGGATGGAGGAGGTGAAAGTGACTCGGTGTATGAAGCGGATGAAGAGTGTGGTGAAGACGGAGATGAGGAACTCTCCTTCGGTTCCTCGATCTTGATCGGAGTGATGAATGGATTGGATCTGCCTTCCTTCAGAATCTGTGATCGTAGAGGTGTAGAAGAACTGCCTGGATTCCCTGCAATCTTAGCCTGTTCGGTCTGAGAGCGAGTCCAAGGACGGTGAGGCATACACCTGTAAACCTACAGATAACAAAGACAAACAAAACCAGTGTAAAATCGAAGTGGATGGAAAAATGAAAGATGGAAAATAGAAGAATAAATTGCCAGATCTTCTTTCAACAATAAAAGAAGTCCCCGGCAACGGCGCCAATTTGATGGAACCGTCGTTGTGCTGAGCAGGTTCGATCAAATAACTATCAAGCTCAAGAGCTAGGATAGATCGTATTCCACGGGCCTTCAATTGATTGGCTACTTCAGACCTAACAAATTACTCAAGGAAAAACACGTTGTGCGTGGTGTGAGTTCCACGACTTCTAATTCTAAGGAATGCAGAAAAATTAAAGCAAATTAAGCTAAAGCAGATTGAGAATTAGGGTTTGGAAACAAGAATGACAGACGAACTTAGACTTTGAATCCCCCTTCGTTCCCCAGAGCATTGGCAATCAACAGATCAGCGGATTTCGATTCTTATTCAATCAATTACTAAGACACCACCATAACTCCTTACCCTTAGGTTTAAGACCGGCGAACGTTCGCTCTATCCGTTCTAACTACCAAGATTAACTAGCCGCCCGGGTACGGTCGCCTCTCGCAACGACTTAATTAATTGGTGTAATTACTAGTGATTAATGAGTTACTCTTGCAGTGGATTAACCCTAACCGGTTCCTACGAAAGGCACACTCTAATTATAAGGTTAATTGTTTAATTCGATGTTCTAAAGTAAGGCGAGCGTTCGCTTCTATCCTTAGCTTAACAAGAATCTAATCTAGGTGATCAATCCAGACAAGAAACATAAACAATGAAGAACAAATCAAACATGAAAAAGAACTGATTGAATTTTGAATCTAATCACCGCCGATCCGTGACCGCTTTAAAGCCCTGGGTCACTTAGGGTTCATCTAGTCTAAGCTCTAACGAGTTTAGCTACTCATGATCATTACAAAAGAAACAAAGACAGAGAAAGAGTTCATCATCACAAGGAAGAACAGAAGGGAATCTGAAAAACCTAATTCAGACGACTCTGGCAGACTTCGATCTTCGGTAAGTTACACTCCTAGCTCCGGTTCTCCGAGGTGGAAGGGATGGCGTCACGATCTCTATCCGGCTCTTCGAACTCCAACTCTTCGCTCCAGAACTTCAGAGGATTCTGATCTCGAAAAGTTGTGTTTTTTCGAATTATGAATTGTTGTGTCTCTTCCTTCGTCTCCTCGGGTTAAGTATAAATACTTAACCCTAGTTGGGCCGAGCTGAGCTGATATTTTCGCTGAAACCATAGGGATAGTTTCGACGAAAATTCTTGTGTAAATGGCCATGATTTCTCTGCCTTGCATTTTCGGTCCGAAGAGCTTAATGGTTTCGCCGAAATCAGTCTTCACTTGGCATCAGCTGATTTGCATTGTTGATTTCGCCGAAGGTACAAGTGCATATGGGCAGATTTTCAGTTTGACTTGATTGGCTCCTTGGATCGATTCCGGTTTGATTCCTCGAGGTTCCTACGCCTTAGACACGTCCATGGCTACGCTATTTGACGGCAAAACCTGTGCTAACACAAAAACACTAGAAAACCATCAAATAGACCCGAAACGGGCCAAGGTAACACAAATGGCACGAGATAGGGCAATCGATTGAATATTCGTTATTCGACCCTAAAAACAGTGTCTTAAGCAAAGAAATGTCGCTTAAATGAGGCTGATAATCACGTCAAATCGAGTGTCATCAAAGTGCTTACATTCGAGTATTTTGCTAGTTTTTGGAGTAGTCAATCATAGAAGGCCCGTGGAATACGATCTGCTTAGCTTTTAGCTTTGTAGTATTTGATCACTGTTCTGCAGCTCATCAAATTGGCGCCGTTGCCGGGGACTTCTTTGATTGTTTGAAAGAAGAACTGGCAATTTATTCTTCTATTTTCCATCTTTCACCTTTCCATCCACTTCGATTTTACACTGGTTTTGTTTGTCTTTGTTATCTATAGGTTTACAGGTGTATGCCTCACCGTCCTTGGACTCGCTCTCAAACCGAACAGACTAAGAGTGCAGAGAGACCAGGCAGTTCTGCTCCACCTCTACGATCACAGATTTAGAAGAGAGGCAGATCCAATCCACCCGTCACTCCGATCAAGATCGAGGAACTGAAGGAGAGTTCTTCATCTCCGTCTTCACCGTCATCTTCATCCGCTTCATACACCGCATCACTTTCACCTCCTCCATCTCCTACCATGGACGATCAGTTACCACCACCACCACCACCAAATGGAGAATTACTGCCGCCACCACCACCACCTGCACAGAAGAGTCTAGCAGACTATAACAAGCCGAGCGCGACTAGCGTTCGATCTCCATTGCCGTTCCGCGCATTGAAGGAGATCCTGACTATGAGATCAAGATTCCATTCTTGACCATGATCTCTAGGGATCTACAATTTGAAGGCAGGCCCCTAGACAATCCGTGCACTCATCTTGTAGACTTCCTTGATCTCTGCAGCACTTTCAAGAACGGAAACCTCGACAAAAATACTCTTTGTCTGAGAGCTTTCCGTTCTCTCTGAAAGGCCCTGCTAAGAGGTGGCTTACTGGCAAACCACCTGGCTACTACACTAATTGGGATACTCTGGCTCAAGACTTCGTTGAAGAATACTTCCCGCCAGCCAGAACAACTGCCATCAAGGACAGCATTGGCAGATTCTCCCAGAAAGAAGGAGAAAGCTTATATGATACTTGGAATCGATTCCAAGAACTTCTCTACAACTGTCCGCATCATGGATTCGAGCAGAGGCAGTTAGCTGAAATCTTTGCTCGAGGACTTCGAGAAGAATATGCCAAGTGGGTCAATTCTCTAGCTGAAGGAGATTGCACTACACTTACACCTGAAGCTGCTCTTCTTCACTTCGCAAACTGTGCTTCCAAGTCGAGGAACTGGGAACGACAATCTGAAGGATCAAGGAGCAAGCTCGATCTCAAAGCTACTATCAAGGCAGAGGTAGAGAAGCATTTGAAGAAGTCTACCACACCAATCAAACCGCCGGCAGCTTCTGTCTACGTTGCCGATTGCGAATGGTGTGGAGCTTGCGCACATAACGGAGGCCGCTGTCAGAATTTTGGTAAGGCAGAAGTCTGGTCTGCCGAAGAGGTAAATTTCATTCAACAAGGCTTCGTTAATAATCAGAATGGTTATGCTGGCTACCGCAACTTCAGGCAGCAAGGGAACTATCAAGACAGACCTCCCTACAATAATGGCGCCAACCATAACCAGAACCAGAATAACCGCCCAGCTGGTCCAGCTAAGGATCAGAAACCTAACCATCCGCCGGTAGGTGTCTACCAGCCGCCGCATCGAAATCCGGGCAACTATGGAACTGCACCTGGCAACCGCCAGAATCAATATCTTAACAATACATATCCAGGGCAGCAGCATCAAAGAGAGAACAACGTTAGTGACCTGGACAGGAAGCTCAGCCAGATCATCACCAGACTCGATGATCACGATAGTCAGTTCAAGGCTCAAGATCTTCTCAATCAAGAACAGATAGCATCTGGACAAAGAATTGAGCAAGCCGTGAACAACATCTCAAGCATGCTTGCATCTGGTAGACCATTTGGCCAACTTCCGAGCCAGACAGAGCCAAATCCGAGAAAGGAGCAAGCCAAGATGGTAACTGTTCAAGATCATTCAAGCTCATCTTCTAATGCTTCTTCTGATTTATGCAGGATGCCTGAAACTCTAGAGAAGAAGGAAGCACAGAAAGTGGCGCCGAAGGAGTCTGATCCTCCTCTCGCCCCGCACGTCGTGAAGCCTCCTTTTCCTAGAGCATTACTGCCAAATGCGAGGATCGAAACTGGTATGAAGGGGAACAAAGAAGGATATCCTGACATTCGTAACAAGAAGCCCATCTTTCCATAGCCAAGATGTTCTGATCCCGGTTCTTTCACGCTACCTTTGGTTATTAATTATATTGAAATAAAACGTAGTTTAGTGGATCTAGGCGCGTCTGTCAATGTTATGCCTATGAGTTTATTTGAAAAATTAAACCTAGGAGAACTTGAACCAACTACTATGCAACTCGTCTTTGCCGATAGATCACTTAAAACACCTAGAGGAGAAATAAAAGACGTTGTTACTAAATGTGGTCCTTTCACGTTCTTAGCTGACTATGTAACCATTGACACTAGTAAGGATGATTCTACCATTCTCATAGGACGACCCTTTATGGCTACGACTGGAATGCAAATTAACGTTCCAAGTGGTTCTTTGACTTTAAGGATTGGTAAAGACACTGTCACGTTCCGCCTTAAAGACGGAATGAAATATAATCCGAAGAATGAGGAATGTCATTGCTTAGCTGTTGAATTCGTGGAGTTGACTCCGGTCAACTCCGTCACTAATATCTCTTCTAGTGTGCCTAGATCTGTTGCTGCTACAGGTGCCGGACAGGTTATCAAGCAGAAACTGAAATCTGTTCCTCCCAAGCCGTCAAAGAAGAAGGAACGGCAAGCCTCTTCTAAGCCACCGAGCACAAAACCGAGCAGGCCTCGAGGGAAGAACAAAAAGACAAAGACTCAAATGGTCTGGAGGCCAAAAGCTTTGTCGTCTTCTTCCGAGCCAGCTACACCACCAATTCGTTCTGAGAAACCGGCGCCGGAACAAGTATGGAGGGAGAAGCCAAAAGCATCTCCTAAGGAAATACTAACGATCACCAATCCTGGTGATATCAAGCCGGAGATTAAAGTAAAGAAGGAGCCGATCATTCTCATTCCATCCACTGTCTTCCTTGTGAAAGACGATCCTTTGACGGAACTGTTCGGACCGTTCAAGATCACTGACCACCTTCCCGACGGACGAACCAAGCTCTTACACGCGAACGGGAAGAAATTCATGCTCACCGGAGAAGCCCCGAAGCTCTACTTTCTGAACTCCGATGCTAGCATTAAGGAGAATCTGAGTTGGGATGTCTCCTAATACCATCCAGGTATCGTCCAGCTCAAGGACGTTAATAAAAGAGCGCTTCGTGGGAGGCAACCCACGGCTGGAGTCCGTTTTTTATTTTTGTCAAACTTAGTGTTTTAGAGTCGGTTCGGGGGAGCCAAAAGTATCAGTTTGTTTGTTTTCTTATTTTTCGTGTGTAGTCTGCATGTCGTAGTGTCGTTTGCAAGTTGATTGAGGTTGTTCCGATTTTTGGGGATTTAACTGTGATTTTCTGAAGTTTGCCGGATTTGCGAAAATATTTTTCACCCGAGCAGTTCAAAATTTTCGACGAAACACACCCTATTTTCGGCGAAATCACCTTTTCGATTTTCACTGAATTCCCCTGTTTCATATTTTCGGCCGAAAAATTAATTGTGTTTTCGGCGAAATTATCTTTGAAAACCGGCAGTGCATTTGAACGTAAATTTTCGGCGAAAACTCCCTATTATTTTTGCCGAAAATCCCTTTGAAAATCACCCAAATTTCCACTTTAAAATCCGGTCTTATCCTCTCTCTCTCCCCACCTTCCATTTTCGAACCAAAAACGAAAAAATCCCCCTACTGTTTTCGAAACCGCCGACCACCACCCCTTTAAAAATGCCGCCGCCGCCGTTTGCCGCCGCCACCGCCGTCGCTGACAGCCGCCGCACCCTTCTCCTCTTTTTCCGATCTCGTTGAGCCCCAGAACGTTCGAATCGGAGCTCTAGTTCACCGAAACCCTTGTTTTCAGAGTTTTTCACCGATTTCTCCCAAACCGTTCGTTTTTTCGCATACATGGCTTCAAGGTAAGTTGTAGAACTTTTCATTATGAATATTTTGACATATTGATTGCTGAATTTCGTTGGGGTTGATTTTCAATTGACTTTTCGGTTTGCCTCGATTTGCGTGCCAACTGATTTCGTGTGAACTAGGTTAGCTGAACTTGTTGAACTATTCTAGCATGCTTAGGGAGTTTCGTGCTTAATTTCCATATCATTTAATCATGTGTTGCTATGCATACGATTGATTCTTTGTGATGTTGACTTGTGAGAAATGTCGGTTTGACCATGAACTGTTTTTTATCATTTGGCTGCCGTATGTGTTCATTCTCATTCAGATTATTGTGTTTGCCATCTGAGATCATATTTTACCGTCGTTCTCCGCTTTGTGATAGTCTTGCCATGATTAGGGTTCATTATGCTATAGTGTTGACTTTCTAAATGTCGGTTTGACTCTTTGAACTCTGATTGTGCTTATCCAATTCTGGCTGTTCCTAAGCATGTATTTTACTATCTATGATTACCGGTTACTCTGCTTTGCTTACCCCCACTGGTTTTCTCATTTCTTTGTGAAATTGAGTTTTTCTACTAAGTGTGGGGTAGGGTTTTAAGTTTGACTGATCTGGTTTCATTCTGGTTTTAGGAACACCTCTTATGAGCGCAGGACCAAGACACGACTTGATGCCGCCTCGAGCTCCAGAGCCCCCGCTCCCGTCACACCCGCCGTTCAGGGCCCTCCTCCAGCACTACCTCGCTGGGCTGGATACCATCGCAACTATCGCTCGTCTACCTGACTTTTACTTCGAGTGCTTCCAGAAGATCGAGCATGTTCGGGGAGCTAAGGTACGCCCTCTTTCCATGGAGTCCCTTAGCGAGCACGACGAGGACAACCACCGGAACGTGCATGACGCCCTAGCACCGGCCGGCCTCCTAGAGCTGACCACCATAGCTGCCGACTTCCCAGACATCGCCCTCCAGGAGTTCTGGGCGACCTTTGATCTGGATGAGCACAAGAGGAGGCAAGGCCAGAAGGTTGTTACCTTCTATCTAGGTGGAGTATACAGGACGCTTACCTACGATGAGTTTGCTGCTCATCTAGGTATCCCCTACGAGCACTATCATGGCCATCACCTCGGTTGGGGCGACGATGATGACGACGAGGCATACCATGCACTCTGGAGCCACATGACTGGAGTGCCTGGCGATGGCCTTGGGGAGCACAACTCAGTTAAGTCGCTCTTTCACCCTCTCTTTAAATTTATTCATATGGTTTGGCGTAGATCGCTTTTGTATGTTCCAGATAAGGATCGCCACCATATCCTCAAGGAGGAGCTTATGCTTCTCCGAGCCATCCGAGAGAGCTACCCTCTTCACCCCGGATGGGTGCTTGCTCGCATCTTCCGCCAGAAGACCAAGAGGCGGACGCCACCTCGTGCACTCCTGGGAGGTAACTTCATAGGTCAGCTCATTATCTCTCCGGCATCAGCCATGAATATGGCCCGAACATTCCACGACACCAAGTTAGGACCGTTGGAGGAGACTTAGCGGTCGAATACGACCTAGAGCTGGACCTCAGTCCCAGGTGGCAGCAGATCCTCCCCTCCAACATGTAGCCGAGTCAGAGGAAGATGATGACACTGAGCAGCAGCAGCCGCAGCCAGGATTCCATGACTATATACCCTCGCCACATCATCAGGCAGGGTTTGCACACCAGTCACCGCCGCACATTCCAGATCCATACCAGGCGCCTCACCCTCAGCACCGACCGCACCCCGCGGACATTGGTGAGTTGTACGAGCGACTGCAGGAGTGGCGCATCACCGACAATGCCACTCAAGAGGCGAGATGGACTATTATGCAGCAGCATATGCGCCGCGTCGACAGGCGGTATGAGGCACAGCTTCGCGCGAGCACTCCACTTTCCACCCCCCGACACCCCTGACCAGCCATGATCAGGTGGTGTCCTTTTCCTTGTCCCTTCTTTTTATTTATTCTTTTCAGATCTCGATCCAACTTTTTTCTGTGTGGATCCGGGACACTTGTCCCGGTTTCCTTTTTTATGTTTCATTTGTTTTTGTTTTGTAGGCAGTAGGGAGATTCCCTTTGCTTCGTTTCAGTAGATTCCCTCCGCTCCGAGGACCCGTGATCATCCCCTACGCCAATCATCTCGGTCCAGGTTCTTCTACTTCACTCTGAACTCTAATTTTAGTCCTGTGAGGACACAGTCCGATTTAAGTGTGGGGTAGGATGCTAGAGAACCTTGCATGAACTTGATTGCCCTTTATTGTGTTTTATGTGGCCTCGTGATTCCATTCCAGTCTCTCTAGCATTAGAATGGCTCAGTTCTTGATTTTTGATGTTAAGTTGTTGTTCAAACATTCATAATGATGCTTAGACTGCTTAACCTAGAACTTGAGAACCAACTTGTGTACTTTGATGCTAAATTGCCTGGTCGGAACAGAATTTTTTAAATCACACTTGTAGTTTGTAGCCTTGATTGCATGAAAATGACCGAATTCGACTAGCAAACCAACTGTGAGCTTTTGATCCATTGCACGTAACTTGCAATTTTAATTCTTTTTAGTGGTTTTCTGTTTACTTGAATGAGTTAGAATTTGCATGAGACCTACTTGAGACCACACGATGACACGAGTTCTAGAAGGATAGGGGCACCTAGATTCAGCTACTAAGCCAGATAGCCTGCCAAACGATAAATCCACTAGGTTTAGACCCTTGAGCTTGGCCTGTTCTTTCGGTTCGATAATACATTACAGTCATTTCCCATTTCTTTCATTCTTGATCCCCTGTGGTTGTAGTTCTAGATTGACCTACTGGAAGTCGGTTTGTGGTAACCTGCCTATAGCCATTAAACAGGTGGTCTTAGCTATTATGTCCAGACGTGTAAACCCCTCTAGCAACTAAAAGAAAATTCGGCACAAAAGAAAAAAAAATAGAAAAAGAAGCAAGTATCGAAAAAAAATGTAAAAGAAAAGAAAAAATCAGAAAAGTTTCAAAGTTTTAGTTCAATAAACGTTCTTCTCCCTACAAATGGAAGAACGAAGTCAAAAAAAAGTTGAAAAAAAAGAAAAAAAATCGTGTAAAGAAAAAGAATAAGTGCTAGGTTGCTTGAGGGTATCATAGGACGAGCGTTCATTATTCCACCCGTGTCTGGTTAGACGGTAGGAAGTCATAGATTAGATTCGAGGGAAGTTAGTCGAAAGCTACACCGCACAAAGCCATCATCATACATTCCCATCATCCATCGCATCATAAACCCAAGTAGTGTAGAATTCATTACGGTCCTAGCAGGGAAGTCCTTCTTGACTAGATACTCGTGTTGTCACAGTGGTGGAGATGTGGTCGAATTGCAAACCTATGACAGAATTCAGTAACAGAAAATGATCGAGAGCAGAAACACGTCCTTAAACACAGAGAGCGAGAGTTCCCATTGTACTAAATATTTCCTGTGTGAGGAGTCTGGTCGGTCAGGTCAAATTCGTGCATAATTGGTTTCTAATTACTTGTTGTGTGCAGTTTACTAGTGAGACCAGGTTGTTTGGCTGATCTGTATACATGTCAGGTTTCTTGTTCTAGGAATTAGCTGTCTAATAATTCATTGTGTTTGATTGAGCTCCAATTTAATCGATCTAATTATTTATGAACATGAGCGTTTCTATTCAGTTTGCTTGAGGACAAGCAAAAGCTTAAGTGTGGGGTATTTGATGACACTCGATTTGACGTGATTATCAGCCTCATTTAAGCGGCATTTCTTTGCTTAAGACATGGTTTTTAGGGTAGAATAACGAATATTCAATCGATTGCCCTATCTCGTGTCATTTGTGTTACCTTGGCCCGTTTCGGGTCTATTTGATGGTTTTCTAGTGTTTTTATGTTAGCACAGGTTTTTGCCGTCAAATAAAGTAGCCAAGGACGTGTCTAAGGCGTTGGAACCTCGAGGAATCGCACCGGAATCGATCCAAGGAGCCAATCAAGTCAAACCAAAAGTCTGCCCATTTACACTGACATTTTCGGCGAAAAGAACCTACGGTTTTCGGCGAAAATGCAAGGAAAAATCCACTGATGCTCAGCCAATGAAGTTTTCGGTGAAAACCCAAAGTTTTCGCCGAGAACCATCAGTCCAAAAATCACAGGAGAAAAGCAGCCGGACACCAGCCGTTTATGAAGGAATTTTCGACGAAAATTCCTCAAGATTTTCGGCGAAAATATTAAGCTGATTTGGCGGGTATTAGGGTTAAGTATAAATACTTAACCGGCGGCCCAAATCAGAAAATACATCATAATATACTTTTCGTAATCAGAATTCGAAGAATTCTCTGAAGTTCTGAGCGAAGAGTTAGAGTTCGAAGAGCCGGAAAGAGATCGTGATGCCATCCCTTCCACCTCAGAGAATCGGAGCTAGGAGTGTAGTTTACGGAAGATCGAAGTCTGTCAGAGTCGTCTAAATTAGGTTTTTCAGATTCTTTTATGTTCTTCCTCTGGATGATGAACTCTTTCTTTGTTTTTGATTCTTTTGTGATAAACATGAGTAGCTAAACTCGTTAGAGCTTAGACTAGATGAACCCTAAGTGACCCAGGGCTTTAAAGCGGTCACGGATCGGCAGTGATTAGATTCGAAGTTCAATTAGTTTCTCTTTCATGTTTGATTTGTTCTTCATTGTTCATGTTTCTTGTCTGGATTGATCACCTAGATTAGATTCTTGTTAAGCTAAGGATAGAAGCGAACGCTCGCCTTACTTTAGAACATCAAATTGAACAATTAACCTTATAATTGGAGCGTGTCCTTTCGTAGAAACCGGTTAGGGTTAATCCACTGCAAGAGTAACTCATAAATCGTTAGTAATTGCACCAGTTAAGTTAAGTCGTTGCGAGAGGTGACCGTACCGGGCGACTAATTAATCTTGGTAGTTGGAACGGATAGAGCGAACGTTCGCCGGTCTTAAACCTAAGGGTCAGGAGTTATGGTGGTGTCTTAGTGATTGATTGAATGAGAATCGAAATCCGCTGATCTGTTGATTGCCAATGCTCTGGGAACGAAGGGGGATTCAAAGTCTAAGTTCGTCTGTCATCCTTGTTTTCAACCCTAATTTCCAATCTGCTTTAGTTTAATTTTTAATTTTCTCTGCATTTCTTAGAATTAGAAGTCGTGGAACTCACACCACGCACGAAGTCCTTACATTCGAGTATTTTGCTAGTTTTTGGAGTAGTCAATCATAGAAGGCCCGTGGAATACGATCTGCTTAGCTTTTAGCTTTGTAGTATTTGATCATTGTTCTACAGCTCATCACTCATACAGCTCTCCAACATCCGCGGGGTGCGGGTGGTGCTGCGGGTGAGGCGCCTGATATGGCTCTGGAATGGGTGGCGGCGACTGGCGTGCATACCCTGCCTGATGGTGTGGCGAGGGTATATGATCATGAAATTCTGGCTCGTACTGAGGCTAGGACTCCTCAGAATCATCTTCTTCCTCCGACTCATCCTCGTCTTGGGGAGGAGGATCTGCTGCTACCTGGGGGCTGGGTCCAGCTTGAGGTTGTGCTCGACCGCCAAATCGCCTCCAACAGTGCGTACTCTGCGGCGTGGGATGTTCGGCCATATTCGTGGCTGAGGCCGAAGGAGATGATGTGTCGGCCTACAAAGTTGCCTCCCAGGAGTGAACGAGGTGGTTTGACCTCTGAGTCTTTTTGCGGAGTAGTCGGGCAAGCACCCATCCGGGATGAAGAGGGTAGCTCTCCCGGATGGCGCGATGAAGAAGAAGCTCCTCTCGGCTGATGTGGTGGCGGTCCTTCTCTGGAGCATACAAAAGAGAACGACGCCAAACCATGTGAATGAATTTAAAGAGAGGGTGAGAGAGAGACTTAACTGAGTTATGCTTCGTGAGTCGATCGCCGGGCACTCCAGTCATGTGGCTCTAGAGTGCATGGTACTCCTCCCCGTCGTCATCGTCGTTCTCCCAGCCGAGTTAATGACCATTGTAGTGCTCGTAGGGGATGCCTAGATGAGCTGCAAACTCATCATAGGTGAGTGTCCTATGCACCCCGCCCAGATAGAAGGAAACGACCTTCCTGTGCTGCCTCCTCCTGTGCTTGTCCAGATCGAACGTCGCCCAAAACTCCTACAGAGCGACTTCTGGGAAGTCGGTGGCAAGCGTGGTCAGCTCCAGGAGTCCAGCATGCGTCAGTGCATCGAGCACGTTCGGTGCCAGTCCTCATCGTGATTGAATAGGGACTCCATGGAAAGGGGGCGAACAGCGGCACCAGGGAAATTCTCGAGCTTCTGGTAGCACTCAAAGTAGTACGGGGTAGGCGAGCAACGTTGTGGTGGTACCCAACACGGCCAGGGAAAGCTGGGGGAGGTCCATGGATGGCATGTGTGATGGGAGCGGGAGCTCGGGAGCTGGAGGCGGTGTCAAGTCTCTGCTTGGTCCTGCGCTCATGAGTTACGTTCCTTGAAGCCATGGGTGCTGAAAACGAACGGAGAAAGAGAAATCAGAGAAAAACCAAAATTTTAGGGTTTGGCTGAACGATAGCTCTAGAGCTCCGATTCGACTGTTCTAGGGCTTGGGTTGATCAGAAATGGAAGGCGAGTCGTGCGGCGGCGGCGGTCGGCAACGGGCGGCGGCGGGCAAAAAGTGGCGTCGGCGGCAGGTTTTCGGGAACAGAGGGGGAGCTTTTGGTTTTTGTTTCGAAATTGGAAAGTGAGGAGAGAGAGGGTGAATCTGGATTTTTTAAACGAAAACATGGTTGATTTTCACACAAATTTTCGGCGAAAATAGGTGCAAGTTTTCCCGAAAATGTTAGTTAAAAAGTACTGTCGGTTTTAAAAAGGATTTTCGCCGAAAACATTAATACATTTTCGCCGAAAAGTTTAGGTAAAAACGTCTGGAAAACTCAGTGGGATTTCAAAAGGAATTTTCGCCGAAAACAGGGTGTATTTTCGCCGAAAATTTTGAACTCTACGATTGAAAATATTTTTGCAATCCTAGTAAACTTCAGAAAATCACAGTTAAATCCACAAAAATCGGAAAAAACCTCAAACGACTTGCAATTGATACTACGACACACACACACTACACACGAAAAATAAGAAAACAAACAAACTGACACTTTTGGCTCCCCCGAACTGACTCTAAAACACTAAGATTGACACAAATGAAAAACTGACTCCAGCCGTGGGTTGCCTCCCACGAAGCGCTCTAGATTAACGTCCTTGAGCTGGACAATACCTGGACGGTATTAGGAGACTTCCCAACTCAGGTTCTCCTTAACGCTATCATCGGAGTTCATGAAGTATAGCTTCGGGGTATCACCGGTGAGCGTGAATTTCTTCCCGTTAGCGTGTGTAAGCTTGGTACGTCCATCGGGAAGGTGCTCAGTGATCTTGAAAGGACCAAAGAGCTTTGTCAAGGGATCATCTTCTACGAGGAAGACGGTGGAAGGAATGAGAATGATTGGCTTCGTCTTCTCTTTAACCTCCGGCTTTGTATCACCAGGATCGGTGATCGTAGGTATTTCCTTATGAGATGCTTTAGGCTCCTCCTTCAATACTTGTTCCGGCGCTGGTATCTCGGAACGAATTGGTGGTGCAGCTGGCTCGGTAGAAGGTGGTGGCACAACTGGTCTCCAGACCATTTGAGTCTTCGTCTTCTTGTTCTTCCCCCGGGATCTACTAGGATCTTTTCTCGGTGGCTTAGAAGAGGCTTGCAGTTCCTTCTTCTTTGGCGGCTTCTGAGGAACAGATTTCAGTTTCTGCTTGGTAATCTGTCCAGCACCTGCAACAGCAATTGATCTAGAAACACTAGAAGAGACATCAGTGCGAGATTGACCGAAGTCAACTCCACAGTTTCAACAGCTAGACAATGAAATTCTTCACTCTTAGGATTATATTTCATTCCGTCTTTAAGGCGGAATGTTATCGTTTCTTTACCAACCCTCAAAGTTAAAGAACCATTTGGAACGTTAATTTGCATTCCAGTAGTAGCCATGAAAGGTCGTCCTATGAGAATGGTAGAATCATCTTTACTAGTATCAATGATAACAAAGTCAGCTAAGAACGTGAAAGGACCACATTTAGTAACAACGTCTTTTATCTCTCCCCTAGGGGTTTTAAGTGATCTATCAGCAAAGACAAGTTGCATGCTAGGTGGTTCAAGCTCTCCTAGGTTCAATTTTTCATACAGACTTATAGGCATAACATTAACGGACGCGCCAAGATCAACTAAACAACGTTCTATCTCAACATCATTAATGACAAGAGGTAGAGTGAAAGAACAAGGATCAGAACACTTAGCTGGATATGGAGAGGAAGGTTTCGTTCTACGAGCATTAGGATATCCTTCTTTATTCCCCTTCATGCCAGTCTCCATCCTTGCATTTGGCAGCAATGCACTTGGAAACGGAGGCTTCACATAGTACGGTGCAAGAGGAGGATCATCCTCCTTAGGCGCCCTTTCAGTGCTTCCTTCTTCTCTGGAGTTTCAGCGATCCTGCGTAAATCAGAAGAAGCGTCAGCAGATAAGCTTGTAAACTTTTTAACAGATACCATCTTAGCTTGTTCCTTTCTCAGATTCGGCTCTGTATGGCTCGGAAGTTGACCAAATGGTCGACCAGATGCTAGCATGCTCGAGATGTTGTTCACAGCCTGCTTAATTCTTTGATCGGCTTCTATCTGTTCTTGATTGAGAAGAGCTTGAGGTTTAAACTGGCTGTCATGATCATCGAGTCTAGTGATGATCTGACTAAGCTTCTTGTCCAGGTCACTGACGTTGTTTTCCTTCTGGTACTGCTGACCTGTATAGGTGGTATTCAAATATTGATTCTGGCGATTGCCAGGAGCAGTTCCATAGTTACCCGGATTTCGGTGTGGCGGCTGATAGACACCTCCCGGTGGATGGTTAGGCTTCTGATCCTGAGCTGGACCAGCTGGGCGGTTATTCTGGTTCTGGTTATGGTTGGCGCCATTATTGTAGGGAGGTCTGTCTTGATAGTTCCCTTGCTGCCTGAAGTTGCGGTAGCCAGCATAACCATTTTGATTGGTTAACGAAGCCTTGTTGAACGAAATTTACCTCTTCGGCGGACCAGACTTCCGTCTTACCAAAATTCTGGCAACGGCCTCCATTATGCGCACAAGTTCCACACCATTCGCAATCGGCAACATAGACAGAAGCTGCCGGTGGTTTGATTGGTGTAGAAGACTTCTTCAGATGCTTCTTTACTTCTGCCTTGATAGTAGCTTCGAGATCGAGCTTGCTCCTTCATCATTCTGATTGTCGCTCCCAGTTCCTTGACTTGGAAGCACAATTTGCAAAATGAAGAAGAGCAGCTTCAGGTGTGACATAGTGCAATCCCTTCAGCTAGAGAATTGACCCACTTGGCAGATTCTTCTCGAAGACCTCGAGCAAAGATTTCAGCTAACTGCCTCTGCTCGAATCCGTGATGAGGACAGTTGTAGAGAAGTTCTTGGAATCGATTCCAAGTATCGTACAAGCTTTCTCCTTCTTTTTGGGAGAATCTGGCGATGCTATCTTTGATGGTTGTTGTTCTGGCAGGAGGGAAATATTCTTCAACGAAGTCCTGAGCCAGAGTATCCCAATCAGTGTAATATCCAGGTGGTTTGCCAGTAAGCCACCTCTTGGCTCCGCCTTTCAGAGAGAACGGGAAAGCTCTCAAGCAAAGAGTGTTCTTTTTGAGGTTTCCGTTCTTAAAAGTGCTGCAGAGATCAAGGAAATCCGCCAGATGTGTGCATGGATTGTCTAGGGGCCTGCCTTCAAACTGTAGATCCCTAGAGATCATAGTCAAGAATGGAATCTTGATCTCATAGTCAGGATCTCCTTCAACGCGCGGCAGGGCAATGGCAGATCGAACGCTAGTCGCGCTCGGCTTGTTGTAGTCAGCTAGACTCTTCTGTGCAGGCGGCGGTGGTGGATTTCCGCCTGGTGGTGGTGGTGGTGGTGGTAACTGATCAGTCATGGTAGGATATGGAGGAGGTTTCTAATTCTAAGCACTTCGTGCGTGGTGTGAGTTCCACGACTTCTAATTCTAAAAATGCAGAGAAATTAAAAATTGAAACTAAAAGCAGATTGGAAATTAGGGTTTAAAACAGAGATGACAGACAAACTTAGACTCGAATCCCCTTCGTTCACCAGAGCATAGGCAATCAACAGATCAGCGGATTTCAATTCTCATTCAATCAGTTCTAAGACACCACCATAACTCCTAACCCTTAGGTTTAAGACCGGCGAACGTTCGCTCTATCCGTTCTAGCTACCAAGATTAATTAGCCGCCCGGGTACGGTCGCCTCTCGCAACTACTTAACTTAACTGGTGGAATTACTAACGATTTATGAGTTACTCTTGCAGTGGATTAACCCTAACCGGTTCCTACGAAAGGCACACTCCAATTATAAGGTTAATTGTTCAGTTTGATGTTTTAAAGTAAGGCGAGCGTTTGCTTATATCCTTAGCTTAACAAGAATCCAATCTAGGTGATCAATCCAGACAAGAAACATGAACAATGAAGAACAAACCAAACATGAAAGAGAAACTGATTGAACTTTGAATCTAATCACATCTATGACCGCTTTAAACTCCTCGAGATGGAAGGGATGGCGTCACGATCTCTTTCCGGCTCTTCGAACTCTAAACTCTCCTTCAGAACTCTTGAGAATCCTTGAAGTCTTTGGTATTAGTTGGAAAATTATGATTATGAAAAGTCTATTTGATTTTGGGCCGCCGGTTAAGTATTTATACTTAACCCTAATACCGCCAGATTTTAACTAATATTTTCAACGAAAATAGTAAGAAATTTTCGCCGAAAATTCCTTCACAAAATAACTGAACGTCGGCTGCTTTTCTTCTGTGGTTTTCAGTCCAACAGTTCTCGGCGAAAACTTAGTGTTTTCGCTGAAAACATTCTTCGGTTGACATCCGTGGATTTGTTCATGCATTTTCGCCGAAAACACTAAGGGATTTTCGGTGAAAACTCCTTTGTAAATCGGGGCAGGAATTTGTTTGACTTGGTCGGCTCCTTGGATCGATTCCGGTGCGATTCCTCGAGGTTCCAATGCCTTAGATACGTCCTTGGCTACTTTCTTTTACGGCAAAAAACCTGTGCTAACATAAAAACACTTTTTAACCATCAAATAGACCCGAAACGGGCCAAAGTAACACAAATGGCACGAGATAGGGCAATTGATTGAATATTCGTTATTCTACCCTAAAAAACATGTCTTAAGCAAGGAAATGCCGCTTAAATGAGGCTGATAATCACGTCAAATCGAGTGTCATCAGCAGGCGGTCGACTGATTCATCCCCGAGACCACCGACCGCTGCACCTAGTTTCTTCTTTTCCAAATCTTAAAGAATACTTCAAAGAGTCGAGGCAGTTTTGTTAACTCCATCTGTACTTATATCTCCAAAGTGAAATGAAGTTCTATTTTCTCTATTTCTCACAGGCAAAACTTTAATCACCAACGAAACAAGCGGGTAAGACCTACGGGCATCAAAGTCATCATGTAAGACCTAAGGGCATTGAAATCGCTATGTAAGACCTAAGGGCATTACAAATCGCCATGTAAGACCTAAGGGCATTGAAATCGCTATGTAAGACCTAAGGGCATTAAAAATCGCCGTGTAAGACCTACGGGCATCGAAGTCATCATGTAAGACCTAAGGGCATTGAAATCGCTATGTAAGACCTAAGGGCATTACAAATCGCCATGTAAGACCTAAGGGCATTGAAATCGCTATGTAAGACCTAAGGGCATTAAAAATCACCGTGTAAGCATTAAAATTGCCGTGTAAGACCTACGGGCATCAAAGTCATCATGTAAGACCTAAGGGCATTGAAATTGCTATGTAAGACCTAAGGGCATTGAAATTGCTATGTAAGACCTAAGGGCATTAAAAATTGTCGTGTAAGACCTACGGGCATCAAAGTCATCATGTAAGACCTAAGGGCATTGAAATCGCTATGTAAGACCTAAGGGCATTAAAAATCGTCGTGTAAGACCTACGGGCATCAAAGTCATCATGTAAGACCTAAGGGCATTGAAATCGCTATGTAAGACCTAAGGGCATTACAAATCGCCATGTAAGACTTAAGGGCATTGAAATCGCTATGTAAGACCTAAGGGCATTAAAAATCATCGTGTAAGACCTACGGGCATCCAAGTCATCATGTAAGACCTAAGGGCATTGAAATCGCTATGTAAGACCTAAGGGCATTACAAATCGCCATGTAAGACCTAAGGGCATTGAAATCGCTATGTAAGACCTAAGGGCATTAAAAATCGCCGTGTAAGACCTACGGGCATCAAAGTCATCATGTAAGACCTAAGGGCATTGAAATCGCTATGTAAGACCTAAGGGCATTAAAAATCACCATGTAAGACCTACGGGCATCAAAGTCATCATGTAAGACCTAAGGGCATTGAAATCGCTATGTAAGACCTAAGGGCATTAGAAATCGCCGTGTAAGACCTACGGGCATCAAAGTCATCATGTAAGACCTAAGGGCATTGAAATCGCTATGTAAGACCTAAGGGCATTAAAAATCGCCGTGTAAGACCTACGGGCATCAAAGTCATCATGTGAGACCTAAGGGCATTGAAATCGCTAGTAAGACCTAAGGGCATTAAAAATCGCCGTGTAAGACCTACGAGCATCAAAGTCATCATGTAAGACCTAAGGTATTGAAGTCGCTATGTAAGACCTAAGGGCATTAAAAATCGCTAAGCTACCGCCAAGGAGCCTACAAACATCACAAGTCACCAAACGAATTATAAGAACATCAAAATTTAAAAGTAAGAAACCAAGGGCATTAGGCGACGGTTTACATAGCGAAGGTACGGGAAAAAGAGAGTGTGTTCAAGTACGGAAAACAGTAAGTATGAGGGGGGTTGCTCGGCAAGGAACAATACAACAAAACGGTAAGAAATTAGGGAGGAGTTCCTTGGCCCTTGCCACCAGAGCCGTGGCCGCCAATTTGGAAGGGTCGGAGGGGGAGCCAAAGCCCTTTTTGCCAGAAGAGGGGGAGTTTTCGGGAGGTGGCAGTTGAACCTCCGTACCATCAGGATTGAGGTTAGGTAAACCTCGGCTTCGCCGGGTAACTGCTACGTACTCAGCATCCGCCGCCACAACCTCACGCTCCAAGCGAGCAGCATCCCTAAAAGCAGCTTCTTCATCGGAGTCCACTGGGTCAGGCACCGCAAGACTATGGCGATTAAGACCACGGAAGACGGCCTCAACCATCTTTTGACCAGGCCAACTTTTATGCGGGAAGAGACGGCGAAACTCATTACGACAATTGTGCATCACCACACGCATGCTCTCGCCAAGAACATGAGTATAGTATGCCACAAGCCTCGTCGTATTGAGCCTTGGCGGCCAAGAGGTCACGATCCGTCGCCGATTGTGCCGCCAAGGAGTCATTAAGCAGCTCTTTGGTCTTGTCCCTCTCAGCGATAACCTCCTCAGCCGTCGCAGCCTTTATACGGGCCTCCTCTAGCTCGGCCTCAAGGGCAGAGAGGCGGTCGTTCGCAGTTGCAAATCCCCCTGAATACCCTCCATTTGGGCAACCCTCTCAGTCGCCTCAGCCAAACTCTCCTTCAAAGATGCAGCGGCAGAAGCTGCCGCATCCGCTCGGCACTATTTTAAAAAAAAACAACAACAACGGAGGAAAGCTCAAGCTTTCAGCAATACAGGGGAGCGGCAAGCCAGGCAAATGTCCAAAAGACAAAGGCATACCTTCTCTTCGTTATGATTACGGGTGAGGTCCACACGCAGGGACCGAAGGTCCTCCACCTCGTCCTTTAGCTTCAAATTCTCCTCTTGCATGTGCTTACATGCAAAGGATAGATCGCCGAGCTCGGCCACGGCCTAGACAGCAAGAAAAGTACGCGTGAGGTAAGAAGGAGCACACAAAGTTGTAATAATAAAACAGAAAAGACAGTCAGACAGAAGGGAGCGAATAACGATACCTGAAGGAAGCCGACAGGAGGTCGCCCCGTGCAGATCGGAAATCTCTGAGCCTTCCCCAGGAGCGGTCACCCCCTCATAGATACCGCGGGAAAACTCTTCCGTGATATCGCTTGCCATTCGGGGTGATATGTGGGACGCTACCGGATGGACAACAGCAAAGTAGGGTAAACGGAAACGTCCCTCATGCTCCCGACCAGCAGGAGCCAGGCGATCAAAAACAGCATTAGCCCGCTCCGTCCATGCAGCTCGGCGGGCGCGGTCAATATTTATCGCTGGCGGCCGAGAGGGATCACGCACAGGCTCGGTAGGGTGAAGGTCAAGCTCCCGGCTGGTTCTGACTCGGGATAAGCCGGGTCTAATGGGGAAGGATAGGCTCCGAGGGAAGATAAGAATCGTCGTATGTAAGGGGATTCTCATCCCCCTGAGTGGGTTGAGCGATGGGACCCTTGGCAGACGTAACATCGTTGGCTTTGGGCGATCGATGTCGTGAGCGGTGGAGTAGAGGCTCGCTGTCCTCATCGTCAACTTCCACTACATGTTGAGGGAAAGGCAACGGGCGACTAGAGGACTCGCCTATCTTCTTTTTGGGCTTGGAGGCCCCAACTTTCTTCTTCTTCTTCTTGGAAGAAGCAACGCTCACTTCCGCTTCAGTCGCCTTCCTTTTCCCTTTGGCCTTCTCGACAGAAGGTTGGACGGCGGCAGGGGGAGCGTGGGAGAGCTCAGGACGGGTCTCGCCAACAGGGCCTCGTGCTATGGTGCTAAGGAGGCACCCAGAGAGGCTTACGGATCCTGGCAAAAGTTAAGTAAAGAGTTTAGGAACGAAAAAGAGAAGTAGACGCAAAGCGAAAAATAGGCACACAAAGTGTACAACACTGACGAATCAGCTACATAGGATAAAGCAATCCAGTTTAAAAGAAGGTCGAGACATCAGCGATCTCGAACTCAGGAGGTACCTCCGCGGATTCCCGCCTAGGCATTGCGCAACCCGTTGTGGTAGAGAGGCGGTGAGGCTCAAGTAATACTAGACGGCGCAAGAGCAACTCCTCTGGGGAAGGATCAAGCTCAGCGTTAAAACGGTGTATATCGCCCGTAGACTAGGAAGGGGGCAGCAAAGCGGTCCACTGGTAATTGTGGTGCTCGGGCGGAAGTAGAAGAAGGAATGGTACCAGGTGGGCGAGGTTTTGGAGAGGAATAGGTACCCTTTGGGGAAAGATCGGACCGGCGAACAAAGCTTATGCCATTTTGAGTAGCCTTGGCGTAATGGATCAACTGAAATAATCGAAGGGTGGGGGCGATTCCCTTGGCCATACAAGTGCACTCAAAGGTAGAGGCTGAAGCCCAACACCGACGTTGAAAGCCCCGATAGAAGCGCCGAAGCATTGAAGCAAATTGCTATAAAGGGTGACGGTGGGAGGCGAAGGCCGTTAGTGAATTCCTCGGTCCAGATGTCGTGCCATCCGGGGGGCAATTTCCAATAGTGGAAATTCGCGAAGCCACGGCGAATTCCAAAGCGGATGGCAGCATGGCGAAAGGCAGAACTCGGGCGATTTTCTCAGCAGTCCCTGAGGGGAAGTAACCAGGACCAATAACCGAGCGCTCATCGCAGGGAATCCCATGCCACATCGACCGCCAGTTGCCGATGACGTAGGAGCCAGTGGTTTTGCTCGCCTTAGGGTCAATCTCAACACCGTGGCGGCTTTTTTCAAAACCAACTTGGTGGGGGCCCCAAAAGGGGAGTGCAGGAGAGTCATCAGAACCATCCTCCATTACATCTGAAGTCTGAACAGAGGAAGTCTCGGCCAGGTGTGGGGGCTTCGGTGGCACTCGTTCAACGGAGGAATGAGAGGTAGAGGAGGAAGAGGAAGGATCGGAACCTAGGGGATATGAATGGCTTCGATTCTGACTATCGTCTCCGGAGTTCATGTTTTGACAGGAAAGTGAAAAAGGGAGACTACAGCAGGGAAAGAGGCTCACAACAAAGAAAAGCAGAAGAGAAGGGTCACGTACCAAGAGGGCGACGACGCTTCAGACATCGGAGGGTAAGTAAAAGGGGCGGAAAATGATTCTCCAGTTGACGGAAGAGAGAAGGAGGCAGTTAAAACACAGGGCAGTAAAACGAAGGAGTAGAGCAGCAGTGAAAGCGTAAAAAGAGGAAAGAGACGGTAAATGGAGGTTTATAAAGGCGGCAGAGCTGGCAGGAAGCAGAACCGTCGCGGTGATTGATTGGGGAACACGCGCGGCTGATGGGATGCACTGATAGCCCCTAGGCAATGATGACTTTCTTGGCAATTACTCAAATGCCCCAGTTTCCCCAGCTTCCTCAACAAGATAGAGGGTAAAAGACCGTATTACCCCGGAAGGATGAAGAGACACACCTACGAAAGGGAAAAGGACACGAGCGGCATCAGCGATAAAATTTAGAGGCGACATAGATCGCACAAGTAAAGGCAGTGAGATTCACGTTCAAGTTGGAGAGGAACAAGCGTAAAAAGTTAGAAGGAAACCAGGAAGCCAAGGTGATGAGAAAAAAAAACAGAGGCGACAAAGCAACAAGATGCAAGCGATCAGAAGTCCTCACCCAAGCGAAGCTCGGCTAAAGGCTTGGGGGCAATTGATGGGAACTCTCACAACGATCACAAGGTAGGCGATCTGGACTATGAGTAAGCCCTCACCCAAGCGGAGCTCGGCTAAGGGCTTGGGGGCAATTGATGGGCCCGGCCCAACAGTACTCTGAAGGCCCAAGCAGCGGCCCATGCACAGTGATCGTCGCCGACGGTTTGGACCTAGGCGACCGTTTAGGCAAACCAGACAAGCAAGCCCAAGAGATAAAAGAAGGCCCAAGGCAACAGCCCAACTCGGCGACTCTTAGGGTTCCAAGGCAAAGCAAACACGTGTCGACATCCTAGGGAGGCTACAAACGAGTGGTCAGGATTCATCCTTGGTGACCAAGACAGGGGTACTATAAATACCCCCCGTACACCCCATAAACCGGAGGACGACACTTTTACCCAGCGGACAAATGCTCCGCGGTACGTAACTCGCCTCTCTTCCCATTCTTTAAACTGATCGCCTCCCTTTCCCTTGAACTAACTACCCCCATTATCGCTTACGAGGTACACCACCCCCTGAAGACCAACAGGCTTGGGCTTCCATTATTGGACCAGGCGACAAGGCTGGAACAGTTCCTAAAAGGGTTAATGCATCTAATATGAGAGATTTTCGCCCTATATCATGTTGCAATGTGATATACAAGATCATTTCTAAAATCATTGTCAACAGGATGGGAAAAGTGATTCATAAGGTAGTTGGCAATGCTCAATCGGCTTTTATAAAAGGGAGAGTTATAGGTGATAATATACTCTTGGCCACTGAGTTACTTAGAACTTACAGTAAATCAAACGTATCCCCAAGGTGTGCAATTAAGGTAGACTTAATGAAGGCGTTTGATTCGGTTGAGTGGGATTTTGTGCTAGCAGACTTGCATTCTATGAATTTCCCAGCTAGTTTCATTCATTGGATTAGGGTTTGTTTGGAAACTAGTATGCTCTCAGTCTGCTTTAATGGAACTCTTTGTGGGAACTTTCCAGCTATGAAAGGGTTTCGACAAGGAGACCCTTTATCTCCGTACTTATTCGTCATATCAATGGAGATGTTGGCTTGTTTAATGGAAAAGGTTGTTGATACAGGAAGCTTTAAGCTTCATCCCCAGTGCAAGGGTAATAAGATCACTCATCTCAGCTTTGTTGATGATCTTATTATATTCACTAAGGCTACTATGGAGGGGGTAAGTTGTGTAAGTAAAGTTTTGGAGGAGTTCTGACTGATGTCTGGGTTAAGATACAACCCTGACAAAAGTGAGATATACCTAGCTGGGATTGAGGAGGAAAAAATTGAGTATTGATTACAGCTTCGAGCTTTAAGAAGGGTGTCTTACCTTTTAAGTATTTGGGTGTTCCCATGAGTGTTGGTAAGCTGAAAAGAGCTGATTGCAAGAGTTTGATTGACCGGGTTGCTGGAAGAATACTAGACTGGAAGGCCAAGTGTTTGACCTATGCTGACAAATTATAGCTGATTCAGTCAGTCATCTGTGGTATTCTTCAGTTCTGGATGAGTGTTTTCCTTATTCCAAAGTTTATACTTAAGGAGATTGAAAGCTTATGTGACAAGTTCTTATGGGTAAAGAAGAAGGTGGTAGGAGCAAGGTAGCTTGGAAGTTCATGGATGTACCTAAATCAGAAGGGGGAGTTGGAATAAAAGACTTCTATTCTTGGAATGCTGCAATTAACTTTGGTTTGTGAAACCCATTTATGTCATCAATGTGCAGCCTCGGATTCTGGAGCTGACCCGTGATCCCACAGTCCCGACATTTCCTTCTGTGAACGATGCACTCGGACTTGTCTATCCAAGGAGCACAGTGGTAGAGTTCGCGGTATGGGAACTGGCGTGACCCCCTCCTAGGTAATGTAATGTAGTATATGATATATGTAAATTTAAAATAGTCAAATTCTAATTATTTGTTCTCTTTGTCTATTCAGGTTAATATGAGTAGGAGACGTGGTGGAGCAGCCGGTGGATCGAGTTAGGGTAGTAGTTCAGCTACTACCACTCACGTCTTCGGCCATTGTCCCGCCGAGGATCGAGTGAGGGTGTTGGAGGCAGAGGTCCAGCGCTTGAGCCATCTGGAGGAGGAGGTTCAGCGCTTGAGCCATCTGGAGGAGGAGGTTCAGCGCCTTAGCCAGTTGGTGGGTTCATCTTCTAAGGGAAAAGGGAGTATGCCCCCAGATATGGATGCCCGGGACATGGACTCGTACGATGACGAGGAGGATGAGTAGGTAGCATGTGTTTTAGGTGTTTTAGGGGGATGTTTAAGGTGCATGTGTTAGAACAATGTTTTAGTAGAATGTTTTAGGAGGATGTTTTCGACATTTATAGAACAATGTTTATTCAGTATGTTTATTGATTGGAAAAGTGAATTGTTAGAATGAAATTGATGTATGCAGGGAAATTTATGCAGGTATTGGCACTAGAAGAGTATGAGAAAACGAAAAAATTAAGCAGAATTCTGCCCACTGGAACCTCTAATAGCGTCGGTCGGACCTATAATAGCGTCGGTCACAACCGACGCTAAATGCTACTGCAGGTCAACGCGTGGTTGACCAGACACCCGCATTTAGCGTCGTCTAGAAATTTAGCGTCGGTCAGACTTATTGACCGACGCTATTTGCTAACCACTGAGTCGGTTGGTGGTTCGACCGAAATGCTATAGCGTCGGTTGGCACGCGTTTTAGCGTCGGTTGACCAAACGACCGACGCTAAAGTTTAGCGTCACCAAATCTGGCGTCGGTTTAGCCGACCGACGCTATTTATTTTGGCGTCGGTCATGACCGACGCTAAAACGCGTGTATGACCGATGCCAAACAACTGTTTTTTTGTAGTGACACGATTAGACACTTGTGGAACTTGTTTGTTCCGAGTGGGTCGCTTTGGGTGGCATGGATGTATAAGTATATGGTTAAAGGCATATCTATTTGTGACTTGAACAGCTCAACGGGATCTTGGACATGGAAAAGAATTCTGAAAATGAGATCAATGATTCAGCAGTTCATAAGCTATGATACTGATGGGAGTGTGTGCTGGGATAACAAGCCTATGAGCAAGTTCAAACTGTCTACAGTCTGGGAATCTATTCGGCCTAAAAGTATGAAGGTTAGCTGGTATAATACTGTTTGGACTGGACTTGTCATTCCAAGGAATAGTTTCTTGGCTTGGGTATTGGTTAAGAGAAGGGAAACATGGAAGGATGACATGGTTGCTTGGGGTCTGCTGGTGGCATAAGCTGTTTGTTATGTGATGATGGTACAGACTCTAGGGATCATGTTTTTTTGAGATGTTCATTTTCCTTAGAGATCCTTAGGCTGTCCTTCCTGAGATTCAGAGTGATACATGGGATGGAGTTATGGATTGCGTTTGCAATGATGGTAAGGAGAGCGAGGGCTTAGTTCGTAAAGCCATATGGTGTAACGCTGTTAGCTCGATATGGAGAGAAAGATGCAGACGGTGCTTTGGAGGGCATCGGCATTGTGCGGTTGATTTGATTTTTGGCATTAAACTCGATACAAATTGTATAGCTAGTGGTAAAGTTAGTGATAGTATCTTACTTAAACTTTTATAGTTAGTTTTATAGCCTAGCTTCTCAATAATGTGTAGGTGAACCAGATCCCTCTCTAAGAGGTATATGGGGACCCAGAATCATTATTGGGGATTATTGCTAAAAAGTTTATAGGAAAGTTGTACTTAAAGCTATTTGATGAAATGAAACGTCACTAATTCATAAAAAAAAATTAATTTTAAAAGAAAGGCTGAGATTGAATTAGTCTAGTAGACCATAGATTCATACTAGCTTTTGTACCTACCGTCCTATGGGCGGTGCTGTTTCACCCGTTTGTTTGATCATAATAAGAACAAAAAAAAATCAAATACAATTAAGTATTATTTATTCTTAAATTTCTAGTCATTGTATTATTACTCACAATTTCACATATTGTATTATTACTCACAATTTCAACACAAAATATTGTATTATTACTCACAATTTCAACACAAAATTTCAATGAGTGTTTTTTTTACCTTATTTTTAAAAAACTTTATCTGTTAAATTTTGTATTGATTTAGAGATTAGTTTGACTTGATTATTTTATTATGTATTTTTACATTAAAATAATATATTCCCAAATTTGTAATCAATTGTCAAATGTATTTATCAATATTTTGCTTATAATTTGGAAATATATATTGTAACAGTTATTTTTTAATTTAGAGTTTATTAACCGAATATACTATTTAAATGAATAAAATAAAATTTTTCAAAAACCAATTTAACCTTATCCAGACTTCATTTATTCAGCTAGTTTGTTATCAAACTCAATATTCATAAACTTCATTCATACCTTAAAGGTTGCTTAGAGGTAAGTTGGTGATGAAAATCCTAAGACGCTAAGTTCGAATCAATAACTTATTTAGAAATACGTCATTAAAATATAGGAAATGTAATCTTTGAGGGTGGGAAGTTTCATTATAAATAGAAAGCTCATATGTAGTCCGCAAAACGTCCCGACAACAAATAATTATGATCGTACTTTCGTCGCTTATTGGTATAGTGCGTCACCGAAATAATATTGCTACGAAAGACCTAGTTTTTTTTTTGTTGAAACTCATTAATATATATTGACAAATTTATGTATAAAAATATTTTATTGTTTAAAGTTTAGTTCATGGGATTTTAAAAAGAATAAATGGGTGATATATAAAATATAACATAACATTTTTATATAGATAATATATATGAACTATTAGTTAAATAAATGAATATTACAGTTAATAATACTTACAATCATATAGACAATATATCTAATAGAGTTCACAAATACCATATATGCACGATACCATCAATGCATTCATAAAAACATTGTCATCTTTGCCCTTTAGTCATTTCAAATGTACACAACTCACTTATCTTTATCATCACAAAAACTCTTCCTTATGAAGTTCCAAACTTAGACTGTAAGGTGTTCATATACACTTCCAATTGTCATAACAACGACGAAGAAGGTGAAATCATTAGTCATGAAGCGGCTAAAGTTGGTAGTAACTCTTAGAATTGTTGGTACTCTTGATTTAAATGGTTATCCATTGATAGTTTTTTTACAATTCCGTGGAGATTGATCAATGAACCCATATGGGGTGATTGTTGCTGCAAACCCAATGGAGTCATTGTTGCTTCCTTGGACGCGATGGCCGAAGCAATCAAATATTAGTATTGTGTGATGGACATAATGACTCGATCTCTCGTTGCAGAGATTTGAGTCACTAAATTTTGACTCTTCATAAATATTGATGGTTGGAGATGGGAGAATGATAAACGTATTGCTTTTACGTATTAAACTCGAGAAGGAATGGAGCCTACTAAAGATGAAGAAGATAGAGGAAAGAGAATCTTCAATCATGCTAAACGAGGTTTGGTTGTATCGAAATGAGTTGGATCTTTTTTTTTTTTTTGTCAACAATGAGTTGGATCTAATGATTGAGTTTTTTATGGCATAGAATGTTAAAAATTATTATTTTAGTTGAACAATACTGGACAAAATATCCATCTCTTCTAAATCAAACTTGAGTCATTAATGTGTTAAAGATGAAAGTTTAATTGACCAATATGATATAGATTGCCTTAACTTGAATGACCAAAAATGTTATTAACCAAATTATTAATTATCTCTTAATGTTAGAGCATTTATTAAGAGTTTATATAATTTTTATTTTTTATTTAAAATTTGTAGATGAGGTGGAAATTAAGAGAATAGCTTTGTCCTATGTGGCAAAAATAATGTGATGATCTCTCATAGATCATTTTAAGATTAATATAAGATTAAGATGGTCACTAAAAAAATTACCCTCGTAATACTCCTCCATGTTCGAGAAGCATGGCATGAGGTGAGATTTTTATTCTTTTTTAGTTTCATTTTTTTTTTTGTAGAAAAGTAAGGCAGACCTTACGTATTATTAGAAATCAATCGCTCGGTACAAGCACCTAAAACATCAAAATTCAGCCAGTACTGAAGAGAAACATCTAGAGAACTTAACAAATGAACACCAAGATCGAAAGAATGACCAAGATTAGCCAGATAGTCCGCTGCAAAGTTAGCTTCGCGGTAAATATGATGGACAGAAATCTGCCAGTCCCGAGACGAGAGCTCTGCAAACTGTCTGATGAGGGACGCATGATGATTATTGTCATAGAGGGGTTTGGTCAACAACTCGACCGCTGCCTTAGAATCTGATTGGATTTGAAGCTTCCGAATACCACTACCCCAAGCAAGCTTCGTCCCCTCAATAATGCTCCTCAACTCAGCTCTCATAAAGAACACGTACCAAGATTAGCTGCAAACGCCGCAAAAAATCTCCCATTCTTATCCCGAATGAGTCCACCCGCAGCAGCTCTGTTCGGATTGGTGTAAACAGATCAGTCAGAGTTCATGGTAAACCATCCCTCCTCAGCCGGCCGCCACCCAATCAGATGAGCCTATCCGAGCTAAACCCGACGCTTCTCGACTCACCTAAAGGGCCTTCCAGCACGACGAGTAGAAATGAGACCATAACTTAGCCTGACTTACTACCTCTTTAACTGAATGAGTTTCATTTTGGAAGACCAAATTGTTCCTTCTACCCACAAAAGCCAAGCAACAATACCAAATAAGAGACTTGAATCCGACTTGCCAATTCCATTGACCCACCAATTCTCAAAGTTGGAAGAGTCGGCAGTCCCTTCAACAACATTCGGCAGAATATCCATCCAAACCTGCTTGGCAAAACTACACCGTCTAACAACATGTTCAGCATCTTCGCAATCAGTACTGCACTCCGGACAGTGGGCTGTAGCAGCCACGTTCCTTCTCCTTCGTTCCTCGTTCGTCATGATTTTTCCATGTGAAACAAGCCATAAAAATTGCCTACTTTTCCCGGCCCTTCCCATTGCCAAGTCTTTCTCCATTTAGCTCCATCACCACTGCAGTTGATATCTTTAATAAGTAAATAAGCGAATTTGACAGTAAAGGTCCCATTTGGTTCAAGGCTCCAAGAGAAAGAGTCTTCCCCCAATTGACTATTTGGCGGGATCATCCCATAAACCTGCAAAACAGCTTCCCTAGTTAAGCACCTAGACAGTTTTTCCAAATCCCACTCTCCATTAGAAAGAACAAAGTTAGAAACAAAAGGGTAGTGTCGACTCCCTGTATGTTTGTCGCATGATCAATGAGGAGAGTCCCGCTATCCAGCCATCTGTCCTTCCAGAATTTGGTCGTCCTACCATCATTGATATTCCATTACATTCCATTAAGAGTCTGATTCCACACCTTCATCACCCCTCTCCAAAGTGACGAGTGACCCGAGTTTCTTCTGAGCGTAAAACTCGTGCTATTCTTAATCAAATACTTCGAAACTAAAATTTTGACCCACATCTCATCAGGTCTAGTAATGATATTCCATGCCACTTTCATAAGAAAGGCCAAGTTCAGCTCTCTAGCACTTCTCAACCCAAGACCACCCATGTTCTTTGGTTTGCACACCGTTTCCCAATTCACATTGTGGATTCTCCTAACACCATTAGACGAACCCCATATAAAATTACGGATCTTCCTATCGATCTTGTCACAAAGAGAGAGCGGAAGAGAAGCATTCTGCATCACATAACAGGACAGGAATTAAGCATCGAAGACGCAAGGGTAACCCGACCCGCAAGGGAGAGGTTTTCCGCTTTCCAACCCGCGAGGCGAGACTCTAACCGATCGAGAAGAAAATCATAAGTGTTCTTAGTAACCCTACCATGAAGGATCGGCACCCCCAAATACCTGCCCAAATCTTGAGTCGTCGCAATGCCAAGGACGTTACAAATGGCAATCACCTTGGAACGAGGAGTATTTCTGGAGAAAAAAATGCGAGACTTGGGCTTTCTCACACTCTGACCTGAGGCACCACTAAAACGGTCCAAAATATCAGAGATAACTCGAGCTTGCGCCACAGAAGCTTCACCAGAAAGCACCAAATCATCAACGAAGAAACTATGAGAAAGAGGAACCCCGTTCTGCACCAGACTGATCGGCTTCCAATAACCATACTCCACAGTAGACAAAATCATACGGCTAAGACGCTCGATACACAAAGTAAACAGATAAGGAGAGAGCGGACACCCTTGACGAAGTCCTCTAGTTGGGGCGAAAGAATCCGAACAGGTACCATTCTAAAGGACTTGGAAAGTGGAAGACGAGATGCAAGCCATAATGATTTCCACGAGCCGAGGCGGAAGACCAATGAGGGATATCGTTTCCCTCACAAACTCCCAATTCATCTTATCACAAGCTTTCGCCAAATCAATTTTAATCACCATACAATGTTTTTTCCCTTTCAGCTTATGGAGGGAGTGAACAACTTCTTGCACCACCAGGATATTATCTGTAATATGTCTGTCGGGAACAAAGTTCGTCTGGGACGGGTGAGTGAGCTCTGGCATAAGACCCTTAATCCTGTTAGCAATGCACTTCGTAAGGGTCTTATAAGCAACATTACACATAGGCCAAAAATCACTGAAGGACTCCGGGTTGAGCTTCTTGGGAATGAGCATAATGAGGGTCTCATTGATAGCTCGGATGAGATCAGGCGAGCGAAAACAACAGCCAATGAACTCGACAAAGCTGTCTCCCACAATTTTCCAAGAATGTTGGAAGAAGATTGGGCCGAAACCGTCTTTACCCGGAGCTTTAAGCGCCCCTATCCCTTGCACAGCCTTGAAGATTTCCAACCTGGACAACGGACGGGTCAGAGACTCCATTGCAGAATCCGCAATGCGCCCTGAGAACCCCACCAACTAGCAACAAGCACTCTCTTTCAAGGAGTAAATATTAGTGAAAAACGCAACAGCCATGTCGCTTAACTGCTGTTGATCCTCGACCCAAACCCCATTACAATCCTTAAGCCTTTTGATCATGTTCACCGTCCTCCTCTTAAGAGCAGCCAAGTGAAAGAACTTGGTATTTCGATCTCCTTCAATTGCCCATTTAGTTCTGGATTTCTGAATCCAAAGGGTTTCTTCTTGAAACAGGACAAGCTCAAGTCTCGATCTGATTAAGTTTTCCTTCCGAATATTGAAATCAGACGGGTTAGACGCCGTCCGCGCCTCCGCCTTCACCAAGAGGTCAAGCAGCCGCTTCTTCCTTTGAAAAATGTTACCAAAAGTTTTCTTATTCCACTGCTTTAAATCAGAGAAAAGCGCAAGCAACGCACTCGGAAGATCCGAACCTGCACTCCATTTATTTTTAACAAAGAAATCAAAGGTATTATGAGACAACCAAGCAGAAAGAAAACGAAAAGGTTTAGGATTGGAAGAGGACACCTGAAAGTTCGGGCAGAGAATGATCGGGCGATGATCAGATTTAAGCTTATAGAGATGCACGACAGACGAATCCGGGTACAGGTTCGTCCAATGATCATTAACCAGAGCTCTATCAATTCTGCCCATAACTCCATTCCTGCTCCAAGTAAACCGAGGACCTGAGAAAGGGATGTCAGAGAGACTGCAAAGGTCAACAGTGTCGATAAATGATTTATTCCTTCTCCTCTCAAAGGGAGCACCACCACACTTATCACCAATGACCGCCCACGGAGCAGATTGGTTAATAGACAATCTTTTCAAAGCATCCCAAAGTAGAACACGTGAGGTAGCTCGAGGGCTAGCATAGATTGCCGTCAGATAGAAGGGTGAGCCATCAGCCTGAGCACCCTTAGCATGGATGTATTGAGGGCCAAACTCGACAATATCAAGCTGGACCACAAGAGGATCCCAAACGAGCCAAATACCACCAACGAAACCAACGGCATCCGAGCGGAACTAAACAGTAAAACCCATCTTTTTAATGACCGCCTCCGCCTTGAGCCGACTGATTTTGGGCTCAATGATCACTGCAATAGAAAACTTAATGAAATTAGCATACGACTTAAACGTTGAAAGAAACGATTTATGCGCTGCCCCTCGACAATTCCAATAAAATATATTCGAATTAACCATAAAAAAGAAAGAAAACTTCCTGGGAAACAAAAGAACGAAACATGGAGCTTAGCATTCCATCATGACCACTGAAGAATCAGAGGTCTTGGGCGGTTGCTCCAAAGCGATGGACTTGGCATCCGAAATTGACAGAGGAAGAGCTTTAGACTTTTCAGAAGGATCCGACCCAGCTAACTTCTTCTTGCCTTCACCTTTCTTAATGGACGGGCCCGATTATCCATTTCGGCCCAACGAAACAATCCCAAGAGTTTGACCAATCTTCTTGGTACTGCTTTTATTCTGCCCCTTCTGACCCTTGCTTCAGTTCTTGATTGAAAGGACTTTAGCCACAAGGTCTGAAACAGCTGGGCCAGCCTGTCCACTCGACGGGCCTGAAGGCCCATCCGACGACTCCTGAACAGCGGAGGCCACAACAGAAATCCCCAAAGGAACATTATCCTTGTTATTCTCCGAAGAAGTCTATATGTTTTCCTTATTTGCCAGATCAGAATCCTCCATAACCTCCCCATTACCCTTGATATTACTTTCCTTAACCTCCCCACCATCATCGCCCTGAAAATCATCCTCAAATAGCGCATTGAATTTATTTCCCGAAGTGGGATCGACCTCCGCCACGGCTGGGGCCGCCGGAGGTGGGCTCGAGGGATTTGGCTTCCTTCCCCGCCGGCCAGCCCTACACACCTTCATCTAGGGGCCAAAATCTTCCTCAACTTCCAGTCTTATCTCCTCGAAAAACTGGGTTGTACCGTACCGACTCAGTTGCCTCAATCATAGCACCTTCCGCAGCAAACTCACACTTATCTTGCGTATGGTCATAGCAACCGCACGAGTAACAAATCGTGTGCAATCCTTCGTATTCAATTCGGCGAATTCTTTTACGCAAGCGGTATTTCGATAGCAGGGGCTTGGAGAAGTCTACCTCGACACAAATACGGGCAAAATTGCCCCTTGACCCCTCCAAGGTGGTATGATCCAACCTGGCAGTCTTTCCAATCTTATCACCAATGATGGTCAAAATCGTGCGGTCAAAATACTCGAGGGGGATGCCTGGAAGTCTCACCCAAACACGGAGGGTAGAGATCGAAGAGTCCTCCGGTTGGAAATACGGTCTCCAATCTTGGATAACCACGTAATGGTCACCCACCATCCAAGGCCCGCCAAACCTAGCACGATCATAATCTAAAACATTTTCAAACTTTACAACGAAATAGCCCCACCCGACATCTGAAACCTGAACTCGCCCCTTCTTCGCCCAGAGCTGAGGAAGCTTACGACTCATGAACGGGAAGGAGAAGCTTTTTCCAAGGGTGCTGACAATAATCGCATTATGAAACTTCCTTCTAACCCTTGTCTTCTCTTCAACAGGGATACGAACCGTTGGGCACCTTGGATCATCATCGTCCTCATCCAAATCAGAGTCATCAGAAAACGCCAGGTAGAATTCCACCGAACCCCCTACCCAAGGCTCCGAGACCTTGTCACGGAAGGAAGTTTTCCAAACCGGTGAGATCGGCTGAACAGGATCCGTGGACTGAACAAAAGAACTCTGGCGCCAGCCTTATCCTCCACCCGTGCTTTTTTGGCCACATTAAGTGGCGAGGACAGCGTCCCCAAACCCGGCGACACCGGCAGCTCCGACATGAAACAGAAAAACGAGAAAGAGAGCTTTTTTTTTATATACCAAAACCCTCCGGATTTATTTTTAGTTTCATTTATTATTTGTCTTTTCAAGTTTGAAAGTTTTATTTTATGTTCTAAGTAATATTATAATGTCGTAGTTGACACGCCATTTTTTACCAATTCAGTTGATGTCATGTTAACTCCATCAACTTCACCATTTTATTATGAATGTGAAATAAACAAAATTCTCAAACCAGAAAACCTAAAAAAGAAAGAGAATCAAAGCTATATATACATATTGATCTCCCTTTCGTCTTCCCGACCCTTCGCAAAATTGTTGATTTCAACTAGAATAGCACTCCTAATGACTGAGAAATCTCTCTCATGGTTAGAGAAAACTCTTTTGCACAGATCAAATTGATCAGGGAACGCCATACCAAACATTTGGTTTAGATTTTGACTGAATGGTCTGTCTAGTTGTTAACTTCAATAAATGCACCATCCCATTTTGGATTGCAAAGCTAAGACAGGAAATGACTCACAATGGCAGTAGGGTAGGGGTATTCAAAGAAGATGTGGTTACGGTCCTCAATACCAAAATTACATAGCAAGCAACGAATATCAATTGACGGATCCCATTTCAAGATCTTATTTCTTGTGCTAATCCTGTTTGACACTATAAACCAAGCAACAAAGCATTTTCTGGGAATAGTATAACTAGACCAAACAAGATCATGTCAACAAACAGAGGGTGATTTACCCCGATATCATTCCAAACCCTACTTACCTTAAAGACATGCATAAGATCACTATTCCAAAGATGGGTACCTTCAAGTCTTGGGGGTAGTAAGGTCGAATAACCTGTCTGAGTTTCATGAGATGTTTCCAGTGCCATGAACCAGTTTGCCCCTTGAAATCCCAAAAACTTGCAGACTTGATCATGTACTTAATGATCTAGGCAACCCAAAGGTAACCTCAACGCATTAGAAGATTTCAAATATGTCTTGCTAGGTTAGCTTGGTTTCATGTTCTCATATCCTTAAGCCCAACTCCACCCTTAATCTTATCTAAAGCCAGGTGAGACCAAGAAACTTTAGAGTGAATTTCATCATTAACAGTATTAAAAACATAAAAATTTGATCAACAAGTACAAGTCATTTTTGTCATGAAATCTAAAGGTCGTCTAAAATATATCATAAAAAACGTGTACACAATTGGCATTATTTTTGAAAGGTTAGATAAATTTATGTATCAAACCTTAAAAAGACATTAAATGTATTTTTTAAATCATACGTTAGGATGATGGGATAATGGATGGCATTGCCTCTATATTATTCTCTAGGTGTTGGTTATCAGTAAGTTATTCAGATAATTGTTGTGTTGTGAGACTGCAATGTACAGAATATTAGCTTAAATCTGGGAATCTTTCAGACTGGTCAAAGAGTATTAGCAGAATAGCAGTGAAACCATTTGACTATCTAAAAGCACAGATCAAAAGGATGAAAAACAAATCATGCAGAAACTGCATATAGTTCTCATGGATTTCAAATGCCCCTGCTCTCACCAATATCATCGGATTCAGAGTTTGATGGCTGTATATCTGGCAACCTAGAAATCCAGAGCATATTAACTCCTGCTATTACAGGATGGGAAACCCATTTGCAAGTTGATTTAGCATCAGTACTTTTGAGGAGGTTGCTGTGTAGGCAGCAGCCCAAACCGCTTCTTCAGCAGATACCTTTGTCTCGCGTACTTGTCATCTGGAGAGAATCGAGCTGCAGCAGTACATAAACATGAGATCAAAACTGTCCAACTGATCAAGAACAACCATGTTCAGATCAGCCATATACATATAAATGAAACAACTTTTATTCAGGTGTGAGTGACTACTCCTAACAACTTTGAAAGCATAATGAAACCAACTCTGAATTGAAAGAGTTGGCACGTCAAACAAACAGTACCATCTCCATTATCAATTACTAAAGCAGAGCAAACCCTGAAAGATTCTGCAACCTATGGAATATCAGGTTCATTTTGCCATGTCTAATCCTATTACAAACTGAATCGAATTCAGCAAACCAAGTGTATTGTTACCTGGATGTGCAGACTGCGTTGCCAATCCTATGGGCGATTCCTTCTGTCATTTAAAAATCTATGTACTCAGCTTCCAATAACATCAAAAAGAACCTAACAATACAACTTATCGTTCCGGAAAAACGCACCTTGGTAGTGTAGACTTTGTCGCCATTATCATTTATGTAATACTGAAGCAACATTGTAACTTGTAATCCCCCTGGTTTACCTCTGCAAAAAAAAAACAGCAGCTTCCGAGTCACAACAAGCAACATAAACACGAAATCAACGATAAACCCTAACCCCATAAACAGCGATGACCATATAGTACAACCAACTGAAACCGAAGAATCAGAAAGCTCTAACGCCTTAATCATCCATAACACTAGCTTCCGATGGAATCCGGCTATCAATACTACGACAATGAGCAGGGAAGAGGCCACACCTGAGACAACAAGACAAAAGTAGACGACGAAGGAGAGAGCTCTTCTTGCAAACTCGCCTGCAATTTCTCCCAAAATAGCTTTGACCAGAAAATAGGGTTCGTCGTCCACCAAAAAAAAAAAATAGGGTTCAAACTTTTTAGTTTTATATATATTGGTGAACACTCCGGTAACGCTTGTCACCGGTTACGCCGCCACGTGACAGCATCTCATTGGTCCGGGGAAAATAATAATTTTAATTCATATTAGCTATCTATAATTTAAAAAAAGTGTAACAAAGTCCTCATATTATCGAAATAAGCATCTTCTGTTTTCCATCCAACTACTGTAACACCATTCACCATCCTCACCGATTCATTACTTTAAAGTTAAACAATACTACTATTTTACAAAAAAAAAAACAATACCATTATTTTCATCTACCCATCAAAACAGCTGGGAATTTACTCGAACAGTTGGTGTTCAAAACAATACTAACGAGAAAAAATTAAAAAACCCCAACACCCAGAATAGGAAATTTCATCCTCTAACCTTGGGAATCACGGAGTTCTTAGAATTCCGCGGGTGGGCGAAGACGGCGTCGGCGATCAGGAGATAGTTTGGGAACTCATCGGAGGTGTGGGTTCCGAGGACGAGCTTGTGTACAGTAAACAAGGAAGGCTCAGCGGCGCAAGGCAACGGAGCAGCGAGAGGAACCCAGTGAGCGGTGAGAGACGGCCATTCGAGTGGGTGCGAGATTACTAAGTCGTCGGGAAATAGAGTGTTCTTCTTCCACACACTGAAATCTTCCTCCACCACCTGGTCTGAGCTCTCCTGCTCCTCCTCTTTGGCCGCCATTGATTTGCTTTCCCTTGCTTACCGCCAACTGAAGGAGTCATTACCTTGGTCCCCGTCTATGTCGTGGACTAGCTCGGACGCAGGATGCTTCTCCTCCAGGCCTGTTTTCGGATGTTCATCGCCTAGGTAATCATTTTTACTAAATTGCACGGGTAATTAGGTTAAAAGCAAGTTCAATTCGAAAGTAGACAGTGAGCAATTCTTTAATCCAAACGGGAAATCTAGAAATGATATATCAAGCTAGCAGCAGACTATTTATGCTTGGTTTGCTTGATAATGCCCTATCAGTTGTGAATTCAACCTCTTGTTCATCAAGACTTCAGTTCAACAGTCTTTAGCAATATGGCATTGTGTCTGATCAATTAAGCTTTATTGTTTACGCTATTTGCCTGAGACATGGTATTTCGTGTTTAGCTGATGTTAATCAACAGACTTGATGTTTCTTTTATTCAGGTTAGTATACTTTATGACTCTGTTTGATTTAGATCTTTGTCAAAAAGTTTCTTTTATCGCTGTTCACATGTCGATATGTCTAATCTCACGAGGATTGATTCGATTTAACAGTCTTTAGTCCCCTTTCGTTCGGTTTCTTTAGCAAAATGTTGTGGTGGCTGATTAGTTATGTTGTTTACTTGAGACTTCGCTAATGCCCTTTCAATAGCTCGATTTTGACAGTCTAGATTGACGAGCATTTCGCTCATTCGCTAATCGGGAAATTAACGACACGACACTCTTTCAATTAGGAAGAGTTGTTTATGCTTTCTCGATGTTTGAGCCTTATCAGAGCTTTCTCGTTGCTGGTAACCTAAGACACTAGCGTGTTTTCGAACATTTCAGATAGTGATTGGGCTTCTGCAGGCAGCAGGACATCTGAATCTTTTCTCCAATCTGTCTTTCGAGATACAATCCCATGGCGTTTTTGTATGCTTATGTGATGTGTCCATTATGTTGACACGAGTGAGATTTGTTTGTCCCTTAACAATACAATGTATGTGTGACCGCTATTAAATGGTGGCAAACTCTTTGTTTATTGTGTTGTTTATCTCGTCGCTCAAGATATGTTGTCTCATTCACTTGCTCTTCTGGCAGGCTGGCACGTACCTGATACTGCTAACAACCCGTTCAAATGCGTTCTACTATCCAAAAGACTGTGGTAAGTTTGTGATACAATCTGGAACTTCTTCTCTTTTCTTTGCTTGCACTCATGATTTCCTGTATATATTATGACAGTGACGAATTTTATAGGATTCGCATGGAAACAGTTCTTCTGAAGTCAAATGTCCCGAGCGAAGTTCAAAGATCCATGATGGATAGTGGAATGCTCGTTGAGGATTTATCTATCGATCCCTTGTTACGGGTTGGATCTACTTCTCGTGTAGGCCAAGATAAGCTACCGATTGAGACTCTGAAGCAATACAAGAATCATGTGTTGGATGGGCACTCCAGCTGGACTTGCTCAAATTTTAGCTCTGTGTGAATTGAGTAGTTAGTTCTACATAGTTGATACCAGCTTTACATGGAACCTAAACTAATGGAAGAGTGGTTCTCATTATACGATACATTATTTCAAGTATTGTTGCTTGTAATGAGTAGTAAATTATTTCATTCAGATGGCTTGGTGGAGAGGTTTTAAAAATCCTATGAAATACTTATCTTGCTACATTATTCTATGCAAATTCCTAACTAGTTTTCAAGTACTATATTGCTTGTCAAAACCCATAACCCTGTTACAAAATAATATGAACTCATTGATTTGTTGTAGCCGAAATCTAGACAAGCTAACTGCAGATGCCAGATAAGCAGTGGAGATTTCAGCAGAAGCACACAAAGAGGTAGCATTGCTTGCCTTCTAACCAATTGGCCTCGACTAATGTCAGTGTGCCATTTTATTTTAGAGTAAAACTATAACTGCCTCAGTGCCTCTATAAATGGCATCAATTCAATGTCACCTGTACGAGTAAATGCAGACTAAGCTTAATTATATAAAAAATAAAAACAATAACAGCAGACTAAGCTTTTTGTCTCAACTCTCAAGTCAAACTGCAGAGGGACATTTACATTGAATCAGATTATCTATTTTCAGGACTCGCCCACAGTTCCTACTGATTGTTGCACATTCATAATTCATCTTGATTGTTGTTCCTTCTGCTTCAGTATCTACGAAGAAGAGTTCAGCAACACCAACTCCACCAAAGTTTCAATGTTGAATCATGTCAGCAGCTCACTTCACTACAAAAAATATATTTATTAGTGACCAAATCGTAGCGACAAAATTCTTAAGTCGTCATTAAAGTTCATTTTACGATGCAAGAAATAAATCGTCAAATGTGTTGGTCATGAATTCTTTTATTGAACGCTTATTGTTATTATTTCATTAATAACTAAGAGTTTGCCCAAAACCTTTACTTCTCCGCCAAAATAAGCCACAAAAAAAATCCAATACTTTCACCTAAAATCAAAAGGCTGAATACTAACCTAAATCCCTAATCTCTCTTACTGTTTCTCTCTCAATTGCAGCAATGTCGATTAGGCTTAACAACATGTATATATAGATGAATAGTAAAATAGGCGCAATTTCGAAGTGGAAGACAGCTGACATGAGTATTGAAACGGCGGCGATTGAAAAGGAGGCGGAGGAGGAGCAAGTGATGTGGAGCAGGCAGACGATTGCGAGAGTGATGAAGATTGCCGGTGCTAAACTTTCTCAGAGAGACCTAGTTTCGCTTCTCCTAGTCAGCCCTTGGATCCACCGCGCTCTCGCCTCTTATTCTTCTCTCTGGATCGTAAAACCCTAAATTCCGATCTTTTCAAATTGAGGTTCGACATTCATACACCAGTTCTAATTCCTAAATTCCAATCTTTTAAGAATTGAGGTTCGACGATCGTAAAACCCTAAATTCCAGTTATAAGACGATGTTCGCCATTAGCTAACAAGTAAGATGACAGTACGAGAAACAGGTCAAGTTCACCTGTTTCAGAAATAGAGCAGCAGTTATAATTCCTCCCCGACGACCACCGGTGTTGACCATATATCAGCACCAATGAAGTCGTTCATACAAAACATGATCCAAACCAAGACAAGAAGTATCACCTGAACTGTCTTTCCCAGATAATCCCTCTTCTTTCCTTCTCAATAACAAACTGAATAAACCCAAAACAGAAAAATAATTCAGTTCATATTGCATAACTTGTCAAATCCACGTACGAAAACTAATCAACATGTATGCATTTGAGTATCAAAGTAACTACAAGTGAGTTGAAGAATCAGATTAACAAACCTCTCACCATCATCAAGAACAAAGTCCTCCCGATGCTCAAAAGGGAACATGGTACCAACATCAGTGTTCATGTAAGTATCTGTGAATAAACCAAAACAGGGGGTAATTAAGCAGCATGAAACTATGTGGAGCTAGGAAGATGCATTCAACTGAAAAATCGATTCCAATCAAAACCCTAATGGCGGAGGCAAGAAACAGAACCTATTTTGATGGAGGTGCACAGAGCCCGCAAGCTTTGAGGACGACGCCGATGACGCCCTTGCCAAGCCCACTAACTACTACTCCGCTGACCAGCACGTACTTCATTGAAGATCCAGTCTTCCGGCATATCATCACGATTTAGAAGAGAGCAACGTCGTGGATGGTGTCGACATTTTCAACTGGTGGTGGTGGCATATGCCGCTGCAGCGTGTGAATGAATCTGATTGAGTTTTTGAGGTGGAAGTGAAACCCTAGATCTGTCAACAACCGAGAAGTCGGGAAGTGAAAGCTTACCGAAAAAATAAGGCGGGAAGTGAAATGAAAATGAAAGATGAATAATCAGTATAACCTAAACTAACGGCCAAGATGGGTTTGATCTACAATAAGAAATAAAGAATCCTTGTCAATTAATAGTGGCCAATAGAAAATCAGAATTTAATTTAATTGATTAACCACATAAAACCAAAATAACATGTTTTTGGGACCTTCGTGAGCTGCAAATTCGTTCTTGGGACCTTCAGTTATCCCATGTTTATCACGAAGCTAATTATGTAGCGGATTACTCATCTAATTTAGGTCATTCTCTTGATCTGGATTGTCATTTGTTTTAAGAACCAGACGCTCTTGTTATCGGTTGGTTGAGATATGATCTTATCTCAACCACGTTTAATTTCTAATAATACTTAGGATTTTATCCGTCTTTCACCAAAATAACATGCGTTTTTTAAACCATCATTTTGAAAATAAAAAATGTTACAACATATTCAAATTTAAAATCAATTTTATATTTATTTACTCATTGTCAAATTATTTAATACTAATTTTGAGGTAATAACAAGAACATGGGTATCATGGTGGGATTTCGATGGGAAGACGCAACAACCCTTCGACCTCATGACACACACAAATCTTTAAAGTAATTGAGAAAAAAAATGAGTCAAAGGAGATCATTAATAAGAGCGGATTGAGATATTGGAGTCGACACCCTCAATAAAGGGAGTTGCTACTCCCCAACAAGTTTATGAAGAAACACATGCCTCACCTTGGGAGCACACAGACCACAAAGGCGGAGGGGATTCTGCAACTGTATGGTGGGGGGAGAAGACGATGGAAGGTTGGGATCTATTTGTGGAACTTAGGGAGTTGCTACTTGAGAAGTGGATTCTATAGGTTCGCTGGAGAGAACTCGTTAAAGGAAGGGGATTTCTGCCTGTTTGAGCTGCTGGAGAAGAAACCCTAATTTTGAACCAGCTTAGGATGTTGAACCAGAAGACGAATGGCTGTTTAATGTTTATCGAACTGTATTACTAATTTGACTATTGTAGCATTTGCATTTACATTATTAGCCTACTAGATATTGGCCATATATGTATGTGAGCTGACTCCAAAATATGAAAGTTTATCTGAACCCGTAGAATGTCTGAGCATCATACCTTGATCTAAAGGTTACTAGAACACGTGAATATTTGACAAAACACTAATGAGTGAGGAACCAAGACTTTCAAACTCATGTTGTTCAACTTATAACTATTAACAAACCAACGCTGGAGAATCAAAGACTTCAGAAAAAGTTCAGAAACTAAACTCAAATATTGGATGACTAATATGGACTATTAGAAAGAGTTTAGATATCAAACTGTAGAACTCAAATATTGGAGGATTGGACTAATTTGGACTATTGTAGTACTTAGTTGTTGTTCGGATCGATGCTAATATTGTGCATATGGTTGATTCAATGCATGCTACTAATTCAATAACAAATAAGCGGAAGGAAGCTATTAAAAACATGGTACTCTCATTGTTCTCATACAAGTCTTAAAAATATAAAATATAAATACTAGTTCTCTAAACTTTTTTCCTTAACTAATGCAGCTTAAATTTTTATACATGACGATTTCTTATCTATGGATGGACGTGGGGGAAACTGCACATGCTCCGAGAATCATGGATTGGAAAATCATCATTCCAGATGGTGTTCCTCAACAAAATAACTCGTAAGGAAAAACATCTCATTTGATTTATTCATACATCGATTGCACTTTTCTTGACCCCTAATTTTTATTATCTAGGTATGATTGTGGGATATGGGTTTGTCAATGGATGCTTACTGAAGGTTACTCTCCATACCACGAACAGGTATAACAACAATTGTCATATGATGTAATAATAATTCCTACTTCACATTTTCTAACCTCACTTATAATTATGATAGTACACTTCGGCGTGTACGCGTATGCGACTCGCTCAAGAATTGGTTATGCATCCTTAATAAGATCTGGAGCACCATTGGAGAAAATATGGTGAAAAACAAGCCCAAATTTCAGCACATTATTGATCAATACCTTGAAGACGAGAGGGAGACAAGTTGTGAAACAGTGAACAAAATTCGTCGCTGCATGCCTAGTTTTATGAGTGATCAGTAGTCAATTTGCATTATTAGCATGATCAAGTTGTTAGTTAGCTTTATGAGTGATCAATCTATCCATGATCAAAGATCGTTTGAATGAAAGTTCAAGCATAAAACTAGGCATGCGGCAACGAATTTGATTGTTGTTGGATATATGATGATGTTCCCATCATGTTCATGCTATGATGATATACTCAACGACTATAATTTATAAAGGTTTAAGCAGTTGAACAACGTTCCGCTAGACTCATGATTCAACATACATGTATGATTTTAAAAACACGTAGAACACTGATATAATGATATAATAAAGGTGTAAGTGATTGAACAACATATCGTTAGACTAGCAATTCAACATACATGTGTGATTTTAAAAACACGTACATGAACAAAACATGAACAAAACATCATAGCATGAACATGATGGGAACATCATCATATATCCAACATAGCAAATATATGTATATATGTCGCCACTTGTATTGGTGATATAGGTGTCAGACATTTTAAAGTAACTAAATCGTCAATTATATTGACGATTATGTGATCCCAGTCAGCAAATATGCCCTACATTGGGAATTAATTTTCAAACCACCCTACTATGAGAATTGAAATTTTATTTGACCCTACTTTCGGAAAAAATCCACATATAATAAACCAATAAGTACTAAAAATAGAATTTTTTTTTGTAATCCATATGTGTAGATGTGTAGTTGTATTTTGCCACTCCAGATGTGTAGTTGTATTTTGCCATGATCACCATTGCAGAAAGGTTTCTCGGAATCGAATCCACAGCTCTCCGATCGCCATCTTCGTAGCCGTGGATGCCTTCCATAATATCGAAACGAATCTCGTGCTCACAATGATCGGCGAACTGTCCAGCTTCTTACACACCTCGCTGTCAGGGTATTCAATTTCAGGTTTAGGAGGGTTGGCCGGATAGTTGATCTCCATTGACGATGAGCTGCAGATGAAGACCTTCAGGCGGTTGGAATCGCAGTACTTAAAAAGAATGATCTGCCCTCGAGAAATGGAGTAGTAGCGGAAGAAATCTCCGAGTCCTGAAACGAACCACAGTTTTTTGGAGTGCTTTTCGAGACCCAAGATCCAAGTTCTTCCATACACGAACCTGTAAATTTTCTTATATTTCTCATTGCATATTAGATTTCCACCACTGGTATTCAACGATTTCATCGCGTTATTGTTGGTAAATAATATATGACATGTAAAAACCCATCGACTCAAAATGCACAGCATTCCACGACTCAACAAAATAATTATGTTGATCTATAGCACATTCATAGCCAACACCTGCAATAACATGCACATAGTTTGGATTGCACCTTTTTAGTAGTTTATTGACAATCACCCATAATTTTGGATCACCCTCAGTGTTGAATTCAGCAACTCCTATGAGAAAACGGTCCATAATGCATACCATCTAAATCAGAAAGTTATAACACAAATCCTCTCAAAAGTATATCACCTATGGTTTGGGTTGGGAGATCGGGTAGACGATCCCACAAGGATCATGGAAGTTTGATAAGTTAGGTGATATTTACATTTATGAGCAAAAGAAAATTATTGTTGGTTAGATCCATACGAAAAGATGATCCATTCAATGTGGTTGTAATTCCATTGAGTTTACTTTTGTTTTTGCAGTTGCACAAACAAAAGTAAACTCAATGAAACTACAACAACTTGTTCATCTATAAAGTTAGAACTACAACGACTTGTTCATCAACAAAGTTAGAACTACAACAATTTGTTCATCAACAAAGTTATAGGAGATGCAAATCTTGAGTAATAACTCATTTCAAACCCAAACCGGTTCATAAAAGGGTAATTACTTTTTTTTTATAATCATTTCACTAATTACCACTATATCTTATTTATGGACTAAATGATAACATGACATGAATGACTAATTCATCAAAAAAGATAACATGACATGAACAATTGTATGGAGACTTGACCATCTCACTTCATGCCACATTGTCATTTCATCCATAAATAGAACAAATTGGTAATCAGCGTAACGAAAACTTAAGTTCAATGGTATTTGGAGATCAACACTTTGGACCATATTCGACCACTTTTAGATAATTTTCTAACATCAATCATACCTACAACTTAATCATAACCCACAAAATGAATGAACCCATATTAACCATACACATCAAACCCTATCCGTACCCTAAACCATTACTATACACCTTCAACATTACCCACAATATGAATGGACCGTAATTATGTAAACTCTAACCATACACCTCCAAATGTATCAATACCCTAAACCCAACACCTTAAGCATAATACATAATAAGTATGAACCCATAAAATCGTAAACCCTGACCATACATCTAAAAACTTTTAGAACATTAAACCATCGATCATCACTTAGAGTGTTACCTACTATTTGAACATACACATTAATGTTTTAAAAGGCTGTGGTACTAAATAAATTAGTAAGATGACTTAACACTAAATCATAAACTATTATCATAGACCTTAATTGTAACTCACGATGATGGATGAACCTACAATATCACCCTAAACTCACACCTTGAAACTTTATATCCTCGTTATTGAGGGTGTCGACTCCAATATCTCAATCCGCTCTTATTAATGATCTCCTTTGACTCATTTTTTTTCTCAATTACTTTAAAGATTTGTGTGTGTCATGAGGTCGAAGGGTTGTTGCGTCTTCCCATCGAAATCCCACCATGATACCCATGTCCTTGTTATTACCTCAAAATTAGTATAAAATAATTTGACAATGAGTAAATAAATATAAAATTGATTTTAAATTTGAATATGTTGTAACATTTTTTATTTTCAAAATGATGGTTTAAAAAACGCATGTTATTTTGGTGAAAGACGGATAAAATCCTAAGTATTATTAGAAATTAAATGTGGTTGAGATAAGATCATATCTCAACCAACGATAACAAGAGCGTCTGGTTCTTAAAACAAATGACAATCCAGATCAAGAGAATGACCTAAATTAGATGAGTAATCCGCTACATAATTAGCTTCGTGATAAACATGGGATAACTGAAGGTCCCAAGAACGAATTTGCAGCTCACGAAGGTCCCAAAAACATGTTATTTTGGTTTTATGTGGTTAATCAATTAAATTAAATTCTGATTTTCTATTGGCCACTATTAATTGACAAGGATTCTTTATTTCTTATTGTAGATCAAACCCATCTTGGCCGTTAGTTTAGGTTATACTGATTATTCATCTTTCATTTTCATTTCACTTCCCGCCTTATTTTTTCGGTAAGCTTTCACTTCCCGACTTCTCGGTTGTTGACAGATCTAGGGTTTCACTTCCACCTCAAAAACTCAATCAGATTCATCCACACGCTGCAGCGTCATATGCCACCACCACCAGTTGAAAATGTCGACACCATCCACGACGTTGCTCTCTTCTGAATCGTGATGATATGCCGGAAGACTGGATCTTCAATGAAGTACGTGCTGGTCAGCGGAGTAGTAGTTAGTGGGCTTGGCAAGGGCGTCATCGGCGTCGTCCTCAAAGCTTGCGGGCTCTTGTCACCTCCATCAAAATAGGTTTTGTTTCTTGCCTCCGCCATTTGGGTTTTGATTGGAATCGATTTTTCAGTTGAATGCATCTTCCTAGCTCCACATAGTTTCATGCTGCTTAATTACCCCCTGTTTTGGTTTATTCACAGATACTTACATGAACACTGATGTTGGTACCATGTTCCCTTTTGAGCATCGGGAGGACTTTGTTCTTGATGATGGTGAGAGGTTTGTTAATCTGATTCTTCAACTCACTTGTAGTTACTTTGATACTCAAATGCATACATGTTGATTAGTTTTCGTACGTGGATTTGACAAGTTATGAAATATGAACTGAATTATTTTTCTATTTTGGGTTTATTCAGTTAGTTATTGAGAAGGAAAGAAGAGGGGATTATCTGGGAAAGACAGTTCAAGTGATACTTCTTGTCTTGGTTTGGATCATGTTTTGTATGAACGACTTCATTGGTGCTGATATATGGTCAACACTGGTGGTCGTCGGGGAGGAATTATAACTGCTGCTCTATTTCTGAAACAGGTGAACTTGACCTGTTTCTCGTACTGTCATCTTACTTGTTAGCTAATGAGCGAACATCGTCTTATAACTGGAATTTAGGGTTTTACGATCGTCGAACCTCAATTCTGAAAAGATTGGAATTTAGGAATTATAACTGGTGTATGAACGTCGAACCTCAATTCTGAAAAGATTGGAATTTAGGGTTTTACGATCCAGAGAGAAGAATAAGAGGCGAGAGCGCGATGGATCCAAGGGCTGACTAGGAGAAGCGAAACAAGGTCTCTCTGAGAAAGTTTAGCACCGGCAATCTTCATCACTCTCGCAATCGTCTGCCTGCTCCACATCACTTGCTCCTCCTCCGCCTCCTTTTCAATCGCCGCCGTTTCAATACTCATGTCAGCTGACTTCCACTTCGAAATTGCGCCTATTTTACTATTCATCTATATATACATGTTGTTAAGCCTAATCGACATTGATGCAATTGAGAGAGAAACAGTAAGAGAGATTAGGGATTTAGGTTAGTATTCAGCCTTTTGATTTTAGGTGAAAGTATTGGATTTTTTTTGTGGTTTATTTTGGCGGAGAAGTAAAAGTTTTGGGCAAACTCTTAGTTATTAATGAAATAATAACAATAAGCGTTCAATAAAAGAATTCATGACCAACACATTTGACGATTTATTTCTTGCATCGTAAAATGAACTTTAATGACGACTTAAGAATTTTGTCGCTACGATTTGGTCACTAATAAATATATTTTTTGTAGTGAAGTGAGCTGCTGACATGATTCAACATTGAAACTTTGATGGAGTTGGTGTTGTTGAACTCTTCTTCGTAGATACTGAAGCAGAAGGAACAACAATCAAGATGAATTATGAATGTGCAACAATCAGTAGGAACTGTGGGCGAGTCCTGAAAATAGATAATCTGATTCAATGTAAATGTCCCTCTGCAGTTTGACTTGAGAGTTGAGACAAGAAAGCTTAGTCTGCTGTTATTGTTTTTATTTTTTATATAATTAAGCTTAGTCTGCAGTTACTCGTACAGGTGACATGAATTGATGCCATTTATAGAGGCACTGAGGCAGTTATAGTTTTACTCTAAAATAAAATGGCACACTGACATTAGTCGAGGCCAATTGGTTACAAGGCAAGCAATGCTACCTCTTTGTGTGCTTCTGCTGAAATCTCCACTGCTTATCTGGCATCTGCAGTTAGCTTGTCTAGATTTCGGCTACAACAGATCAATGAGTTCATATTATTTTGTAACAGGGTTATAGGTTTTGACAAGCAATATAGTACTTGAAAACTAGTTAGGAATTTGCATAGAATAATGTAGCAAGATAAGTATTTCATAGGATTTTTAAAACCTCTCCACCAAGCCATCTGAATGAAATAATTTACTACTCATTACAAGCAACAATACTTGAAATAATGTATTGTATAATGAGAACCACTCTTCCATTAGTTTAGGTTCCATGTAAAGCTGGTATCAACTATGTAGAACTAACTACTCAATTCACACAAAGCTAAAATTTGAGCAAGTCCAGCTGGAGTGCCCATCCAACACATGATTCTTGTATTGCTTCACGAGTCTCAATCGGTAGCTTATCTTGGCCTACACGAGAAGTAGATCCAACCCGTAACAAGGGATCGATAGATAAATCCTCAACGAGCATTCCACCATCCATCATGGATCTTTGAACTTCGCTCGGGACATTTGACTTCAGAAGAACTGTTTCCATGCGAATCCTATAAAATTCGTCACTGTCATAATATATACAGGAAATCATGAGTGCAAGCAAAGAAAAGAGAAGAAGTTCCAGATTGTATCACAAACTTACCACAGTCTTTCGGATAGTAGAACGCATTTGAACGGGTTGTTAGCAGTATCAGGTACGTGCCAGCCTGCCAGAAGAGCAAGTGAATGAGACAACATATCTTGAGCGACGAGATAAACAACACAATAAACAAAGAGTTTGCCACCATTTAATAGCGGTCACACATACATTGTATTGTTAAGGGACAAACAAATCTCACTCGTGTCAACATAATGGACACATCACATAAGCATACAAAAACGCCATGGGATTGTATCTCGGAAGACAGATTGGAGAAAAGATTCAGATGTCCTGCTGCCTGCAGAAGCCCAATCACTATCTGAAATGTTCGAAAACACGCTAGTGTCTTAGGTTACCAGCAACGAGAAAGCTCTGATAAGGCTCAAACATCGAGAAAGCATAAACAACTCTTCCTAATTGAAAGAGTGTCGTGTCGTTAATTTCCCGATTAGCGAATGAGCGAAATGCTAGTCAATCTAGACTGTCAAAATCGAGCTATTGAAAGGGCAATAGCGAAGTCTTAAGTAAACAACATAACTAATCAGCCACCACAACATTTTGCTAAAGAAACCGAACGAAAGGGGACTAAAGACTGTTAAATCGAATCAATCCTCGTGAGATTAGACATATCGACATGTGAACAGCGATAAAAGAAACTTTTTGACAAAGATCTAAATCAAACAGAGTCATAAAGTATACTAACCTGAATAAAAGAAACATCAAGTCTGTTGATTAACATCAACTAAACACGAAATACCATGTCTCAGGCAAATAGCGTAAACAATAAAGCTTGATTGATCAGACACAATGCCATATTGCTAAAGACTGCTGAACTGAAGTCTTGATGAACAAGAGGTTGAATTCACAACTGATAGGGCATTATCAAGCAAACCAACATAAATAGTCTGCTGCTAGCTTGATAGATCATTTCTAGATTTCCTGTTTGGATTAAAGAATTGCTCACTGTCTACTTTCGAATTGAACTTGCTTTTAACCTAATTACCCGTGCAATTTAGTAAAAATGATTACCTAGGCGATGAACATCCGAAAACAGGCTTGGAGGAGAAGCATCCTGCGTCCGAGCTAGTCCACGACATAGACGGGGACCAAGGTAATGACTCCTTCAGTTGGCGGTAAGCAAGGGAAAGCAAATCAATGGCGGCGAAAGAGGAGGAGCAGGAGAGCTCAGACCAGGTGGTGGAGGAAGATTTCAGTGTGTGGAAGAAGAACACTCTATTTCCCGACGACTTAGTAATCTCGCACCCACTCGAATGGCCGTCTCTCACCGCTCACTGGGTTCCTCTCGCTGCTTCGTTGCCTTGCGCCGCTGAGCCTTCCTTGTTTACTGTACACAAGCTCGTCCTCGGAACCCACACCTCCGATGAGTTCCCAAACTATCTCCTGATCGCCGACGCCATCTTGCCCACCGCGGGAATTCTAAGAACTCCGTGATTCCCAAGGTTAGAGGATGAAATTTCCGATTCTGGGTGTTGGGGTTTTTTGATTTTTTCTCGTTAGTATTGTTTTGAACACCAACTGTTCGAGTAAATTCCCAGCTGTTTTGATGGGTAGATGAAAATAATGGTATTTTTTTTTTTTGTAAAATAGTAGTATTGTTTAACTTTAAAGTAATGAATCGGTGAGGATGGTGAATGGTGTTACAGTAGTTGGATGGAAAACAGAAGATGCTTATTTCGATAATATGAGGACTTTGTTGCACTTTTTTTAAATTATAGATAGCAAATATGAATTAAAATTATTATTTTCCCCGGACCAATGAGATGCTGTCACGTGGCGGCGTAATCGGTGACGCGCGTCACCGGAGTGTTCACCATATTATTATTATTATAATATATTCCGGAACAAATTGGGCAATTAGCCGGCCCACAGAACCATTGAGGCCCGTAGGACTTAAATGAGCCGGAAAAAAGGAGGGGCAAATCGGTAATCAAAGGTCTCGGTCACGACAGTTGACCACTCAGCCCTCACTCTTCAAACCCACGTCTAGCCGATTCGCCATTGATACGTGCGCTTCACCTTTCTGAAAAAAAATCCTTCAAATCCGACACCTTCTTCTATTCTTCTTCTCCATTGTTGTGTGAGGGAAGAAGAAGAAGAGAGTTTAGATGTCGTCGTTCGAGGAGGACGAAGAATCGTTCGAGCACACCCTCCTCGTGGTCAGGGAGGTGGCGATCTACAAGATCCCCCCGCGCTCCACCTCCGGCGGCTACAAGTGCGGTGAGTGGCTCCAGTCGGACAAGATCTGGACGGGCAGGCTCCGCGTCGTGTCGTGCAAGGACCGATGCGAGATCCGGCTGGAGGATCCAAACTCCGGGGAGCTGTTCGCCGCCTGCTTCGTCCCACCGGGACAACGGGAGACGTCGGTGGAGCCGGTGCTCGACTCCTCACGCTACTTCGTGCTCAAGATCGAGGACGGCTCCGGGAAGCACGCCTTCATTGGACTCGGGTTTGCCGAACGGAACGAGGCGTTCGATTTCAATGTCGCCCTCTCCGATCACGACAAGTACGTCCGGAGGGAACACGAGAAGGAGACCGGCGAGTCCAGCGCCCAGGGTGGCGGCGACGCTCACATCGACATCCATCCCGCCGTGAATCATCGATTAAAGGTATCGGATCCGGAAATGGAAATCTGGAACTGAGATCGGATTAGAAGAGTGCATATCTGAACTTTGTGAATTTTACTTTTATTTTTATTTAATTAGGAAGGAGAAACGATTCGGATAAGTGTAAAGCCTAAACCGGCTACAAGTGGAACCGGAATGCTATCAGCTGCGGGATTAACCGGCGGGGCTACAGCCACCGGGAAAGCTAAAACGTTGAGTCTTGCACCACCTCCAGCCGGGGCTGCTAAGATAAGGTCGCCGCTGCCTCCACCGCCAAATGATCCGGCGGTTGTTCGGATAAGTACAGCTGGTACCAGAGCAACCAAGGACAGTAGCAGCGCAAATAGCAAGAGTTCCTCCGATTCATTTTCAGATTTTTCACAGCTCGAGGTATTTGTTTCTATCTTCAACTAATTCAAGATTCTGGCATTAGAATTCTACATTCTGCTACTCTGGGTTGAGAAGTACAGTTCATTGATCTGACCAGCATAAGCACCCAGTAGAGTTAGATCAGATAAAGCCATAGGAATCGTCTGTACTTTGAAGAAAGGGAATACTAATATCGTTCTTGGATGAAATGATGGACGGCAATGTTATAATGGGTGGTGTTGGTTTTTGTTGTGGCAGAGGAATCTCCCGCCGGCGACGACGACATCAACAGGAGCAGCAAAGACAAAAACTGCATCAGGATGGGCGGCTTTCTAATTTTGGTGATTCTGCTGAATTAAAATGGGGGGTGGGGTTTGTGACTTGTTACCCTGTTTATTGTTGTTTCATATATGTTTATTTTTTTCCTTTTAAACGAGAAATCTGAAAACTGTAATGGAAACGAGGCACAAATGTTATAATCTTTCATTGCCACTCAACTTTGAATAGAAGAGAAGCAAATTGTGTCCTTATGAATGGATTTAACGCCTTGTAAAATCAATGAAATCATATTTGCAGTACAAAATTATGTACATCTGATAACCTAGCCAGCAACCCAGAACTTGCCCCTTGAGCCTTGACACAGATGAGCCAATTCACATACAACGACTGAGTTCTACCCTCCAAAATAGATGCCTTTTTTGTGTACATTACTGTCTCTGCCATCAATAATCAAAAAATGTCCATAGCCCTGAACAAGTATACATTACAGGAGTTGCAAGCTCTTCTTTCTGCAGTGAAGGAAAGGGATCACCTTCAGCAGTTAAAGTTTGGTTACTACTGATATTCTGATTTCAGAACCCATGCTTTTCCATTTGGGTCGTCCTTCAGCGTCGCTATTTCTTTCAAAAGATTCTTAAACAAAGGCAGATCCTTTGACGGCACCCTGTCTTTGAAGTGCTGTACTATGCTTCCTGAATCGCTTCTTCCACCTCTCTGTTGCATGAATGTACACATCTGCCGAATCAACACTTCCGGTTGGATGCTGGATGGATTTTGTGATCCACTACTCTGGGATCTAGCACTGCCAGTTGAACTGGATGCTGGTACAAAGGGCTGTTGATGCACCCCGGCACCAGCTGCTCTTTCTTGGTTTCCACGAATTTTAGCAAGTAACTCAGCAGAGGATAATGCCTTCCCAGCAGATGCCCCAGCAGCGACACTGTTCAGGCTGCTGTTCGTTTTATTGCTGGACGAGTCACTGGATGACTTGATCAGCCGAGAACTCAGAGTAGATCCAAACTTCTGCCGACTGTCGATGGTGCCCCAGCACAGCCTGATTTTCCTGTCCATGTTGGGACGGAAATACTTTCACGGCTGCGAAGCACCCTTGACTGGCGCAATGCCTCGGCTGCTCTTTGTGCAACTTGAGATGCTTGTTCCTCTAGCCTCACTTTTTGTTCATCATTCGCATTCACAATGGCATCGTGATCGATGGCACTCTGCAGATAGAGAAGTGAACAATGATCAAAGCAAAGAAATTTCCTTAAAGCAAGAATCAATGATGCCTAAGAAGACAAAAAGTCATCATCTTAACTCCCCAGATGAGGCTAAAACATACAACAGTTAATTGTATTGTTAATAAGAAAGAAATTTAACAGAAGAGGCATCAATTTGATACTTACATGTATGCCATTAGCATCAAAAAGACTCTTCAAGATGTTTGTTTCCTCGTTGATTTCTTGCTCTTTATGATCAGCCTTCTCTTTTCCTTTTCTCCTAGTGGGTTTCACCTCTAAGCTATTTTTTTCATCTGCAGCAACTTCATCATGTCTTTCACCGTTACTAATCTGTTTATTACTGTCTAGCTTTTCCATTTGCGCACCAACAACATTGACATCTTCAGTCAACTGGCTGAAAATATTTGATGTCTCGGTTGACCCGCCATCTACATCATCACTTAATATGAATAGATCTTGCATATCACGAGCTTTAAAGAATCTTCTTTGTTGTGGGTTCTTCAGTATCTTATTTGTTAGAAAATGTTTGTAAATCTGCCTGTGATAGACCTTCTCCTCGATAGTACCACGAGTAATCAATCTATATACAGTCACATCCCTTTTTTGACCAACACGCCAAGCTCGTTCCCTAGCCTGTTTTAAACATTCATGTAATTATTCCCTATGACGATACACATTATCAGCAAATATTCAAAAAACCTTTAGAAAAGGAAAGTACCTGCATATCATTTGATGGGTTCCAGTCTGGATCGAAAATGATCACCCTGTCCGCACCAGTTAGATTTGTCCCTAACCCACCAACCCTTGTAGTTAAAATAAAAACAAAGATATAAGCAGAATCATTAAACTCGTCTATCAAGGCCATTCTCTGCTTCACAGGAGTAAGACCATCCATTCTCCGATAGGTGTAATCACCAGAGACCAAGAAATTTTCAAGAATATCAAGCATTTGCTGAGTTTGAGTGAAAAGAAGAACCCGATGACCCTGCTCTTTCCAAACATTCAGGACCTGTGAAACAACTTTCATTTTTCCACTGCGCTCAGGATTCCCATAATCTGGATTTTGAGAAGAATGCTCTCTTTCAAGTAGATCTGGGTGGTTACATATCTTCCGCATTACATCAATCCCAGCCAACGAATTCTTATTGCCATTTAAAATTTGCTCGACCTCAGTGCTGGCAAGAAATGCCCTATACACAGACCGCTGTTCCGGTGTAAGGCTACAGAAGAGAACATGTTCAGTCTTTTTAGGAAGATTGGCATTAACATCTGCCTTCATTCGCCGCAGCAGGTATGGCATAATCAAGTCACGTAACATCACAGCACACCTGTATGACAACCAAATTAAGTTTCAGTAAATATCCATTTCAAATGGAAGCTATACAACTAAGTGAAAGAAAAAGTTTCACAAAAGCTATGAATTTTCAAACGACTTAAATGCATTACCTATATGCTGTAGATACTTGTAGTGGTGAAGCATTTGCATAACCACCAACAGAAATTGGAACAGCAAATTCTGCTTCGAAAACTGGCAGGACTCCCAACTTGCCGGGGAAAACAAAATCAAACAAAGACCATAGCTCGCTTAATCGATTCTGAATCGGTGCTCCTGTCATTATTATGCGGTGAATTGTTTGAAGCTGTTTGCAGACCAGAGTGACTTCAGCATTTGGATTCCGAATTCGATGTCCTTCATCCAGAACTGCATATCCCCATTCAATATCAAGCAATTTCTCCCCAAGCAGCCGGAGTTGCTCATAAGTGGTAATGAGCAACCCGGACGATGACTTCAAAACTCGGTTAATTAATGAATCCCATTTGTTGCCTTTTTTAGATGATAAACTCCCTTCATTATCACTGTCTAAAGAAGCTTCACTATCATCATCACTTTCGTAAGATTTTTCTCTCTTCTTTCTAGAAGAAAGATCCTGAGCAGAATCATGAAGTAACTCCACGTGAAAACTGGGATACCACTTGCGTGCCTCTCTTCTCCATTGGCGTAATAGTGTAACAGGGCAGATGACAATGCTTGGCTTGTACATATTACTAAAATGCAATGCTCCAAGGAAAGACAAGACTTGGATTGTCTTACCAAGACCCATTTCATCTCCAATAATGCCACCTGCTCTCTGGCAGTGCAATTCCCATAGCCATTGCACCCCTACTTTCTGGTAATCAAAAGCTTGCTAAAAATTGTGTCTGGAATTTTTAATCCTCCTTCAAGCGTTACAAAAGGACATTCGGTCTCTTCAACATCTTCAGAATCCTGCATTAGCTCTTCTTCATTGCTGGATGTAACCAAGTGAGCCTGTGCAGCTACTGCGAACAAGAAACTATCAGTGTTCAATAACAAAACTACAAAAGTGAAACTTTAAGATAGATTTTGAACAAAAAAATCCATATTGTTGCAATCAACTGAGAAGCACCTACAAGCAGGCAAATACAAAATTCAAATTCCAAAAGAAAGAAAAAAACAAGGCAAGATATGTTAAAAGACCATACACATGACAGAGAGCTGAAAGAAAAGCAACCAATTAAACAATAGATGAAACCTGACCTTAACAGTTCAGTTACATATCAATGCTCATTTGATACTATCAATCCTAGGTTAGCAGGCATGGATTGAACCTATGACAAATTATGATGATGACAAGTATAGCATGGGACAGTTGAAAATGAGCAAATAGCCAGGGGGGGCATACCACCATCATCCAAAGGGATTTCTTCACGTGAAATACGTTTTCTCCATTTCTGGCCGGGCAAAGGACGCTTCCTCTTCTTCCGTGCTGCATTGCTATCTGAGGATTCATGAAGCTTCACTGGTGTCTTCAACCTCTGAAAGGGAAGAGTTGGTGCATCAAGCTTCGGCAGTTTTTCAGGATCAAGAAGCTTAGTTGTTGGACGAGCTTTCATAGATTCTGATATTGACTGAGCAGCCCTTAGAAGTCTTTCAGAGATAAGATCATCACCTATTTCTCCATTCTCAGATGCATTAGATGGCCCTGGTTGTTGTAAACGCCTTTCATACCCTTGAAGCTTATGAAAAGGAGTTAAAATTCCCTTTCTGACTAATTCGTCTCTTTCCTGACACATAAGCATGTTATCAATATTTCAACTTGTTTATCCTAAAGTGAATGTCATAAACAACATATGAAGAGTTGGAGAGATGATAAAAATAAGGATTCTTACTGTTTCAACAAATCCCCTAGATGCTGCATCCAGAAGAGCATCAAAATCAGTTATCATCAGCAACTGAAACAGCCTTCTGACGCTTTCCATCACGTTTTTTTAGTTTCGTTTGAAACTTTTGATTTTCTTTTTGGTATGTACTCCTCCTTTACAAGATCTTCTAACAGTTTCTTATGCTGGTCATCCCTGCCCTCTGCATCCTGATGCAGATCTGATAATTCTTTTTCAATTTGAGCCTTCGTTCTCTTAAGACTTCTTAGCCGATCAGCTGCTAATGCTTGCTGAAGAGTTGAACCATTTGGAGAAATCCGAGGTCCAGTTTTTTCCTTTTCTTTCTCCTCTTTGCCTGCCGTGCCATCATTAGCACCCTCGAGTCAGGATCAGTATCAACGGTACTCTTTTGTTCAACAGTGGATGCAACAGCCTTTATTTCATATTCAACAGCCCTTAGTTTACTGTAAAGAGTGGCCTGGCTCGTTGCCAATGGATTGGTGCTTTCTGAACTCTTCTGAGGTTCCTCATTAATGTTATTTCCTTCTTCAGAACTGTTATCCCCATGGGTTGTTGCCTGTCATTTACGAGTACTCTATTCAGAAAACAAACAATGACTGAATAACTAAACAACAGAAGAGAATCCACCAAGACAGCAGACGATCACAACAGCCCAGCCAAAGGGAAAAGTTAGATTGCATTTCTTCAAACATTCCACAACACCTCAACATTTTCTTTTACAATCAGACGAGTACAACTAACCGTTATCTTGACAAATAAATTAAAACAACCGGTAAGAAGGGCCATCTTTCCACCAATGCATGCAACGAAATCGATAAGAATCAAAAGGGTGCACACCTCAGCTAGAATTCTACGTTCAATGTCTTCAGGATTCGCGGACGTAACACCCAAGCTGCTGAGCAAAACATTATCATCACTTTCCTCCATTCTCATAGATCACATTTCCCATACACCAGCACAACAACATTAAGAAAAAGAACGCACCTGACAGATAAAAATCAAACATTCAATTCCATATTCAGTTATTTACTAGGTATTTGAACTGGAACTCAGTCTACAACTCTACATACACTTATATACTTCAATCCAAAACACGAGCATGCATTCCCAGTGAGCTGATCAGCAAATTACTACAACAACAAAAATTACAACCGTAATGGGGCAGTGCGAACAATTCGCAACGCAATATCAGCGGAACATTACATAATTGGATACGCGCGATTGGGGACTTGAGAATGCGAATTTTCAAATAAGGGTAACAAAGGTTTAAATAGACGAAACCGAGTAAGAACCGATTGAGAGAAAAGAAAAATCAATCGCCGAGAAGACCAAGACGTACAGATGATTGTGGGCGCGAGAGTGCAGAGAGTTCTTCCAACTTGGAGCACTTAATTAGTGTTCCTGCTAATTACAACGTAACTCAGTCGAGATAATCCGCCCTGACGGAAAACCTAGATTTTCCCGGAAACTATCTCCCGATTCCCGGGTTTTACTCTCTCTCTCTCTCTCTCTCTCTCTCTCAGTTTCTCTTCCTCCCGCCCCGTATGTTATTTTTATTTTTCGTTTAATTTGAAATTTTAATTTATTTTGCGTTTGAAACCGTCTAGTTTGTTAGCTTCTTTGACAAGGAAAAGGTTGGCCGACCAAGATTGTTCATCTTGTTTTCAAGTAGTGAAGTTAGACATGGGGATCAATTCAATATTGATGAACGTACCCCAATTGAAGAAAAAAATTAAATAAATTTGATCTTTTATTAATTCAAAGCATGGTAAATGTTACACTGATCAAGAACCACAAAATTATTTTCCGCACAGGATTTGGCCCTGGAATTCGCCTGAATTCCAACTAGATCCAAAATTCTTGTTTTCCGTGCAAAATAGGCCTAACAAAGCTGGCGGCTTTCAATACCAGGCCGACATTGAAATCTCTTCCGGATGGGTTTTCAAAACCCATTGAAACTGGACGGAGACGGCTGGAATCTCCACTTTTTCCCCTAACTTGACCTATATATGCCCCCGTTTCGAAACTCTTATTATGTGGGTCTGAAGCTCTTATGTTCTGCCTCCGTCGTGCCTCCAGACCAACAAAGGGAATCGGCGTGCCTTCTCTTCTGTTTTGTTTACGACGTGCCTCCACTGTCTGAAGCTCTTTGTCTGGATTAATCGACAAAATCATCCAAGTAAGGTTTCCATTTTCCTCCTTTATACCGTGCACCGATAAACCCTTCTCCTCCTTTATACCGTGTGCCTCCAATGTCTGAAGCTCTTTGTCTGGATTAATCAAAAAAATCATCCAAGTAAGGTTTCCATTCTCCTCCTTTATACCGTTCGCTGATAAACTCTTGTTCCGGCGGAGAGGAATCGGCGGCAGCTCTCGCTGCCAGTTGTTCTGCAATTGCATTCTCATTTGGCTTTATATGGGTTTTGGTCAACATCTTGTTGGAATTCTCAGTTAATTGAACCAATTTGATGAAGCTGGGCAACTCTATCATTTTGCGATAATTTGTGAATCTAGGCAGCTCTAGCTTTCTGCTGTTGTCGCTAGGTTTAATGACAATAGTTGATTATTTTATTATCTTGTCATTATCAACTATCTAGAGCTGATAAGCTTCTAATTATCGCCTGTTGTTGCTACTCTATTTTGATTTTGGAGTTGGGTGACTTACTCTTGTTTTGGCTGACGTTCCTCTTTGGGTGGAGTTGATGAATCTTTGTCTTGGTCCAAAAGAATTGTTTTTTTCGGTCGGGGGGTGGGGTACGTAGATAGGTTTGATTATTAGAACTTAGAAGCTGATTATTCGATATTGTTGTTTGGTAGAATAACGCTGACTGTTGTTTTTTGTTGGCAAAACTCAAACGAAAACTAGCTTTTCTCTGAAATACTCCTCCTCTCTGTCACTCCTCTAGCATTATAAGACTCCCATCTTCAAACATCAGGATCATCCTCCAACCAAACTGTAAAACTAGTCTGAAGGTTGTGGCCTTTGCCTGCCAGGCAATCAGTGAGGTGGTTCGCCTCGCGGTAAACATGGATGATTCAGGTCTCTCAATCTCTCATTCTGAGTGTCTAGAAGTAGGCCACCAGACTAGCATGTTGGTGACTGAGATTACCCTGTAGAAGGATACTAATAGCAGCAGTTGAATCAAGTTGAATCTCTAAACGACGAATACTCTTATCCCAAGCCATCTTCATACCTTCAATCGCTCCTCGTATTTTTGCCCTAATTGAGCATCTGCCCAAACTAACAGCAACATCATACTGAATTCTCCCCACGTTGTTGCGGAACACCACTTCTGCTGTTGCCGAGGAAGAATCACTTAACATTGAGCCATCCGAGTTAAGGGTGGTCCATCCTTCAACCGCTGGATGCCAACCCACATCAATCTCTCTATTCCTGCAACTGTTAGGATTCCGAATGTCCATTGCCTTCTCCCAGCTAGAAATTATGGTTGTTTTCCAAAAATTAGCTCGAGCTCAAATTGTCGGTACCTCCTCCATTTTCCCTTGAAAAATAAGCTTGTTCTGACTACGCCAAAGACACCAACAGTCGATTCCAAAAATCAGATGCCTATCTGTGTTTTTGAGGTTATAATCCCACCAAAGATTCCAAGGTTGTAAAAGGAAATCATCGCAAGCAGTTGCAGGTAGCATGTTGCGTCAAAACGCAACAGTAGCAGGGCACTCTCTCATGATGTGGTTAACATCTTCACATTGATTACCACATCGCCTGCAACTTCCATCCTCCGTCAAATGGCGCCTCCTCCTTTCGCCATTGGTTAAAAGTTTATTTTGAATTGTAAGCTAGAGGAAATGTCGAATACGATTAGGACCTGACCACTTCCAAACTGACTTCCAAGCTTCCAAAATCACAGTATCCAACAAGAGAAGGTATGCAGTTTTAATAGAAAATTGTCCATTGAATATTTGAATATTGTTGTCTGGTCGAATAAGAAATTTTGGATATTATTTTAAAAATGGTGAGCTCGAATTATAATATGTAGAAAGAATGTAGAGGTTGTTGGGATTGATAGGAAGGATAGTTCTATCATGCTTGATGGTCCTTTGTGTGAAATCCATATGGTCGTTGTACAGTGGAAAATAAGGAATTAAAATTCAGAAGGAATTAGGGCCTTCCCAACAATCGAATCCCTTCTGGATTTTAATTATGCAATTCATTTCCACGCGAAAAACAACCCCTACATTATGCATCCATCTTGTAGGTCCCTCCCCGATATACGGTTCAGACATAGTGATAGAGTGATGGGCCAACGCATGTGCCACTCCATTTCGTTTCCTCCTAAAAAACTCAAGTACGAACCTAGTTGCCATGTAGTATACTTCTACATGCCATAATTAAATCACCAAATTCAGTGTCATCCAGTGGTGAGTTTCTAATTAACGCCTCCAAAACTGCTTGCCCCTCTACCTCTTTGCTTTCGCCAAACGCCACTCTATACCATTGTTCAATACTTGACAATCAACCCCTCCTCATCTCTAATTTCCATTCCAACTCCTTTCATGGCCATGCTTGATGCTACTGCAGCATCAATCTTAAATTTCCATTCTTTAGTCCTTGGCAAGTGCCCTTTCGGACATAGTCGCATCAGATTCCTGAACCAATCCTCTTCCCGACCTGCCAACCCAATCCATCAACGGGCTCTTGTTTGACAATAATCTTGCATTTCTCTCCTTCCATATGCTCTGGAACACCATGTAAAGTCCTGAGCAGTGGCTTCCGAGTTCGAATCAAGAGTATTAAGAAGCCATTCCGCAAAACTACCTTTGTGACTCTCCAAACTTGATTTGATTGTATTTAACAAACCCGCAACCATCCAACACCTCCTTACCATCTCACACTAAAAGAAAGGGTGATATGTTGTCGCCAGGTAATTGTTACAGCACCCACAGTCACCATTCATGTGCACATGTCGTTGGTGTAGAGTCTCCTTCATTGGCAAAACATTCCCCCTAGCTGATGTGAACCACGACCAGCTATGCTCTATGACCCTAACCACCGCAAGCTGATCTCCTAGCAAAAAGTCTAATCTATGGAACCGGGATGGAAAGTACTTGGACCCACTAGCATGCGAAGTCTAGGAACCCTAAGTGTCCAGTCGAAGGCACCACGTCAAGGGTTGTGTACCCTAGATGATAAGTCGATGCCTTAAGCAATGCAACAACGAGCAAAAACTTGAAGGAAAAAAAGAACAAAGTTCTGAAGTAATTTTATTAATCAAAGGTTGAATGACAATAGAGGTCGGTGACCTTTGTTTATAGGTGAGAACAAGCTCTCCTATTCCTCCTACAATACTACTTCCTAAACTATTAAAGAAATAACAAGAGTCCTAAGTAGGCTACTAAAAGGACTAAAATAATCCTAAACAATCGGTAACTAAAGAAGAAGTCTGAATAAAACACTTAAAAAGAACTAAAAAGAGGATAAATCCTAAACTGGCTAATCCAGCAAAATCGGAGAAACCCTAATCCGGCATCGGAGTGTGTATTCGTATTTGGTTTGGATTAGGTGAGCAGAATCCTAATCGGACAAGGACTCCGTGATTCTCTTTCATATCCCACCAAGGATTGGCAGAGGGTTATCCTGGGGGCTCAAGGATTCCAGGGCCCTTGGAAAATCGGAAAGGCTCCGACCAATTGTTGATTCGGCCCAAGTCGCTCCAGTGTAGCGCTCCGGTATAGGCTCGGTGCCTATGCTTGGTCCGGCTCTGGGCCTTGGATCTTTCTATCCATGCTTTTGGTATTCTGCCTCAAGCTAGCTTTCAGAAATGCTTTAGAGACGTCTCTAGGCAGGCACTTGGTCATGGGGCTCGTAGGGGCTAGCCTGGGTCCTTGACTAGGTGCTAGGCTCGGCCTGGGGCCCGTGCTGGGGCCCGACATCAGCATCAGTTCCTGGCGCGACATCATCTCCTAAGCCTAATCAGGCTCCAGCTCCTGGGAGGGCTTCTTGGCTTCCAAGAGGGTGTAGCCTTCCCTGGTGAGCCTGTCTGCATCCTCCTCATATCCTCCTTTGCTCCAAGCCTTCATATGGGAGTTGAGCCGCTCTTTGAAGTTTCTGGCTTGGCTCTTGGTCAGGGGCTGCTCAGGTCGTGTCCAGGGTACATGTGGCTCATCATTCCCCTCTTCTTGAGAAGGATTCAACCTCAAATCCGGATCTGCATAGACATCATCATAGTAGGGTGTTAAGTCAGAGACATTAAGGTAGCACTAATTAACTCCGTAAGAATTTGGCAAATCAAGAACATAGGCATTATTGTTGATCCTTTGAAAAACCGAATATGGTCCATCCCCTCTAGGCAGTTGCTTGGACTTCCTTTGCTCAGGAAATCTGTCATTCCTAAAGTGGATCCACACTTGATCTCCAACTTCAAATATCTTCTCCTTTCTGCCTCTATTAGCATTGTGGATGTATTGGGCAGTCCTCCTTTCAATGTTGGGTTTGGCCTTCTCATGTAGCTTCCGGACATATTCAGCCTTCTCTTAACCATCTGCATCTAAGAACTCATGTATAGGCAGTGGTGATAAATCCAAAGGGGTTAAGGGGTTAAATCCATAAACAAATTCAAAAGGAGTATTGAGCGGCTGAGTGAACAACCCTATTGTAAGCAAACTCTACGTGTGGCAAATAGTCTTCCCATATTTTAATGTTTTTTTCGGATGATAGCCTTAAGCATTTGAGATAAGGATCTATTCACAACTTCAGTTTGACCATCTGTTTGGGGGTGACAAGTGGTGGAGAACATTAATTTAGTGCCTAACTTAGCCCACAAGGTTTTCCAAAAGTAGCTTAGGAATTTTGAATCCCTATCTAAGACTATAGTCTTAGGGACTTCATGCAGCCTAACTACTTCCCTGAATAATAAATCGGCTATGTGGGAGGCATCATCAGCCTTGTGACATGCAATAAAATGAGCCATCTTAGAAAACCTATTAACTACCACAAAGATGGAATCTCTTCCCTTCCTAGTTTTAGGCAGTCCTAATACGAAATTCATAGACAAATCAACCCAAGGGTGTTCAGGAATGGGTAAAGGGGTATATAAATCATAGGGTTGGAGATGTGACTTTGCTCTTTGGCATTTGGAACACTGAGCTATGAGCTTCTCCACATCATGGCGCATCTTTGGCCAATAAAAGTGTTCCTTGAGGGTGGCCAAGGTTTTGGCCACTCCAAAACTCCCCATGAGTCCTCCTCCATGACCCTCTAGGGCTAGAACAGTCCTGGACAAATGGTTAGGTAAACAACGCTTGGGGTCCTTTAAATAAGTAACCATCCTGCTTGTAGAATTTCCCAAATCCTCCATGTTCACAAGCTCCAAAGATATCCTTAAAATCAAGGTCAATAGCATAGAGGTCTTTGATATATTCGAAGCCAATGAATTTAGTAGTAAGGACAAAAATTAGGGTGTACCTTCGAGAGAGGGCATCAACCACTACATTCTCCTTACCTTGTTTGAATTGAATGATGTAGGGGAAAAATTCAATGAACTCTACCCACCTGGCATGTCATTTATTGAGCTTGTGTTGAGCCTTGAGGTACTTGAGGGATTCATGATCCGTGTGGATGATGAATTCCTTGGTCCACAAGTAATGCTGCCAAGTCTTCAAAGCCCTCACCAATGCATATAGTTCTTTGTTGTAGGTGGGCTAATTGAGGGTGGCTCCACTCAACTTGATAAGCAAACAAGTTCATGCATAATTCTTCTAGAAGGGGGCGGCGGCGGTCGGAGAAGGCGGCGACTATTGGTGTGGGGCGTTGGTGAAAAGATTTTTAAGCCCCAACACCAAATAAACCTGAGAGTTCTTAGAGTCTTATTCCCACGGGTCTACTCAAGCTACATTACTCAGTTTAGTTCTGCTAGTTAGCGAAATCGTTTTGATCGAAGGTTTGATTAATTTAGAAAAATGTAAAAACTAACTAATAACTAAAACACAAATTAACAAGTAGGATCAACGGTGAGGGAGAGGTCTTGCTTGGGTTTGTATCCTTCTAAGAAATTATGAGAAAATGCAGCTACAGAACTGGCAAGACATGAATGACAATCAGTTTCAGGTTCTAAGGGTTGGGTCGGTCAACTCTACAACCAAGAACCACCTGCAACACACCCTAACTCGCATTCAACCAACAATCTGGACAGAAAACCTAAAACAGGAGAACTGCAGAAAACCTCGAATTACAGGGAAGTCTAAGAACGAGGTGACAAGATAACAAAATAGATCATCAATCATCATTAATCCACAATCCAAAACATGTATTCAAAGTATCAAAGAATTCAACAAAAACCCAAGCAAGAAAGGAAAACTTAGCTACTCATAAGATAAATTAGAAAGAACGCTGCGAACCACCGATTCATCAAGGTTGGCCTTGATTCCTCCACTGTGAACGAGCTAATCTTCAAAGATGAATCCCCAGTACCCATTCACGTCTCCTCCTCTATCTAATCTCATCTCCAACTGTCCATATGGGACTTCAATCCCTTTCTTCCGCCTTCGTACTCTCTCCGCTAGCTCTGTTTTCTTCTGTCTACTTCATAATTAGTGGCTGGCTTATAATGATTGGGTGGGCTTTAGCCAATGAACAAAGTGAGGGATTAATAATCCTAATCACACATTTCCTTCATTGTTCATGACGTGTTTGTGATGATTTGGCTGGTAGTGTTTAGACAAATCATCGTTCAATCCTTGATTTGATCTCCAATGTCGTATATATCCTGAAATGCATTAGAAAACATGCAAAACAACATAAAATGGCCCAAATGGCCAAGAGGTACGAAACTCACGCAAAATCATGCAAAACTATCAAGGAGAGTACGGAAAATGTCATCTAATGAGGGACTGAATGCGTCAATAATTAGATGCATCAGGCGTCGACGATAAAACATGAATGTAGAGAGGTGGTGGGCTAAGAGTTTTCGACGAGCAACGACGCCAATTTGATAACGATGTAAACACAGGGTATCAAATACTACCAAACAATTATTCCGGTTTAAAGAAGTTGCGAGTGGTGTGAGTTCCACGACTTCTAATCTATTAAGCGAGGAAATTGAAATTGAATTAAAAGTAGATTGATTGATTAATTAAGGTTGACTAACGATTTGACAGACAAAGCTTAGACTTGAATCCCCCCTAAGATTACCATTACATTGGCGATCACAAAACCGACGACTTTCGATCCTAATTCATTTAGTTCTCAGACACCGCCATAACTCCTTACCCTTAGGTCTAAGTCCGTGAACGTTCGCTCTATCAGATCTAACTACCAAGATTAATTAACCGTCTGTGCGTTCACTTCTGCAACGGATAACTAACTGGTGCACCTGATTAATTTTAGTGAGTTACTCTAGAAGCGGATTAACCCTAAATGGTTCCTACGAAAGGCACACTCCATTGAATAGGTTAATTGATTGATGTGATGTTCTAAAACAAGGCGGACGTTCGCCAACTATCATTATTAGAACAAGAATCTAATCTAGGTGATCAAGCTAGAAAAGAAACACCACACGAAGAACAAATCAATTATGTAAGAGAAAGTTTCTGAATTAAAATCTAATTACCGCCGATCCGTGATCGCTTTAAAGCCTCGGGTCACTTAGAATTAATCTAATATAAACTTAACAAGTTTATGTAACATCTCCGCCCAACCAGATGGTTGGGAACTCAAGTTCGGGTGATCAAAGGGCTGAAATCGGTGGCTCTGAGGTCCCATTGAGGTCTGGACGTTAGTGTGTAAGTCGGGTTGAGGTTACAAGTGAGTGTGCTGGGTAGTGAAGAACACACGCCGTGTATCTACGTTACACGACCGTGCACTATTTCCAGCCAACTCTCATCGAAATTGTTAGGAGATGACACACAGCCGTGTGTTATAGAAACTATGCCGTGTAGTGTCATAACACACGCCGTGTATCGTGACCTACATATAAAAGACGGGTTTTGACGAGATTTCATAACTTTCAATTCCTTTCTCTCTCCACGAAAACTTCTTGCCGAACCAACCTTGGCCAATCTTCAGAAGGTGATTCCAGGAGTTGTAGAGGTCAGAATTAAGTTTTGTTTGTTGCTACGCGTTCCTAGCGACAAGGAGAAGAGATCGATAATCTCAATTTCTGGTTTCTTGATGTAGGTCACAGTTAGTGAGGAGGGGTTGGGCTACGAGTTTGGTGTTGGGGAAACCGACATTCTGAGGTGAGGGCTTAGCGTTGTTAGGTAGTTTGGATAGCGGGAGGATTTATAATTCAGACTTAGATGAAAGCTAGGTGTTGCATAAAAATGATGAGTGTAAAAGGGGTAAACTGTTCTGTGAATGTGTTCCTGATTGATTGTTTGAAGTTTGTTGTGATTGGGGGTTGGCATGAAATGAATTTATTAATGAATTGGCTTAGAAATGAGTGTTAGGGTGGAATTGGGAATATGGATGCAAGTGATATTATATCATGGATTGTTAGTTGTGGATGTAGGAGAACGGCCCTGCCAATCTGGGGTCGTTCTGAGTAAGAGGAACAAGTGGGTGGTCCCTAGACTCATGACATGGCTACCCCTGTACTTGCAGGTGGGGGTGGCCGGTGAGCTAGCCAATTACCTTATTAAGTGTTTGTGATGTTGGGTTGTGAAATGTGATTGGATTGTGGCGTTGTAATGTTGGATTGTTACCTCGTGGATGAAATGTGTTGTGTTGGAATTGCATATGAAAGTAGAACCGGAAGGAGCCTACACTACCCCACCCGAGACACTAGTTGATTGAGTCTGATCCATTGGGGTGGATCCCCTTGACATGGGTGTCAAGGGTGTTGTTGGATACTCGATGAGAGATTGTGATGTTGATAACACGTTCCCCTTGCGGTAGGGGAGCGCGAGGACCTCCCATGCGGTAGGGGGTGCGTCAGCCGGCCGGTGGTGGTGTGGATAACTCCTTGGCGGCTAATAACTCACATAGAATAATGTTTTGCGTATGAATGTGTGGTTGTGTGATGTTGTGAACCTGAATGGCTAATGTGAGCTGGTTGTGCATCATGTGTTATGGTTGTTTATTACTTCGATTGTGCTTATTATGTTGTTATGGATTGTGAATGAGAATGAAGAACTGAACATATGTGATCACCTAGACTGCTTTAGGATCTTAAAATATGGAAGGGGGTCAGGTCAGGTTCCATTGTCGATGTCTTGTGCTGATTTTGGAACCGCTCCTTGTGTTAGGACAACGTGTAGGTAAGCCTAGTGGATTCACTCAATTTTAATAGGAAACTGATCCCTTTCCTCTTTCAGGATCTCGTGGCTAGTGGGTGGAGTTGTCAGTGTTCTGAGGTGGAGGTTGATTTCGAGAAGTCCGGGCTTGAAGTGATGAGGTGAAGACTAGAGTACACTCAGAGTTTACTTATTCCTTCTTTTCAGTTGACTTTGGATATTTGGGGGTTTTCATATACTTTTGGGTTTTATGTTGGATTTTATGGATTTATGTTGGGATTGGATTTTGTATACGATTTTTACCTTTTTTCATGGATTTATGGAGGCCTCTCACGTTCACTTTCCTTTTTTACTTTTGGTTTTACCTCGTCTTTGTGATTGTTTTTACTGGGTAATACCCATAACCGGTTCAACCACGGGTTTCACCGGGTTGATTCGGGATGAGTGTTAGAAATGGTATCAGAGCCTGGTTAGTTGCTACTGTACTGGTTGATCGTCTCCATTCTTTGGGGAGTAATTAATCTCGTTGGGAGAGGGGACGAGACATCGGTACAGGACCGACTTTTCAGGGGTTTTTAAACTGTTTTAAACGGGTGGGAAGTTTTGAAACAAGTGGTGATTTGAGTTGTTGGAATTTTCTTGGAAGGTCAACTAAATTGTTTAAATGTCCTCCTGTAGTGAATTCAGTCAAGCAATTGGAAGTAGATCCACCGGGAATTCGGGGTATCGAGGAGGAGCTCCAGGTTTCAGCCAAGTTTGTTGAAGGGTTGGAACTTTGGGGAGTTTAGTGGGGAAGTGGCTGACCCTGAGGTGGCTGAGCTGTGGCTTCAGGAGTGTGAGTACAAGTTCCTGCAAATGAGACTTGATGAAGGGCTGAGGGTGCATGAAATGACCTTTCTTTTTAAGGGTCATGCCTTGAATTGGTGGAAGTCGATGCCGCAGAGTCGGGTAGTTCCGTTAAAGATAGAGTTTGATGAGTTTTGTAACACCCATCCCAAACCGACCCGAGTTCACCCGTGGTCGAACCGGTTTGAGTGCTACTTGAAGAACCAGCTTTAAAAGAAAAGAGTAAAACGCAGCGGAAACAAAAACAACTCTTAAATACAAGTTCAAAATGAAGGAGGCCTCCACTTAATAAAACCGAAATACAACTGAAATCCGAAATCCGATCACAACCGATCACAAAATCTCAAAACGATTACAAATCTTCCAACCCAAAAGTGTCAACTGAAATCTAAATTTAAAAAATGGTCACTCCACAACAGCTTCCTAATTCTTCACTTCACAACTCCAACCTGCAACTCCTCCGAACTCAACCGAACACCTGAAAAGAGAAACTGGGGGGGGATCAGCTTCCTAATGAAACTGAGTGAACCCACTGGGTCTACCTATGCGCCGAACCTAGCCTAGGAGCGATCCCAACTCCACACACACATCAAGCAACGGAATCTGACACAGCCAGCTCATTTTAATTCCTAACATGATACTAGGCGATCATATAAGCTCAATATCAAATCAACCTCCACAATCCATGATAACAATAGTACACAAGAAATCAACATGCATAAGATCAACATCATACCAGAACTAGTTCTTCATAACAACAAAGATCCTCACTCCTACGGTTCACCATTGACTCACATATATACGATTTAGCATTGCTTCACAAACAAGCAGTTTAGCATCACAAGACAAGTTACCATCAAAGCACACACATGTATACCTCTTCATACACATTCGCACATTCACACATACGCTGCATTTCCTCTTTCAATTATCTAAGTGATCTCACAGGTGCACTCCCCAAATCAATACCCACAACTCATAATCTCGACCATATAACCCAAATCATCAATTCACAAATACAACGATATAACCAAGATCATGAAGCACACAGATCAACCTTACATCACAATACATCTCAACTCCTTACTAACAGCACTTCCACTCACACATCGACCACCACTCACATTGCACAGATTCACAATTACCTACAAACGTCAATCATAGACCATTCAACCTCTAACTCACATCTCAGCATGACAACATGATTCACAACACATCACAAGGCAATTCACAAACACGTCCGAACACACATCATACAGAAAGCACACATGCATCTCAATTCCATTATCTATGTGAGTTCATTAGGCGCCATAAGGAGTTGTTCCCCCGCTACCCCGCCGGCCTGACGCACCTCCCTACCGCATGGGAGGTCCTCGTGCTCCCCTACCGCATGGGGAACACTTCACAATTTCCACAATTCCACAATACCAACAATACCACAATACCACAATACCACTCCCCGTCGGGAGACTAATCTACCAGTCCGTCGGTAGGCCCTAACCACCAGTCCGTCGGTGGGTGAAACACAATTGGGGTAACGTTGGCTCCTTCCAGTTCTATCATTTTAATTCCATTTACCCAATTCCATTTGATCAACTCCACTTTGCAAAACCACTACTCAAATTACACATCACAAATCCACACCATAAATCCACATCACAAATTGACACCACAAATCCACATCACAAATTGACACCACAAATCCACATCACAAATTGACACCACAAATCCACATCACAAATCAACACCATGATTCCACCCCACAAATCCACGTTCTTGTTCCAAACACCAATTCTATGTTCCAATTCTAGGACATAATTCTAGTCTAACCACAACCGGCAATAATAGATACAATCACAGAATTCATCGCATCCAACCCCATCCCGTCTCACATTTCTAGATCAACTACATTAGTTATCATCTTATATCCCAATCCCCACATCACACATCAATCAGCACGCTCATCAAATAGTAATCACAAGACAGTTATCCAATTTTACTCTCGAGGGTTCATGCAAGACCTAACACATCCTAAGTCCAGTTCCAACTCCTCACTCCCATTCCTAGCCATCTAGTCAACCATACACTCACACAAGTCAACCATACAATCACACAAGTCAACCAACACCACATAACCATAACAATCAAGACAACATCAATTTACCATTTCAACTCTCTTATTGAGCGTTACTAGATTAAACCACATAATCTATCTAGTTCACATATTTCATCTAACACGATTCCTAGCCACAATTCGACCAATTCTGACATCCTCATTCATCTCAACCATTTACCATTCCACATCCAAGACTCCAACCTTATTACAATAATCACAAGACACATAATCAATCACCAACACACAACATCATTTTCATACAATTCAGTCATACAACCTCAGCTCAACTAGCTCATGCATTCAGAACACCCAATTCCATTACTCAATTCCATTCACCAATTCCCCTAACCAATTCCATAAGTCAATTCCACGTACCGGTTCTATTGTCCACTTCCACGTACAAATTCCCTTACCAATTCTATTAGCCAATTATAAGTCATAAGTCTACCACCTTAAACACATTAACAACCATCTTCACACACAACATCAATTCTACCTAAAAGGCACGTTGCATAATTCATACATTAACACCAAGCATCATCTCAATCCCAACATTATGTAACCCAACACAATCCAAATAATTCAATAATCCCATATCACACATAACCACACATCACAAGACATTCAACGCCTCCCACGGCACAAACAGTTTAAGGGTAAACGGCTAGCTCACCGGCCACCCCCACCTGCAAGTACAGGGGAAGCCATGTCATGAGTCGTAGGGTTACCCTCCTGTACATCCTTCATTGGACGACCCCACATTGGTGGAGCCATCCACCTGTTCATCAATTAAGGGCGACCCCACATTGGCAGGACCACCCTCCTGCAACCACAAAGCTGACAATAGCATAATATACACAATTCTCATGTTCACAGACCCGTCCCTCCTATCACTCTTTACTAGTTCCGATCAATTTATCATCCATGTTAATCAATTCCCCCAATCAAAATCATCACAAACAGCCATCAATCATAAACCAATCCATCAATTAACAAACATCCAACAATCATCAAACAGCATATTTCACAGAATAATCAATTGCAGAACAGTTTTCCCCTTTTACTCTCTTTCAATTTCATGCAAGTCCCTATAATTCTAGGTCTGAATTGTAACTCCTCACACCGACCAGACTACCTATCGTACGCTAAACCCTCACCTGACAAGAAGACGAGGCTCTAAAACTCTTCTAGAAACTCGAACAGCCAAGCTCTCAGACACAAAAAACGTAGCTATCCTCCTCTTCACCGACAGCAGCTTACTCCGAAATATCCAGAACTTCTGGGTGCGATCTCTTCCTCTCATTACCACGAACTCATAGCAACAAACGGATCGCCAATCGGAGCTCTACAACTCTCGGAATCGAGGTTTGAAGTTTTTGGAGATTTCTGGCTCAGTCCCAAAAACGTAGCTCTTCCTTCTTCTACTGACAACACCTCGATTCGAAATACCCAGAACCACGAATAGCGATCTCTTCCTCTTGTCGCCACGAACCCGTAGCAACAAACGGATCATCAATCGGAGCTCTACAACTCCCGGAATCAAGGATTGAAGCTAAAGGGTTTTTGGCTTCTTCAAATACGGGTTTTGGGGAAAGAGAAAGAAGGGGAAGTTATGAATTTCCGTGTAAAATCAGCCTTTTATAGTCTGACCATGATACACGGCGTGTATCATGATACACGGCGTGTATCATGATACACGGCGTGTATTGTAATACACGGCCGTGTATCGGGGTCTGCCCACATTGACAATTTTTCACGTACTCTCTTGTATACTCGACCCGACTCAACTATGAACGTCCCGAACTTCGATGGAACCTCAAGAACATTGTTTCCAATGTCTAAACCATCCAAACTCAAGTTCCAAACCGTTCGGTTGGGCGGGGATGTTACAAGTCTCCACAACTTCAAAAGATTTCGTCCCCGAAATCACAACCCAACTCGCTCTAGCAACGAATCCACAAATCACAGCATAACGCAACAACACAAGGATCACATCACCTCCCGAAACTCCCTTTTAACGGCTCTAGCAACACCCACCTTCTAAGGGCACTACTCCCACACTACTTCAAACTTCTACCTAACAGACACGCACAACCGAACCTTAACGGCACCACTCACAACAAGAACACAACCAAAACACAATCAAACAAACTCACTCAGGAGCACAACCACGACGCAAGAGCTCAACAAAGCACAACTCACACCAACAAGAACTATGAAGCTAACACCTTCGACTAAAACTCACACCCTCAAGCACTCTACTCACTTAACCAAATTCTACAAGGCTCTACTCTTCTAACCAATTTCCCAACCTGCTACTACTTCCACTCTCAACTACTCCGCCACCCTCTTCACTACAGGAGGACACAAAACGTTTCAGTTGACCAATTTAAGAAATCACATTTCATTTCAAATCACTTTCCTTTCAAATTCAGAACACTTTCCTTTCAAAACTTCCCACCCACTTCAAAACGATTTGAAAATCCCTAGGAAGTTGGTCCTGTGCCGATGCTTCTTCCCTTCCTCCTATGAGGTTAATTACTCCTCTAGAAGAAGAGACGAATCACCAACACAGCAGCAACTAACCAGGCTCTGATACCACTTGTAACACCCATCCCAAACCGACCCGAGTTCACCCGTGGTCGAACCGGTTTGAGTGCTACTTGAAGAACCAGCTTTAAAAGAAAAGAGTAAAACGCAGCGGAAACAAAAACAACTCTTAAATACAAGTTCAAAATGAAGGAGGCCTCCACTTAATAAAACCGAAATACAACTGAAATCCGAAATCCGATCACAACCGATCACAAAATCTCAAAACGATTACAAATCTTCCAACCCAAAAGTGTCAACTGAAATCTAAATTTAAAACAATGGTCACTCCACAACAGCTTCCTAATTCTTCACTTCACAACTCCAACCTGCAACTCCTCCGAACTCAACCGAACACCTGAAAAGAGAAACTGGGGGGGATCAGCTTCCTAATGAAACTGAGTGAACCCACTGGGTCTACCTATGCGCCGAACCTAGCCTAGGAGCGATCCCAACTCCACACACACATCAAGCAACGGAATCTGACACAGCCAGCTCATTTTAATTCCTAACATGATACTAGGCGATCATATAAGCTCAATATCAAATCAACCTCCACAATCCATGATAACAATAGTACACAAGAAATCAACATGCATAAGATCAACATCATACCAGAACTAGTTCTTCATAACAACAAAGATCCTCACTCCTACGGTTCACCATTGACTCACATATATACGATTTAGCATTGCTTCACAAACAAGCAGTTTAGCATCACAAGACAAGTTACCATCAAAGCACACACATGTATACCTCTTCATACACATTCGCACATTCACACATACGCTGCATTTCCTCTTTCAATTATCTAAGTGATCTCACAGGTGCACTCCCCAAATCAATACCCACAACTCATAATCTCGACCATATAACCCAAATCATCAATTCACAAATACAACGATATAACCAAGATCATGAAGCACACAGATCAACCTTACATCACAATACATCTCAACTCCTTACTAACAGCACTTCCACTCACACATCGACCACCACTCACATTGCACAGATTCACAATTACCTACAACGTCAATCATAGACCATTCAACCTCTAACTCACATCTCAGCATGACAACATGATTCACAACACATCACAAGGCAATTCACAAACACGTCCGAACACACATCATACAGAAAGCACACATGCATCTCAATTCCATTATCTATGTGAGTTCATTAGGCGCCATAAGGAGTTGTTCCCCCGCTACCCGCCGGCCTGACGCACCTCCCTACCGCATGGAGGTCCTCGTGCTCCCCTACCGCATGGGGAACACTTCACAATTTCCACAATTCCACAATACCACAATACCACAATACCACAATACCACAATACCACTCCCCGTCGGGAGACTAATCTACCAGTCCGTCGGTAGGCCCTAACCACCAGTCCGTCGGTGGGTGAAACACAATTGGGGTAACGTTGGCTCCTTCCAGTTCTATCATTTTAATTCCATTTACCCAATTCCATTTGATCAACTCCACTTTGCAAAACCACTACTCAATTACACATCACAAATCCACACCATAAATCCACATCACAAATTGACACCACAAATCCACATCACAAATTGACACCACAAATCCACATCACAAATTGACACCACAAATCCACATCACAAATCAACACCATGATTCCACCCCACAAATCCACGTTCTTGTTCCAAACACCAATTCTATGTTCCAATTCTAGGACATAATTCTAGTCTAACCACAACCGGCAATAATAGATACAATCACAGAATTCATCGCATCCAACCCCATCCCGTCTCACATTTCTAGATCAACTACATTAGTTATCATCTTATATCCCAATCCCCACATCACACATCAATCAGCACGCTCATCAAATAGTAATCACAAGACAGTTATCCAATTTTTACTCTCGAGGGTTCATGCAAGACCTAACACATCCTAAGTCCAGTTCCAACTCCTCACTCCCATTCCTAGCCATCTAGTCAACCATACACTCACACAAGTCAACCATACAATCACACAAGTCAACCAACACCACATAACCATAACAATCAAGACAACATCAATTTACCATTTCAACTCTCCTATTGAGCGTTACTAGATTAAACCACATATAATCTATCTAGTTCACATATTTCATCTAACACGATTCCTAGCCACAATTCGACCAATTCTGACATCCTCATTCATCTCAACCATTTACCATTCCACATCCAAGACTCCAACCTTATTACAATAATCACAAGACACATAATCAATCACCAACACACAACATCATTTTCATACAATTCAGTCATACAACCTCAGCTCAACTAGCTCATGCATTCAGAACACCCAATTCCATTACTCAATTCCATTCACCAATTCCCCTAACCAATTCCATAAGTCAATTCCACGTACCGGTTCTATTGTCCACTTCCACGTACAAATTCCCTTACCAATTCTATTAGCCAATTATAAGTCATAAGTCTACCACCTTAAACACATTAACAACCATCTTCACACACAACATCAATTCTACCTAAAAGGCACGTTGCATAATTCATACATTAACACCAAGCATCATCTCAATCCCAACATTATGTAACCCAACACAATCCAAATAATTCAATAATCCCATATCACACATAACCACACATCACAAGACATTCAACGCCTCCCACGGCACAAACAGTTTAAGGGTAAACGGCTAGCTCACCGGCCACCCCCACCTGCAAGTACAGGGGAAGCCATGTCATGAGTCGTAGGGTTACCCTCCTGTACATCCTTCATTGGACGACCCCACATTGGTGGAGCCATCCACCTGTTCATCAATTAAGGGCGACCCCACATTGGCAGGACCACCCTCCTGCAACCACAAACTGACAATAGCATAATATACACAATTCTCATGTTCACAGACCCGTCCCTCCTATCACTCTTTACTAGTTCCGATCAATTTATCATCCATGTTAATCAATTCCCCCAATCAAAATCATCACAAACAGCCATCAATCATAAACCAATCCATCAATTAACAAACATCCAACAATCATCAAACAGCATATTTCACAGAATAATCAATTGCAGAACAGTTTTCCCCTTTTACTCTCTTTCAATTTCATGCAAGTCCCTATAATTCTAGGTCTGAATTGTAACTCCTCACACCGACCAGACTACCTATCGTACGCTAAACCCTCACCTGACAAGAAGACGAGGCTCTAAAACTCTTCTAGAAACTCGAACAGCCAAGCTCTCAGACACAAAAAACGTAGCTATCCTCCTCTTCACCGACAGCAGCTTACTCCGAAATATCCAGAACTTCTGGGTGCGATCTCTTCCTCTCATTACCACGAACTCATAGCAACAAACGGATCGCCAATCGGAGCTCTACAACTCTCGGAATCGAGGTTTGAAGTTTTTGGAGATTTCTGGCTCAGTCCCAAAAACGTAGCTCTTCCTTCTTCTACTGACAACACCTCGATTCGAAATACCCAGAACCACGAATAGCGATCTCTTCCTCTTGTCGCCACGAACCCGTAGCAACAAACGGATCATCAATCGGAGCTCTACAACTCCCGGAATCAAGGATTGAAGCTAAAGGGTTTTTGGCTTCTTCAAATACGGGTTTTGGGGAAAGAGAAAGAAGGGGAAGTTATGAATTTCCGTGTAAAATCAGCCTTTTATAGTCTGACCATGATAACACGGCGTGTATCATGATACACGGCGTGTATCATGATACACGGCGTGTATTGTAATACACGGCCGTGTATCGGGGTCTGCCCACATTGACAATTTTTCACGTACTCTCTTGTATACTCGACCCGACTCAACTATGAACGTCCCGAACTTCGATGGAACCTCAAGAACATTGTTTCCAATGTCTAAACCATCCAAACTCAAGTTCCAAACCGTTCGGTTGGGCGGGGATGTTACAAGTTTGTTGAGGAGTTCTGTGACCAGTTCTGCCCAGATCTTTGGCGTGAGGAGAAAGCCAATGAGTTCATGAGTTTGGAGCAAGGTGAGAAGACCGTCCTCGCTTACTACATAGAGTTCACCTCCCTCTCTAAGTGGTACGACGAGCGGAATAACCGGGAGAGGAAGCTCATTATAAATTGCCAAAGTTTAGATTTTTTGGTAATATTTACCCAAAAAATTATTTTATTTTGTCAAAGATGAGAATTGAACCCTTGACTACATGAAACAAAATAACAAAGTAAGCCTAAACCATCACTGCATTTATGATTACCTTTTGTAGAGTTAGTTTATTATATATATTTTAGGTGTTTCTAGTTAATCCGAAATTTTGAGGCCTTGTGCCGTAGGACCTATTAGCACACCCTCAGGGCCGACCCTGATTAAAATTAGCAAAGAAACATAAAACCGAACCAAAGAAATCAAAGAAGTCACTAACCTTCCGGATTAGGTTAGGAAGGAAGGGTTTGGGTTCAAGATTTCCGAGTCAAATTAAATTGACCGGTTAGTTCAATTAGAGCGATTAATTTGAAACATGCCAAAAGTATTATTTTATTATATTTTAATTGACGTGAAATTGGCTGATGTGGCAAATTCGCCAAAAAAAATCTTAGTCAGCCTGAACAGTACCATGTTGTAACTGACTCTGAACTAATAGAATGATCCTGTAACAAATTGAAGTTTTAGTACTAATTTGTAACTCAGCCCAAAGTATGAGGACTACTAGCCATACAAATTCGGAGGGAGTCATCGTAGGCCTCAGCTTCAAGACTGTTTGTTGCTGAGAGCTGAGAGCACGATCTCCAACTGCCAACCGCCGGCGAATCTGATCCGCCACCGAGCTCAAACTGAAAACCACCACTCATTCCCGGAGATAATAATCCGGCATTCTCAACGGTTTAATAGATTATATAATATAATATATTTCTGAGTCCCGGCTAACCCGCACGGCCGCACCTATCTCCCGGCCACCATTACTCACTTGTTCATTATTTCTGCTTTTCCTTTCTCTTCCCCCAACGTCAAATTTCGCGGTATTCCGAAACTTGGGGCTCATTTCCTCTATTCCTCTCTCTCAGTTTTCTCCTTCTTTTCCTTCCGTCAGAATTTTCCCTTTCTCTTTTTCTCTTTCATTTTCCGATTCATACCTACATTGTTTTCTTGTCGCATTTCGTCTCTTTATAATTCTATGGTTACGATTCAGGCTCGAATTTTGTGACGGAAATGGATCTGGTACGATTCCTCTGATAGAAATTTGATAAAAAATGGAACCGAAGAGGAGTGGTTACACAAGTTTCAGCCGCGGGACAAAATGAGGAGCACCACCGGCGGAAGGAGCCCGGAGAAGGTCCCAGCGACAGCAGGGATGATTGCCCAAGGGAGGATGATGAAGGAGCTCTCTCCAACACACTAAGCAGAAAGTTGCAGCAGCCAAGCAGTACATCGAGAACCATTACAAGGAGCAGATGAAGAATCTCCAGGAGCGCAAGGAACGGTAAATATTTCTCTCTTCTCCTCCTCTACGATATTTTCCGAAACAATGTGGCTAAATCTGGACGGTTAAAAATGTTTGTCAGACGGTTTTTTGCTGGAGAAGAAGTTGGCTGATGCTGATGTATCTGAGGAGGATCAGAGCAACCTACTTAAATTCTTGGAACAGAAGGAAACTGAATATATGCGCCTTCAGAGGCATAAAATGGGTGTTGATGACTTCGAACTTCTGACAATGATCGGCAAAGGCGCTTTCGGAGAGGTATAAATTGTCCTCTGGTTTTCTTGTTTCCTTCGAAATTTTAAATGCGGTTTAGTATCCATTCCAATTAAATGTGAACACAGTGAGGATTGACGATTCAATAGATTCACTCATATGAACTTGGTTGGATGTCTATAATTCCTTGATCTATAATTCAATAGATCCGTTGCCTTGTTAGTAATATAAATCATCAAGGATGTAATTAATATCCGGCTCTGCTTCTTCATATCCGGCTGCTATATGTTCTTAAAAGTTCCTGCAGTTATACTCGACAGGATCATTCTCTGTCCAGCTGTTTCTTGTTGTAGGCTCTAGAAAAAAGTTATGAGCAAGTTTATCCTTTTTCTTTACCTCTCAAGTTTCTCTCAGAAGTATGATATGTAGCTCTTCTTGGTAGGTTAGAGTCTGCAGGGAAAAGGCAACTGGTCATGTCTTTGCTATGAAAAGCTAAAAAAAATCAGAGATGCTTCGAAGAGGCCAGGTAAATATTGATATCCCCGTGTCTGGTACCATCTCAATGGGAACAGCATTTTTATGGCTTATGTGCTTTCCAGGTTGAGCATGTGAAAGCTGAACGGAAACCTCCTTGCAGAGGTTGACAGCAATTGTATAGTGAAACTGTACTGCTCTTTCCAAGATGAGGAGTTTCTTTACCTTATTATGGAATATTTGCCTGGTGGAGACGTGATGACATTGCTTATGAGAAAAGACACCCTGACGGATTATGAAGCTCAATTTTATGTTGCAGAAACAGTTTTGGCTATTGAGTCTATTCATAAGCATAACTATATTCATAGGTTTGTACTTAAAGATGATTGATTGTCTGTGTATTTGAGCTTCCATCACCAGAAGGTGTACTGTGTTGATACTGTCTTTTATCCTTTGGTTCTTTCTTGGCATTAATTGTTGCAGGGACATCAAGCCTGATAACTTACTTCTTGATAGATATGGTCACTTGAGACTCTCTGATTTTGGACTATGTAAACCATTAGACTGCAGTACCATTCAAGAAGGGGATTTTTCAGTGGCCAACAGCCCTAATGCTGCTTCTATATCAAATGAAGATCGGGCAGCAGCTCCAAGGCGCACTCAACAGGAACAATTAACAACATTGGCAGAAGAACCGGAGGACCTTGGTAAGCTTTGAGCTTAGGGTGGGGAACTATACTTGAGGAGGGGATATTATTTAGACGATGTGTATTCCTAGGGTGATAACTTTGTTACTTGTTTTGTTAAGTTGACTGACTCAAAGGGGCTATGCTCTGGAGATAAAGTTCTACAACTTTTTTGCTCCTATTTCTTGGAAAGTCTAACAGACAGATGTTTTTTCTTCAAATCATGACGATTCACTACCTTTTTCTATATATATCGCTATTTGGTAATACCAGAACTTAAAGGATGTGTTGTTTTTCCACATAATGGTATATACTTGCATTGTAGGCGTATTCCACAGTTGGTACACCTGACTACATCGCTCCAGAAGTACTTTTGAAGAAAGGCTACGGAATGGAGTGTGACTGGTGAGTCATTATTCAGAGTTAAGCTGGAGTGCCTGGTAGTTAATTTAGTATGTAGTGCTGATTTATTTTATCTGTTGCTTTACCATGACAACTCATTTGACTTTTTAGCAGCTGAGATGTAGCACTTAGCATGCATCTGATCCTTTTCGACTAACTTTGTGGGCTGTGATCATCCTTAGGTGGTCGCTTGGAGCAATCATGTATGAAATGCTCGTGGGCTATCCGCCTTTTTATTCAGATGATCCAATGTCAACATGTAGAAAGGTAGAGCGAGACTGATCCGCTTCTGTGGACCACATTAAGTTTTGCGCTTTCTGATCTATATTTATTTTGAGATTGCATACTATGTACTCTTTTAATAACGTAACTCCAGTCGCATATCAGAAAAAGGCTTAGCGCAACTTTCCTTTGGGCTATATGAGCCTCCACCGCAAATGCAATCAGGATCATCCCCATTTCTTCATAAGAAATTAATCTCTACCCTCTCTTTTAATTGGTCACACCATTCGGGTGAACTTCAATTCAATTGAGGCCTTCACTTTAAGAAATTCTATCTGCGTTACAATCTAACTTGTCCTCGCCACGATTGGTTGCTAACTGGATCTAGGCAATGTTTTGGTTTGGATTTACTGTTACTTCATGAACCACATTTGTCCAATATACTGACATGATTACACTTCATCTATCCATGTTCTCTATTTTCTTTTTGGCAATACTTGTAATTTGAAGTTGAGATCTCAGCAAAATTTTGAGCACTGGTCTTTGTCAGGATTTTGTTTACAGAACAATCTGCAGTTCCCCAAAGAATTGACATTTGACATGCCAAACATCTGATTTATTGTTATTGGCCTTTTGTTTTCTGTGCAGATAGTAAACTGGAAACTTCATTTAAAATTCCCGGAAGAAGCAAAATTATCTCCAGAAGCAAAGGATCTCATTAGCAAACCTTGTGCAATGTAAACCAGAGGCTGGGGACAAATGGTGCGACCGAAATAAAGGTGTTGTATGGTGTGTTCTTTTCTGAATACTTCCGCGAGGAGATAAGTTGGTTTACAAATCAGAAAAATTACTCACCTAGCTCTTCTGTTTCCAGGAACATCCATTCTTCAAAGACATTGAATGGGAAAATATTTATGATATAGAAGCTGCCTTTATTCCTGAGGTGAATGATGAGCTTGACACACAAAACTTTGAAAAGTTCGAAGAGGTAGTCTCTGTTTGGCATCATATTTTGAACGAGTCATTACAAAGCTATTCTGCTTCTGACATTTTCTGCCTGCCATTGTTCTCAGTCTGAGCACCATCCCCAAACATCCTCAAAAACTGGTCCATGGAGAAAGGTTAACATTTTTCATTCTTCCTTTCAGTTTTCACATAAATTAATTATTTTCAGTCACATCTTAAGTTATACAAGCACGCATCTTTGAACGTGGGAACATGGGGAGAATTTTTTCTGGCATACATTGATTTCAGCCAGCGTTCATAACCTTATTCCCTTTTCTTATATTTACCCTTGTAATAATATATTTATTCAGTTTAGTGCCCTAGAAGTTGTGACGTCTGCTATCTTTTATTTGGATCATTATAGTTCTGCCTTTTGCAATCTACTATAATCACATTCTCTCATCCTGATGATTATGGTGTTTCATCAACTTTTATTCACATTTTATGTTTGTTCTGCTGGGAAAGTTGTGCCTTCTGCAATCTATTATTTGTGAATCATGATCATACTAGTTCACTTAATAACTGCGATATAGCATTGAAAATGGTTGACATATAGCGCACATTAACATTTGTTTTTCCAGCGTCACAACTTTCACTGATTCATGAAGTCTACTTGTTGACCCATCAACCAGAAGCAATGTCCCTTATTATCTTCCTGTGCTTTTTTTTTCTCTCACAGTTTTATCGTGTTCTGCAGATGATATCTTCAAAAGACCTACATTTTGTGGGATACACGTACAAAAACTTCGAAATTGTGAATGATTACCAAGTACCTGGAATGGGTAACACTCTTTCTGTTCCGCCCTTGTTGCATTATATATAATAATTTGCTTACCTGTCCTGAAATTAAAAGATAGAGAGACAGAAGGGAAGAAAAAAGATATCTCAACATCCATGATTACTTTTGTCAGGTTTCTCGGAGAAATAGAAATCCCTCTGGGAGATACTTATTTCACGCTAGCCTCTTATGTTCATTTAGAATGCATGACTACTTTTTGATGAAACCCTACATATAATAGTTATTTTAGTAGTGGATTCCTGGACATTATCTGATGGTGGCTTTTTGAGAAGAGAGACATTTTGTAACCCATTAACCATGTCCTTCCATGTTTTTCATTCTGTTGTACTTGGGAAATTACAAATTTATTAGTTATAGCATCTTTGAGCACTAAATCTGATATCCAGTAAAAGTTTCAGTGATTTGGACATTTGTTCCTGTTTTCAAGTCTGCATCATCTTTACCTTCTTGCAAAGTCGTAATGTGTAGGCAAAATCCTGGATGGCTCTAATAAGTGTATTGATAGACAAGTTGTGGTTGAAAGCTAGTGCCTTGTTCTAAGCAGAGGAGTCTCTTTCTCTGTCTTGTGGAGTTTGACACAAATCGTTTTCTAATGATTGCTAGCTTCCAATATCGTGTAGCGACCTAGTAAGAGTATAATGGAGGAGAAAATTATAAAGTCCAGGAAATCGCCAGATGTAGTTTTCCTAGCATCCATTACTGAGTCGTGTTTCTTTCTTTGTCCTTCAAATTTCATTATATTCTGCCTTGAGTTTAACTTGTATGTTACTTGCAAGGTCATCTAGTAAGTGCATTATAATAGTATGTATGTATGTCAATTAAAGAAGATTTGTTAATGAGTGGTGACAGTGACTTTTTTTTGGTGGTAGCTGAATTGAAGAAGAAAGAAACAAAGCAAAAGAGGCCGTCTGTGAAGTCGCTTTTTGGTAAGCCAACGTCTGATGGGGATTTTGGATTTGTTAAAGACAGTGACTACTGCTTCCTCCTAGTAGTTATTTTAAAACCCAATGTTTGTTTCAATGGGGCTTGTTAACTGCTACCAGTCTTTGTCGTTGGCTGGTTATCGATGATCAGCATCATCATCATCGTTATAAAATCTAAACCTCATTTTTGTGTGCAGACGGAGAGTCGGAGGCATCAGAATCATCAGAAACAAACTCCATCGAACAGCAGGGTGTTCAAGGGAGCTTTCTGAGCATGTTGCCTCCAGAACTGGAAGTAACCGAGAAACAACATCATGAATCCATTTAATCAATACCAATTCAATATTCATAAACACTGCAAAGCAATATAATCACTTTCTTAACAACATTCTTTTCTGTACAAAAAAAAAAAAAAAAAAGATGATGATGATGATTCAATAATTAGATGTATGGGTTTAATTTGTTTGTATTAAAATTGACTAATTACATCACTTGAATATGATCGGTAGCCCTTTATTTGATTCTTTACTCTCTCCTTGGATCTCTTTATTAGGTGCAAGTCTCCTCCAACTCAAGGCTAGTATCAGTTGTATCTTATCTGTAATTTGTCTGCCTCTGTTTGAATAATTCAATCTTACATAATGCTGTTTGTTTTGTTTCCTAGCTTCCAAATTTTGTTATATGAGCCACTTTTTTTTTTTTTTTTTTTTTTTTAAGGTTGTTTCTTCATTTCTATTAGCGCGTTGTATTTTTAGCACTGTGATACTGTCAACAGATAGAGGGATTTGAAGGGGTTGAATCGTTCTGATTTGCATCAGCCAAGCAATTGAAGCAAATGAAAGGAAAGCCATATTAACTATTGATTTCTTTTCATGAATAGCAGAATTTTATTCTCCAAATAGTAATTTTCAAGCAACTGTTTTTGTACACCCAAAAGAACCTAGAAGAAAACTATAGGAGAAAAAAAGAATAATCAACATATTCGACCTCCATTTTGCAAAGTATAAAGCTTTAGCCTGATCCGAACTAAAAGAGCTTCTTTCTGGATTGCCTACTGTTACTTATGGAGGACCAGGACCAGGAATGAAGCTATCTTCATTTGACACTCAGCATCACTCTCAAGGTCTCACAAACCTATCAGGACTTGGACTATTATTGTGAAGAAGATCTGATACGTGACCAATCTATCATTGTTGGTTCATCCACAAAGACGGTGGTGAATATCTCTTGGAAGTTGCCATCACCCGAGTGGGTCTCTCTTAGTTTAGATGGTTCCGTTATTCGTGAGAACAAACATGCAATTGTAGGAGGCCTGTTATGCAACATCGATGGTCGTTGCTTTGTAGCATAGTGTATGAACCTATGACCGTGCTCGATTATTTAGGGGGAACTGAGAGGAGTTGTGATTTCTAGCTCTTACTAGAGGAGGGTGAGATCATACACCAACACTCTTATGAGGTCTCCAGTTTTCGTGAGATGTTGGATTGAAACAGGATGGTCAAAGTTGAGCATATTTATCAGGAAGACAACCAAATAACTAACTTTTTAAGTGGCCTACTTGGACATGATTTGTCATTTGGTGCTCATGTTATTTCTACTTTTGATCCTATGTTATCTCATCATTTCTAGTTTTGATCTTATGTAATCTCATAATATTTTATGTCCTTTGATTCTGAATGAAAGGAAGACATTGAGGCACCTGAATACCTTTTCATGTATCTTCCATCCAATTTACACTTTCTGCGAGAGTCTTAAGTCACAAAAGGAACAAGGTATTCCCTACACAGAATGACGTACGTACGTACATGCCCCCACTCCCCAGTCCCCACTGTACAAAGTGGAAACATGAAAGTTTTAATTAATTAAGGTGAGGTGAGTAATATCCAAGTTATGCAAAGGTCATCAAAAGGAATATAGAACCGCCATCTGTCGACATAGTATGCACATACATGTCGTTGTTGTAATAAGGCCATATTAAATCCGTTCGAGAAGAATATAATATAGAGTACTGGACGTCGTCTTTGGTAGGGTATATTTTACGTTGACGTCGTCCTTGACCTTGACCAGTCGTTGCTTGTGGATAATGAGTAATAACAGTGATTAGTGTCCACTTCAATCAACCTATACAGACCTACGTACGTACTACTAAGTAGAGAGACTGTTACTTTTTTTTTTTTTATATCTTTCTGGAATACATGTACAAGTACAAAATAATAAGGACGATTTTCAGTTTAAGGGGAAGCTAAAACTACTACTAATTTTTTTTTTTTGACATAAGTAACCTTTGTTTCATTAAACCAAGAGAAACCAGGTACAAATTACAAGCGTGGGATAGGCCCATTAAGCATGGAAATCCACGAATCCGGTAGAGAGTCGGAGGCCGACTTTTTTGCCACCCAATCCGCCTTATAATTTCTAGTACGAGGAATAAACCTAACAGAGATCCTATTAGTCTGGCTAAGGACGGAAACAGCGGTAGCAATGCGCGAAGCACAATCCCAGGGCCAGGGAATAGGTTCGTTGTTAAGGATGTCTACTAGAGTCTTGCAATCAGAGAAAATTCGAACAGGCCACCATATTGAACGGCCAGACTGATAGATTCCTGAAGAGCAACAGCCTCAGCAGCAAATCGGCGATGAAACAAAAGCGGGACCAGCCTTCCCATTACACATAACACCTAATGCATCCGTAATGACGATGCCATAAGCCGCCGTCCGGGTCTCGTGTAAGAAAGACCCATCGCAGTAGAAGTCCAATCGGTCTTCACTAGGCGGTGGAATTGCGGGCTCTGGGGGTGGGGGGACTGGTATGGTCGACTCTCCTCGGGGGGTAGGTCCAGCGAGGAGCCACATGGCAGTGTCTCGGTTGCACAAGGAGGCCGAGGTCTGGGTGTGAGGTCTAACATTGTTGAAGACAAAGTCATTCCGAGCCTTCCAGATATTCCAGCATCCAGCTGCAACCGTGGCCCAAGTAGTCGGCTGAATCCTGCTCCGAAGGGAGAAGAGCCAGGACCTGAAATCCGAAGAGACAGGGGGGAAAAGAGAAGGTAAGAGCAGTTCCCACGTATCTCGGGCATGAGGGCAAAAGAAAAGGCAGTGGTTCAAAGACTCTATTTGGTCACATAAAGGGCAAAGGGGAGAAGGAGAACACTTCCTGATCACAAGGTTGGAATTGGTCGCTATGCAATTGTGAGCTCCTCTCCATAGGAAAAAGGCCACTTTTGGAGGGATCAAGAGACTCCACAGCCACTTCCAATTGCTATCAGAGCTCGCATTGATGATGTATGTAGGAGTATCCTGGTTAGATCTTAAAGCATGATAAGCCGAGCGGACGGAGAAGCGCCCTTGATCATCAAAGCTCCAGGCCCAGAAGTCCTCAAAGGAGCTCGGACCCGTCGGGATTCTTAGGATGGCCTCTGCCTCTCCGGCAAGAAAGAAGTCCTGATAAGCTCTACATCCCACTTCCGAGAGCCATTACAGATAAGGTCTGAGACCTTACAGTTGTCAAAAGAAGCAGTTGGGAGACGGAATGATGGTAAATTTGGGATCCAGGGATCTTCTCCCACTGAAGTACTCTTCCCATTACCGATCACTCTTATGCTGCCCATGGCAAGAATGTTACGACCTTCCACAAGACTTGCCCACACCCAGGAGGGACGACACCCTTTGCTAGCTGACAGAAAAGTTCCTTTTGGGAAGTAAAGACTCTTAAGGAGCTGCGCCCAGATCGCATCAGGTTGGTTAAGGAGACGCCATCCTTGCCTAGCCAGGAGGGCTTTGTTAAAGGACTCAAATTCTCGGAAGCCCAATCCACCCGTCCGGATGGATTCACATAGCTTTGTTCCCTTACACCAGTGGATAGATCTCTTTTTCATGGAGCCCGACCAGAAGAACCTTCTAAGCAGGGAATTCATTCGGTTTATCATTTTCTTTGGGAGCAAAAAAAGACTCATAATATAAGTTGGGATGGCTTGGATGACAGCTTTGAGGAGTGTCTTCTTCCCCGCATGAGACAGCAGAAGACCCTTCCAAGATTGACCTTGTTTTTCCATTCTTTCAAGCAGATAGTTAAAAGTTTCAGCTTTTGATCGTCCCCAAGCCGTCAGGACCCCAAGGTATTTCGAGTGTTCTGCTAGACCATTAAAATTGGCAACTCCAATTATCTCATTCTGAAGCGAAGTCGGCGTATTCTTGCTAAAGAAAACTAAGGATTTTTCTGGGTTAATCTCTTGTCCGGTAATATCACCATAGCTGTTAATAATGTTCAGGATCTTAGTCATCTCCTGCGTAGACGCCTTCCCGAAGATCACTGTGTCGTCCGCGAAAAGGCAGTGAGTGAGGACAGGGCACCGAGGTTTAAGGCGAACCCTTGGATATGATTGTCAGTAACTTCCTTCTCAATCATGAAGGATAAGGCATTTGACATGAGAATAAACAAGAATGGGGATAGAGGATCCCCCTGCCGGATTCCTCGAGACGGCGTGAAGAAGTCTGATGGAGAGCCGTTAAACATCACCGAAAATCTCACAGATTGAACGCAGACTCTCACCCAGTCACACCATTTGTTAGCGAAGCCATAATTACGAAGGAGAGCATCAAGGCACTCCCAATCCACTAGATCATAGGCTTTTCTCATATCAAGTTTAAGCATCATATCAAATTTACGCCCAGACTTACGAATTCGGAACTGGTGGAGAGCTTCATGGACCACAATAATATTATCCTGAATCATTCGCCCCCCCGTGAACGCCCCTTCACTACAACAGAAAGGTGATTTACTCGCAGGCGACCGGGCTGCCTGCCACTAGCTTAGTGGCAGGCGGGGTGGGCTTAGTGGCAGGCAGCCCGGTCGCCTGCGAGTAACAGCAGGCCTGCCAGCTGTTAGTGGCAGGCGCGCCTGCGAGTAACAGCTGTCTGCCAGCGGTTACTCGCAGGCGCGCCTGCCACTAAAAGCAGCCTGCCAGCTGTTAGTGGCAGGCGCGCCTGCGAGTAACAGCTGCCTGCCAGCGGTTACTCGCAGGCGCGCCTGCCACTAACAGCAGCCTGCCAGCTGTTAGTGGCAGGCGCGCCTGCGACTAACATCAGCCTGCCAGCTGTTAGTGGCAGGCCGCCTGCCACTAGCAGCACTGCCTGCCACTAAATCCCAAATGACTACCCCAAATCAGCTGCCCCTGTCATTTGCGCAACAAATTTTTTCTTTTCCTTCTTCCTTTCTCTGAATTCTACGCGGATTTGAAGTTTCTAAGGTACGAAACTATTATCTAAACTCTCTTCCTTGTTCAATTTCATCTACTTCTTCATGTTTTCTTCTGATTTGAACGTCCGCTGTTTTTTTGTTTGTCGAAATGGATTAGTGTTACAGATTTCAAGCCAACAGATTCCTGTTACGTTCATCTTTGCTCGTCGAACGGATTACAGTCAGTAACTAGGTATTTCCATGGTTTATTAATGTTGTCTTCTGATTTCTGAGTTTAGTCATTTCAGATTCTCGAACCGAACGAGTTCACCCAGTAATTTGTTGCATGACACTCTATTTTTTTTCCAGGACGCAGCTGTTTACCATAATCGGTGTTTAGCTCTCGCATTCCCCAGAATCAGTCCAAAGGTTCTGCTTCTCTTGAAAAGCTTGTCACCAATCCCTCAAAGCCAAGGTTACCTACTACTTTCAAGTTATGCATTTCAATTAAGTATGATCTCGTTGAATTATATTCATTGTTTTAACTTATTTTGATCTCAATCTGTTTGTAGCAAAATTTCTGTTGTTGGTCTTTGCCGCTTATTCCTCGACTCATTATCGAGTTATCATTAATTTCCAGGTACGCTACTTTAAGTAAAATTAGTTTCCAAGTCCTGAACATGATTATGTAAAAGGTTTGATATGCATGCAACTTGATAATAGATAAAATTTGATTTTAATATAAAGAATATGCACAATTTGAACTACAATTTTTATCAATTGTATATTAAAACTAAAATTTATGAATTTTAACACAAAAATATATGTTTATTATTAATTAATGTATGTGTACAAAATATATGCATGTAATTGATTATGCTTAAAGGAGTTATGATTTTGAGCATGTAAATTTGTTTATAAAACTACGCATGTAAATACCTATTAAGCATTTATATGCAAACTTAACAAAATATTTCATTCAATATACAAAATTTAATAAAAAATTTATGCATGTAATTGATTATGCACTTGAAGGAGTTTAACCATGTAAATTGTCAAAAAAGTATGCATGTAAATATCTACTAAGTAGTTACTATTTAGCATATGCAACCTTAACAAAATATTTAATGAATAAACGATATTAATATTTTACGAAATTATATTTAGCAACTTATGTCAAATTAAGTTGGTAAATATAATATTTTAGTATTTAATATAATTAGGAAAACTTAGCTTAAAGCTAAGTTATATAGACTATTATTATTTTGTACATTTTATCATGACTAATAAACAAATCGATACTAATTAACACTCAATATATAGATGGACAAGTCTTGGATTCGAAAGCCGGACATACTCGTGAGTATTACGCTGGCGTTCAACAATTCCTCGACTTTGCAATCTCCAATGCAGTAGATGGAGTGAACATACTTTGTCCTTGTCCGAAATGCAACTTCAAGAAGTTGATGCCACGGAACGAAGTTAATCAGCATTTGCTAGCAAAGGCGTTTCCCTCGTCATACGATGTATGGAATTTGCATGAGAGTTAATCACAGATTTTGGTGCCTTCACTGCCATGGTTGGACCGGAACTAGTCGCTCATGAAGAAACAATTCCTCCATTACTAGTTGAGGATATACCAATATCTGAGCCAGACTTGTTTCAGAACATGGTGAATGATGCATTTGAACACGTCCATCGGATGATCAAGTGCCTCAAAACGGGTGATGAACCAATGCCAGATATACCCAACATGCAACCAGATGATGAGTTTTTCCGAGCTTTGCGGGATGGTGAAGTACCATTGTATGATGGTTGTACCAGTTTCACAAAGTTGTCGTTCATGATCAATTATACCACATTAAGTCTTTACACAAGATCAGTGATAAAGCAATGTCGAAGAACTGGAGTTGCTTCGCAAGGCTTTTCCTACGGCCAAAATCCCTTCATCCAATTATGAAGCGAAGAAGACAATTAAAAGTCTTGGGTTGTCCTATAACAAGATTGATGCATGTAAGAATGATTGCATATTGTACACTGGAGAAGATAGTGAAGCGAAAGAATGTCGAGTGTGTGGGGTTGCTCGATTCAAGGATGAAGGAAACAGTGCGGGTGAGAAAAAATCAAAGCCTCTACCTGAAAAAATATTTCGGTATTTTCCCTTAATACCTCGGTTGAAGAGGTTGTACATGTGTCCTTACACTGCAGAAGATATGACCTGGCATGCGACAGAAACTAGAACTGATGATGGTATGGGTAGACATCCTAGAGACGCAGATGCATGGAAAAGTTTTAGCGCCAAGTACCCTGATTTTGCGGCTGATCCCCAAAATGTGAGACTTGGGCTTGCAACTGACGGTTTCAATCCATTGGAACCATGAGCATAAGTCTAGCACTTGGCCGTTTGTGCTAATACCATATAACACTCCACCTTGGTTGTGTATGAAGCAGACAGGCCTTATGTTATCTGGCATTGTTCCTGGTCCTAAGATGCCTGGAAATGACCTAGATGTCTTTTTGCAACCACTAATTGAAGAGTTGCAAACATTTTGGATTGGAGTTGAAGCTTATGATTCGGTGAAGAAAGAAACTTTCACATTGAGAGCAGCATTGATCTGGACATTAGTGATTATCCTGGTTTGTGTAACTTATCAGGATGGAATACACACACTGCACTATCGTGTCCGACATGTATGTATGATGCAGAACCACTTCGACTCAAGCTTCGGGTAATAAACCATGTTTCATGAGTAGTCGGAGGTTTTTGCCAATGAATCATCGGTTTCGATCACAAAAGTCGAAATTCAATGGGAAAGTCGACAAAAGGAATCCACCGAGGGTGTTGACTTGGACTGTATTCTGGGACAAGTGGCAAATATTGATATTACATTCGGGAAGACACAACCAAAAAGAATCAGGACCAGCACCGCAGTGGAGAAAAAAAGTTCTTCTTCAACCTTCTTTACTGGGAATTCAATTTGTTGCGTCACAATCTCGATGTGATGCACATCGAGAAAAATGTATGCGACAATATTTTGTTCACATTGATCAATGACAAGAACAAAGAAAAGACCACTTAGCTGCTCGACTGGACATGAAAGAAATGAAGATTAGAAGTCAATTGTGGCCTTTGGAGGATGGTAAAACCTGCCTGCTGCCTCATTCACTTTGGAAAGAAGAAAATTTGAAGTTGTCCTAAAGTCTCTTAAAGAAATGTCATTTCCAGATGGATATGCTAGCAATATCGCAAGATGTGTGGACCTGAAGAATCGTAAGATGCTAGGGTTGAAGATCATGATTCGCATATGCTATTACATGATTGTTACCTCTTGCGATACGCAATGTCTTACCCGTCTCAGTAGCAAGGGTTCTAGTCGAAGTCGGCTCTTGTTTTAAGGAACTGTGCTCTCCCGTGGTCAATATAATAGAGCTTGACAAGCTCCAAGATAGGTTTGTCATAGCTTTATGCCATATGGAGTGATTTTTCCACCGGCCTTTTTCACGGTCATGGTGCATCTAGTTTTGCACCTAGTTGATGAAGTTCGCGTGGAGGACCAGTTCAATATCGCTGGATGTACCCAATTGAAAGGTAATTTATTGTTGGTCTACACTCTTTGTCATTGTTGCTAATTAAGAGTGTGCTTGACAAGATTTTCTCTATTTAGGTACTTGGGTAAATTGAAAACTTTTGTTGGCAATAGAGCACATCCTGAAGGTTCAATTGCTGAAGGTTGGCTGACCGAAGAGTTATTCAACTTTTCATCATTGTATTTAATGATGATGTTGAGACCAGATACAATCGACCAAAGCGAGTCGCGGTTGAGCCAGAAAGTTCAGTCGATGAAAATGCATCAATCCTTGTTTCGAGAGGGGTTCCTAATGGAAACGGAGAATCATTCAAACTCTCACAATTGGAGTGGACTCAAGCGTTTCATTATGTGTTAGTGAATAGTCCAGCAGCACAACCATTGTTGAGGTATGAATTATTATCATATTCATCCTTTTTACAATGTCGCTGATATTAATTTGAAGCGAAATTCAATGGTTGTTTTAGAGAATGTGAAGCAGAAACTAGAAGAGAAATGGGTGGAAGGCGTGCAAATGAAACTGCAATAAATAAAGCTGTGCACAAAAGAATTGTAGGATGGTCCAAAAAAAGTATTCATTTATGATTCCAAATACTTTCCTTATGCTATTAACAAAATCAGATTCTTAATATAGCATATCATAAACAGATTTTGGACCAATCAGCAAGTCACAGTGATGATTTGATGACACTAGCTAGGGGACCAAACGTGCATGCAAGACGTTTCACTGCTTATGACATCAACGGCTTTCGCTTTTCGAACGGTTGATCGGGAGCACGGCAAAAAAACTCAAAACAGTGGTGTTGCGGCAAAATTTGGCACTGACAGCGTCTCCAGCTCATCTGATAACAATCCAATACGCAGTGACATCTGGTTCTATGGGAAACTTGTTGATATTGTGGAATTGGATTATTATTCACGAACGATCACATTATTCAAGTGCAAGTGGCTGATACTGTTACTCCAACATGGGTGAGGAGAGATGCACTCGGAATAACGATGGTCAACTTCAGTCACTTGCGAGATGTCGGTGACAGAGTTGAAGATGAGCCGTACGTAAGCGCAAGTGATGCACGTATGGTCTTCTACGTGAATGACACACTTGAGCCTGAATGGTGTATACCGGTTCACTGCAAGCCAAGAGATACATACGAGATGGGAGAAGAGGGAGCTATTTCGCACGAGTGTTGCTATCGTTAGCTCAACAACAGTTACCTGTAACTGACACCATCCCCGATATGCAAATTGTGGGAAGTGGTGTAATTAATTTTGAGATTGAATAGAATTGTGTGATGTTTGTGTGGTAATGGATTGATTTTGAGATTTTGAGATTGCAAATTATATGAATTATGCAGACATTGAATATAAAGAATTTGTCATTTGGTAATAACAACTTGTCCTATTTCATCTCTTAGTGATGGCTTCTGGTAGTGATGATGGCATGCCTCATTCTCCTACCCGGTCTATCCCTACCCCCGACTCCCTTGGTACCGACTCTTCTTCCTCTTCTTCTAGGAGCGATACACTCATGAGCTTACTATCATCGGTTAGTATTAACAGTTCATAACAATACATTAATAGTTAGTTGGTAAAATGTCTTTATCCATACTTAGCTTTTGGATTAAAATTGTGCAGATCGAGGCGGTCTAACGAAGGTCCTGAATTCAAGTTCAAAGACCACCGTCGTATCACGAGCGACGGAAACAAGATCGTGTTCAACCTGAGCAACATGGGAGCTAAGCCAAGTGGACGATTGTTATCATTCATGGAATGTACGTTGGAGAGTGTGTTCAAGGATTTGGGTCTTACTATCCCATTTATCCAGCCACTTGGAAGCATGTGTCAGAGTCGGTGAAGACTCGTGCCTTCGAGCAGTTCTTTTTGGTAAGATATGAAAAAACTAGCCAATTAATTACTGGCTAATTTTGTAATTCAAAATTTAAGTACAAGTTCTTGATTTTTTGTTTCAGGGGAAGTTCCACTGCGATACAACCCTCATACCAGCTGCTCGAGCATACTGGGATCACAAAGTCTCATTAGCTTGGGCTAGATCGAGGCTTGACGCGTGGAAGGTGAAGAAGAAGTATGCTGCCGAAAACAACCTTCCGTACGAGTGGGTTAAGCAAAACCCCCCTGCAGGCTGTCCAGAAACTGATTGGTTGGCATACATGAGACACGTGGATAGTAAGGAGTTCAAGGTAATACATGCATATTTAACCAAGTTAATGTGAATCACGTATTTGTTAAATATTGAATCGTTCACATTGTTTTGGTTTAGGATGCGGTTGCAAGAAACAAGGCTAATCGAGCATGCCAAGAAGAAAATCACACTGGAGGGTCCAGACCGTGGGGTCTCTACATAGAGGAGGAGGCGGAGAAGACTGGTCAGCGACCTTCAATGGGGGCAGATCTTTATCAAGTACTATAGTTGGCCGAATGGAGAACCAAAGAGTGCTCATGCTGGCGCAATAATGGTAAGAAAATTGAATAACCACTATTCTAATAAGTGGAACTTTTAGAGTGTTCACTAATGTTGGTTGGTTTGATTTGAAATTATAGGAGACTATCCGCCAATTGGGAGGCGGCCGGTGTCTCGACGGAGTGGGGCCCAAATGATGCATTTGCCCAAGCCCTTAACAAGCCAGAACACCGAGGGCACGTAAGGATGTTTGGTCGGCATGCTAGTAAGAGTCAGGTAATTATATTTAAACACTAAAACTAGAAATATGATTTAATTGTATTGTTCACCAAGTACTTTTATGTTTTTAGGTCTTTGGGACAAGTGCTGAGTCATCTACGTCGGCCACTGGTAGTATCTCTTCCCGGCCCACACCAGCTCGTGCTCATGATGCAGCATATGATAAGCTGAACCGGGAGCTGGTTGACACTCGGTCAGAGCTAGAGGCCACTCGGTCAGAGCTGACTGCCACACAGGATGGGCTTGCTGATGCTAATCGCAGGCTGGCATCACTGGAGCAGATGATGTCACAATTCCTGAGCCAGTCTCAGACTCAGCCCCAGTCTGCTAGCGGATCTGCTCCTCCAGTTGTGCCTAATGTAGATGACATCTCCCACTGGTTTGAGGCCTCGGATGTTGGACCTGATTTTATCCAGCAGCTTGCTATGGTATGTGTACAAAAGTCAGTATAATTACTTATGTAATGTTTTTAAAATCTCTCACACATATCTGTTTTTGTCTGTGTAGAATGGTGGTGGTGGTAACCGTGGTGGTAATGGTGATGGTGCGTACGTGAAATCCTTGGGATATTGTGTAGTTTGTTATGTATTTGTACTATTATACTGTATTGTACTGTTTGTTAACTATTGTATTATTGTACGTGCATCATCTGGTACTCTGTGTGTATGAATTATGTATTATTACTATTGTACGATCATTATTTGATATTTCGTAATGTTTTTTGTTGAATAATTTGAAATTGTTTTTAATTTTGTTATCGTGGTCATTTTAATCGGTCCAGCCTGACAAACCAATCGGTCCAGCCTAACAAACCAATTGGTCAAACCAACCAGCCCAGCCCGTCCAAATCGGCCTACCAAGCCCAACCGGCCTGGCCCAGGTAGGTGGGTAGTGGCAGGCGCCTGCCACTAAGCTCAGTGGCAGGCCACAAAGTTAGTGGCAGGCGCCTGCCACTAAGCTTAGTGGCAGGCCACTGAGCTTAGTGGCAGGCGCCTGCCACTAAGCTTAGTGGCAGGCCATTGGTTAGTGGCAGGCGTCTGCCACTAAGCTTAGTGGCAGGCGCCTGCCACTAACCAATGGCCTGCCACTAAGCTTAGTGGCAGGCGCCTGCCACTAACCACCTGCCTGCGAGTAGCTTACTCGCAGGCGGGGCCTACCACGTGTTGGGCTTCCTCGCAGCAGCTTTACTCGCAGGCCCATATGTGGTTAGTGGCAGGCGGCGCCTGCGAGTAAGCTCCTGTTTTAGTGGCAGGCCGCCTGCCACTAACCTCGACGAGGCCTGCCACTAAATCACCTTTCTGTTGTAGTGCTTGCATTTCTGATATAAGGTTGGGCATCCAGGGTTTAAGGCGAGAAGCCATAATCTTAGATATTACCTTATAGGTGAAATTGCAGCAGCTAATAGGGCGAAACTGACTCATAGACTCAGGACTCTGGATTTTGGGGATGAGCGCAATGTGAGTATCGTTCCATCCTTCTGGCATGACACCATAATCAAAGAAATGATTGACTTCAGAGCAGAAAAGGCTTCCCACCACTTCCCAGTACTTACGGTAGAATTGGCCAGAGAAGCCATCCGGACCTGGGGATTTGGTAGCTCCCCATGCCAAAAACTGCTTTCTTAATTTCCCCACTGAGATCGGGGCACAAAGAGCCTCATTCATATCCTGCGACGCAATTTCTGGGAGTCCATGAACCTCTGTGAGTCTGTTGGTTCGATGACTACGTTTGGTGAAGAGGTCTTGGAAAAAGCCTTTAGCCATTCTAGCTAAATGTTTTTCATCTCGGATCCACTCATCATTGTCGTCTTTTAGGGCTCGAATTGTATTCTTCTGTTTTCTGAAAACTGTAGCCGCGTGGAAGAAAGAGGTGTTCCTGTCTCCTTCCTTGTACCAATTAACCCTAGCTCTCTGTCTCCAAAAGGAGTCTTCTTCTTTCCAATGAGACTCTAACTCCCTCAGTAAACGCGATTCTTCATTAATATTGTCCCTCGAGCGGATTGCCCTCTTGACCAAACTCAGTTTTTCTCTGATTTCCGCCTCCTTGAGCGAGTTATCCTTCCGTTCAGAGGTAGCCCAAACTTTAAGTTTGCCGCACAGATTTTAAGGTTCTCAGTCACCGGGCGGTCATTAATCCACTCTTCCATAATAATATCATCACAACCCTGCTTCGAGAGCCACCTGGAGTCAAACCTAAAGGGAGTTGAATGCCGAGGTTTGGGCCCGAAGAAATCCAAACGAATCGGGCAATGATCGGATCCGATCGCCTCGTCGTGGTAAACAGAAGCGTTTTGGAAAGATAGCCTCCACTCGGTGGAAGCCAAAGCACGGTCCAATCGACATTTGATTTCCCCCGGATGAGCATGGTTGTTTGACCAAGTAAAGCAATCACCAATGAAACCCAGATCAGTCAGGTTATTAGCAAACATGAAATTCTTTAACGGTTGAGACGAGTTGTAGCAAATAGGGGCACCACCCGACTTTTCATAATCATATAACACCGCATTTAAGTCTCCAATAAGAACCCAAGGGACACCTTGACCAGGACCGATTCTACTAATCTCATCCCAAAACCTATTTCTATCCCTAACATCGTTAGGCGCATGAACAAACGTACAAAAAAATCCCGATCCATAGTCGATATAGGCATGATAAAAAATTTACTACAGCATAAAACAGAAATATTGAAATCGGCAATCCACCACAGTGCAAGTCCGCCCGCAATTCCAATAGGATCGACTAGGAAACTATTGGCAAAATTACACATTAATCTTTTCCTATTTAAAAATGAACTATCATTCTTTGTCTCCATAAGGAAGACAATCGAAGGCCTTAGATTGGAAACAAAACGGTGAAGGTAATCACCTGTCAGAGAGCGGTCTAGCCCTCGACAATTCCAACTGATTACACTCATGGATTCTGAGGTGGCTTGAGGCGCACCACCGCTGCCTTCGGATCTTCCTTGCTACCAGCTTGCTTGCGATTACTCGGATCCAAGAACTCTTTTTCCTTCCTCTGTCTGCCTTTTCCTTTGCTCTTGTTCCCTGAGTTTTGTCTTGTAACTGAACGGGCTCCAGCTGCTGGATTCGGCCCAAGGGAGGGAAAGGAGAAAGCTGAGCCCTCTTCAGAAGCCCTTCTTTTCTTACTTGCTGGCTGGGAGCTTAAATGAAGGTCCAGGGATGGGCCCAAGAGTTCAGGAGCAGCTTCAGTTGGATGGGCCGGCGGCCCAGTTGGCTCAATCTCTGATCCATCCTCCGCATTAGATGAAACCGCTAGGGTTTCCAAGGAGGCGGCTAAATCCCTTGGTTGGAGGGGGGACTCACAGTCCAAGGCTTTTTCCAGCATACTTTGTCGAGGGAAAATATCTGAGAAAGTGGGGGACCACCCGTTGAGATCAACTCTGCTAGGACCGAATCCCGGGGGAGGGAGAGATCCGTTGAGAGGAGACGATGGGACGTCTGAGTAGAAGGTAAATCCCATCCCCTCAGCCGACGACCTTCCGGCGAGCCGTTGCAGCTCAGGGCGTTGGAGCCCTCCCTGCGTCGGTTGGTGATTAGTAGCCGCCCGCCGAAGTGCCATGGCCGGGGAGATTCCTCGTCGGAGATCTGTGAAGCTTCTTCCCGTACTCGGGGGGGTTGAAGGCGGAGAGTTGAAACCAACCAGCATAGAAATTCTGAACTCTCCTGTTGGTTCTCCATCTTCCCCTGTTTCCATGTCTTCTTCTCGGAAAGGGCAGATGTCGAGTTCATGGCCAACTCTTCCGCAATAGAAACAGAGGCTGGAGATCTTTTCATATTTGAACCTGATGATTTCCGTCACCCCGTCAATCGGCAGAGCTTTGAAGGGTCGGAGCGGCTTGGAGATTTCGATATCCACCAAGATACGACCGTAGCTACACCACCTTCCTCCATCCAGACCAGTCGGATCGATGGCCACCAAGGATGGGAAGAGTTGAGCGATACTGATTAGGTTTCCGGCATTGAGATGGGTGAGAGGGAGATTGTGGACTTGCACCCAGGTGGCTGAGAAATCAACTTCAACAGCATGAGGATCTCCTCTGCCATCCCATCTTCGGAGGGCAACAGTGGTTTCTGTTAGCAACCAAGGGCGCCTTTCCCAAACTTGTCCAGCAGCTGCGGCACTGGGGAAGTTGAAGAGAAATTTGTTATCCCCCAGATCCTTGATGCTAGGCATGGCTTGGCGAGCCCATGCCCTTTTTGCACCACCAATCGCCATCCCCAAACCAACTCTCCGGGGGCAGAGGAAGCGCCCGATCAGGAGTCTGTCAGCACTGATGGCATTTGGACCAGACGAGGCTTCAAGGTTGATGATGGGATTCGGTCGCTTGTCTCCCCTGAATTCTTGAGGAACTGGCCATGGTGTCAAACAGGCAATAGAGGAGAGAGAGAAGTTTGTTGTGTGAGGTATTTTTGCGGAAGAGAAGCTGGTAAGCGCGGAGGCTTTGTTGAATCCGTTGAGGGCATATAGAGACTAAGGTGAGCTGTAATGAGTTGATGGGAGGTTCATAGCCATTACTCCTAGTAAAGCAAACATCCCATCCTTTAGAAGCGGCCATATTCAGATTGTTTGGCTCAAGGGTGCAGGGGATTTCAGAGAGATGTGACTTGAGTTTAATTTCAGAGGGACTGGTCAGATCAGGGATGCTTTTGTAACGGCTATTAGAATGAGAGATTTCCGGTGGGGTGCGGCCGGCGAGGAAAGAGTCTTCTCCGATCACTAGAAGAAATCGGGTTAGGATTTGATTTCTCCTTTCCCTACCCGTCTCTTTCCAAGGCAAATTGATCTTTCCCTTATTAATGATAATCGGCGAAAACCCACTATCAGAGTGGAGGATTGTAAGGGGATATGGGGCAGCGTCATCAATGCTTTCCTGATCATTAAGAGTTTTGTCTGTGAGCAGATAGAGCCAAAGGGGGTTTCCACTGTCAGAACATTGAATCAAGGGGGAAGGATAATTAATGCAGTTTGCTGAATGCTGTTCAGTTTCCTTGATGATGTCATATTGCTCCTTAGTGGAGGATGTCGCAGGCTCCTCAAGGGAGAATTCATGAAGCTCCTTACCGGAGAAGGCTAGAATATGGAGAGGGGAGTTGAGAGAGAGTTTTAGAGAGAGCATTGCACTGTCAGTGGATGGACTTGAATCTCTGATTTTTTTTGATTTTTTAATTAACCAACATGTACTTAGAATATGGGATCGTTTGGTTGGAGGATATCTATATATCATGATATGTGGAATATATTGATATGTTAGCATATTGATATTAGTAAAAGTGATTGTTTGATATCATTGTTTGGGATAGTGATATTTGGAAAATGGTACTTTACCCCCCTCTACTTTGCCAAGTTAACAAACAACACCCTATACTATGAAATGATCAATTTACCTCCTCCTACTATGCCAACCTAACAAACAACCCCTTCCATCCAAAAATCCATCCAAAATTCCGTTAACTGATGACTCACCAATATGATTCATCCATAATTAATGACAGTACATTGCCACATCATTAGTGACAGTACATTTTTAGTACAAAATGTAATAAAAATATTATTTTAAATTTATAAATTAAAAAGTATATATTTAATTTTTTATTTTTTCAATTAAAGTTAATAAATATTTTGTATTAAAAAATTTCAAAGATATTTTTAGAAAAAAATTGTATATTTATTTTAGAAAAAAATTTTATTTCATTTTTTAATATTAAAATTCATAAACGAATATTTTAAAAAATATTTTGTATTTATTATTTATAAATTTAATTTAATTCTTTTTATAATTTTTTTTATCACTTTTTAGTTTAGTTGAGATGGATGAAAGTCGTTGATGTGGCAATGTACAATCATTAATTGTGGATGAGTCATATTGGTGAGTCATCACTTAACGAAATTTTGGATGAAAATTTGGATTTCATAGTAGGAGGGGGTAAATTGATCATTTCATAGTATAGAGGGCCGTTTGTTAACTTGGCAAAGTAGAGAGGGGCAAAACACCATTTTCCCGTGATATTTAAACAAGTGGTGAATTGTGAGTGCATGGGTAAATGTGCCAAAATACCCTCATTTGCTTGAACAAAGTATAAAAGTAGTCTTAAGTCCTAACATTTAATAATGCATGTGTGTTTAGAAATTAAAATTTGTAATTTCTTCTTTTTAATTCGTGAATGTATTTAAAAATTTATTACTTGGGTTAATTATATTTTTAGAATACTAAACGCCCATTCATTAAGAAAATAATTAGTATTATATTTACCACTAATACATCTTCCTATTCTAGCCTAAATAAAATAAAAAGTTAAAATAATTTTCATGGTGAATTATAATTTTAACTAAAAAATTTAATTAAGTAATTAAAAACTAAATCACAATTATTTATCTTAATTAATAAATAAATATAAAAACACATAAACATGAGACAATAATAAAATGAGAAAAAATAGATTAGGGGTAATGGGGTTGATGACATTATCTTAATTGAGTGAACCCACTGGGTTTAACTATGCGCCGAACCTATCCAAAAGGAGCGATCCCAAACTCCTCAAGAAACACCGACAATGGAATCAGACTCAACCTTTACCAGTTTTAATTCCCTAAAACAGTCTAAGTGATCACGTAGGTGCATTCCTCAATCCGACGTTCACAAACACAATTACAACAATATAACCAAAGTCATCAATTAACAAGTACAACAATGTAACCAAGTCTTCATGCACACGTTCTTCATCATTTCACAATACATCTCACGACTACGATTCAACCATTCAGTACACAGATCAATCATATGCATTTACATTGCACACATTCACAGTTCACAACAACAATCCACTAAGAGAGTTATTAGACTTCCCTAAGCCATCTAGATTATCACCCAAGAGTAATTCTTCACATTAACAATTCACAATTCACAACCTCATCATACAAATGAACCAACCAACATCAATCCCACAGCTCAGCACAACAACACATTTCAATTCACGGACCAATCCAACACAGTTCACAGCACATCACATATCAGCTCACAGACAAGTCCAGCACAACACAACACACACACACACACACACATCACATCCCACTTCATTTGTCTAGGTGAGTTAATTAGGCGCCATAAGGAGTTGTTCCCCCGCTACCCCGCCGGCCAGACGCACCTCCCTACCGCATGGGAGGTCATCGTGCTCCCCTACCACATGGGGAACACGTCACAATTCCACAATTCCACTCCCCGTCGGGAGACTAATCTACCAGTCCGTCGGTAGGCCCTAACCACCAGTCCGTCGGTGGGTGAAACACAATTCCATGGGGTAACGTTGGCTCCTTCCGGTTCTATCATTTTAATCCCATAAACACAATCATAACAATTACACACACACACACCAAACAATTCCATTTAACCAGTTCCATTCAATCAATTCCACTTCCCAATTCCATGTAACGATTCCACAACACAGTTACACCGCACAATTCCACTCAATAATTCCATTCAGCCAATTCCACGTACCAATTCCTTGCTACAAATCCACACTAAACCACAACGGACAACGATAGGTACAATTACAGAAAAACAGCTCATCCCATCCCATCCTATCTCACATTTCTAGTTCAAATTTATTAGCCATCATCTTTCATCCCAATCCCCACAACACACATCAATTAGCATAACCATTAGACAGTAACACAAGACAGTTATCCGATTTTACTCTCAAGGGTTCATGTAAGACCTAATTCATCCTAAGTCCAGTTTCAACTCCTCACTCTCATTCCTAGCCACCTAGTCAACCATACATTCACACAAGTCGACCATCCATTCATATCAGTCACTCAACACCACATAACAACAACCAACACAACAACATCCATTTACCGTTTCGACTCTCTAGTTCATGCAAGACCTATATTTAACTATATAATCCATCGATTTCTCATATTTCATTTAACACGAATTCCTAGTGTGTCAAGGATTTCGGGTCTCGGTTAAATTCCCGGCAATCTGCGTGTGGCGCAGATTCAGTCTATTGCTTGCCATCCGGATATGGAATTCGGGCTTGCAGCGGCCCAACATCGCCATGTAATAGACTAGCATCGGTCATCTTTCTCGGATCAACATCACTCGGTTGATCATCCTTGTCTTGCTCGGCATCAGTGCTCGGTCGGGACTCAACATCCGGCTCGGCATCAGTCTGGGTGTTTGGGTCGGCACCAGTGTTCCGATTGGCATCAATAGTCAACTCCAAGTTGGCCTTAGTCAGCATCGATACTCTCGGCCCTTGGTTTCACATCATCATTTCCAACACTGTGCATCTGTTCCTTAGCATCAGATGGTCATCCTCATCATGCTCGGTCAGATTCCAAGCATCCATGTACGCGGTGACCTTGGTCTTGAATCTCTTTTCCTGGCTTCGTGTCCACGGCTTCTTCGGACGTGTCCACGGGGTGACGGTTGCATCATTCCCCTCTTCTTGTGAAGGATTCGACCTCCAATCTGGATCTACAAAATCATCATAAAAATGGGTCAAGTCAGCAACATTAAAGGTGGCACTTACACCATACGAATCAGGCAAATCAACAGTATAAGCATTATTGTTGATCCATTGCAAGATCGTGAAGGGTCCTTCTCCTCTAGGAAGCAACTTGGACTTTATTTGCTCGAGGAATCTCTCCTTTTGGAAGTGAATCCATACTTGATCGTCTGGTTGGAACACCTTCTCCTTTCTGTCCTTTTTGGCATTCCTCACATATTGGGCGTTTCACCTCTCGATGTTTGCCCTAGCCTTCTCGTGTAATTTCTTCACGTACTCGGCCTTCTTCTTCCCATTTGCATCTAAGAACTCATGGACAGGCAAGGGTGAAAGATGCAATGAGGTTAAGCCCATAAACAAGTTTGAAGGGTGAATACTTAGTGGTATAATGCACATCACGATTTTAAGCAAATTCAACATGGGGCAAACAATCTTCCCAGCTCTTGATGTTCAATTATATGATAGCCCTAAGTGATTGAGACAAGGATCGATTAACTACTTCTGTTTAACTATCAGTTTTAAGGGTGACAAGTAGTAGAAAACAACAACTTAGTTCCTAATTTACTCCAAAGAGTTTTCCAAAAATAACTAAGAAACTTCGAATCCCTATCTGACACTATGGTTTTGGGCACACCATGCAATCTCACAATTCCCTAAAGAATAGGCTAGCAACATACAAAGCATCATCATTTTTATGACATGGTATGAAGTGAGCCATCTTAGAGAATCTATCCACAACCACGAAAATAGAATATCTACCCTTCCTAGTCTTAGGCAGTCCTACAAGATGTGTTAGATAAGCAAAGCTTGTTTTCACGGAATAAGTAACCATCTTGCTTGTAGAACTTATCAAATCCTCCCTTGTCACATGCCTCATAAACATCTCCGAAGTAAGCATCATTAGTGTATAAATCCTTAATGTCCTCAAATCCAATGAACTTAGTACTTAGGGTAGAAATCAGTGCGTACCTCCGAGATAGGGCATCAACCACTATGTTCTCCTTACCTTTCTTGTATTGGATGACATAGGTAAAGGACTCTATGAACTCGACCCACCTTGCATGCCTCTTGTTCAGCTTGTGTTGAGCCTTTAAGAACTTGAGTGACTCATAATCAGTGTGGATGACAAACTCCTTCGGCCAAAGGTAGTGTTGCCATGTCTCCAAGGCACAAACTAGGGCATATAAATCTTTTTCATATGTGGGGTAATTCAGGGTAGCTCAATTGAGCTTCTCACTGAAGTAGGGCATATAACTCTTGCATGAGCACTTTTCTCCAATTCCAATGCCATCGATGCATCACACTCGATCTCGAATGTCTTGGTGAAACCGACAACATCAGTAAAGGGGCGTTGGTCAGCTTCTCCTTCAAGGCTTCAAAGGCCTTTTGTTGAGGCTCTCCCCAATGGAATGGCACATTCTTCTTGATCTCTATTGTGAGTGGGGAAGTGATGGTGCTAAAGTCTCAGACGAATCTCTGATAGAAGCTTGCAAGGCCGTGGAAGCTTCGACATCCGTTATGCTACTAGGGATTAGCCACGACTTGATGGCCTCAATTTTCTCCTCATCCATCATATCCCTGTAGAGCTTACAACAAAACCAAGAAACACAAGGTGATTCATGCAAAAGGTGCACTTAGACATGTTAGCATACAAGTGTTCCTTCCTTAGGGTTTCTAAGACCGATTTTAGGTGACCAAGGTGATGTTATAAACTAGATGAGTAGATTAGAATATCATCATAGTACACTACCATTAATTTTCCTATGAAATCCCTAAGAACATGTTTCATTAATCTCATGAAGGTGCTCGATGCATTAGTTAATCCAAACGGCATGACCATCCACTGATACAAGCCATGTTTGGTTTTAAAAGCAGTTTTCCATTCATCACCTTCCTTCATTCAAATTTGATGGTTGCCCGATTTTAGTTCACTTTTAGAAAATATCTAGGCTCCATAGATCTCATCTAACATATCATCAAGCCTAGGTATAGGGTGTCAATACTTTATAGTGATATTGTTGATGGCTCAGCAGTCAACGCACATCCTCCATGATCCATCCTTCTTGGGTACTAGGATGACCGGGACGGCGTGAGGACTCATGTTGTCCCTGACATAGTCCTTATCCATCAGCTCCTCGACTTGCCTCTGAAGTTCCTTCGTCTCATCCGGATTGGTTCGGTAGGCAGCCTTGTTTGGAAGAGAGGAACCCGACACCAAGTTGATTTGATGCTCAATGCCTCGAATGGGAGGCAATCCGCTCAGTGTCTCCTGTGGGAATACATCCTTGGATTCCTGCAATAGAGAGGCAACAACACTAGGAAACAAAGGGATGATGTTAGAGTTAAGGCATTCCTTGTAAAGGATCCCACCAAGGCATTCTTTGCAACTAGGGCTTGCTTGATCTCACTAGGCCTCACCATTAGGTTTTCTCTCTTCTCATCCTTACTCTTTTGAGATCTTTGATTATTTATTTCTATTTTTACACTCAGGGGTTCACTCGTTTCTTCCCCCTTCTCTCATTTCTTTAGCTCACCTCTCTTTTTCTCTTGACTCACACAGGCGGCTTGTCTAGCCACTTGATCTTGAAAGATCTCGGTACGGGTGAACGGCTTCAGTTTGAACTTCTTATCTTCGTGGTGAGCTCGTACCTATTGTTTCATCCATCATGCTTGGAAAACCTATCAAACTGCCATGATCTCCCAAGTAATACGTGTGCAGCCTCCATGGGCACGACATCACAGAATGTGACATCAACATATTTTCCAATGCTAAACGGTACATGTGCTTCCCTGGTCACCTTCAATTCACCAATATTGCTCATCCACTGTAACCTGTAAGGCTTCAGATGTTTCATGGTTGAAGCCCCATTCCATCGACCAATGCTTGACAGCATTTGTGCAACTCTCTCCATCGATCACCATGTTGCACACCTTATTTTGGACGACCCACTTGGTGTGGAATAGGTTTTCTCTTTGCTCCCAGCCGTCTTCAGATGGTTGAACACTCAATAATATTCGGGACACAATCGAGAATTTTCTCGTACGGTCCAATAGTGATTCGACATCAGGGCTGGAACCAACATCAACATCGGCTCCAGCTTCAGGCTTGGCATCGGTGTAACATCCCCGTCCAACCAAACGGCTCGGAACTCAATTGTAATACACGCCGTGTGTTGTAAGTTACACGGCCGTGCACTAATTCGTGCAATTCTCGTCGAAACTTCCAGTGCATAGTATACGACCGTGTTCTTTGGAAACACGCCGTGTAGTGTAAGGAAACACGCCGTGTTTCTTGACCTGCATATAAAAGGACGGATTTGCACGGAAATCCATAAGTTTCAACTCATGTTCTCTCTCCCCGAAAAGCCATTGACGAACCAACTTCAAGCAATCTTCGAAGGGTGATTCCGGGAGCTGTAGAGGTCGGAATTGAGATCCGTTTGTTGCTATGGATTCGTAGCGACAAGGAGAAGAGATAGCTAACTTCCATTTTGGGTTTCTGGGTGTAGGTCGGGAGCAGTAAGGAAGGGTAAAGCTACGAGTTTGGTGGTTGGGAAAGCGGGTTTCTGAGGAACTAGAAGACGATTAGAGCCTCGTCTTCTGTTCCAGGTGAGGGCTTAGCGTTGTATATGTAGTTCGGACAACGTGAGGATTTCCAATTTTGACTTAGATTAAACCTAGGTGATGCATGAAAATGATGAGTGTAAAAGGGGGTAAACCGTACTATGAATGTGGTTAATTGCTGTTGATGATTGTCGTGGATGATTGTTGTTGTTGATTGCTATAATGTGGGTTGGGTGTGGATTGAAATGAACTGATTAATTGATTTTTTTTTGTGAAAACTGATTAATTGATTGACATAGAAATGAGAGTTAGGATGATTGGGAAATGAGTGCAAGTGCTTCGATGTTATGGATTGCCAGTTGTGGATGCAGGAGAGTGGCCCTGCCAATGTGGGGTCGCTCTGAGTATGAGGAACAGGTGGGTGACCCCTAGAATCATGACATGGCCTCCCCTGTACTTGCAGGTGGGGGTGGCCGGTGAGCTAGCCGGTTACCTTTATTGATTGTGATTGTGATATGACAGGAGCGTGGATTGGATGGAATATGTTGTGCATTGTGAACTGTGATTGTAATGTGGATGGTGTGGTTTGAGTAGTGGTTGTGAATGAGATAAGTTGGAAACCTTATGTTGGAACTTGTATGTGAAAGTAGAACCTGAAGGAGCCCACACTACCCCACCCGAAATACTATTGAGATCGAGTCCGATTCACTGGGGTGAATCCCATGACGGGTGGTCATGATGTTGATATCTCCAATAAGGAAGGATCCCTATGGGATGCGTCGTGATAGCTCCGTGGAGGAAGGATCCCTAAGGGGATGCGTCGTGTTATCTCCCCATGAGGGAAAGATCCTTCGGGATGTGTGTCGATGTGATGGCCGGCGGTGGTGGTGTGGACAAATCCTTGGCACCTAATAACTCACCTAGATAATATGAATGTGAATGTTTGTGTGCTTGTGGTTGTGGTAGTGCCTTGGTGTTGGATGTGAGGTGTTGATGTTGTGTGTGTGCTGTGGATTGATGTAACTGATTTATGTTATTCTTTTGCTATGAAATGTGCTTGAGAACAAGAACTGACCAACGTCTCCTCTCCTTGGGGAGTAATTAACCTCGTTGGGAGAGGGAATGAGACATTGGTACAGGACCACCTTCCATGGGTTTTGTAAAACTATTTTAAACGGGTGGGAGATTTTAAAGATTTTAAAGCAAGTCAGGTTTTGAATTGTTGGTAATTTCTTGGAAGGTCAACTGAATTGTTTAAATGTCCTCCTGTAGTGAATCCAGTCAAGCGAGGGGAAGTAGGTCCACCGGGAACTCGGAATTTGGAGGAGGAGCTCTTAGGTTCCAACCGAGACTGTTGAAGGTTGGAACTTTGGGGAGTTTAATGGGGAAGTGGCTGATCCTGAAGTGGCTGAGCAGTGGCTCCAGGAGTGCGAGTATAAGTTCATGCAGATGGGACTTGATGAGGGGTTGAGGTTGCAGGCAATGACCTTCCTGTTCAAGGGTCATGCTCTGAATTGGTGGAAGTCGATGCCGCAAAGTCGGGTAGTTCCACCAGAGATGGAGTTGGATGAGTTTGTTGAGGTGATATGACCCGGCCCAGCTGCCCTAGTACTCGCCGGTACTCCTACACCCCACCAGGGTCACCTGTCCGAGGCAGAACCCTAGGGCCATATAAGAAGCGTGTAGAATCAAGGGCAGGCCACCTACAAGCCCTCAAGCCAAGGTATGAGATGAAATATAGGCTAAGGCCTCCCCCTGCAGGTAGGAGAGCTCAGAAGGAAGAAATGCCACTCCAGGCCATGCTACTGGCCGAGTGTAGAAACCCTAGGGTTGAGGATAAGCCCCAGCCGGATCCTGTCCTAATCTCCAAGGGCCCTGAAGATGAAGCACACTCCAGAGACCCTCTGGAGGCATTCCTGGAGTACAGAACAGGAGGGTTGATGCTCTTGTTGGTGTGTCTCTTGGTAACCTTGTAGCATTGAAGAGATATTATCCAAAAGGGAGTCAAATCTCGCCGTTTGTTGTTGTTGTTGATGTAGCATCTCTTGGTAATCCTCAATATTCGGTGCTCCATTGACGCGCCACTCTTGGTACTGGTCATCCCACCTGTAATCCTGCATAATCAAAACTCAAAAGCACTACCCAGGTAAATCATGGAAATATGGAGGAAAATTAAATGGTAAGACGGAAAGGTAGAAGAATAATTTGCCAACTCTTCTTTCAAACAATTAGAAGAGTCCCCGGCAACGACGCCAATTTGATGCTGCAGTTTTAGCGGTATCAAATAACAAACCTACCGAAGTAGACTAGATCGTATTCCACAGGGTTTCTACTAATCGACTACTCAAAGAAGCTGGCAAATTACTCAGGTTTAAACACTTAGTGCGTGGTGTGAGTTCCACGACTTCTAATCTAATAAAGCAGGAAAATAAAAGACAGAAAAGTAAAAGGTTGACTAACGAGAGGATAGACGAACTTAGATTTCGAATCCCCCTTTAGATCACCAGAGCATTGGCAATCAACAGATCAGCGGTTTTCCATTCTAATTCAATCGGTTTCTATACACCACCATAACTCCTTACCCTTAGGTTTAAGACCGGCGAACGTTCGCTCTATCCGATCTAACTACCAAAATTAACTAGCCGCCCGGGTACGGTCGCCTCTCGCAACGACTTAATTAACTGGTGCAATTACTAACGATTTATGAGCTACTCTTGCAGTGGATTAACCCTAATCGGTTCCTATGAAAGGCACACTCCAATTATAAGGTTAACTGGTTGAATTGATGTTTTAAAGAGAGGCGAGCGTTCGCTTCTATCCTCAGCTTAACAAGAATCTAAACTAGGTGATCAATGAAGATAAGTTTAAGCGCCAAAGCAGGGAACCGTCTAGCGACTAACCCTAGCTTGCAAAAACCTAATCTAGGCGACCAACCAGAAAAGAAACATGAACAATCAAGAACAAAACAACCATGCAAAGAGAAACTGATTGAACTTTGAATCTAATTACCACCGATCCGTGACCGATTTAAAGCCCTGGGTCACTTAGGGTTCATCTAATCTAAGCTCTACAAGTTCAGCTACTCATAACGATAACAGAAGAATCAAAGGCAACAAAGGAAATCATCATACAGACGAAGAACAAATAAGAACTAAAAAACCTAATTCTGACGACTCCGGCGAAGCTTCGATCTCCTGGATCTTCAACTTTAAGCTCCGAGCTCTCCGAGGTGGAAGGATGGCGTCACGATCTCTCCACGGTTCTTCGAACTCTCTAAACTCTATCTATCGACCCTAAGGTCGTGGCTAATCAGCCAAAATTCGTGTGTATCTAATATGGCTTCAAAAAGTCTATATATAACCCCAGAAACCCTTTACAAGTTGGAAAAGGCTGAAAATTAGGGTTTTCTGCCCGGATTTTCAAAGGAATTTTCGCCGAAAATATCACCACATTTTCGCCGAAAATATTAGTTAAAAACCAGCTCCAACTTGTTTCGATGATTCCCGCTTCGTTTGAACTCCGATTTGGTCCCCGTTTGAAGCGCTGGACTCGTGAGAGAGTCCTCTATAATGTGGTAACCTAGAGGCTCAACATAAAAGCTCACAAAAAGGGTAAAAATAGCCAATAAATGGACAATGTATGCACTAGGAGCCTAGAATCACAAAGTTACGACAAATGCACCAAATACTCATCAAAATGGCATCAAAGGGTATGAAATGTTGCTTAAATGGGGCTTATAATCACGTCAAATCGAGTGTCATCAAAATACCCCACACTTAAGCTTTTGCTTGTCCTCAAGCAAACTGAACTAGAACACACTCAAATTCATAAATGACACGAGATTAAACTGAGATTCAATTCTAACGATTTGGTTTAGACTGTTCCACGTAGAAAAAGTGACCTACACATGCAAGAACATCAACCAAACAAGTTTCCGATCTCACTAATTTCTGCACACTTCAAGTAGTAGTTTTAACAAAGCTCGTTTCTTGGCAAAACAATTAATCATAATTAACCGACTACGATAACACCAATTCTAATAAAAAAGACTTTAAGCTCTAGCCATGAAGTGGATGCGGAGGTAGGAAAAGTGACGTGGCTATCGACTCGACTTCATCCTCCTCTAGATCTGTACGTTATATGTTCTAGCTAGGACTGATTTAAACAACAATTTATTTCAAGTTTCAACTTCTTCCTTCAATTTATTTACTGCATACTAGTGCTCGATACAAAACACTTCACTTAGGTGTTGGACCTGCCTAGCTCACAGTATTTGTGCCTTTGCTAGTGCTCAACCTGAACACTTCACTTAGGTGTCGGGCTTGCCTAGCTTTATTTTCACACTTTAAAGAACTTAACAATTAATTCGAACAACTCAATTACTTGATTTAACAATTTAGCCACTTGATCCTAGCTAGTTATAACTTTTTACACAAGATTTCGAATTGGACTTCCGTCTAATCTCTAGCCACAATCACAAGTGAACAAATATGGAGTGAAAAACATGGGAGAAACTAGCATTTATCATCTTAGAACGGTGTTATCGAGCTTTGTTATTAACAAGCAGAACAGTTTAATTGATTCAAGTTTCAACTACAAGAGTGATTTATAATCTGTTCTGACCTAGACTCATTTGATATCAGTTCCGACATGTTGGTTACAGGTTCTAAGTGGAACAGTCTAGTCGTCATTGTTTAAAATTGAAGTCAATTTAACATCAAAAGTCAAGAATTGAGCAATTCTATGCTAGAGAATTTTCAAATTTGAACCACAGAATCATAGATAGCAAGCAAGATCATGCATAATCCTAGACTCCTACCCCACACTTAAACGGTTCTGTGTCCTCACAGAACTAATCTAGAGTAGAGAGATACGAAGAACCTGGAAGGTGATGGTCGGTGTAGCGGATGAGCACGGAGAGTCCGGAGTGGAGCGGAGTAGCTACTCAAGTTCCTACAAAAACAAAAACAACAAAAAGATCAAAAGGATACCGGGACAAGTGTCCCAGATCCACACAGAATAAAAGTCGAAACGAAGACGGTTTAGGGGAATTTTGAAAATATTTTGACTCTTTTTTTTTTAGTTTTCAAAAATTTTCTGACCCAACTAAAGTTTTCGCCGAAAAACTGGTGAAGTTTTCGGCGAAAACTACTTTGAAAACAAAGACAGACGACTTAACTAAACATTTTCGCCGAAAAACTTTAGAAGTTTTCGACGAAAACTATTTCAAAAACAGAAACAGACTCAAACAGACTAAACATTTCACCGAAAACTTTAGAAGTTTTCGGCGAAAACAACTTTGAAAACCCACTGGAAAACAGACTCAAACCAACTAAAGTTTTCGCCGAAAAATCTGAGGAGTTTTCGGCGAAAATTTGACCTGACACAGAAAATTAAAACAGACGAAAATAAAAGAAATCTGACATTTTGGCTCCCCGAAACTGACTTGAACGACGAAAAAGACTGACTCAAAAATTCAAATGGACTCCAGCCGTGGGTTGCCTCCCACGAAGCGCTCTTGCTTAACGTCCTTGAGCCGGACGGTACCTGTTAGGGACCCCAACTTAGGAGTTCCTTGAAGTCAATTGTCTTCTTCAAGGACAGCGGTTGAGTGCCATGTAGCACTCCAGAAGGGTGATGCAGCCGGTAGTGCTCTAGTAGATCGCGGTTCTGTTTGGATGACCAGTTCTTCTCGAATTCTCCAACCGGAGGAGGAAAGAGGTAGTACGGCGCGACATGGTCAATGAGCTCCATCTTCTCTACCTGATGATCATCCAGAGGTCTCTCAGGATCAAGTATGTAAACTTCTAAACCCATGACCTTGTTGCTTTCCACGTGCTCGTCTCTGGCTTGATCTACAGGTTGACTCGGCAGAAGTGTAGGTGAGGGTATCTCCTCAATCTCTATGTGCTCCTCTTCGACTTCAACTTCAGGATGGATTGGCTCTTTGTCTTCATCAACCACCACCGCCAAGGATTCTTCTAGCTCATAATAGTCATGGATAGAATCATTATCTTCTTCTTCGAACAGCTCTTGAGCGTCTCCTGTCATTAACTGCTTTGGTTGCTCGAGCTTGTAGTTACGAAACGAGATCATCCAAGGCAGATTCTACTCTTGCCGTCTGTTGTCGATGCTGATGAACTGGTATATACACCTCTTGGTGATTTTGTTGGTGGTGTGTAGCTTCTGGCTCTTCTTCGAAATGTTCTTGAGCATCTTCTCCCTTCAATTGCACTAGTCGCTTGAGCGCCGCTTTCAATGCATCAACAACATCGTCTGTTGATTGGAGGTTGTCGATCGCGGCTTGGGGTGCTTGCCATCCATTGTTGATGCTCATAAGTGTGTAAATCCATCTCTTGGGAGTTTTCGAGATATGGTGCTTCATTGACACGCCACTCTTGGTACTGGTCATCCCACCTGTAATCCTGCATAATCAAAACTCAAAAGCACTACCCAGGTAAATCATGGAAATATGGAGGAAAATTAAATGGTAAGGCGGAAAGGTAGAAGAATAATTTGCCAACTCTTCTTTCAAACAATTAGAAGAGTCCCCGGCAACGGCGCCAATTTGATGCTGCAGTTTTAGCGGTATCAAATAACTAACCTACCGAAGTAGACTAGATCGTATTCCACAGGGTTTCTACAAATCGACTACTCAAAGAAGCTGGCAAATTACTCAGGTTTAAACACTTAGTGCGTGGTGTGAGTTCCATGACTTCTAATCTAATAAAGCAGGAAAATAAAAGACAGAAAAGTAAAAGTTGACTAACGAGAAGATAGACGAACTTAGATTTCGAATCCCCCTTTAGATCACCAGAGCATTGGCAATCAACAGATCAGCGGTTTTCAATTCTAATTCAATCAGTTTCTATACACCACCATAACTCCTTACCCTTAGGTTTAAGACTGGCGAACGTTCGCTCTATCCGATCTAACTACCAAAATTAACTAGCCGCCCGGGTACGGTCGCCTCTCGCAACGACTTAATTAACTGGTGCAATTACTAACGATTTATGAGCTACTCTTGCAGTGGATTAACCCTAATCGGTTCCTACGAAAGGCACACTCCAATTATAAGGTTAACTGGTTGAATTGAAGTTTTAAAGAGAGGCGAGCGTTAGCTTCTATCTTCAGCTTAACAAGAATCTAAACTAGGTGATCAATGAAGACAAGTTTAAGCGCCAAAGCAGGGAACCGTCTAGCGACTAACCCTAGCTTGCAAAAACCTAATCTAGGCGACCAACCATAAAAGAAACATGAACAATCAAGAACAAAACAACCATGCAAAGAGAAACTGATTGAACTTTGAATCTAATTACCGCCGATCCGTGACCGCTTTAAAGCCCTGGGTCACTTAGGGTTCATCTAATCTAAGCTCTACAAGTTCAGCTACTCATAACGATAACAGAAGAATCAAAGGCAACAAAGGAAATCATCATACAGAGGAAGAACAGATAAGAACTGAAAAACCTAATTTTGACGACTCTGGCGAAGCTTTGATCTCCTGGATCTTCAACTTTAAGCTCCGAGCTCTCCGAGGTGGAAGGATGGCGTCACGATCTCTCCACGATTCTTCGAACTCTCTAAACTCTATCTATCGACCCTAAGGTCGTGGCTAATCAGCCAAAATTCATGTGTATCTAATCTGGCTTCAAAAAGTCTATATATAACCCCAGAAACCCTTTACAAGTTGGAAAAGGCTGAAAATTAGGGTTTCTGCCCGGATTTTCAAAGGAATTTTCGCCGAAAATATCACCACATTTTCGCCGAAAATATTAGTTAAAAACCAGCTCCAACTTGTTTCGATGATTCCCGCTCCGTTTGAACTCCGATTTGGTCCCCGTTTGAAGAGCTGGACTCGTGAGAGAGTCCTCTATAATGTGGTAACCTGGAGGCTCAACATAAAAGCTAAAAAAAGGGTAAAAATAGCCAATAAATGGACAATGTATGCACTAGGAGCCTAGAATCACAAAGTTACGACAAATGCACCAAATACTCATCAAAATGGCATCAAAGGGTATGAAATGTTGCTTAAATGGGGCTTATAATCACGTCAAATAGAGTGTCATCAAGGGCACAAGAGTACCTAGCCCATAAGGGATGGCCACCCAAGATAGACCCAGAGCCGAGTCCTAAAGAGAATAGGAGTTCCTGGTTCCAAGGCACTACTCCTGGTTCAACCCTAGTCCAAGAGAGCCACATTTGGAGCTACCTAAGGAGATGCCCGAAGCTAGGAGAGGAAGCCCAGAGTAGAAATGAAGAAGTTCCCAAACCGGCCCCACCCCGAACCCTAGACCGAGAGCCGGGCCGATCGGGAGTATTTTATGGGAATGGTCACCGTGTGGACCAAGCCTTTTGGCAAGGCCCTAGCCCTTGGACCAGCCCGGAGCATCAGGCCCCAAGTCCCGACGAAGGCCCGACGTTTGAAGAAGAAGAAGCCCGGAGCCGAGCAAAGGCCAGGCCCGAGACCGGCTGCCCGCCGAATCCTAGTCCCACCCGGACTAGGAAACCCTAAACCGCCGGATTAGGGTTTTATGTGTTTTATTCCTATTTGAGTTGGATTCTTGATTTTAAAGACTATTTAATTGTTTTTCCTTTTTAGTAGGATTGTTTAAGGGGTTTTAGGATTCTTTTTAGGAATAGGACTCTTTATTTTATTCTTATTTAGGAAGTAGTGTTTAGGGAGGAGAGCTTGTTCCCTCACCTATATATAGAGGCCGCCGGCCACCCTTTGTAAACACAACTTTTATAAAATAAACAACCCCCTTTGAAAGAACTTTGTTTTGAAACCCTTATTGTATCTGCATGTTGCGATAGTGAAGGCCCGACTTATCATCAAGAGCATCCATCTCTTGGCGTGGCGTCTACGACTTGATACTTCTGGTTCCCAGCTGTTATATAGCTTACGGGTCAAAGTCCTCATCGGCCCCCGGTTCCCGACAGTTCTACCTCGTTGCACGGTGTCCAACTTGCGGTGTTCAAGGGTCGTCTGCCGACGGTTGCAGCGGTTCACATCAGTTGGTATCAGAGCACGGTTCAGCTCATGGACCACAATCTATCCCAGTCTCCAGGTTCACCTGGATTCATATCCTTTACTGCTTTTCAGAAAAATAGCTTCGAAAATTCCCTTCTATTTCAATTCTTGTTTCAGTTTTGAGTTAAGAAAAAGAAAAGAAAGCAAGGTCACCTTGCCACGTTATTTCCTTTCATTGTAAGTTTATTTCTAAGAAGAGGGGATAGAAAATTGCTTCCGTTTGCTAGTACTAACCATGACAGACGAGAGATTAGCCAACATGGAAGGCCACCTTCAGAACCTTGACGCTACCATGGCCGCCGTCCAAGAAACCCTAGCCAGGCTTCAAGCCGGGAGAGGACGAGATGAGCGCCGAGAAGACAGCACCGAAGGTCTGAACCGAAGAGCCCGACAGCTAGCTCATGAGATTGATGATGATTTGAGCAACCTCAAGCTCACGGTGCCTAAATTTTCTAGCAAGTACAATGCCGATGAATACTTGGATTGGGAGAGAAGTATGGAGGACTTCCTCGAGTGCCACCACTATTCTGAATGTAAGAAGGTAATCCTCGCCACCCTTGAATTCACTGACTATGCTGTTCTATGGTGGAGCCAGTTCAAGAGCCGAGTTCAAAGGGATGAAGAAGACCCCATCGAGTCATGGAGAGATCTCAAAAGAATAATGAGGAAGAAGTTCATTCCTAGAACCTATGTCCGAGACCTACACACCTCCCTCCGAAACTTAAAGCAAGGCACCATGTCTGTGGAGCAATACACCAAGGAGATCGAGATGTTGGTAGCCAGACTCGACCTCAGAGAAGAGCCCGAAGCAAAGATAGCCCGGTGTGTGGGTGGCTACACCCCGAGATCATGCATCAAGTCAACCTATTTAACTATGTTGACTATGAGGATCTCAAGGCCCTAGCTAACCGCGTGGAGAGAGAGTTGAAGAAGGGGTACACGAGGAGATCAACCAATGCCCCGTGGAGAGGAGGCCCGAATACAAGCCAAGCCCCATGGAAGCCCGAACAGCCCCAAGGCTCAAGCTCACGGCCAAACCCTAACCCTAGGGATTCGGCCCCACCGGTAACACCTACTCAACCTACTTCTAAGGTTCAGAATTCTAACCCACGTCCTAGTGGAATTATGTGCTTTAAATGTCAAGGTAGATGACATATCTCAAGGGATTTTCCTAACCAACGGACGATGGTGATAAGAGAAGGAGGAATCGAGACAGATGACGAAGAAGAGGAGAAGAAAGAAGAAGAAGAAGAATCGATGAAGAAGAAGAAGTTAAGCCCGAAGGGCTTGAGAAGTTTGCAGGGTTCACCTCTAAAACCCTAGCACCCGGCGCTCCGGCACCAGCCCCAGCCCCAGCCCCAGCACCAGTACCCAGCCCCAGCGCTGCCCAATCAGGCCCCAGTGCCCCAGTGCTCGGCCCCAGCCCCGGTGTTGCCCAATAAGGCCCCAGCGCCCCAGTGCTCGGCCCCAGCCCCGGCGTTGCCCAATCAGGCCCCAGCGCCCCAGTGCTTGGCCCCAGCCCCGGTACTGCCCAACCAGGCCCCAGCGCCCCAGCGCTCGGCCCCGACCCCGGTGCTGCCCGACCAGGCCCCGACGCCCCAGCATTCGGCCCCGATGCCGACTGGCCCGCCCCGACCAATCCGAGAGCCCCCGCACCCGGCGCTACCCTACCCAACCTGGCCCAGGCCGCTCCAGCACCCGGCCCTGACCTGTCGCTACCCAATGCCCCCGACGCATCACCACCCGACGTGGCCCCCGACCACGAGCCCGGTGGGTCCCTGCTCGACGCTCAACCCCGATCCTACCCGACCCCGGCTGCCCCGACACGATGATGCCCGACGCTACCGACCTGCCAGCCGCCGCCGCCTCACCACTATCCGCCACCGCCAACTTCCCACTGGCCGACGCGTCACTGGCCGACGCCGCTGCCGCCGGCTACCCACTGCCCGCCGCCACACCGCCTCACTGCCAGACGCCACCTCCCCACTGCCCGGCGCTGCCACCCTCCCGATGTTCCCTAGTCTACCTCCGACACCTCCGGCACTCCCGTGCCCCGACCCGACACTTCACCGACGGTTCCCTGTGCATCTAAGATTCAATGGGAGATCACCTCCCGAAGGATTCTGAGGGCTGCCCCGAGTGAAGAAGATCCGGATGCTGACCCGGATGTGGATATGAGTGAGGAACTATCACCGGACACTTCTCTGAGCCTTAACATTATTGTTGATAGTTTTTCAGGAGAAGGAGCTTTGGAGACCGATGGAGAAAGCACTGAAGGACCTGAGCCTTGTCCGTTACTAACTCAAGTGACACTCCTAGGTCCAAAGATGATGCTGAGTCTTCCCCTACCGTGGCCAACAAAATTGCTGGAGTCTGGAAGAGGGTGATGAGTGCTAGAAGAAAACCCGAGATGGATTTGGGGAAAATCCAAGGCAAGAAGAGGGGGATGATATGACTTAGCCCAGCTGCCCTAGTACCCGCCGGTACTCCTACACCCCACAAGGGTCACCTGTCCGAGGCAGAACCCTAGGGCCATATAAGAAGCGTGTAGAATCAAGGGCAGACCACCTACAAGCCCTCAAGCCAAGGTATGAGATGAAATATAGGCTAAGGCCCCCCTGCAGGTAGGAGAGCTCAAAAGGAAGAAATGCCACTCCAGGCCATGCTACTGGCCGAGTGTAGAAACCCTAGGGTTGAGAATAAGACCCAGCCGGATCCTGTCCTAATCTCCAAGGGCCCTGAAGATGAAGCACACTCCAGAGACCCTCTAGAGGCATTCCTGGAGTACAGGAACAGGAGGGCACAAGAGTACCTAGCCCAGAAGGGATGGCCACCCAAGACAGACCCGGAGCCGAGTTCTGAAGAGAATAGGAGTTCCTGGTTCCAAGGCACTACTCCTGGTTCAACCCTATTCTAAGAGAGCCACATTTGGAGCTACCTAAGGAGATGCCCGAAGCTAGGAGAGGAACCCCCGAGCAGAAATGAAGAAGTTCCCAAACCGGCCCCGCCCCGAACCCTAGACCGAGAGCCGGGCCGATCAGGAGTATTTTATGGGAATGGTCACCGTGTGGACCAAGCCTTTTGGCAAGGCCCTAGCCCTTGGACCAGCACGGAGCATCAGGCCCCAAGGCCCGATGAAGGCCCCCGTTTGAAAAAGAAGAAGCCCGGAGCCGAGCAAAGGCCCGGCCTGAGACCGGCTGCCCGTCGAATCCTAGTTTCACCCGGACTAGGAAACCCTAAATCGCCGGATTAGGGTTTTATGTGTTTTATTCCTATTTGAGTTGGATTCTCGGTTTTAAAGACTATTTAATTGTTTTTTTCCTTTTTAGTAGGATTGTTTAAGGGTTTTAGGATTCTTTTTAGGAATATGACTCTTTATTTTATTCTTATTTAGGAAGTAGTGTTTAGGGAGGAGAGCTTGTTCCCTCACCTATATATAGAGGCCGCCGGCCACCCTTTGTAAACACAACTTTTATGAAATAAACAACCCCCTTTGAAAGAACTTTGTTTTGAAACCCTTATTGTATCTGCATGTTGCGATACTGAAGGCCCGACTTATCATCAAGAGCATCCATCTCTTGGCGTGGCGTCTACGAGTTGATACTTCTGGTTCCCAGCTGTTATATAGCTGACGGGTCAAAGTCCTCATCCGCCCCCGGTTCCCGACGGTTCTACCTTGTTGCACAGTGTCCAACTTGCGGTGTTCAAGGGTCGTCTGCCCACGGTTGTAGCGGTTCACATCATATTTCGTGACCAGTTCTGTCCCGACCTTTGGCGCGAGGAGAAGGCCAAGGAATTCATGAGTTTGGAGCAAGGTGAGAAGTCTGTTCTCGCATACTACATAGATTTCACCTCTCTCTCTAAGTGGTATGACGAGCGTACTAATCGGGAAAGGAAGCTCATCAATAAGTTCAAGAGTGGGTTGAGAGTGGAGATTCAGGAGGGAGTCACCACCGCTGATATGGGGAGCCTTTGTTAGTTAAGGCGGCGGTGTTGGGGAGGGAGAGGCTGGAGAACATGAAGAAGGAAGAAAGGAAGAGGAAGGCGTCTGCCCCGCCTACTCAGTTAGCTGTGTTTAGTCATCCGACAAAGAGAGCTCAGTCTACCTTCTCGGGACAGCTGAGTGTGCAGTCTGCCCCGTCCCGCCGAGCTATGGTGTGTTTCACTTATGGCCGTCAGGGTCACAAGAGTGCGGAGTGTAGAGGAGCAGGATCGGTACAGAGGGAGGAGCCCCATCGGGACTTCCGATATGTGGCACTTGTGGGAAGCCTCACTTTTGGGCATGTCACATGCTTAGGACGGTATCTGTGACCTGTTACACCTGTGGACAGCCGGGGCATAGGAGTAACTTCTTCCGAGGAGGAGCGCTGCACCAGCTCAGTCTGTGGGATCGGTGCAGGGGCCTAGGGCTCCGTCTAGGAGTTTCGGAGGTAGAGGTGGAGGCAGTTTTGGGCGTGGAGCTGCGAGTGCTGGTCGAGGAACGGTGCTAATGCTATGCCGGTTGGAGCTGGAGGAGACCAAGGGAGGCTGTATGCACTCACCAAGGGCGCGGCAGAGAATGCGTACGACGTGGTGACCGGTATGATGATCTCTATCTTAGATCTTTTCGTTTACGCTTTGTTTGATTCGGGCTCGACCCACTCCTAAATGTTTGAGTAGATTGTGTGTTGTAGCTAGTAGCCTGGGCGTTAGTTGGGGTGTCAGAACTCCTTTGGGGACTTCTGTTCGGGTAGATAGTGTGTGTAGAGATTGTAGGGTGCTGGTGGGAGGTGTAGAGTTTTTGGCCGACTTAGTGGTGCTTCCTTTCAACGAATTCGATGTCATCCTCGACATGGATTGGTTGGCTAGGCATGGGGCTTTGCTTGATTTTTGGAAGAAGGAGGTGTTGCTTCAAGTGAGGGGAGTTGGGTGTTTTCAAGGGTGTGCGAAAGAGGGATTCAGCACCTATGGAATTAATTTCGGCGATGCAAGCCTTCTCTTTGATTCAAGAAGGGTGTGAGGCTTTGTTGGTGCAAGTGTTGGTGGAGCATAATTGAGAATTGGAGAAGGTGCCGGTAGCACGGGAGTTTGCAGATGTGTTTGAAGAATTACCTGGTGCACCGATCGAGCGTGAGGTGGAGTTCAACATAGAGTTAGTTCCTGGAACTGCTCCTATCTCCATCCCACCCTATCGAATGGCACCGGCTGAGTTGAAGGAGTTGAAGGAGCAATTGCAAGAGCTCTTGGATAAGGGATTCATCCGCCCAAGTGTATCCTCGTGGGGAGTACCAGTGTTGTTTGTTAAGAAGAAGGACGGGTCGATGAGGATGTGCATCGATTATAGGCGGTTGAACAAGGCAACGATCAAGAATTGCTATCCACTCCCAAGGATAGACAAGTGGGGATGAAGTGTTCTCGAAGATAGACTTGAGGTCGGGTTACCACCAGTTGAAGGTGGAGGAATGGTCGGTACCGATGACGGCCTTCAGGACTCGTTATGGTCACTATGAGTTTCTGGTGATGCCTTTTGGTCTCACCAATGCTCCGGCGGCGTTCATGGCTCTCATGAACAAGGTCTTTCACGAATACTTGGATAAATTTGTGATAGTGTTCATTGATGACATTCTCATCTACTCTAAGAATGAGAGGGAGCATGAGGAGCATTTGAGGATCGTTTTTCAGAAACTGAGGGACCAGCAGCTTTTTGCCAAATTTTCGAAGTGTGCCTTTTGGTTGGAGGAAGTGTTGTTCCTTGGTCATGTGGTGTCTAAGAGGGGAGTCGAGGTAGATTCGAAGAAGATTGAAGCGGTGGTTAATTGGTCTTCACCTAAGGATGTGTCGCAACTAAGGAGTTTCTTGGGTCTGGCCGGTTATCATCGAAGGTTTGTCGAGGGATTCTTTACCATAGCCTCCCTCTACATAAGTTGTTGAGGAAGGAGTCAAAGTATGAGTGGAGTGAGGCGTGTCAGAAAAGCTTTGAGTAGTTGAAGAAGCGGTTGACCTCGGCTCCGGTGTTGACCTTGCCGGTGGAAGGTGGCGAATATGTGGTATTTAGTGATGCTTCACTGCAAGGGTTGGGGTGTGTGCTTATGCAGAATGGGAAGGTTGTCGCTTATGCCTCACGCAGCTTAGAGTGCATGAAGTGAATTACCCGACTCATGATTTGGAACTAGCGGCGGTGGTGTTCACCTTGAAGTTGTGGAGGCATTATCTGTACGGTGAGACGTTAAAGATTATGACCGATCACAAGAGTCTTAAGCACCTTATAGACCAAAAGAGCTGAATGGTAGGCAGAGGCGTTGGGTAGAGCTCTTGAAGGATTATGACTGCACCATTGATTACCACCCCGATAAAGCAAATATAGTGGCTGATGCTCTAAGTCGGAAGGAGTTGGTTGACCTGAGGGCTCTAAGAGTGGAGATGCAAATGGATGATGTAGGGGATTTGCTTGCTAAGCTTAGTATCCGACCCATGTTGAATGATAGGATTGGTGAGGAACAGCTCAAGGACGCTACTCTAGTGGCTATTCGAGAGGAAGTCAAGAAGGGTTTGGATAATGGTTTTGAGGTAGTTGAAGGGTGTTTGAAGTGCAGGGGTCGAGTGTGCGTGCCGAAGGTGGAAGGGTTAAGGAAGGAGATCTTAGAAGAAGCTCACTCTTTGATGTATGCTATGTATCCAGGTATGACCAAGATGTATCATGATCTGAAGTTGAATTTTTGGTGGCCGGGAATGAAGAGGGATGTAGCTTGCTTTGTGTCAACTTGCCTGGTTTGTCAAAAGACGAAGGCAGAGCATAGAGCTCTGGGTGGGTTACTACAGTCTCTACCGATTCCGGAATGGAAGTTTGCGGACATCACTATGGATTTTGTGTTGGGTTTTCCGCCGACAAGAGAGGGGAAGGATGTCGTGTGGGTAATAGTCGATTGCTTGACAAAAGTTTCCCATTTCATACCCATTCGGTTTAAGCCAAGTGAGAAGGAGTTAGCCAAGTTGTATATAGAGGAAGTGGTAAGGTTTCATGGGGTTCCCCAATCCATCGTCTCTAATCGTGATTCGAGTTTCACGTCCCACTTTTGGGAGGGGCTGCATACGATGTTGGGAACTAAGCTCAAATTCTCGACGGCGTATCATCCTCAGACGGATGGACAATCGGAGAGGACGATCCTTACCTTGGAGGAGTTGTTGAGGAGTTGTGCCATGGAGTTTCAAACCCCTTGGACTGAGTTGCTACCTTTGGTTGAGTTCGCCTACAATAACTCGTATCATAGTAGTTTGAAGTCCGCTCCTTTTAAGGCTTTGTATGGGAGGAAGTGTAGGACGCCATTGTGTTGGGATGAGGAAGGCGCAAGAGTGTTGTCGGTTCCTCAAGGGTGCAAGAGACGGCTGATCGTGTTAAGGTTATCAAGGATAAGTTGAGAGCGGCTCAAGATAGGCAAAAGGCGTATGCCGATGGTCGTGTTAGGGAACTGAGTTTTGATGTAGGAGAGAAGGTTTTTCTGAAGGTGTCGCCTTGGAAAGGGTTGATGCGTTTCGGTAGGAAGGGGAAGTTGGCGCCTCCGTATATCGGTCCTTATGAGATTCTAGCTAAGACGGGCCCGGTGGCCTATGTGTTGGCGTTGCCGAGTGAGTTGGAAAGGATACACAACATGTTTCATGTGAGTATGCTTAAGCGGTATCACGAAGATCCTTCACATGTAATTCAGCCAGAGGAGGTGGAGATTGAGTAAGACTTGACTTATGAGGAGAAGCCGGTGGCGATAGTGGATAGGCAAGTTCGGGTCTTATGGAATAAGCAGATTCCACAGCTCAAGGTGGTATGGAGGAACCATGAGAGTGAGTCGGCTACTTGGGAGACCGAGGAGAGTATGAAGAGACGGTATCCGGAGTTGTGGAAGCGTATGCTTCAGGTATTACTCTCCTTTAAAGTTTTTTTTGATGGTTACTCGTTTTGGTGTTGGTTCTAAGTGGCAAGAGTGTGCCGGTAGGGCGATGTTGAGAGTCAGTGTGGAATTGGTGAGTTTCGGTAGTAAGATTGTTTGGTTGTCATTAGGAATTTCGGGGATCAATACGATGCTTGTATTGCTGCAATTTTTTCTGTGTTTTCGGTATCATGTTGCTAGGATGAGTTAGGAGCGATTTTGGGATGAAATGCTTGAAGTTGTGGGGACTTGTAACATCCCCATCCAACCAAACAGCTCGGAACTCAAGTTCGGGTGACTAGAGTGCTGGAAGCAGTACCTCTAGGGTCCCATTAAGGTCTAGGACGTTCGTATCTAAGTCGGGTTGAGGATACAAGGGAGTGCGCTGGGCTGTGAAGAACACACGCCGTGTGTTGTAATACACGACGTGTGTTTTGAGTTACACGGCCATGCACTAATTCATACAATTCTCGTCGAAACTTCCAATGCACAAGACATGGCCGGGTTCTTTGGAAACACGGCGTGTAGTGTAAGGAAACACACCATGTTTTATGAAACACGTCGTGTTTCTTGACCTGCATATAAAAGGACGGATTTGCACGGAAATCCATAAGTTTTAACTCATTTTCTCTCTCCCCGAAAAGCCATTGACGAACCAACTTCAAGCAATCTTCGAAGGGTGATTCCGGGAGCTGTAGAGGTCGGAATTGAGATCCATTTGTTGCTATGGATTCGTAGCAACGAGGAGAAGAGATAGCTAACTTCCATTTTGGGTTTCTGGGTGTAGGTCGGGAGCAGTAAGGAAGGGTAAAGCTACGAGTTTGGTGGTTGGGAAAGCGGGTTTCTGAGGAACTAGTAGACGATTAGAGCCTCGTCTTCTATTCCAGGTGAGGGCTTAGCGTTGTATAGGAAGTTCGGATAGCGTGAGGAGTTCTAATTTTGACTTAGATTAAACCTAGGTGATGCATGGAAATGATGAGTGTAAAAGGGGGTAAACCGTACTGTGAATGTGCTTGATTGCTGTTGATGATTGTCGTTGTTGATTGCTATAATGTGGGTTGGGTGTGGACTGAAATGAACTGATTAATGGATTGACATAGAAATGAGAGTTAGGATGATTGGGAGAGGAGTGCAAGTGCTTTGATGTTATGGATGCAGGAGAGTGGCCCTGCCAATGTGGGGTCGCTCTGAGTATGAGGAACAGGTGGGTGACCCATAGACTCATGACATGGCCTCCCCTGTACTTGCAGGTGGGGGTGGCCGGTGAGCTAGCTGGTTACCTTTATTGATTGTGATTGTGATATGACAGGAGTGTGGATTGGATGGAATATTTTGTGCATTGTGAACTGTGATTGTAATGTGGATGGTGTGGTTTGAGTAGTGGTTGTGAATGAGATGAGTTGGAAACCTTATGTTGGAACTTGTATGTGAAAGTAGAACCTGAAGGAGCCCACACTACCCCACCCGAAATACTGTTGAGATCGAGTCCGATTCACTGGGGTGAATCCCATGACGGGTGGTCATGGATGTTGATATCTCCGATAAGGAAGGATCCCTATGGGATGCGTCGTGATAGCTCCGTGGAGGAAGGATCCCTAAGGGGATGCGTCGTGTTATCTCCCATGAGGGAAAGATCCTTCGGGATGTGTGTTGATGTGATGGCCGGCGGTGGTGGTGTGGACAACTCCTTGGCGCCTAATAACTCACCTAGATAATATGAATGTGAATGTTTGTGTGCTTGTGGTTGTGGTAGTGCCTTGGTTGTTGGATGTGAGGTGTTGATGTTGTGTGTGTGCCGTGGATTGATGTAACTGATTTATGTTATTCTTTTGCCATGAAATGTGCTTGAGAACAAGAACTGACCAATGTGATCACCTAGACTACTTTAGGGAGTTAAAATATGGAAAGGGGTTAGGTTAGTTCCATTGTTGGATGTCTTGTGCGAGTTGGAACCGCTCCATGGAATAGGCCAACGTGTAGGTAGGCCCGGTGGGTTCGTTCAATTTCAATAGGAAATTGATCCCTTTCTCCCTTTCAGGACCTCGTGGCTAGTGAGAGTGATTGTTGGTGTTCAGATGTGAGAGTGGATTACGAGAAGTGCAGGACAGAAGCTATGAGGTGAAGACTGGAGCTTACTCGGAGTTGACTCTTTCTTCTTTCAGTTGACCTAGACTGTTTGGGGGGTTTTCCTTTGGATTTATATACTCGGGTTATGTTGGATTTTATGAGTTTTTATGATGGATTTGGGATTGTAAACAATTTGCATTTCGTGGTTTATGGAGGCCTCCCATGTTGACTTTTACTTTAAGCATGGTTTAATTGTTATTTTCTGTCGATTTTCACTTGGTAATACTCGAGACCCGGTTCAACCATGGGTTTCACCGGGTTGATTCGGGTCGGGTGTTACAATCGGCATCAGCATCCGATCCGACATCCTTCTCAGCATCGAATCCTGCATCCGATCTGACATCGTCCTCAGCATTCTATTCAGAATCCATGCTCCGCACTCGAATAGAAATCACGAAGAATTTCTCCGAATACGTCCTGTACCAGTTCCGCATCGGCATCCAACTCGACCTCCATCTCGACATCTTTCTTGCCATCATCGTCTTCTAACTCATCATCCATCACGACTTCTCCATCTATGATCACCATAGCTTGCTTGTTGGGGTAATCTCTAGCCATGTGACCACGTCCTTGGCACTTGTAACACCAAATTTCCCTCAGACGATTAGTATTATTATTCGGATACCTTGTGTGTTCGAGCCACGTTCGTAGAGCTTGAACCCGACTCCACCCTCTTGGTAGGGTTGTTCTTCCATGCATTGTTCGAAGCAATAACATCTTCTCTCCATATGGTTGGAGGTTCGGTCGTCAACTTCCTCCCCATTCCGTGCTTCAACTCCCTCTCAATTCGGATGGCCAAAGCGAACAAGTTGTTGTAGTCAACAAAACCTACAAGGTTGACTTGATGCAATATGGCCCTCCGTAAGCCACTAGTGAACCTAGCAACTCGAGCCTCCTGATCCTCCTTTAGGTCGAGTCTGGTCACGATTATTTCAATCTCCTTGTGGAATTCTTCGAAGCTCAAGGCTCCTTGGTTCAAGGCCTGCAACCTAGTGTATAGGTCACGAGTTTAGGGACCGTGAGCTTCAAACTACTGATGTCATCATCGACCTTCAGTCATTCCTTCTCGGTCGTCAGTGGACATATCCATGTGGACCATCCTCATCTTCTGGCACCCGATTCATCCTTTCTAATAGGGTGGCCATGGTGGTCTCTATCTTGTCCATCCATTCGTCTTCCATCTTAAGAACAAAAATATGTTACGAACAAGGCCTCTGAAATCTCTCAACCTAGATAATAAACTAACTCACAATCACTCTGATTTTACCAGTCGTGTTTGAATATCTAGTAAGCACTCAAGTAAGGTATTGAAATTAGAAAACAAGAGTTCAAGGTTCAGTTCACGCAGTTACAAGTTTCTTCAAAGCTCTCTAGTTGGAAAATGTGACAAGAAACACAATCAAATATGAAAACCTAGGGTTTACTGTATGGAAAATCCAATTCCTTTCTATGACTCGATTACCAAGCAGCAAAACAATGGAAATAGATAAACAAGGATCTTTGAGGTTCAAAACAAAGCATACAACAAAACCTATGATTTTTACCCCTCTTCGTGTGTTCGGGCTTACTACAAAGCTTTGGTGAGGTGACCTAGGCTTTAGTTGGGTCAAAATTTTATTTTGAGACCTCTTGAAATATATATATATATATATATATATTATATATAATATATAATAATTTTTTTTTAAAAATTTTCATGGTAACCAACTTTTTCCACCTACAAACAATTGAACAAACCGAATCAAATGATACAAAGAAACCGAACATATAGATGAAACTATTTTGGGGGTTTCCGAAAATTTTCTATAAAAGTAAAGATAACAGGATTCGTAGTCCGAGAGTTGAACTAACACTGATACCAAACTGATATGAACCAACCGTTGGCCGCGACCTTATACCAAATGTTCGGCAACCTACCAATCGAGTACAATCCTCAAAACGGGGATGAAAACGGTCTCGAACCACTAGTTATAAAGAGCTAGGAACCCGAAGTTTCAAGATCGAATGCTGCCACAGAGTCAAGGGTGATTTCCTTGGCCACGATAAACCAACCTAAAAATGCTATCCAACAACGAGCACAAGCTAGAAGGAAACAAAGAACAAAAGTTCTGATTCAATTTTTATCAAATGGGTCTGTCTTCAAAACGTGTACAAGGTTTCCTATATATAGAGTTAAGGTCGGCCACAAGTCTTCTCCGTTTCCTGGTACGAAACTAACTCTAAGAATAATAAAATATTCCGAAGCCTATCAAAGGAAAAAATAAACCCGACTCCTAAAAGGGAAAAATCCGAATAAGTTGCAAAACTCCTAAACCGACATCAGAGTCCTAATCCGACATGGAAAACTCAATGCTCGACATTCCAATTTCATATAGGATTAGGAACCCGAGGTTCTTGGTCGCGGCATTAGAAATCCTAGCGTGTCGCGAATTCCGGGTCATGATCTGATTCGCGACAATCCGTGCGTGGCGCAAATTTAGTCTTTTGCTCCCCATCCGAATCTGGCATTCGACCTTGAAGCGGCCCAACATCATCGTGTATCACACCGACATCAGTCATCTTTCTTGGATCAACATCACTCAGTCGATCGTCCTTGTTCGGCTCGGCATCAATGCTCGGTCGGGACTCAGCATCCAGCTCGACATAAGTCTGGGTGTCCGGGTCGGCAACAGTGTTCCAGTTGGCATCAATGTTCAGCTCCGGGTCGGCCTCGTCAACATCAGTATTCTCGGCACTTGGTTCGGCATCATCATTTCCACCACCATGCATTCGTTCCTTAGCATCCGACAGTCATCCTCTTCATGCTCGGCCAGACTCCTAGCATCCACGTACGTGGTGACCTTGGTCTTGAAGCTCTTCTCCTGGCTTCATGACCACGACTTCTCCGGACGTGTCCACGAGGTGACAGGTGTATCAAGTGTAGAGTTTAAAGTTTACTATTTATCATTTATGGTTTCAACATGCTTGTAAATATGGTGAGTTATATATGTTTATTAATCATATACTAATTATTAGTTTATTATTTAAACTTGTTATAATTTTAGAGTATGATTATAATGCTTAATTAGATTAAATATAATTTGAATAATAATATGTAAAAAGGTGAAAAAAATGAAGGTGAAAAAAATAAGAGAAGATAAAAGTGGCGGGAAATAGGAAATAGAAGAAAAAAGAGAGGGAAAATGAGGGAAATGAAAAATGTTTATAAAAAAGAAGAGGGAAAAAGGAGGGGAAAGAAAAATAAGTGGGAAATAAAAAGAGGGAAAAAAGAGTGGGTAATAGAAAAGAAGACCGAAAAAAAGAGAGGAGAAATATGAAAAAGTGAATATGTGATTGATTTATTAAATGTTTCTTTAAAATGATGATAATCATATTATAAATATATGATACAATCATATATTTATTTAAATATTATATAATAATTTAAAATATTACATTTTAATTAGAATTTTCATACATGTTTAGTAAAATTATGTGTATTTAATAAGGTCATGCGAGTTATTTGGGTCAAGTCGGGCGGGTTGCGGGTTAATTAGGTCGCGGGTTAGTAGGTTTCGTGCGGGTTCATCGGGTTGCGAGTTGGGCGGGTTACGAGTTGTTGACCTTTTGGTCAGTCGGGTCACAGATCAAGCTAGATTGGTCGGGCTAGACGAGTTTATCGGTCGAACCAACATTTTGCTAAATCTAACTACACTATCTTCCACAAAAATTACCTACTACGATCACTTCACGTTTCAGAAGATTTTTTTTTGAAAGGAAAGCTCCTGATTTTATTAATGCCTAATCGAACAACAGTCCAACAACGTGTCACGTAACCAGTCCGAAGACTATGATCCTATTACAGTTTCAGACGAAAACATTGCCCGTCTTGCCAGTGCATGAGCCGTCGTGTTTCCACTTCTCCTAACAAACACAATCTTTTTTCGCGATTGATCTCGTACCAACGACTTCCCCTCACAAATGATCTTACCAAATTCCGTGAAGTCCTCCTTGTCGTCTGCCATCGCCAGTTGCGTAAGTTGACTATCAGTCTCCACCAATGCTCGCCTCAATCCCATCTCATTCGACCATTTCAGTGCCGCTACTAGAGCCTCAGCCTCGCATTCCTTCGGTGGTGGGCAGACGCTCATTCTCTCCATTTTATATCCCATCAATTCACCTTCTTCATCACGAATCACCACCCAATTCCATGCACGTGAGTGCCGCAGTCCAATGCTGCATCACAATTAATTTTAACATACGTTGGTGGCGGCCGGTGCCATCTATTACAACTCCCTCCATCTCGTCGTTCTAGCCGCGTCCCAGCGTTTCTCATTTGAACCCACTCCTGCACTGCTTCACTTGCATGTTGAATGATGAGCTCCTCCGGCTTTGACATCTATCGCCACACTCGATCATTTCTTTCCTTCCACAGGCCCCAAATTACGATCGCCATTCTTTTGTGAGCTGCAGCATCCCCGTTCTTCAACACCTGCATACACCAATCCTTCCATTCCCCAAATGATGTGAACTGCTGCAACCGTGGGCAGACAACCATTGAACACCGCAAGTTGATGATCGTGCAACGAGGTAGAAACCGTTGGGAACCGGGATGGAGAGGACTTTGACCCGCTAGCTATATAACAGCTAGGAACCAGAAGTATCAAGTCGATGACGCCACACCAAGAGATGGATGCTCTTGATGATAAGTCGATCCTTCAGTATTGCGACATGCGAATACAATAAGGGTTTCAAGAACAAAGTTCTATAAAGGGGTTGTTTATTTCATAAAAGTTGTGTTTACAATGGGTGGCCGGCGGCCTCCTTATATAGGTGAGGGAACAAGCTCTCCTCCCTAAACACTACTTCCTAAATAGGAATAAAATAAAGAGTCCTACTCCTAAAAAGAATCCTAAAACCCCTAAATAATCCTATTAAAAAGGAATAAAACATAAAAATAATAGTTGTAGTCTTTAAAGCAAAATAAAAGACCTAATTAGGTCAAAAACCTAATCCGGCGGTTTTAGGGTTTCCTAGTCCGGGTGGGCTAGGACTCGGAGCCCGTGTCCGGGCGGGCCTTGCTCGGCTTTGGGCTCATCTTCTCTCATAACGGGGGTCCTTCGTCTGGCCTTGGGGCCTGATGCTCCGGGCTTGTCCAAGGGCTAGGGCCTTGCCAAAAGGCTTGGCCACACGGTGGCTAGCCTCATAAAATACTCCCGATCGGCCCGGCTCTCGGTCTAGGGCTCGGGGCTGGGCCTTTTGGGGTCTTCTCTATTTCCGCTCGGGGCTTCCTCTCTTAGCTTCGGGCATCTCCTTAGGTAGCTCCATATGTGGCTCTCATGGACTAGGGCCGGGCCAGGAGTGGTGCCTTGGAACCAGGGGCTCTTATTCTTCTCAAGACTCGGCTCCGGGTCAGTCTTGGGTGGCCATCCCTTCTTGGCCAGGTACTCTTAGCTCTCTTGTTCCTGTACTCCAGGAATGCTTCCAGAGGGTTTGGAGTGTGCTCGTCTTCAGGCCTTGGAACTAGGCCAGGATCTGACTGAGGCTTGTCCTCAGCCCTAGGGTTTCTGCATTAGGCCAACAGCATGGCCTGGAGTGGCATTCCTTCCTTCTGAGCTTTCCTACCTGCATGGGGTGGCCTTAGCCTATATTTCATCTCATACCTTGGTTTGAGAGCTTGTAGGTGGCATGCTCTGGGCTCTACACGTTTCTTGTAAGGCCCTAGGGTTCTTCCTCGGACAGGTGATCCTGGTGGAGTGTAGGAGTACCTACGGGTACTAGGGCAGCCGGGCTGGGTCATATCACCAAAGTCATGCACCTCCTGCGGTAATAAATCCTCCACTCCCGCAATTCGTCAACAAGTTCGAGCTACCTCACACTCTAGGAACACATGCTCGACTGTTTCATACCCCTGACCACACAACCCACACCTATCGCCAACGTCTGGTATTCCCCTCTGCATTAACGCGTGCCTCGTTGGAATTACTTTCCGATCTGCTCGCCACAACAATGTCTCATTATGTGTGGTATTTCCAACCTCCACAAGTTAGACCATTCGCCATCCACCCATAAATTCGCCCCCTGCACCCGATCTCCCATCAGCTCTTGATAGGCCGTTCTCACGGTATAACTCCTGTCTTTGCTCCATCGCCATATTACCTCGTCTTCCATCCTTACTTCCAACAATTTCAAGTTCAATATGACAGTAGCATCTCGTTCTGAGAATATCGCTCCAACCATGTCCTCGTCCCAGCTCACTTCATCCGCCCTTGTCAAATCCGCCACCACCCATCGCTCCATCCCTTCCTCTACTTCTGTCTCAACAAAACAACTTCCGTCTTCTCTCAACCAAGGCTCATTCCACACCGACACCTTCCTACTGTTCCCAAGTCGCCATCGATAACCTCTACTGACAATGGATTGGGACTCCCGAATACTCTTCCACACAAAGCTAGGATTATGACCCTCCTTCGCTTTTAAGAAATCCTTTTTAGGATAGTATTTAGCTTTGTAAACCTTTGACACTAGAGCATTAGGGTTGGTAAAAAGCTTCCAACCTTGTTTTCCCAACATTGCAGTAGTGAATTCGATGAGATTACGAAACCCCATGCCGCCCCCTTCTTTTCGCACACTCAGTCTCTCCCATCGCATCCACGCAATACCACCTCCGCCATTACCCTTCGTTCCCCACCAGAAGCTGTTAATCATCCGCTCCAATTCTTCCGCAACTGTCTTAGTAGTAGGAAGACATTCATATGGTAAACCAACATTTACTGTGCAACCGACTTGACTAATACTTCCTTACCCGCCTTCGAGATCCGCTTCCCCCCTCCAACCTCGCAACCTCTTCTAGATACGATCCTTCAATTGGGTAAAGATATTTGTTACGCCCCACGCAAGACGGTAACCCTAAATATCGCCATGTATCAATAGGGTCATTGATACCCATAATAGTTGCCAGTCCTTCCGAAGCATAATATGTGTGTTAGGGCTAAAGAGAATTCCTGACTTTCTAAAAGTTAATCAACCGCCCTGAAGCATCAACATACACTTGTAAAATCTGTTTCAATCTCCTAGCCTCCTCAATCTCTGCCTGAATAAAAAAGAAACTGTCATCCGCAAACAGAAGATGACTCACCATTGGTGCTCTTTTACAAACTGCCACCCCATGTAATCTCCCTCTCTTGGCCGCATCTCGTAGTAAAGCTGTAAGGCCTTCTGCACATAGAATGAAAAGGAATGGTGACAAGGGACAACCTTGTCTCAATCCACGAGAGGGAGTGATCGGCCCCACTACATTGTCATTCACCACCAGATGATACTCCACCGATCGCACACACATCATCATCCATCGAACCCACCTTTCTCCAAACCGCATCTTGCGCATCACGGCTTCAACATACGCCCACTCCACTCTGTCATAGGCCTTTGAAATGTCAATCTTCACCGCCATCTCACTCTTCTTTGCTTCTCGCTTCATCTTCATGCTATGGATTATTTCGAAGGCCACCATAATATTATCAATAATCGATCTTCCCCGAATGAAAGCTGATTGCTCCGGTGAAATAAGCTTCTCCATCACTCTTCGTAGCCTATTTGCCAACACATTCGCCACCAACCTGTACAACACATTACATAAGGAGATTGGCCGCCAATCCTTCATAGCTTTCGGCTCTTCCACTTTCGGTAATAGCACAATGTTGTTGATGTGCTACAGAACAGGGTATCAACTACTACAGAGCTAGAAAGCTAAGTAGATCGTATTCCACGGGTCTTCTAATAATCGTCTACTCAAATGTAAAGGCAGATTACTCAAATTAAACACTTTATGCGTGGTGTGAGTTCCACGACTTCTATTCTAGAAAATGCAAGGAAATTAAAAACTAAACTGAAAGACAGATTGAAAGATTTGTTGACTTGACAAAGACGACAGACAAGCTTAGACCTCGAATCCCCCTTTGTTCACCAGAGCATTAGCAATCAACAGATCAGCGGATTTCAATTCTTGTTCAATCAATTCTAAGACACCACCATAACTCCTGACCCTTAGGTTTAAGACTGGCGAACGTTCGCTCTATCCGATCTTGCTACCAAGATTAATTAGTCGCCCGGTACGGTCGCCTCTCGCAACGACTAAACTAACTGGTGGAATAACTAACGATTTATGAGTTACTCTTGCAGTGGATTAACCTTAACTGGTTCCTACGAAAGGCACACTCCAATGAATAGGTTAATTGTTCGATTTGATGTTTTAAAGTAAGGCGAGCGTTCGCTTCTATCCTTAGCTGAACAAGAATCTAATCTAGGTGATCAATCCAGACAAGAAACATAAACAACGAAGAACAAACCAAACATGAAAGAGAAACTGATTGAACTTTGAATCTAATCACCGCCGATCCCTGACCGCTTTAAAGCCCTGGTCACTTAGGATTCATCTAGTCTAAGCTCTACGAGTTTAGCTACTCATGTTCATAACGACAGAATCAAAGACAGAAACAGAGTTCATCAAGAAAAGATAGAACATATAGAAATGTAAAACCTAATTAAGACAACTCTGGCAAAGCTTCGCTCTCCGGTAATCTTCAATCCTAGCTCGAGTCTCCGAGGTGAAGGGATGGCGTCACAATCTCTTCCTGGCTCTTCGAACTCTAAAACGCTGCTCTCTCGAACTCCTTAGGTCTAGAACTCGTGAGAATTATATTTCTAAAAAGTATATTATTATCCGGTATGAAGTGTCTCTATATGGGCCGCCGGTTTAAGTATTTATACTTAACCCTAAACTGCCGATTTTGCCTGGACTTTTTGGCGAAAACTGAAGAAGTTTTTGCCGAAAACTTCTTTGTAAATTGGCTGGATTTCCGACTGCTTCTCCTGTGATTTTCGGACTTAAGAGTTTTCGACGAAAACTTGACTTCTCGCCGAAAACTTCTTCTTGTGATGCTCAGCTATTTCTTCTGGACTTTTTGCCGAAAACCCGAGGAGTTTTCGCCGAAAAGTGTAGTGTAAATCGAGGCAGGATTTGAGTTGGCTTGATCGACTCCTTGGATTGGTTCCGGTGCGGTTCCTCGAGGTTCCAATGCCTTAGACACGTCCTTGGCTACTTCATTTGACGGCAAAAACCTGTGCTATCATGAAAACACTAGAAAACCATCAAATAGACCCGAAACGGGCCAAAGTAACACAAATGGCACGAGATAGAGCAGTTGAGTGAATACTCGCTATTCTACCCTAAAAACCATGTCTTAAGCAAGGAAATGTCGCTTAAATGAGGCTGATAATCACGTCAAATCGAGTGTCATCAAAATACCTCACACTTAACCTTTTGCTTGTCCTCAAGCAAACTGAATAGAACACGCTCACGTTCACAAATGATAAGATCGATTAAATTGAAGTTAAAGCATACACAATGACTTATTAGACAGATAATCCCTAGAACAAGAAACCTATCATGCATACTGATCAGCCAAACAACCTGGTCTCACTAAAAACTGCACACGACAAGAAGTAGTAACCAATCATGCACGAATTTGACCTGACCGACCAGACTCCTTACACAGAAAATATTTAGTACAAGGGAAACTCTCACTCTTTGTGTTTAAGGACGTGTTTCTGCTCTCAATCATTTTCTGTTACTGAATTCTGTCATAAGTTTGCAATTTGACCACGTCTCCACCACTGTGACAACACGAGGAACTAGTCAAGAAGGACTTCCTTGCTAGGACTGTAACGAATTCTACACTACAAGGGTTAAAATGAGATGGATGAAGGGAATGTATGATGATGGCTTTGGTGCGGTATAGCTTTCGACTAACTTCCCTCGAATCTAGCCTATGGCTTCCTACCATCTAACCAGACATGGGTGGACTAGTGTACGCTCGTCCTAAGATACCCTCAAGCAACCTAGCTCTTTATTTCTTTTCACACACATTTTTTTTTTGAATTTTTCTTTTGACTTCGTTCTTCCATATGTAGGGATAAGAACGTTGTTGAACTAAAACTTAGAAACTTTTGAACTTTTCTGATTTTTTTCCTTCTTTTTTTTCTTTACTTTTTCTTTTGTGCCGATTCTTTCTTTTAGTTGCTAGAGGGGTTTACACGTTTGGACATAATAGCTAAGACCACCTATTTAATGGCTATAGGCAAGTTACCACAAACCGACTTCTGGTAGGCTAATCTAGAACTATAACCACAAGGGATCAACGGGCAATGAAAGAATGGGGAATGGCTGTAATGTATATCGAACCAAAAGAACAGGCCATGCTAAAGGGTTTAAACCTAATGGATTTATCGTTAGGTAGGCTATCTGGCTTAGTAGATGAATCTAGGTGCCCCTATCATTCTAGAACTCTTGTCATCGTGTGGTCTCGAATAGGTCTCTTGCAAATTCTAACTCATTCAAGCAAACAGAAAACCACTCAAAAAGAATTGAAATTGCAAGTTACGTGCAATGGATCAAAAGCTCACATTTGGTTTGCTAGTCGGATTCGGTCATTTTCATGCAATCAAAGCGACAAACTACAAGTGTGATTTTTAAAAATATGTTCTAACCAGGAAATTTAGCATCAAAGTATACATGTTGGTTCTCAGGTTCTAGGTTAAGCATCTAAGCATCATTATGACAGATTGAACAACAACTTAACATATAAAATCAAGAACCGAGCAATTCTAATGCTAGAGAAACTGGACAAGCACCACGGAACACACAAAAACACAATCAAGGGCAATCAAGTTCATGTAAGGTTCTCTAGCATCCTACCCCACACTTAAATCGTTCTGTGTCCTCACAGGACTAAAACTAGAGTTGAGAGTGGAATAGAAGAACCTGGACCGAGATGACTGATGTAGTGGTTGAGCACGGGTCCTCGGAGCGGAGGGATTCTACCAAAGTGAAGGGGAGTGTAGTAGACCCGAAGCAAAGGGAATCTACCAACTGCCTGCAAAACAAAAACAAAAGAAAGATAAAAAAGGAAACCAGGACAAGTGTCCCGGATCAACATAGAAAAAAGTTGGATAGAAATCCGAAAAGAAGAAATAAAAAGAAAGGACAAGAAAAGGGATACAACCCGATCACTGCTGGTCAGGTGCATCGGGAGGGGGAATGTGGAGGGCGTCGTTGACCTGCCGCTGCCACGCCAGCTGCGCCTCATATCTCTCATTAGTGCGGCGCATGTGCTGCTGCATAATAACCCATCTGGCATCCTGAGTGGCAGTGTCTGTGACTCGCCACTCCTGGAGTCGCTCGTACAGCTCTCCAATATCAGCTGGATGCGGTCGGTGCTAAGGCTGCTGCTCCTGGAATGGGTCCCGAAGGGGCGGCTGGTACTGATATGCATACCCTGCCTACTGTTGTGGCAAGGGTATATGATCGTCAAACATCGGCTCCGGCTGAGGAGGCTGCTCCTCAGATTCATCTTCTTCCTCTGACTCAGTCTCCTGGTAGGGAGGAGGAGCTGCCGCCATCTGTGGACCAAGGTCCAGCTGGAGGGCGTACTCGACCGCTAAATCACCACCTACGGTGTGTACTCTGCGTCGTTGGACGTCCGGGCCATATAACTGGCTGAGACCGAGGGAGATGATGAGCCGGCCTACAAAGTTGCCACCAAGGAGTGAGCTAGGCGGCTTTGGCTTCTGAGTCTTCTGGCGGAATAGGCGTGCAAGCACCCATCTGGGATGAAGCGGATAAGCCTCCCAGATGGCACGTAGAAGAAGGAGGTCCTCTCTGCTGATGTGGTTGTGGCTCTTCTCTGGAGCAAATAACAGGGATCTACGCCAAACCATATGAATAAAACGATAGAGAGGGTGAGAGAGTGACTTAACTGAGTTATGTGTCGTGGTCTGATCATTTGGCACTCTAGTCATGTGGCTCCAGAGCGCGTCATACTCCTCTCCGTTGCCAGAGTTGTTCTCCCAGCCAAGGTGATGACCCTCGTAGTGCTCCCGGGGGATGCCGAGATGAGCTGCAAACTCATCGTAGGTGAATTCTTGTACACCCCCCAAGATAGAAGGAGACGACCTTCTTGTGCTCATCCAGCTCGAATGTAGCCCAGAACTCCTGGAGAGTGACGTCTGGAATGTCAGCAGCTAGGGTGGTCAGCTCTAGAAGTCCTGAAGGTGCCAATGAGTCGAGCACATTCTGGTGCCATTCCTCATCGTGCTCGAGGAGGGACTCCATGGACAGTGGTCGCACATCGGCTCCAAGAACATGCTCGAGCCTCTGGTAGCGTTCGAAGTAATGTACGCGCAGGCGGGCAACAATGGGGTGGTACCCGACATGGCCTGGAAATGCAGATGGGGGACCAGAGACGGAAGGTGTGACGGGTGCTGGAGCTCGGGAGCTAGAGGCGGTGTCGAGTCTCGCCTTAGTCCTGCGCCATGAGTGACATTCCTATAGCAAGAAATGAAACCAGATTAGTCAACTAATAACCCACCCCACACTTAGTAGAAAAACTCAATTTCACAAAGAAATGAGGAAAACCGAGTGGGGGTAAGCAAAGTAAGTAACCGGTAATCACAATGAATCACAAAGCATGCATATGTCTAGCCGGAATGTCAATATCACAAATAGAGTTCAGAAGTCAAAACGACATTCAAGAAGTCAACATGGAACACAATGAACCCTAATCATGGCAAGTACTAGCTCAAAGCCGGAAATGACGGCATAATATCATTTAGCAAAGAGATATGAACGTGAATGAACACACATGGTAGCCAAATGAGCATAAAAAGTTCATGGTCAAACCGACATTTCTCAAAAGTCAAATCAACAAAGAATCAATCTTTAAGCATAGCAACATACGATCAAATGGTATTAGAATTCAACACAATTCTCCCTAAGCATGCTAGATCTGTCCATAGCAATCAGCTAACCTAAATTCACACGAAACAGTCGGCACGCATATCGACGTAGACCAAAAAAGTCAACTGAAGTCAACCCTGATGAAATTCAGCATTCAACATGTCAAAAGACTCAAAATGAAAAGCTCTACAACTTACCTTGAAGCCGTGCTTGCTGAAAACGAACGGAACGAGAGAAATCGATGAAAAACTAGGGTTTCGGTGGAACTGGAGCTCTAGAGCTCCGATTCGGACGATCTACGGCTTGAAATGATCGGTAGAGAGAGAGGAACGGTGCAGCGGCGGCGGCGATTTTGAAAAATGGGGGTGGTGGACCGCCCGGTCGTTGTTCGGACGGGTTCAGCCAAATAAAAACTACTAATGCTAAGAAAAAGCGTATAGCAGATCGTATTCCGAGGGCTTTCTATGATTGGTTACTTCAGAACTAGCAAAATACTCAAAGGTAAACACGTTGTGCGTGGTGTGAGTTCCACGACTTCTATTTCTAAGGAATGCAGAAAAATTAAAAAGGATTAAACTAAAGCAGATTGGGAATTAGGGTTTGAAAACAAGAATGACAGACGAACTTAGACTTTGAATCCCCCTTCGTTCCCCAGAGCATTGGCAATCAACAGATCAGCGGATTTCGATTCTCATTCAATCAATTACTAAGACACCACCATAACTCCTTACCCTTAGGTTTAAGACCGGCGAACGTTCGCTCTATCCGTTCTAACTACCAAGATTAACTAGCCGCCCGGGTACGGTCGCCTCTCGCAACGACTTAATTAATTGGTGTGATTACTAGTGATTAATGAGTTACTCTTGCAGTGGATTAACCCTAACCGGTTCCTACGAAAGGCACACTCCAATTATAAGGTTAATTGTTCAATTCGATGTTCTAAAGTAAGGCGAGCGTTCGCTTCTATCCTTAGCTTAACCAGAATCTAATCTAGGTGATCAATCCAGACAAGAAACATGAACAATGAAGAACGAATCAAACATGAAAAAGAACTGATTGAATTTCGAATCTAATCACCGCCGATTCGTGACCGCTTTAAAGCCCTGGGTCACTTAGGGTTCATCTAGTCTAAGCTCTAAGGGGTTTAGCTACTCATGATTATTACAAAAGAAACAAAGACAAAGAAAGAGTTCATCATTCAAAGGAAGAACAGAAAAGAATCTGAAAAACCTAATTTAGACGACTCTGGCAGACTTCGATCTTCGGTAAGTTATACTGATGTGACTTTAATTAGTGCATTTTAAGCTTATGAATGACCTATGAAATACCCGTGTTTATTCGTGAAATGACATGACTTATATGCTTTTATTGAAGTTTTGTGCAAAGTGTCATTTTGTTGTCCGGTTGCCACTTTGGAGCCAAATTCGTGGGCTATTGGAGTTGCCTCTGTGCATTTTCAGGTTATGGCATCAAAGTACGGATGACAAGGAGCACATAGGAGCAAAGGGGAGGTCATTTGGAGTCCGGACGAGGGAGATATGAGCATTACAAGATCGAGCTTTCTGCAGAGCTGAGGAGGTGCACGCCGTGCACCACTGCACGCCGTGCATGATGCACGCCGTGCACCGTGCACGGTTTGGTGCACGGGCTGTCCAGGAGGCTCCGGAAAAAGATTCAGCTCTAAGGTGCACGCCGTGCAGCCTTGCACGCCGTGCACCCTGCACGCCGTGCATAGGTGCACGCCGTGCACTGTCCCCTGCACTATAAATACCTTCGTTTTTGGCCATTTTGGGGAATTCTTTGGATATCTCTTGAACCCCTTGTACATCCCCACGAACCCTCAAACCCTAGAACACATTTTGGGAGCAATTTGAAGCCATTGGAGCTAGGATTGAAGCCAACAAACCTTGGGAGAAGTGCTTACAAGTGGAGAAGTGAAGATCATCTCAAGGATTCATCCATGGTGTTCTTGGTGACCATTCTTCCTTCTTTTCTCTTTACTCCCTTTGCCATGTGTGGCTGAGTTTCTAGGGTTCATCTTGGATGGGTAGATTAGTTGTGCTATGATAGAGGGATGATTGTATAGAACTTGCCATGATTGATCTTGGTTGTATGAGGATGATTCCTAGACTTGTGCTTATTGCCATTTTATGCCATGTTTGCTTAATTTGGTCCATTCATTGTGATTTGATGCATGAGAGTGCTTGGATTGCATAGATTGTAGGTCTAGGGATTGAAGTGAGTGTCTTCTAAGAGATTAGATCATCTTGTTTCAACCATTTTCACTTGATTTCTCTCTTGGGCATTTTATCGAACACTTGGTGTGCATGTGGATTTTCATTCAATTGAGTTTGAAAAGGTCTTTTGGGTGAATCTCTTAGTGTTAGGGCATTGATATGAGAGTGTTGTGCCTAGCCTTGTGGTCATAGAGTCTTAAGAGAGGGTCTTGTGTCTTGGCATTTCATCAAACACTTAGAATGCATCCTTTTTCACTTAGCTTGAGAGCGAGAGCCTAAGTTGAGTGGTATTAGGATAGGGATTTGGTGCTACGAGAGTGCATTGAGTCTATAGAAGTGAAATGCATGGTCATCCGAATGCAAACTCGATCTTGAATAGCTTGTTTGTGCATTTGTACCTCTTGAGCATGATGAAACTACCCACCAAGAGAACCCCCTTTGTCTTGGATTTGCACCCTTTTGTTTTGCTTTGTTTGTTTAGTTTTCTTTATGTTTTCTTTTGTTCTTATTTCAAACCAAATCTTATTTTAAATGAATAGACCGTCCATGAACCGTGTGAGTACAAGCTTTTGAGAGAGCCCTCGTGGAATACGACCTTGGTAAAATCGCTTTTATCAAGCTTTTATCAAGTTTTTGGCGCCGTTGCCGGGGACTTTCTCAATCCTTTGAAAGCATTTAGTAGTGGACCGTTCTATTCACTTCCTTCCGTTTTAGTTTTGCTTCTTTATTGTTTGTTTTTGTATTTGTTTTTGTGGTTTTGTTATCCCGCATTGTTGTACTACTTGGTTGTGTTTGTTGTGCGTGTTTGTAGGTCCCTTATCCACCTATCTAGTTCATGGGAGCAAGGTTGCAAGTAAGATGAACTCGTGGAATGGAGGTAATGGTTATGGTACCTATCAATGGTGGAATCCATCTCCTAACCCATACTATGGTCATCCTACTCCATCCAACTACTACCAAGAAACTTGTGAGGAAGATGGCCAATGGTGGGGTCAAGAACAACAAGCTTCAACTCCCATGTGGAATGAGCAATGTCCCTATCCATCTCCACCCTACCATCAAGTCTTGCCGGAGTATTATCAAGAAGATTTCACAAGTCAAGAACAACATTCTCCACCGCCTTCAATGTTAGAGGAGCTCTTTAAGATGGTTAGAGAAAGCGAGCGCCCTCAAGAGGATTTCACAAGCTATGAGCAACCCTCTCAACCTTCTTCTATGTTAGAGGAGCTCTTGAAAATGGTGAAGGAAAGTGAGCGTCCTCGAGAGGAGTTTGTAAGCTATGAGGAACCTCCTCCACCTCTTTCCACACTTGAGGAAGCTTTGAAGATTGCGGAAGATAATGCGAACCAACTCAATCGTTTAGCTCAAGGCGTGACACTCATCAAGGAAGCTCTAGAGGAGGAACAACAATGTCCATCTCCCCCCACAATTGAGGAGATGTTGCAAATTGCTGAAGATAATGCGGCCCGGTTGGATCGTTCAACTCAAAGTATGAAGCTCATCTCCGACATCTTTGAACCGGAAGTGCTTGTCATGGAAGAAGAAGAAGGTGAGTCTCCCCAAGAAGAGTTCATGAGCCATGAGAAACCTCTTCCATCTCCTTTCATGCTAGAGATCTTACAAATTGCGGAGGATAATGCAAACCGAGTTAACCGCTTATCTCAAAGCATAGAGCTCGTCACGAAGATTCTTGAGAATGAACGACATCCCAATCATTTGGAGTATTTTTATGATGATGAAGATGACACTTGTGAACCGGAAGAGCTTGACACGGAAGAAGAGTTGGTAGTGGAGGAGATTGAAGGGCATGTTTTTCCCATGGAAACACCATGTGACAATGATGTGAGGATAGAAGAATCAAGGAGACTTGAGGATGATGACCCTTTAGAGGAGGTGAGAGATGATTTGGAGACGCTTCAAGAAGAGGTGGCACCGAGAGTGGAGCACGAAAGTGAGCAACACCACCCTATTGAGGTCCCACCAAAGGTTGTGAGTACTCTTCAATCTTCTTGCTTGATCATGAAGTACTTGTGTCAAGAGACGGACACAAGCTTCATAACCTCCCCTAAGGTGATAATGGAAGAGAAGTCGTCCATGTGTGAACCGGAAGACTCCTTGAGTGGCATCACCAACTTGGAGACAATGGATCTCAATGGAGGCTCCCTACCATACGTTCTTCTTCAAGCTTCGACACTAAAAGGTAGCAAGCCGCCCCAAGGTCTCAAGTGCTATACAAGCATCAATGTGCATTGGCTAGTCTACCATTCCTCCAAGATGCTACTTGGAGCTCAACTTTCATCATGGAAGAAGCTACTTGACATCAAGGAGGTACTAAGTTGGACACCATAACGCAGGTATCGTCGAGCTTAAGACGGTAACCAAGCACTTCTTGGGAGGCACCCCATGTTATCTTTACTTTATTTGCTCTTGTTTGCTCTTTTTAGTTTTTGTGTTGTTTTAGCTTGTTGAATAAGGTTTGGCAAGCATTTTGGATCACTCTTCACCAAGGATCATCATGGAACTCTTTCACCACTATTACGTCCTATGCTCCTCTCTACCAATGCGGTAACTTCGTTCCACCTTACCCTCTCTCTCTTGATCATTGAGGACAATGCTCATGTTAGTCGTAGGGGAGTTTGAGGTTTGGTGTGATTATTTGTCGGTAGAAGTCTAAGGCTATGTTTTGATGTGTTGCATGATCTTAATTGAATGTCGAATTTCTCTATTGTAGAATCGTTCGGTTCTTGACTTTTGGTGTTTAATTGACTTCAAGTTTTCACAATGACGTTTAGACTGTTCCACTTAGAACCTATAACCAGCATGTTAGCACTAATATCAAATGAGTCTAGGCCAGAACATAGATTTTATCACTCTTGTATGTTGGTTGATTGGTTTGATACGTGTTTTTGTACCACTCGATAACACCGGTCTAAGATGATGAAGGCAATCAGATTTTCTCCCCTTTTCCATGCTTTTCTTCAACTTTTTGATCTCTCGTGATTGTGGCTTGAGATTAGACGGAATCCAATTCGAAATCTTGTGTGGAAGTTGTAAGGGGCTAAGGATCAAGTGGCTAAATTGTTAAGAAAAGGAAAAAAATGCTCAAAAGAAAAGCTAGGCAAGCTCGGCACCTAAGTGAAGTGTCGGGTTGAGCACTAGCAAAAGGGCAAAGGCTGTGAGCTAGGCAGGTTCAACACCTAAGTGAAGTGTTGAATCGAGCACTAGTATGCAGTAAGTAAAAAAGAAAAAAAAAGAAGAAGAAAAAAAAATGGAAATGAAAAGAAGAGAAAAGAAAGAAAAAGAGTTCTCAAATGTAGCCCTTGATCCTAGTCCGAGTTTGTAAAGTGTGGATCTAGAAGCGGACGAAGTCGAGTCGATAGCCACGTCATGATCACTCACCACTTACAATCCATTTCCCGATTTCAAGTCCTTTTGATTAGTATTGGTGTTGTCATGATTGGTTTTGCTGTGTCCCATTCAACCACTACTTGGAGTGTGCAGAAATTAGTGAGGTTTAGACTTGTTTGGTTGATGTTCTTGCATGTGTAGGTTTAGTTTGTTCGTGGAACAGTTTAAGCTAAATTGTGATTGCTTGAATCTCAATGGACCGAACTTGTCATTTGTGAACTTGGATGTTTTCTAGTTCATTTGCTTGAGGACAAGCAAAGCTTAGTCGTAGGGGAATTTGATGTGACTTTAATTAGTGCATTTTAAGCTTATGAATGACCTATGAAATACCCGTGTTTATTCGTGAAATGACATGACTTATATGCTTTTATTGAAGTTTTGTGCAAAGTGTCATTTTGTTGTCCGGTTGCCACTTTGGAGCCAAATTCGTGGGCTATTGGAGTTGCCTCTGTGCATTTTCAGGTTATGGCATCAAAGTACGGATGACAAGGAGTGCATAGGAGCAAAGGGGAGGTCATTTGGAGTCCGGACGAGGGAGATATGAGCATTACAAGATCGAGCTTTCTGCAGAGCTGAGGAGGTGCACGCCGTGCACCACTGCACGCCGTGCATGATGCACGCCGTGCACCACTGCACGCCGTGCATGATGCACGCCGTGCACCGTGCACGGTTTGGTGCACGGGCTGTCCAGGAGGCTCCGGAAAAAGATTCAGCTCCAAGGTGCACGCCGTGCAGCCTTGCACGCCGTGCACCCTGCACGCCGTGCATAGGTGCACGCCGTGCACTGTCCCCTGCACTATAAATACCTTCGTTTTTGGCCATTTTGGGGAATTCTTTGGATATCTCTTGAACCCCTTGTACATACCCACGAACCCTCAAACCCTAGAACACATTTTGGGAGCAATTTGAAGCCATTGGAGCTAGGATTGAAGCCAACAAACCTTGGGAGAAGTGCTTACAAGTGGAGAAGTGAAGATCATCTCAAGGATTCATCCATGGTGTTCTTGGTGACCATTCTTCCTTCTTTTCTCTTTACTCCCTTTGCCATGTGTGGCTGAGTTTCTAGGGTTCATCTTGGATGGGTAGATTAGTTGTGCTATGATAGAGGGATGATTGTATAGAACTTGCCATGATTGATCTTGGTTGTATGAGGATGATTCCTAGACTTGTGCTTATTGCCATTTTATGCCATGTTTGCTTAATTTGGTCCATTCATTGTGATTTGATGCATGAGAGTGCTTGGATTGCATAGATTGTAGGTCTAGGGATTGAAGTGAGTGTCTTCTAAGAGATTAGATCATCTTGTTTCAACCATTTTCACTTGATTTCTCTCTTGGGCATTTTATCGAACACTTGGTGTGCATGTGGATTTTCATTCAATTGAGTTTGAAAAGGTCTTTTGGGTGAATCTCTTAGTGTTAGGGCATTGATATGAGAGTGTTGTGCCTAGCCTTGTGGTCATAGAGTCTTAAGAGAGGGTCTTGTGTCTTGGCATTTCATCAAACACTTAGAATGCATCCTTTTTCACTTAGCTTGAGAGCGAGAGCCTAAGTTGAGTGGTATTAGGATAGGGATTTGGTGCTACGAGAGTGCATCGAGTCTATAGAAGTGAAATGCATGGTCATCCGAATGCAAACTCGATCTTGAATAGCTTGTTTGTGCATTTGTACCTCTTGAGCATGATGAAACTACCCACCAAGAGAACCCCCTTTGTCTTTGATTTGCACCCTTTTGTTTTGCTTTGTTTGTTTAGTTTTCTTTATGTTTTCTTTTGTTCTTATTTCAAACCAAATCTTATTTTAAATGAATAGACCGTCCATGAACCGTGTGAGTACAAGCTTTTGAGAGAGCCCTCGTGGAATACGACCTTGGTAAAATCGCTTTTATCAAGCTTTTATCATATACTCCTAGCTCCGGTTCTCCGAGATGGAAGGGATGGCGTCACGATCTCTATCCGGCTCTTCGAACTCCAGCTCTTCGCTCCAGAACTTCAGAGAATTCTGATCTTGAAAAGTTGTATTATGATTAATTATGATTGTCCTCCTCCTCTTCGGCCAACGGGTTAAGTATAAATACTTAACCCTAAATTAGCCGAGTCAGCCTAATATTTTCGCCGAATATTCCTTAAGAATTTCGGCGAAAATTCCTTTGAGCAGATTTCGGCTTGAACTTGATCGACTCCTTTGATCGATTCCGGTTTGATTCCTCGAGGTTCCTATGCCTTAGACACGTCCATGGCTACGTTATTTGACGGCAAAAACCTGTGCTAACACAAAAACACTAGAAAACCATCAAATAGACCCGAAACGGGCCAAGGTAACAAAATGGCACGAGATAGGGCAATCGATTGAATATTCGTTATTCTACCCTAAAAACCATGTCTTAAGCAAAGAAATGTCGCTTAAATGAGGCTGATAATCACGTCAAATCGAGTGTCATCAAATACCCCCACACTTAAGCTTTTGCTTGTCCTCAAGCAAACTGAATAGAAACGCTCATGTTCACAAATGATAAGATCGATTAAATTGGAGCTCAATCAAACACAATGAATTATTAGACAGCTCGATCCTAGAACAAGAAACCTAACATGCATACAGATCAGCCAAACTACCTGGTCTCACTAATAAACTGCACACGACAAGTAATTAGCAACCAATTATGCACGAATTTGACCTGACCGACCAGACTCCTCACACAGGATGTATATAGTACAATGGGAACTCTCACTCTCTGTGTTTAGGGACGTGTTTCTGCTCTCGATCATTTTCTGTTACCGAATTCTGTCATAGGTTTGCATTTCGACCACATCTCCACCACTGTGACAACACGAGTATCTAGTCAAGAAGGACTTCCCTGCTAGGACCGTAATGAAATCTACACTACTCGGGTTTATAATGAGATGGATGATGGGAATGAATGATGATGGCTTGTGCGGTGTAGCTTTCGACTAACTTCCCTCGAATCTAATCTATGGCTTCCTACCGTCTAACCAAACACGGGTGGAGTGATGAACGCTCGTCCTATGATACCCTCAAGCAACCTAGCACTTATTCTTTTTCTTTGCACGATTTTTTTCTTTACTTTCTTTTGAACTTTTCTTTTGACTTCGTTCTTCCATTTGTAGGGAGAAGAACGTTTTATTGAACTACACTTTGAACTTTTTCTGATTTCTCTTCTTCATCATTTTTTTTTCAAAATTTTTCTCTTTTTCTTTCTTTTCTATTTTTTTTTCTTTGTGCCGATTTTTCTTTTAGTTGCTAGAGGGGTTTACACGTCTGGACATATTAGCTAAGACCACCTATTTAATGGCTATAGGCAAGTTACCACAAACCGACTTCCGGTAGGTCAATCTAGAACTACAACCACAGGGGATCAACGGGGAATGAAAGAAATGGGAAATGGCTGTAATGTATTATCGAACCGAAAGAACAGGCCAAGCTCAAGGGTCTAAACCTAGTGGATTTATCGTTTGGTAGGCTATCTGGCTTAGTAGCTGAATCTAGGTGCCCCTATCCTTCTAGAACTCGTGTTATCGTGTGGTCTCGAGTAGGTCACATGCAAATTCTAACTCATTCAAGTAAACAGAAAACCACTCAGAAAGAATTAAAATTGCAAGTTACGTGCAATGGATCAAAAGCTCACAGTTGGTTTGCTAGTCGGATTTCGGTCATTTTCATGCAATCAAGGCTACAAACTACAAGTGTGATTTTAAAATTCTGTTCTGACCAGGCAATTTAGCATCAAAGCATACAAGTTGGTTCTCAAGTTCTAGGTTAAGCAGTCTAAGCATCATTATGAAAGTTTGAACAACAACTTAACATCAAAAATCAAGAACTGAGCCATTCTAATGCTAGAGAGACTGGAATGGAATCACGAGGCACACATAAAACACAATCAAGGGCAATCAAGTTCATGCAAGGTTCTCTAGCATCCTACCCCACACTTAAATCGGATGTGTCCTCACATGACTAATTCTAGAGTTCAGAGTGGAATGGAAGAACCTGGAAGAGGACGGCTGATTTCAGCGGGTAAGCACGGATCCTGAGAGTGGAGGGAAGTGTAACAGAACCTGAAGCAAAGGGAGTCTACCGATTGCCTACAAAACAAAAACAAATGAAACATAAAAAGGAAACCGGGACAAGTGTCCCGGATCCACACAGAAAAAAAGTTGGACCGAAATCCGAAAAGAATAAATAAAAAGAAGACACCAGAAAAGGAATACAACCCGATCACTGCTGGTCCGGTGAGCCGGAGGTGGAAAGTGGAAAAATTCGCCGAGCTGGCGTTGCCACGCCATCTGTGCCTCATATCGCCGGTCGGCGCGGCGCATATGTTGCTGCATAATAGTCCATCGCGCCTCCTGGTGGCGTTGTCGGTGATGCGCCACTCCTGCAGTCGCTCTACAACTCACCCACGTCTGCGGGGTGGTGTTGCGGCTGTTGAGTATGCGCCGGATATGGCTCGGGGATGTGCGGCGGCGACTGGTGGATGTACCCTGCCTGATGGTGTGGCGAGGGTATATAATCATGAAACTCAGGCGGCGGCTGCGGCTGCTGCTCCTCAGCATCATCTTCTTCCTCTGACTCGACACAGGCTGGAGTGGAGGATCAGCTGCTACATGGGGACTGAGGTCGAGTTCTAAGTCGTACTCAACCGCCAAGTCTCCTCCAACGGTCCAAACTGGGTGTCGTGGAATGTGCGGGCCATACTCATGGCTGATGCCGAAGGAGATGATGAGCTGTCCTATGAAGTTGCCCCCCAAGAGTCTGCGAGGTGGCGTCTTCCTCCTGGTCTTCTAGCGGAAGATGCGAGCCAGTACCCAACCGGGGTGGAGAGGGTAGCTCTCTCGGATGGCCCGGAGAAGCATGAGCTCCTCCTTGAGGATATGGTGGCGATCCTTATCTGGAACATATAAAAGCGACCTCCGCCAAACATATGAATAAATTTATAGAGCGGGTGAGAGAGAGACTTAACTGAGTTGTTCGTCCCGAGGTGATCGCCAGGCACGTCTGTCATGTGGCTCCAGAGCGCGTTGTACTCCTCGTCGTCATCATCGTCGCCCCAACCTAGGTGATGATCGTGATAATGCTCATAGGGGATGCCGAGATGAGCGGCAAACTCATCGTTGGTGAGCTGCCTGTACACCCCACCAAGATAGAAGGTGATCATCCTTTTCTAATCAAATGTTGCCCAGAACTCCTGGAGGGCAATGTCTGGGAACTCGCGGCGATGGTGGTCAGCTCGAGGAGACCAGCCGGTGCTAAGGCGTCATGCACGTTCTGGTGGTAGTCCTCATCATGATCATACAGGACTCCATGGAGAGAGGAGGCACGTCAGCTCCCCGAACGTGCTGAATTTTCTGGAAGCACTCAAAATAGAAATCCGGTAGACGGACGATGGTGGGATGATATCCAGCATGGCGGGGTAGAGCAGGTGGTGGACCCAGAACAGCTGGTGTGACGGGAGCGGCAGCTCCTGAGCTCGAGGCGCCATCAAGTCGCGCCTTAGTCCTGCGCTCAAAGGTGTTCCTAGACCAGAATGAAACCAGATTAGTCAACCAAAACCTTACCCCACACTTAGTAGAAAAACTCGATTTCACAAAGAAATGAGGGAAACTAAGTGGGGTAAGCAAAGCGGAGTAACCGGTAATCATAGACAGTAAAATACATACTTAGGAACAGCCAGAGTCGGATAAGCACAATCAGAGTTCAAAAAGTCAAACCGACAGTTTGGAAGTCAACATTTAAGCATATCGAGCCCTAATCATGGCAAGACTATCATAACTTGGAGAATGACGGTAAAATATGATCTCATATGGCAAGCACGAAAATATGAACGAGAATGAACACATCAGACAGCCAAATGATCACAGCAATTCAAAGTCAAACCGACATTTCTCACAAAAGTCAACATAACAAGGAAGTAATCGTATGCTTAGCAACACATGACCAAATGATATGGAAATTAAGCACGGAACTCCCTAAGCATGCTAGAATAGTTCTATAAGTTCAGTTAATCCTAGTTCACACGAAACAGTCGGCACGCAAAACGAGGCAAACCGAAAAGTCAACCGAAAGTCAACCAGACGAAATTCAGCAATCTACATGTCAAAAGATTCGTATCGAAAAGTTATACGACTTACCTTGAAGTCATGATTGCTAAAAATGAACGAGTTGAGAGGAATCGGTTAAAAACTTGAAAACTGGGGTTTCGGAGAACTGGAGCTGCAAAGCTCCGATTCGGCTGTTCTAGGGCTCGTTGGGATCGGAAAAGGGAAGGGAAGGGAGCGGCGGCGGTCGGCGACGGCGGCGGCGGCGGGTTTGAAAGAAGTGGTGGTCGGCGGCGATTTTTAAATAGATAGGGGGGTGTTTTCGGTGGGTTTAAACGAAAATGAAAGAAGGGAAGAAGGAGAGAGAGGGAGGGAGACCGGATTTTTAAAGTGGGAATTTTCTGATTTTTGAAATTATTTTTGGCGAAAAGAAAAGGGTGTTTTCGCCGAAAATTTTAGTTAAAATGGACTGCCGGATTTTCGAAGGCGGTTTCGCCGAAAATTATAGCACGATTTCGCCAGAAAATATCAGTAAAAATGGTTTCGCCGAAAACAAAAACTTTTCGAACCAAAAACAATGAACAGGAAGAACGGGTTCGAAATTCAAAAATCAGTTTCGCCGAAAACAGGGGTGGTTTCGCCGAAAATTTTGAACTGTTCGGGTTTTAAATATTTTCGCAAATTCGGCCAACTTCAGAAAATCACAGTTAAATCCACAAAAATCGAAACGACCTCAATCAACTTGCTACTGACTCTATGACATGCAGACTCTACAAGAAAAATAATAAATCAAACAAACTGACACTTTTGGCTCCCCGAACGACTCTAAAATACTAAGTTCAACAAAAATTAAAACAGACTCCAGCCGTGGGTTGCCTCCCACGAAGCGCTCTTTTATTAACGTCCTTGAGCTGGACGATACCTGGATGGTATTAGGAGACATCCCAACTTAGATTCTCCTTCACGCTCGCGTCGGAGTTCATGAAATACAGCTTCGGGACTTCTCCGGTAAGCGTGAATCTCTTCCCGTTTGCATGTAGTAGCTTGGTACGTCCGTCGGGAAGATGATCAACGAACTTGAATGGTCCGAACAGCTCTCTAGAGAGATCATCCTTCTTTAGTGTGACGATGGAAGGAATGAGGACTGTCGGTTTCTCTTTTTCTTTCTTCTTCGGCTTGTTATCACCAGGATCGGTGATCGTTAGTACTTCCTTAGGAGACGCTTTCGGCTTCTCCTTCCATACTTGTTCCGGCGCCGGTTTCTCGGAACAAAATGGTGGTGCAGCTGGCTCGGTGGAAGACGGTGGAATTTTTGGTCTCCATATCATTTGGGTCTTCGTCTTCTTGTTCTTTCCTCGAGGTCTGCTCGGTGGTTTAGAAGAGGCTTGCAGTTCCTTCTTCTTATTCTTAAGCGGCTTCTGAACCGAAATTTATGGCTTCTTCGTAATGACCTGTTTAATATCTGCAGCAACAGCTGATCTAGAGACACTGGAAGAAGCATTAGTAACGGAGTTGACCGGAGTCAACCCCACCGTTTCAACAGCTAGGCAGTGAGATTCTTCATTCCTAGAGTCATATTTCACGCCATCTTTAAGACGGAACGTTTTTGTTTCTTTACCGACTCTTAAAGTTAAAGAACCATTTGGAACGTTAATATTCATTCCAGTAGTAGCATGAAAGGTCGACCTATGAGAATGGTAGCATCATCTGTACTAGTATCCATAATCACATAATCAGCTAAGAACGTGAACGGACCACATTTAGTGACAACGTCTTTAATCTCTCCCTTAGGGGTTTTAAGCGATCTATCAGCAAAGACGAGTTGCATACTAGGCGGTTCAAGTTCTCCTAGGTTTAATTTTTCATATAGACTCACAGCATAACATTAACAGATGCTCCTAGATCAACTAAGCAACGTTCAATCTCAACATCATTAATAACCAACGGCAAAGTAAAAGAACCGGGATCAGATAACTTAGCTGGATATGGAGAAACAGGTTTCTTAACACGAATGTCAGGGTATCCTTCCTTGTTCCCCTTCATGCCAGTCTCGATCCTTGCATTTGGCAGCAATGCTCTAGGGAAGGGAGGTTTCACGACGTACGGTGCAAGAGGAGGATCCTCCTTAGGCACCGGTTTCTGTTCTTCTTCTTCCTCTTCTTCGGAGTTTCAGCGATCCTGCGTAAAACAGAATAAGCATCAGCAATTAAGTTCGGGAGTTTTCGAGCAGTTACCATTTTAGCCTGTTCTTTTCTCGGGTTTGGCTCTGTCTGGCTTGGAAGATGGCCAAATGGTCGACCAGATGCTAGCATGCTCGATATGTTGTTCACGACTTGCTCAATTCTTTGTCCAGATGCTATCTGTTCTTGATTGAGAAGAGCTTGAGCCTTGAACTGACTGTCATGATCATCGAGTCTTGTGATGATCTGGCTGAGCTTCTTATCCAGGTCACTGACATTATTATCTCTTTGATGCTGCTGACCTGGATAGGTATTGTTAAGATACTGATTCTGGCGATTGCCAGGAGCAGTTCCATAATTACCCGGATTGCGATGCGGCGGCTGGTAGACACCTGCCGGCGGATGGTTAGGCTTTGATCCTGGCCCTGGACCAGCCGGGCGGTTATTCTGGTTCTGGTTATGATTGGCGCCAGCATTGTAGGGGGGTATGTCTTGATAGTTCCCTTGCTGTCTGAAGTTACGGTAACCAGCATAACCATTCTGATTATTGACAAGCCTTGTTGTATGAAATTTACCTCATCGGCAGACCAGACTTCTGCCTTTCCAAAATTCTGACAACGGCCTCCGTTATGTGCGAAAGCTCCACACCACTCGCAATCAGCAACATAGACAGAAGCTGCCGACGGCTTGATCGGTGTGGTAGACTTCTTCAAATGCTTCTCTACCTCGGCTTTGATTGTAGCTTCAAGATCTAGCTTGCTCCTTGATCCTTCAGATTGTCGCTCCCAGTTCCTTGACTTGGAGGCACAGTTTGCGAAGTGAAGAAGAGCAGCTTCAGGAGTGAGTGTAGTGCAATCCCCTTCAGCTAGAGAGTTGACCCACTTGGCAGATTCTTCTCGAAGTCCACGAGCGAAGATTTCAGCTAACTGCCTCTGCTCGAATCCATGATGAGGGCAGGTGTAAAGAAGTTCTTGGAATCGATTCCAAGTATCATATAAGCTTTCTCCTTCTTTCTGGGAGAATCTGGCGATGTTGTCCTTGATGGCGGTTGTTCTGGCTGGAGGGAAGTATTCTTCAACGAAGTCCTGAGCCAGAGTATCCCAGTTAGTGTAGTAGCCAGGTGGTTTGCCAGTAAGCCACCTCTTGGCAGTGCCTTTTAGAGAGAACGGGAAAGCTCTCAGACAAAGGGTGTTTTTGTCGAGGTTTCCGCTCTTAAAAGTACTGCAGAGATCAAGGAAGTCTGCAAGATGAGTGCACGGATTGTCTAGGGGCCTGCCTTCAAACTGTAAATCCCTAGAGATCATAGTCAAGAATGGAATCTTGATCTCATAGTCAGGATCTCCTTCAATGCGCGGAACGGCAATGGCAGATCGAACGTAGTCACGCTCGGCTTGTTATAGTCTGCTAGACTCTTCTGTGCAGGTGGTGGTGGCGGTGGTTGATCGCCATTTGGTGGTAATCTATCGCCCATGGTAGGAGATGGCGGTGGTGAAAGTGATGCGGTGTATGAAGCGGATGAAGAGTGCGGTGAAGACGGAGATGAGGAACTCTCCTTCGGTTCCTCGATCTTGATCGGAGTGATGAATGGATTGGATCTACCTTCCTTCAGAATCTGTGATCGTAGAGGTGTAGCAGAACTGCCTGGATTCCCTGCAATCTTAGCCTGTTCGGTTTGAGAGCGAGTCCAAGGACGGTGAGGCATACACCTGTAAACCTACAGATAACAAAGACAAACAAAACCAGTGTAAAATCGAAGTGGGTGGAAAAAATGAAAGATGGAAAGTAGAAGAATAAATTGCCAGTTCTTCTTTCGAACAATCAAAAGAAGTCCCCGGCAATGACGCCAATTTGGTGGACCGCCCGGTCGTTGTTCGGACGGGTTCTGATAAAAACGCGAGATTTAACTCACAACTATCAAGGTCTTATTCCACGAGGGCTCTCTCAAAAGCTACTACTCACATTCCTCGTAGACGGTCTATTCATTTGAAAGGAGTTTTGGTTTGAAATAGAAATTAAAAACTTAAAGGAAACTAAAAAAAAAGAAAGAAAAATAAAGTGGTGCAAATCAAAGACAAAGGGGGTTCTCTTGGTGGGTAGTTTCATCATCCTCAAGAGGTTTAAATGCACAAACAAGCCAAACATGATCGAGGATGCAATCGAATGACCACGCAAATCCCTTCTATAGACTCAATGCACTCTCGTCGCACCAAATCCCTATCCTATAACCACTCAACCTAGGCTCTCGCTCTCAAGCTAAGTGACTAAGGATGCATTAAAGGTGTTTGATGAAATGCCAAGCTACAAAACCCTCTCCTATGACTCTATGACCACTAGGATAGACACCACACTCTCATGTCAATGTCCTAACACTAAGAGAATCATCCAAAGACTAATCAAAGTTCAATTGAGTGAAAATCCTAATGCACACCAAGTGTTCGATAAAATGCACAAGTGAGAAATCATGCAACCATGGTTGAATTGAGATGATCTAATCTCTTAGAACACACTCCCTTCAATCCCTAGACCTACAATCCATGTAATCTAAGCACTCTCATGCATTACATCACAAATAATAGACCAATCAAGCCATAGCCATCAATGGAATTAACAACAAGTCATAGAGACCATCTTCTTACAATCCAAGATCAATCATGGCAAGTTCTAAACAATCATCCCTCTATCATAGCACAACTAATCTACCCATCCAAGAGGAACCCTAGAAACTCAGCCACACATGGCCAAGGGAGTAAAGAGAAAAGAAGGAAGAATGGTCACCAAGAACACCATGGATGAATCCTTGAGATGATCTTCACTTCTCCACTTGTAAGCACTTCTCCCAAGGTTTGTTGGCTTCAATCCTAGCTCCAATGGCTTCAAATTGCTCCCAAAATGTGTTCTAGGGTTTGAGGGTTCGTGGGTATGTACAAGGGGTTCAAGAGAGATCTAAGAATTCCCCAAAATGGCCAAAAACGAAGGTATTTATAGTGCAGGGGACAGTGCACGGCGTGCACCTATGCACGGCGTGCAGGGTGCACGGCGTGCAAGGCTGCACGGCGTGCACCTTGGAGCTGAATCTTTTTCTGGAGCCTCCTGGACAGCCCGTGCACCAAACCATGCACGGTGCACGGCGTGCATCATGCGCGGCGTGCAGTGGTGCACGGCGTGCACCTCCTCAGCTCTGCAGAAAGCTCGATCTTGTAATGCTCATATCTCCCTTGTCCGGACTCCAAATGACCTCCCGTTTGCTCCTATGCGCTCCTTGTCATCCGTACTTTGATGCCATCACCTGAAAATGCACAGAGGCAACTCCAATAGCCCACGAATTTGGCTCCAAAGTGGCAACCGGACAACAAAATGACACTTTGCACAAAACTTCAATAAAAGCATATAAGTCATGTCATTTCACGAATAAACACGGGTATTTCATAGGTCATTCATAAGCTTAAAATGCACTAATTAAAGTCACATCAAATTCCCCTACGACTAAGCTTTGCTTGTCCTCAAGCAAATGAACTAGAAAACATCCAAGTTCACAAATGACAAGTTCGGTCCGTTGAGATTCAAGCAATCACAATTTAGCTTAAACTGTTCCACGAACAAACTAAACCTACACATGCAAGAACATCAACCAAACAAGTCTAAACCTCACTAATTTCTGCACACTCCAAGTAGTGGTTGAATGGGACACAGCAAAACCAATCACGACAACACCAATACTAATCAAAAGGACTTGAAATCGGGAAATGGATTGTAAGTGGTGAGTGATCATGACGTGGCTATCGACTCGACTTCGTCCGCTTCTAGATCCACACTTTACAAACTCGGACTAGGATCAAGGGCTACATTTGAGAACTCTTTTTCTTTCTTTTCTCTTCTTTTCATTTCCATTTTTTTTCTTCTTCTTTTTTTTTCTTTTTTACTTACTGCATACTAGTGCTCGATTCAACACTTCACTTAGGTGTTGAACTTGCCTAGCTCACAGCCTTTGCCCTTTTGCTAGTGCTCAACCCGACACTTCACTTAGGTGCCGAGCTTGCCTAGCTTTTCTTTTGAGCATTTTCTCTCTTTTTTTTTCTTTTCTTCACAATTTAGCCACTTGATCCTTAGCCCCTTACAACTTCCACACAAGATTTCGAATTGGATTCCGTCTAATCTCAAGCCACAATCACGAAGGATCAAAAAGGGTAAAGAAAGACATGAAAAAGGGGTGAAAATTCTGATTGCCTTCATCATCTTAGACCGGTGTTATCGAGCGGTACAAAAACACGTATCAAACCAATCAACCAACATACAAGAGTGATAAAATCTCAGTTCTGGCCCAGACTCATTTGATATTAGTGCTAACATGCTGGTTATAGGTTCTAAGTAGGACAGTCTAAACGTCATTGCGAAAACTTGAAGTCAATTAAACACCAAAAGTCAAGAACCGAACGATTCTACAATAGAGGAATTCGACATTCAATTAAGATCATGCAACACATCAAAACATAGCCTTAGACTTCTACCGACAAATAATCACACCAAACCTCAAACTCCCCTACGACTAACATGAGCATTGTCCTCAATGATCAAGAGAGAGAGGGTAAGGTGGAACGAAGTTACCGCATTGGTAGAGAGGAGCATAGGACGTAATAGAGGTGAAAAAGTTCCATGATGATCCTTGGTGAAGAGTGATCCAAAATGCTTGCCAAACCTTATTCAAAAATCTAAAACAACACAAAACTAAAAAGAGCAAACAAGAGCAAATAAAGTAAAGATAACATGGGGTGCCTCCCAAGAAGCGCTTGGTTACCGTCTTAAGCTCGACGATACCTGTGTTATGGTGTCCAACTTAGTACCTCCTTGATGTCAAGTAACTTCTTCCATGATGAAAGTTGAGCTCCAAGTAGCATATTGGAGGAATGGTAGATTAGCCAATGCACATTGATGCTTGTATAGCACTTGAGACCTTGGGGTGGCTTGCTACCTTTTAGTGTCGAAGCTTGAAGAAGAACGTATGGTAGGGAGCCTCCATTGAGATCCATTGTCTCCAAGTTGGTGATGCCACTCAAGGAGTCTTCCGGTTCACACATGGACGACTTCTCTTCCATTATCACCTTAGGGGAGGTTATAAAGCTTGTGTCCGTCTCTTGACACAAGTACTTCATGATCAAGCAAGAAGATTGAAGAGTACTCACAACCTTGGTGGGACCTCAATAGGGTGGTGTTGCTCACTTTCGTGCTCCACTCTCGGTGCCACCTCTTCTTGAAGCGTCTCCAAATCATCTCTCACCTCCTCTAAAGGGTCTTCATCCTCAAGTCTCCTTGGTTCTTCATACCCCACATCATCGTTACTTGGTGTGTCCTCGGGAAAAACATGTTCCTCAATCTCCTCCACTACCAACTCTTCTTCCGTGTCAAGCTCTTCCGGTTCACAAGTGTCATCTTCATCATCATAATATACTCCAAATGATTGGGATGTCGTTCATTCTCAAGAATCTTCGTGACGAGCTCTATGCTTTGAGATAAGCGGTTAACTCGGTTTGCATTATCCTCCGCAATTTGTAAGATCTCTAGCATGAAAGGAGATGGAAGAGGTTTCTCATGGCTCATGAACTCTTCTTGGGGAGACTCACCTTCTTCTTCTTCCATGACAAGCACTTCCGGTTCAAAGATGTCGGAGATGAGCTTCATACTTTGAGTTGAACGATCCAACCGGGCCGCATTATCTTCAGCAATTTGCAACATCTCCTCAATTGTGGGGGAGATGGACATTGTTGTTCCTCCTCTAGAGCTTCCTTGATGAGTGTCACGCCTTGAGCTAAACGATTGAGTTGGTTCGCATTATCTTCCGCAATCTTCAAAGCTTCCTCAAGTGTGGAAAGAGGTGGAGGAGGTTCCTCATAGCTTACAAACTCCTCTCGAGGACGCTCACTTTCCTTCACCATTTTCAAGAGCTCCTCTAACATAGAAGAAGGTTGAGAGGGTTGCTCACAGCTTGTGAAATCCTCTTGAGGACGCTCGCTTTCTCTAACCATCTTAAAGAGCTTCTCTAACATTGAAGGCGGTGGAGAATGTTGCTCTTGACTTGTGAAATCTTCATGATAATACTCCGGCAAGACTTGATGGTAGGGTGGAGATGGATAGGGATATTGCTCATTCCACATGGGTGTTGAAGCTTGTGGTTCTTGATCCCACCATTGGCTATCTCCCTCATAAGTTCCTTGGTGGTAGTTGGATGGAGTAGGATGACCATAAAATGGGTTAGGAGATGGATTCCACCCTTGATAGGTACCATAACCATTACCTCCATTCCACGAGTTCATCTTACTTGCAACCTTGCTCCCATGAACTAGATAGGTGGATAAGGGACCTACAAACACGCACAACAAACACAACCAAGTAGTACAACAATGCGAGATAACAAAACCACAAAAACAAATACAAAAACAAACAATAAAGAAGCAAAACTAAAATGGAAGGAAGTGAATAGAACGGTCCACTACTAAATGCTTTCAAAGGATTGAGAAAGTCCCCGGCAATGGCGCCAAAAACTTGATGTGCGAATTTCAACTCACAACATTCAAGGCCGTATTCCACGAGGGCTCTCTCAAAAGCTACTACTCACATTCCTCGTAGACGGTCTATTCATTTGAAAGGAGTTTTGGTTTGAAATAGAAATTAAAAACTTAAAGGAAACTAAAAAAAAAGAAAGAAAAATAAAGTGGTGCAAATCAAAGACAAAGGGGGTTCTCTTGGTGGGTAGTTTCATCATGCTCAAGAGGTTTAAATGCACAAACAAGCCAAACATGATCGAGGATGCAATCGAATGACCACGCAAATCCCTTCTATAGACTCAATGCACTCTCATCGCACCAAATCCCTATCCTATAACCACTCAACCTAGGCTCTCGCTCTCAAGCTAAGTGACTAAGGATGCATTAAAGGTGTTTGATGAAATGCCAAGCTACAAAACCCTCTCCTATGACTCTATGACCACTAGGATAGACACCACACTCTCATGTCAATGTCCTAACACTAAGAGAATCATCCAAAGACTAATCAAAGTTCAATTGAGTGAAAATCCTAATGCACACCAAGTGTTCGATAAAATGCACAAGTGAGAAATCATGCAACCATGGTTGAATTGAGATGATCTAATCTCTTAGAACACACTCCTTCAATCCCTAGACCTACAATCCATGTAATCTAAGCACTCTCATGCATTACATCACAAATAATAAACCAATCAAGCCATAGCCATCAATGGAATTAACAACAAGTCATAGAGACCATCTTCTTACAATCCAAGATCAATCATGGCAAGTTCTAAACAATCATCCCTCTATCATAGCACAACTAATCTACCCATCCAAGAGGAACCCTAGAAACTCAGCCACACATGGCCAAGGGAGTAAAGAGAAAAGAAGGAAGAATGGTCACCAAGAACACCATGGATGAATCCTTGAGATGATCTTCACTTCTCCACTTGTAAGCACTTCTCCCAAGGTTTGTTGGCTTCAATCCTAGCTCCAATGGCTTCAAATTGCTCCCAAAATGTGTTCTAGGGTTTGAGGGTTCGTGGGTATGTACAAGGGGTTCAAGAGAGATCTAAGAATTCCCCAAAATGGCCAAAAACGAAGGTATTTATAGTGCAGGGGACAGTGCACGGCGTGCACCTATGCACGGCGTGCAGGGTGCACGGCGTGCAAGGCTGCACGGCGTGCACCTTGGAGCTGAATCTTTTTACCGAGCCTCCTGGACAGCCCGTGCACCAAACCGTGCACGGTGCACGGCGTGCATCATGCACGGCGTGCAGAAAGCTCGATCTTGTAATGCTCATATCTCCCTCGTCCGGACTCCAAATGACCTCCCGTTTGCTCCTATGCGCTCCTTGTCATCCGTACTTTGATGCCATAACCTGAAAATGCACAGAGGCAACTCCAATAGCCCACGAATTTGGCTCCAAGTGGCAACCGGACAACAAAATGACACTTTGCACAAAACTTCAATAAAAGCATATAAGTCATGTCATTTCACGAATAAACACGGGTATTTCATAGGTCATTCATAAGCTTAAAATGCACTAATTAAAGTCACATCAGGTTCAGCCAAATAAAAACTACTAATGCTAAGAAAAAGTGTATAACAGATCGTATTCCGAGGGCTTTCTATGATTGGTTACTTCAGAACTAGCAAAATACTCAAAGGTAAACACGTTGTGCGTGGTGTGAGTTCCAAGACTTCTATTTCTAAGGAATGCAGAAAAATTAAAAAGGATTAAAGTAAAGCAGATTGGGAATTAGGGTTTGAAAACAAGAATGACAGACAAACTTAGACTTTGAATCCCCCTTCGTTCCCCAGAGCATTGGCAATCAACAGATCATCGGATTTCGATTCTCATTCAATCAATTACTAAGACACCACCATAACTCCTTACCCTTAGGTTTAAGACCGGCGAACGTTCGCTCTATCCGTTCTAACTACCAAGATAAACTAGCCGCCCGGGTACGGTCGCCTCTCGCAAGACTTAATTAATTGGTGTGATTACTAGTGATTAATGAGTTACTCTTGCAGTGGATTAACCCTAACCGGTTCCTACGAAAGGCACACTCCGATTATAAGGTTAATTGTTCAATTCGATGTTCTAAAGTAAGGCGAGCGTTCGCTTCTATCCTTAGCTTAACCAGAATCTAATCTAGGTGATCAATCCAGACAAGAAACATGAACAATGAAGAACGAATCAAACATGAAAAAGAACTGATTGAATTTCGAATCTAATCACCGCCGATCCGTGACCGCTTTAAAGCCCTGAGTCACTTAGGGTTCATCTAGTCTAAGCTCTAAGGGGTTTAGCTACTCATGATTATTACAAAAGAAACAAAGACAAAGAAAGAGTTCATCATTCAAAGGAAGAACATAAAAGAATCTGAAAAACCTAATTTAGACGACTCTGGCAGACTTCGATCTTCGGTAAGTTACACTCCTAGCTCCGGTTCTCCGAGATGGAAGGGATGGCGTCACGATCTCTATCCGGCTCTTCGAACTCCAGCTCTTCGCTCTAGAACTTCAGAGAATTCGGGATCTCGAAAAGTTGTATTATGATTAATTATGATTGTCCTCCTCCTCTTCGGCCGCCGGGTTAAGTATAAATACTTAACCCTAAATTAGCCGAGTCAGCCTAATATTTTCGCCGAATATTCCTTAAGAATTTCGGCGAAAATTCCTTTGAGTTCAGGGGCTGATTTCTCTGGTCTTGAATTTCGGTCCGAAGAGTTGATTGATTTCGCCGAAGACATGCTTTGACTCGGCACCAGTTGATTTGCACTATTGATTTCGTCGAAGATGCAAGCATGTTTTCGCCGAAAATGCAAGTGTGAATGGGCAGATTTTGGCTTGAACTTGATCGACTCCTTTGATCGATTCCGGTTTGTTTCCTCGAGGTTCCTACGCCTTAGACACGTCCATTGCTACGTTATTTGACGGCAAAAACCTGTGCTAACACAAAAACACTAGAAAACCATCAAATAGACCCGAAACGGGCCAAGGTAACACAAATGGCACGAGATAGGGCAATCGATTGAATATTCGTTAATCTACCCTAAAAACCATGTCTTAAGCAAAGAAATGTCGCTTAAATGAGGCTGATAATCACGTCAAATCGAGTGTATTCAGGGGGCTGGGTGTTTTTTCGAAAGTGTGAGGGGGAGAGAGAGACTACCGGGAAAAATGAAAGGAAATAGGGGAAAATATTTTTGGATTTTTCTCAGAGTTTTCGGCGAAAAGATGTGCAAGTTTTCACCAAAAACTCAAGTTCAAAACGTCTGTCAGTTTTCAAAGCAACTTTTCACCGAAAAGTATGGTACTTTTTTGCCGAAAAGTTTAACAAAAATCGATCAGAAAACACATTGGGATTTAAAAGGCAGTTTTCGCCGAAAAGCTGGGTACTTTTTGCCGAAAAATTTGACCTGCACGATTGAAAATATTTTCACAATCCCGACAAACTTCAGAAATTCAGAAATAATTTGAAAAAAATCGGAACAACCTCAAACAACTTGCGATTGAAATGATGACACACAGACTACACACGAAAAATAAGAAATCATGCAAACTGACACTTTTGGCTCCCCCGAATCGACTTTAAAAAAGGAGTTTGACACAAATTAAAAACTGACTCCTGCCGTGGGTTGCCTCCGACGAAGCGCTCTAGATTAACGTCCTTGAGCTGGACGATACCTAGACGACATTAGGAGACATCCCACCTCAGGATCTACTTAACGCTAGCATCGGAGTTAATGAAGTAGAGCTTCGGGGTATCTCCGTCGAGCGTGAACTTCTTCCCGTTAGCATGAGTGAGCTTAGTGCATCCATCGGGAAGATGATCAGTGATCTTGAATGGTCCGAACAGTTCTCTTGAGAGATCATCCTTCGTGAGTGTTTGATGAACCGTCGTTGTGCTGAGCAGGTTCGATCAAATAACTATCAAGCTCAAGAGCTAGGATAGATCGTATTCCACGGGCCTTTAATTGATTGGCTACTTCAGAACTAACAAATTACTCAAGGAAAAACACGTTGTGCGTGGTGTGAGTCCACGACTTCTAATTCTAAGGAATGCAGAAAAATTAAAACAAATTAAGCTAAAGCAGATTGAGAATTAGGGTTTGGAAACAAGAATGACAGACGAACTTAGACTTTGAATCCCCCTTCGTTCCCCAGAGCATTGGCAATCAACAGATCAGCGGATTTCGATTCTTATTCAATCAATTACTAAGACACCACCATAACTCCTTACCCTTAGGTTTAAGACCGGCGAACGTTCGCTCTATCCGTTTAACTACCAAGATTAACTAGCCGCCCGGGTACGGTCGCCTCTCGCAACGACTTAATTAATTGGTGTAATTACTAGTGATTAATGAGTTACTCTTGCAGTGGATTAACCTAACCGGTTCCTACGAAAGGCACACTCCAATTATAAGGTTAATTGTTTAATTCGATGTTCTAAAGTAAGGCGAGCGTTCGCTTCTATCCTTAGCTTAACAAGAATCTAATCTAGGTGATCAAGCCAGACAAGAAACATAAACAATGAAGAACAAATCAAACATGAAAAAGAACTGATTGAATTTCGAATCTAATCACCGCCGATCCGTGACCGCTTTAAAGCCCTGGGTCACTTAGGGTTCATCTAGTCTAAGCTCTAACGAGTTTAGCTACTCATGATCATTACAAAAGAGACAAAGACAAAGAAAGAGTTCATCATTCAGAGGAAGAACAGAAAAGTATCTGAAAAACCTAATTCAGACGACTCTGACAGACTCCGATCTTCGGTAAGTTGCACTCCTAGCTCCGGTTCTCCGAGATGGAAGGGATGGCGTCACGATCTCTATCCGGCTCTTCGAACTCCAACTCTTCGCTCCAGAACTTCAGAGGATTCTCCTCTCGAAAAGTTGTGTTTCTCGAATTATGAATTGTTGTGTGTCTCCTGTGTTGGCCGCCGGATTAAGTATAAATACTTAACCCTAGTTGGGCCGGGCTGAGCTGATATTTTCGCCGAAACCATAGGGATAGTTTCGGCGAAAATTCTTGTGTAAATGGCCATGATTACTCTGCCTTGCATTTTCGGTCCGAAGAGCTTAATGGTTTCGCCGAAATCAGTCTTCACTTGGCATCAGCTGATTTGCATTGTTGATTTCGCCGAAACTGTGAGATCATTTTCGCCGAAGGTACAAGTGCATATGGGCAGATTTTCGGTTTGACTTGATTGGCTCCTTGGATCGATTCCGGTTTGATTCCTCGAGGTTCCTACGCCTTAGACACGTCCATGGCTACGCTATTTGACGGCAAAAACCTGTGCTTACGCAAAAACACTAGAAAACCATCAAATAGACCCGAAAAGGGCCAAGGTAACACAAATGGCACGAGATAGGGCAATTGATTGAATACTCGTTATTCTACCCTAAAAACCATGTCTTAAGCAAAGAAATGTCGCTTAAATGAGGCTGATAATCACGTCAAATCGAGTGTCATCTGTGTTACAATGGAAGGAATGAGGACGGTCGGCCTTTATCTTCTCTTTGACCTCCGGCTTCGTTTCACCGGGATCCGTAATCTTTGGCGCTTCCTTGGGAGATGCTTTTGGCTTCTCCTTCTTTACTTGCTCATGCGCCAGTGGCTTGACAGGGACTGGTGGTGTGGCTGGCTCGGAAGAAGGTGGTGGAGCAATTGGCCTCCAGACCATCTGAGTCTTCTTCTGATTCTTCCTTCGTAACCTGCCAGGTTCCTTGCTTGCCGGTGAAGAAGAGGCTTTCAGTTCCTTCTTCTTTGGTGGCTTTTGAGCTGAAGATTCTGGTTTCTTCTTATAATCTGTTCAACACCTGCAACAACAGTTGATCTAGAAACACTGGAAGAGACATCAGTAACGGAGTTGACCGGAGTCAACTCCACCGTTTCAACAGCAAGACAGTGAGGTTCTTCATTCATAGGAGTGTACTTCATACCGTCCTTAAGGCGGAATGTTATCAGTTTCCTTACCAACCCTCAAGGTCAACGAACCACTCAGAACATTGATTTGCATTCCGGTTGTTGCCATGAAGGGTCGACCTATAAGAATAGTAGAATCCTCCTCGCTAGTATCTATGATCACAAAGTCAGCTAAGAAAGTGAAAGGACCACATTTAGTGACAACATCTTTGATCTCTCCTCTAGGTGTTTTCAATGATCGATCAGCAAAGACAAGTTGCATGCTAGTCGGTTCAAGTTCTCCTAGATTCAATTTCTCAAACAAACTCATAGGCATAACATTGACAGACGCGCCTAGATCAACCAAACTACGTTCTATCTCAATATCATTAATGACTAGAGGTAGCGTGAAAGAACCAGTATCGGAACACTTAACTGGATATGGCGAGGAAGGCTTCTTGCTTCAGATGGTAGAGTATCCTTCTCTGTTTCCCCACATGCCAGTCTCGATCCTCGCGTTAGGTAGCAATGCTCTTGGAAAAGGAGGCTTCTCGTAGTACGGAGCAAGAGGAGGATCATACTCCTTAGGCACCTCCTTCTTTGCTTCCTTTTTCTCCGGAGCTTCAACGGTCCTGCACAAGATAGAAGAAGCATTAGTAGGTGAGCTTGTCAGATCTTGAATAGATACCATTTTAGCTTGCTCCTTTCTCGGATTCGGCTCGGTTTGGCTTGGAAGCTGGCCAAATGGTCGACCAGATGTTAGCATGCTAGAGATTTGGTTCACTGCATGCTCTATTCTTTGGCCGGATGCAATCTGTTCTTGGTTGAGGAGAGCTTGAGTTTTGAACTGACTGTCATGATCATCAAGTCTGGTGATGATCTGGTTGAGCTTCTTGTCGAGTTCACTGACGTTGTTGTCCTTCTGATGCTGCTGTCCTGTATAAGTATTTTTCAGATATTGATTCTGGCGATTGCCAGGAGCAGTTCCATAGTTACCCTAATTTCGGTGCGGTGGCTGGTAGACACCTCCCGGCGGATGGTTTGGCTTCTGATCCTGACCTGGACCAGTTGGTCGGCTATTCTGATTCTGGCCTTGGTTCTGGTTGGCACTGACATTGTAGGGAGGTCGATCTTGGTAATTCCCCTATTGTCTGTAGTTGCGATAGCCAACATAACCGTTCTGATTGTTGTTGAAGCCATGAGAAACGAAGTTGACTTCTTCGGCAGACCAGACTTCTGTTTTGCCAAAGTTCTGGCATCGGCCTCCATTATGAGCACAAGCTCCACACCACTCGCAATCAACAACGTAGACAGAGGCTGTTGGCGGTTTGATGGGTGTAGAAGACTTCTTCAGATGCTTCTCGACTTCTGCTTTAATGGTTGCTTCAAGATCGAGCTTGCTTCTTGATCCTTCTGACTGCCGTTCCCAGTTTCTTGACTTGGAAGCACAATTCACGAAATGAAGAAGAGCAGCTTCAGGTGTGAGGGTAGTGCAATCTCCTTCAGCTAGGGAGTTGACCCATTTAGCATATTCTTCACGAAGACCTCGAGCAAAGATTTCAGCTAGCTGTCTCTGCTCGAACCCGTGGTGAGCACAGTTGTAAAGAAGTTCTTGGAATTCGTTCCAAGTGTCATATAAGCTCGCTCCTTCCTTCTGAGAGAATCTGGCGATGCTATCCTTGAAGGCTGTTGTTCTGGAAGGAGGGAAGTACTCTTCGACGAAGTCCTGAGCAAGAGTATCCCAGTTCGTGTAGTAACCAGGTGGTTTACCAGTGCGCCACCTCTTAGCTGCGCCTTTAAGAGAGAACGGGAAAGCTCTCAAGCATAGAGTGTTCTTGTCGAGATTCCCATTCTTGAAAGTGCGCAGAGATCAATCAAAATCCGCCAGATGCGTGCACGGATTGTCAAGCGGCTTGCCTTCAAATTGTAGATCCCTGGAGATCATGGTCAAGAAAGGAATCTTGATCTCATAGTCAGGATCTCCTTCGATGCGTGGCACGACAATAGAAGATCGAACGATAGTCGCGCTCGGCTTGTTGTAGTTAGCTAGACTCTTCGGTGCACCCAGTGGTGGTGGTTGACCGCCTGGTGGTGGTAACTGATCATTCATGGTAGGAGATGGAGGAGGTGAAAGTGATTCGGTGTATGAAGCGGACGAAGATGACGGTGAAGATGAAGATGAGGAACTCTCCTTCAGTTCCTCAATCTTAATTGGAGTGACGGATGGAGGTGGATTGGTTCTGCCTCTCGTTGGAATTTGTGATTGTCTTGGCGGAGCAGAACTGCCTGGTCTCTCTACACTCTTAGCCTTGTCGTCCTTGGCGGTTTGAGAGCGCGTGTGAGGGCGGTGGTGCATAAACCTGTGAACAACCTACAAATGACAAAAACAAACAAACTAGTGTAAAATCGAAGTGGATGGAAAAATGGAAGATGGAAAGTAGAAGAGTAAAATTGCCAGTTCTTCTTTCAAACGATTAAAAGAAGTCCCCGGCAACGGCGCCAATTTGATGTGCTGCAGAACAGGGTATCAAATACTACAGAGCTAGAAAGCTAAGTAGTAGATCGTATTCCACGGGTCTTCTAATAATCGTCTACTCAACTGTAAAGGCAGATTACTCAAGTTTAACACGTTGTGCGTGGTGTGAGTTCCACGACTTCTATTCTAGAAAATGCAAGGAAATCAAAAACTAAACTGAAAGACAGATTGGAAGATTGGTTGACTTAACAAAGACGACAGACAAGCTTAGACTTCGAATCCCCCTTTGTTCACCAGAGCATTCGCAATCAACAGATCAGCGGATTTCAATTCTCGTTCAATCAATTCTAAGACACCACCATAACTCCTGACCCTTAGGTTTAAGACTGGGAACGTTCACTCTATCCGATCTAGCTACCAAGATTAATTAGTCGCCCGGGTATGGTCGCCTCTCGCAACGACTAAACTAACTGGTGGCATAACTAACGATTTATGAGTTACTCTTGTAGTGGATTAACCCTAACTGGTTCCTACGAAAGGCACACTCCAATGAATATGTTAATTGTTCGATTTGATGTTTTAAAGTAAGGCGAGCATTCGCTTCTATCCTTAGCTTAACAAGAATCTAATCTAGGTGATCAATCCAGACAAGAAACATAAACAACGGAAAGAGCGCGTGTGTGCCAACGGAAAGAGCTCACTCCATCTCCGGTTCGCCATGACCCTATCCAATCTACTCTCCACTCCATGCGGCTTTCCTTTGGCACGTGCCCACGTAAACGGATATCCATGCAAAGGTACATCCACAATATTGCAATCATCAACTGCCGCCCTAAATCCCTCGATCCAAGCTGGAGGTCTCGGATTCGGCCCCTTTCTCTCACTTGCATCCAAGATATCATTAAAGTCCCCCACTACACACCAAGGTACCTGTTCCGACATCGCCACCCCATGAAGCAGATCCCATGATTGTTGTCTTCTTGTACTCTCCGGGAACCCATAAAATCCAGTCAACCGGAACACATCTCCCCGCTCATTAGTAACATCTGCATTAATAAAGTTACGTGTAAAATTAATTACATTGACTTTGTGAGCTTCTCTCTATAACAACCCCAACCCACCACTTCGTCCCAACACATCCACCGCCAGACAACCCTCAAACCCTAACTTCACTCTAATTTCCTCCAGTTTCTATCTGGCTACCAGAGTTTCAGACAGAAACACCACATCGGCCCTGTGAGTTTTCACTAACTCACATAACACTTGAACTGCTCGGGTTTGGCCAAGTCCCCGATAGTTCCAACTCAGAATAATCATGACGACGGGCAGGTCCTAGTACCTGCCAGGCCTGCCGAGTTCAAGTTTTTTGGGACTTGATTCCCAGAAGTATGTTTCTTAGTGGGACTCTCTTGCATTGCATCAACCTCCGGCTCCTGACCTCCACTGCCTCCACCATTCTCTGCTGTCCTCCGCTTCTTGTCCATAAAAACAGCCAGCTCTTCCTCTTCTTCAAGTGCCACTCTCTCCACATCAACCAGTTTAGTCGATGGCTCAATATATCCTGCTCCTAGGTTTGCTTGCAACTGTCGGATGTTCGGCGGAGCCCGAGAGCTTGCTTCACCAAACAACCTCCTTCCAACTCCTCGAGTCGGCTCCCCCATCACCAACCTGTCCCCTACACTACTCTCCTCCTCCACCAGAAACATCGAGGAAACTTTAGGTCGCTTATGTAGCTACGGTGCCCATAGTTCCCCATCCCACTTCCTTTCTATTTCATGCTCCTCCTTCTGAAAACGAATCTCACAATTTCTTTCCACATGGCCGATCAACCCACATATGTAACAGAACGAAGGCAGATTCTCATACTCGAAATAGCATGTAAAACTATTTCCGCCAGGTCGTTTGATTTTCTTCTCCCGCTTTAACGCCTTACGCACATCCAACCTAGTTCTGAACCGCATAATCTGACCTCGTGCTTCCCCGTAGATGTGCCATCATATTCCAAGAACGCTCCAAGGAAGTTTCCCAAAGCTTTCGCAACTGGCTCCGCAAACAAGCCATGCTTTAGTCCATAAGCCTGAATCCAGAAGTCCGCAAACACCAGCGGCACCGCATACGGCAATTCGCCGGGTTCCAGCTCTTGCAACACCAACAAATTCCCATTATGAGTCAAAGGGCCCCTATCCATCACCCACCGAAGGTCGATTTCATGATAAAACCTAAATATGACCAGCTTATCCCCCAGATCTCGTATAGATATACCTCTGCCAGGATGCCATATCTCCGCCATTCGGACCTTCATAATCTCAAAGTTGTATGGCCGATTCGTCAACAACATTCCCACCGCACTCAAGGGATACTCCTCCACCGGTTCATCGATCGCGAGCCCTTCAATCTCGAGTTCAAGCTCTTCTTCCTCCGTGATTGCCAGTGATGGCATGTTACGTTCCATCCTCACCAGTCACACTCAACGCGCCGCCACCGCCAATAAGTTTGGAAAAGTAGAAAAGTTTACGAAACCCTAGCCGCCACCTCAAAAACGAGGAAAACCTCTCATTCTGTGGAAAAAATTAAATTTCATAAATTTCAGAAGATTAAACTGTTAAGCATTGTACATAACTCATGTACTATTATTTACTGGGCATTAAACCTCCTTTCGTTTAAATCATGCTAATGTACGTAGTGACACAAAAATTCTTAGGGGTTGTTTGGTTGCAGTGATATTGATATTGATAACTGCAGATATCATGATATTCAGGATATCATCTTTTTTTTCTGTCCTGAATATCATGATATCTGGGGCCAAAAGTGATATCAATATCACTCGACAGATATTCATGTGGGGAGGTGAATATCTTCAGAGTGATATTGATATCACAGTTTTTGGACAATTCTATCCTCACTCAACCTTCACAATTATAATGTCATCAACTCCATTACCCCAATTTATTTTTTCTCCTTTTATATTGTCTCGTGTTTATGTATTTTTATATTCATTTATTAATTAAAACAAATAATTATGATTTAGTTTTTAATTACTTAATTAGAATTTTTTAGTTAGAATTAGAATTCACCATGAAAATTATTTTAACTTTTTATTTTATTTTTGCTAGAAGAGGAGATGTGTTAGCGGTAAATATAATACTAATTATTTTCTTAATGAATGAGCATTTATTATTCTAAAAGTATAATTAACTCGAGTAATTAATTTATAAATACATTCACGAATTAAAAAAAGAGATTACAAATTTTAATTTATAAACACACATGTGTTTTAATTAAATGTTAGGACTACTATTATACTTTGTTCAAGAAAATGAGGGTATTTTGGTACATTCATCCATGCACTCACAATTCACCACTCATTTAAATATCACTACCCCAAACAGTGATATCAAAGAATCACTTTTACCAATATCAATATACTAACATATCAATATATCTCACATATCATGATATGTAGATATCATCCAACCAAACAACCCTTAAAGATATTCTCGAGCTGCAAAATTCCTAATCGATTAAGAAACAAGTACAGAAGTACCAAAGTTTAGAGAGGCGCACATATTAATTGGAAGCTTCTGTATTGTGTTTGGTATACTTCATGTAGCATATATGTCTGTTCATCCCAGTATAAAAAAAAATAATAAAAAAATGTAAAATACATACTTCGATTACGCAACAAAGCTTGCAATCTATTGTAACAAGAATACTCTAATATTAATGAGAAAAAGATCACTACCGAACCGACGTGTTATTTTGGATCGTAGCTATGAAACCTATGCATTTGTCTCGCTATGCCGGCCGAGCTCTCGAATTAAACTAAAACATGTTAAATTCTTTTTTAATAAAATTATAAGGGTTAACAAAGAAAAGAAATAAATGACATATTTTACTAAATGACATTTTATATTTCTCTCCGTTGCTTATATGAACACTCTTCATCTTCCTTGATACTCTCTCTCCCTTGCCTTAATCACCCATCTCCTAATCACATAATTATCTCATCCCTAATCCCAAAAAACAAACCCTAATCATGATTAAGGGAGGTGGTTATGAAGTGGTCCACGACATGATGCAACCCCACGATCCTTGGGACTACTCCTCCGCCGTAAGCTTCCAATCATCCGCCGCAATCTCCAATAAGCCAGCCGCCGCAATCGATAATGATCTACACCGTGGAGTTGTCAACTTGGAAAGAAACGAGCTATCTGAATGGGTTGAACATGTCACCAAACAGCTCATCGATGACTTGCCTGTCACGGCATCGATGATCACCCTCATCTTCATCATGACTTCCACACCACCACCACCACCACCACACAACAACATAATATGCTCTGCCGCCGTTCGTGGATGAAGACCATTTCCGACCGCGGAAAGTCATGCGAAGGACTCACCTAAGTAACGATCATCACGAGGAGGACTACTCCACCTCCCACAACATATCCCCCGACAGTTGTACTAACAACAACGAGGAAGAAGAAGGTCTTAGATACCAAACAAACAACCCTAACACATCCTCCGTCGCCCTCCCGTTGAGTAAGGATGACGAGCAGAGCCTGGGGCTGATCTCCAAGCTCTTTGAGATAGCTGTAGCGATCTCTGTCGAAAACCTAGGTGAGGCACACGAGATGCTCCTTGAGCTAACTCATGTGGCATCCCCTTACAGCTCATCCTGCGCAGAACGGGTGGTGTCCTACTTCGCTAGGGCAATGTCGAGTCGCGTGATGAACTCGTGGCTTGGCATTTGTACCCCGCTGACCAACCACAAGACCGTCCACGCAGCATTCCAGGTATTCAATAATGTCTCACCCTTCGTTAAGTTCGCACACTTCACCTCGAACCAGGCCATCCTGAAGCCTTCCAACGTCGAGACAGGGTCCACATCATCGACCTTGACATCATGCAGGGCCTCCAGTGGCCCGCGCTCTTCCACATCTTGGCCACTCGAGTGGAGGGCCCACCCCACGTGCGGATGACAGGGATGGGGTCCTCCATGGACCTCCTAGTCGAGACAGGGAAGCAACTATCGAATTTCGCCAGGAGGCTGGGGCTATCCTTCGAGTTCCACCCGATAGCCAAGAAGTTTGGCGAAGTAGACGTGTCCATGGTGCCCTTAAGGAGAAGAGAAACACTAGCAGTGCACTGGATGCAACACTCATTGTACGATGCAGTAGGGACAGACTGGAAGGCCATGAGGCTTCTCGAGGAGCTGGCACCCAGGGTCGTCACGCTAGTCGAACAAGATGTGTCGAACGAGGCCGTTTCATTTCTAGACCGGTTCGTGGGGTCTCTACATTACTACTCCACCATGTTCGACTCGTTGGGTGCATTTATGGGCACAGACGACCCCGGGAGGCACAAGGTGGAGCATTGTTTGTTCTACAGGGAGATTAACAACGTGATGGCAATAGGGGGCCCGGGGAAGAAGTGGGGAGGAGAAGTTTAAACACTGGAGGAGCGAGCTCGGTAGAAGCTCATTCCTCCAGATACCGATGAGCGCAAACTCGATGGCTCAAGCTCAGCTGATACTAAACATGTTCCCTGCAGTTCATGGGTACAAGCCTTGTTCAAGGAGATGGCACGTTGAGGCTCGGGTGGAAAGATACTAGCTTGTTTACTGCTTCGGCATGGACATCGCCGGCTGCTTCCACATAATTATTTTTAATGAGATATAATAATATATTGACCCATATATAATTATTGATGATTGATTGTGCTAGTTAATTAATGTGCACGTAGAGATGGAGATTGGAATATGATTATCGGCCGGCAGTTCATTAGTTTTGGCTGCCATTTTAAATACATCCATCATTATTTTCTTTTTTATTTGGTATGGTATATGTACTAGTCTATTTCTCAAGTCTCAGCTGATGTTGACAATCAATTGAAAAATTAATTGTTTGTAGCTAGCTAGTGCAGCATGATGCAGGGGAGGCAGTCTGTTTCTTACTTTGTTTCTTTCTTATCTTTTAATTCCCAAATGTATATAGTATAATGCTCATCGTTATCAATCATGACCTCTTCTTTTTTCTTTCTGACATAAAATAATTACTAATAAGAAACTTATAAGTAATGCTTTTAATATTTGATATTAAATTATTCATATTTGAAGAAAATAATTTTCAGTGGCACAATCAATTCATTTTCAGCTAAGCAACGGAAAATTAAAGTCACGCTTGTGCATTTTCTTACTTGATATTAATTTCGTTAAGTTTTTTTTTATTATGTCTATAATCGTTTTTACGTAAAATATGGCTCCCACCATGTTTCAATCCTGGTAATGTCCCTATATAGTACTGCATGTATTATATGTATACAAATATTTTCAGTATTGTTAGGACTGCGATATTTGCTTTGGCCTAAAAAATTTTGAAGCTTCCGATAGGCTTCAAACTTCACAAAATATTTCCATTCGGTTCCTTAAAAAAATCTTATTAAGATTCATGTCATTAAACTACTAAAACTTAAAAAAAATCATGCGAACTTTTCATGATGGTTTTTGTGGTTCATTGATTCAACTAAAAAAATGAAAAGGTGATTAATTGTATGACCTAGGAAATTCATAAAGAAAATTGTATGACCTATGAATATGAATCACAAATCAAACAATAAAAAATATAGGGTTATTATGTTTGCTATATGTTATTGTATTTTGTTTTAAACTAAATTGTTGTTTATGAATGTGATAGTTACATAATGTTCAATATGAAGGAAAACGTTAGATGCATAAACCAGAATCGCAGCGGAAATACGATAACATCTAACAACCTAGATCAGCCCGATATGCATATCAATCAATAACAAAAGGGTTATCGTAACTCACATTCTTGAAGCGTGATATTAGCTCGAAAACTAATACCTCCCGTAGCTCCCGTAGCCTTTAGGTCGATCCAGAGAGCTTCAAATGTAGCTCCTCTACTTAGTCCACGTTAGCTGGGATCCGGATCTTCCTCGCCAAAGCTTGCTAGAACTTCTGGTCGAAGAACGACTTTTAGGGTTATGGCGGCTAGGGTTTTCTCCGGAGAGAAAGTGTATTCGGCTTAGGATTGACTGCTACCCTAGCAGTCTTATTTATAGGATTAGGGCAAAACCCTAATCCCTTCCTAACCCTAATGGGCCGCCAGCCCAGTAGTCCCAATCCACCATGGATTGGGCCTATTAATGACCCGGTCCATACTATAGGCGTGTGACCTTGTAGGACCCGGTCCGATTAGCCGTGGCCCAAACCACTAATTAATATTGGTCTTTAGCAAGACATATTAATCCCTAACCGGCCCGAATTAATTATATTAATCAGGTCCAACACTTAACTAGCTCCTATGCGAATTTGGACCGATGGACATAAATCCTTCAGTTTCCCACTTGGCCGAGGGACAAGTCCGCACGTTAAGATATCCTGTGTCTCCTGGTCGACCATTTCGAGAACGTGATAACATGGAGCGGTTACTCACTTATAGCTCAAAATCTTTCTTCTTGTCACAGAGATTCTTGAACTGTTTAAAAAACAAATGATTGTAACAACAATCCATTTGAGCATGGCCATGCATTTCCACAGTTCTCACTCTACAAGGGGCCCGGGTCACCGTATCCTGCTTTGCAGCAGGAGAGACATCTCCAGTCTTGTATCGATCATGCTCCCACTCAAATCATGACTACCCCAAAAACAATGCGTTTATAACTCCCTTATTCAGGTGAGCGTTTGACAGAATCAAAGGTGAGTTACTCATTGAATGAGGTCATACCATACTCATGTCAGAGGAATCCACTAGAAGTGTATAACTTTAGAAAGTCCTGGGTTACTTTCCAAAGCAGGTCATGTCTAGTATGCAACACTTATACATACCCATGTATATGGCAGGACAACACTTTGTCTCTATAGTCTGTGAAACTCGCGACTATCACAACCATCATACAAACTAGTCCTTTATGGGAGTTCGTTTATGTTCAGTTTAACAACTCTAGACTAGGGACAAAACATAGCTTGAGAGGTTCAGTTCACTTATGGGGTTTCATGCATCAGCGACTTGTGGTGATGATCCCATTGAACGCTACTCAACTAGTGAACATTTCATTCGATTCTAAGCCAAAATCAAATGAGAAGGAAAACTATTTCCTTTTGTTGAAACAATAACTCCAATGTCATACATCTCATGTACATCAACTCTATTACATAATGTATACATTAAATCTAAGCAAGGTCTTCTAAAACAATCTCCAACATCTTGTCCGAGTCCTTTTGCCAAGTTGTGCTACTTATGCTTAGCACCGCTTAGAGGCTTAGTCAACAGATCGACCAACTTGTCATCTGTTGAAGCTTTGCACAATCTGATCAAATGTTTCTTCACATAGCCTTGAAGTAGACATTACTTCATATCAATGTGGATTGACCTAGCCTTTGGGGCTTGGTTCCTTCAAACGAGAAGTGGCTTCATTGTTGTCACAATGAAGACCTACTTCCTTTTGACGTGAAGGAACCACATCAAGCTCTATCAGAAACTTATTGATCCATATAGCTTACATTGTCGCTTCTACTGCAACTATGTACTATGATTTCGTAGCAGATTGAGCCACCAAAATCCATTTGGTGCTCTTCCAGCATACTACTCCTTCATCTCCATGAAGACGTATCTGGATTATGACTACGTGCCATCACGATTAGTCAAATGGTTGGCATCACAATACCATTCAATAGTCAACTTCCTTTTCACCTCCAATCACTGGAGAATCATCCTAAGTCTTTAGCAAGATACTTAAGGATGCTCTTAACAATCCAGTGAACAATCACCTGGATTCGATTGGAATCTGTTGCACATGATGCAACATCTCCTCGAGTACATGTCATGACATACATAATGAGTTTATAGCCAAACCATGTGGAATACTCATCATATCTCATTTTCAGCTTGTGTCTAAAGACACGATTCTTTGCTAAAATGTATGTCGAGGTTCATAAGAAGGTATCTCCTCTTGGATTCCCTATATCGAACCTATCAAGGACCTTATCAGTATAAGTCTCTTGACATAGACTAAAGAGCTTCTCTGGTCTATCTCTATAGATCTTAAAGCCCAATATGTATTCTACCTCACCCAGGTCTTTCATTGAAAACACATTTCAAATGACTAGTATGTCATCCACATATAAGACCAAAAGACTACATTGCTCCCACTGAATTTCTTGTAGACACAAGTTTTCTCTATACATAAGATGAAGTCAATTTCCTTGACAGCTTCATCAAGTATGAGGTTCCGACTCCTTGATGCTTACTTAAGTCCATATATGTCTAGAGTTCCATTCATAATGAAGATTACAAATCTTCTTAGATTGAATTCTAGTCCATTTAGACTAACGAATTTGGAGTGAACAACAACAACTTGAGTATATCGCCCATCCTTTGGCGTTTCCTCTACATCTTCACTGTTTTGAACAATTTCTTATTCAATCAAGTTTTCAGATGTAATTGGATCAGTATCCATTTGTTGCTCATCATCTTGAGTCTCTTCAAGATGAATATTTCTCCCACTTGTTTTCTTGAAAATGAACTCATTTTCCAAGAAGACTCCATCACGAGCAACAAACACTTTGTTCTCTTCAGGATTGTAGAAGTAATATCCCTTCGTCTCTTTAGGATAACCTACAAATAAGCACTTTATCTGATTTTGGTGCTAGTTTATCGAAAAGCATACGCTTAACATAAAGTTCACGACCCCAAAGTTTTAGAAAAGATATCACTGGTACCATACCAGTCCATATGTGATATGGTGTCTTTTCAACAGACTTAGACGAAGTTTTATTCAGTGTAAACGCAGTAGTTTCATGTCCCCAGAAAACATATTTGGAAGATTAGTGAAGCTCATCATAGATTGAACCATGTCTAACAACGTTCAATTTCTCCTTTCCAACGCGCCATTCAACCAATGGGCATTCCAAGAGGAGTGAGTTGTGAAATGATTTCATAACTCCTAAGATGATCCGAAAACTCTTGGCTAAGATATTCACCATCTCGGTCAAACCGAATGGCTTCTATCTTCCTACCAATTGGTTTTGTACTTCATTTTGGGAATCTTTGAACATTTCATAAATTCAAACTTCTGATTCATTAAGTAGATGTACCCATACCTACTTAAGTCATCAGTAAGTGTGATGAAGTATCTAAACCCTCCACGAGTCATTGAACTTATAAGTCCGCACACATCAGTATGTGTGAGGGCCAAAAGATCACTTACTTTTTCACTTTGGCAGAAGAATGATGACCTAGTCATCTTTCCCATTAGGTAAAGCTTCGCATGTATCAAAACTCTCACAAGAAAATGAGAATGAAACACCAACTATCCAAAGTTGTTTCATGCGTAGCAAACTAATGTGTCTAAATGCCAAATGTTTGTGGATTATGAGTTTGTCTACTGCTTCTTGGTGTTATTAGAACTAAAACTCCCACTGGAATGCATGCCATCCTAGCATCATTGTCATTGCGGAGTTTTATTCTACCACTAACTTCTTCCAAGTTACAAAAATGATTCTGTCTGAAATCCATTTTCATTTACGATCTCTTGCTCGTATAGTGCTTTGTGGGTATCACACCTCTCATTCCTTTGTTTAATACTTTAAACACGGCTACCCTTAACACCATATCCGAAGTGGTTCACAAAAATGTGTATAAACCAGCCAACTACGGACGAGAAGCAATCATTGCTTCTAGTTCTCCTCCCACTTAATTCAAGCAGTCATTGTATGAATTTTGGGAGAGATTTGGTCGTTTGGGGTACCAAGGATAGAGTATGCATTCATAAAGTTCACTCCAAGTGATTCTATGAATGACAACACGTGGCACATGACAATCAACTATTGTCTTTTAAAATTCACTTATAGTCTTCTCTTCCTCATATGAGGTGACTATTTGAATTTTTAAAATATGGATTTCAAGGACATTTCCTTAAGAACACTATTTTGTTCTATGTGTGGTGAGGGCTTCAAAAGCCTTTAGCATTCATAATGCTTTGAATTTCTCCTTCGTAAGGATAAATTCATTTGGTGATAGGATAAACGAGTTGACTAACCATAATTCTACGAAAATAAAGTGCAAAAACTATTATTGTTTCAAATATAGATAGCTCAATAATTTTCTCTAAAATTAAGAGCATATGTGTACTTCATTCACACAAAAATGTGTCCCCTTGAATGAAATACTTCCCAAGATCCTAAATCCATCAAAAAGTTAGCCGTACTTTGGCACTGCCACTAATTTTTTGTAATTTAGGTAGACCAACCCATTGGTCAATCACAAACCTTTTGTGACTCTTGGTTGATTATGTGACAATCACAAAATCGACTATGCTTCGAACCAAAACTTTGTCTTTTGTATTCGTTGAGTACGACCAAAAACGAACTTATGGACCCCTAAGATCCACCCTTGCTATCCAGTGCAATAATAGGTCCATAGTCTACTTTGGCAGAAAAAGACCTAGTTCTTGTAAAGGCATCACATGTCTCGTTATGGTAAAGCATTGCCTCCATTTTACTTTGGGGACATTTTAGGTGATGTGTTTTTATCTACGTTTGCTAGTGAACTAATCGCGCAAGAGACATACACAACAACCTAAAATATGGTTATAAGCATTCAGATAATAAACGCTTGTAGGTGATCGGATCTTGGCCCTCTTTAATCTTGGAAAAAACGCTTCATGTTCATCATCGAAGGATCTCCTATCCTTGAGTCTTTGACTAGCGTCCATCCCTCCTTTGTTGTAATTACATAGCTTTGCAAACTAATTACAAGATTCCTAATCTATCTTATTAATTTACAAATAATAAAATTTACAACAAAATAAATGGTACGCAGACCGTATTTCCCAAAATAAAATAAATAAACTTTAAATTGGGTGGGGCCTTTTATCCGATCACCAAGAACCTGCACGCTTTGCCACAAAACGTACAATATATACAATAACACATGTATATAACATTCGTTCATTCACTACCGCATGAGTGAATGACCTTAAATCTAGCATGCTTGATAGATTTAACCCTAATTAACCAATTTTAATTAAGGTGGTAATTAATTATGAATAAAACATTTTTATTCTAATTAAACCCTAATAATAAACTCCTTTATTATAATTGCTTCAAAAATAAAATTCATTCAATTATAGGGATTATCGTCAATATTTAAAAGTTTCATGGATATAGATTTCAAAACTTGCCCATAAAATCCATCAATTAAAACTCCCACTCAATTTAATAACTCATTATTAAAATTAGATAGGAAATTAATTATGAATTTAAAACTTTTCAATACTTAATCAAACCAATGATTAAAATCGAAAACCTGCCCTTAAATCGATTCGAATTAAATCTGTTCCAAACAGAAAAGGAGAAATTTTTTTTAATCCGAATCGAAACGTCGACGAACTGGTTCGGCCGAACTGGGTGAACCGATGGTTCAACCCGGTTCGGCCGAACTGGGTGAACCAGATGGTTCAACCCGGTTCGGGCCGAGCCAAACGGGCCGACCAGAGGAGAAAGGGTTGGGCGAGTGGGCCAACGCATCCGGACAGTCCGGATTTCGGCCCAATCGAGGGGGGCTGGCCTGTGGCACAGGGTAGTAGGCTGGATTCCAAACCCTAGCACTACTTCCGCTGCACACAACCACCATTGCTGCTGCTTCCGTGCTGCTGCGTCGCCGACTGTCGGAAGCTGCCTCGCCGCTCGGCGGCGGCGGCGGTCGACGGTCAGCGACCGGCGGCGTCGGAACAGTAAATATATTAAAAAAAACTTTTTTAAAAAAAATCAGTTCATACTTTAAACTTAAATATCCATGAACACTTTCGAAAACACGATTTTCAACAAAATATTAACACGACATAATCCCATCTTTTAACTGAATAATTTTATTAAGAACGCAATTCATTTTGTTATGAAAAATATGCAAAACGAGGGGCTCTGATACCACTGAAGGAAAACGTTAGATGCATAAACCAGAATCGCAGCGGAAATACGATAACATCTAACAACCAGATCAGCCCGATATGCATATCAATCAATAACAAAAGGGTTATCGTAACTCACATTCTTGAAGCGTGATATTAGCTCGAAAACTAATACCTCCCGTAGCTCCCGTAGCCTTTAGGTCGATCCAGAGAGCTTCAAATGTAGCTCCTCTACTTAGTCCACGCTAGCTGGGATCCGGATCTTCCTCGCCAAAGCTTGCTAGAACTTCTGGTCGAAGAACGGCTTTTAGGGTTATGGCGGCTAGGGTTTTCTCCGGAGAGAAAGTGCATTCGGCTTAGGATTGACTGCTACCCTAGCAGTCTTATTTATAGGATTAGGGCAGAAACCCTAATCCCGTCCTAACCCTAATGGGCCGCCAGCCCAGTAGTCCCAATCCACCATGGATTGGGCCTATTAATGATCCGGTCCATACTATAGGCGTGTGACCTTGTAGGACCCGGTCCGATTAGCCGTGGCCCAAACCACTAATTAATATTGGTCTCTAGCAAGACATATTAATCCCTAACCGGCCCGAATTAATTCTATTAATCAGGTCCAACACTTAACTAGCTCCTATGCGGATTTGGACGATGGACATAAATCCTTCACAATATTCATAAAGTAATAATGTGTCGTTCTTTGGACAAAAGTTTAGAAGTTCGATTGATCCCGATTGAACCTCTAACACTTGAACATCTTTGAGTCCCATTCAAATAATAATAAATGTTTCATAACCGAACTCGTCAATTCTATTATGCTCTGCCAGTGAAACATAAATTCTAATTCATCAAAAAAAAATCTAGTATTAAAAAACAACCAAATGAGAGTAAATAGAAATTCCTTTTTTCTGTCAAAGGTAGTAATTAAGGTTTCTGGCGCGTGAGGCGGAAATTTTCTCTATTTTTCGTTTCAGCGCTTTCTTCGATTCTCATCGCCGGTAGGGGTTTTCCCTGCCGTGGGTGCGCTCCAGTGGGGCTCTACCGGTGGGTGAGGATTGCCGGTTGGCCTCTAAGGTCCCCGGGTTCCATTCGTGTCTAGAAATCTTTTTGAGCTTCCTTGTTTTGTGTCGTACTGTCATTTTTTTTCGAGTGTGTAGGCGCTGTAAGATGGAAAAGGAAGTTAAGCAACCTGTGAGGACCTGGTCGGAGCTAGTCTCGGATAGCAGGTCGGATCTGAGCTTCATTGAGATACCAGAGGTTGCGGTGGTGAATGATGTTCTTCGTATCCCAAAAGAGGTGATTGATAAAGGGTGTGAGAAGCTCCAGTTTGCTGCAGTTGCCCAATTCGTTGGGCCGCAGCCGCGTTGAGAATGCTGTTGCACGCCGATTGTGGGGTTATGAGGGACCTGTTCTGATATCGGTGCTTTCGAAGAATTTCTTTCTGGTGGAATTTAATTTCGTTCAGCTGCGTGACTGGGTGCTTGATAGATCTCGGCATATTTATAATTCTGGCTTGATCATGAGGAGATGGCATAGGGGGATTCAGCCGGTTAGGTTCACCCCAGCAACCACTCCAGAATGGGTAATGTTTAGGAATGTGCCTCCGGAGCTGATTACAGTGGATGGTATCAGTTGGGTATCGAGTAAAGTTGGTAAGCCACTGAATAAGTGTGTTCGGGATGGAGTGAGTATTCGTGTGTGCCTGCTTAGGGACAAAGCAATTCCATGTCCGGAGGTGGTAAAAGTTGAGCTGGATGATGGTATTACTAAAACTATTGAAGTTCAGAGGTTCCAGGCTAGGGAGTATAAGAAGCCTAAGGTTGTGAAAAGTAAGGAAGCTATGCCTGCTGAGAATGTGTGGGTAGTGAAAAGCTCAGTGGAAGACAAGGGTCATGAAGCAAATGCTTCGACTTCAGGAGTTAATTCTGAAGTGGTACTGGTCCCGTGTGATACTCCTGATCCTGTTGATGTTGAGAAAACTGCTTCTGTTGCAGGAACTGGAACAAGTAAGACAAAGAAAACAGGGAAGAATCGCAAGAAAAATTTGGACAAAGCACTACAAGCTGCATCTGTATCCCAACCCATTGTTATGCCTGTGAACGATGTTCAATCTGGCAATGTTTCTGCATCTCCTAAGGGAGGGACAGAAGCACCAGCTTTGGATGTTGTTGTGCAGGGGGTTGGAGGGGGGCCAGGCAATGGTTCCAAGGCTTCTTTGCAAGTGGAGGAACCACCTGGCCAGCTTAGGCAACTAAGTAGCCCTATAATTGCAGAAGGTGAGGGTGTTCTGCATAGCTGTTCTGAAAGTGATGCAGGTTCTTCTGCTGAAGAAGAAGCTGTACAAGAGGTAGTTAAATTGAAGCAGAGGGCAGTATCTGGTGTGAAAACACGAAACAAAAGAAGATAAGAATACTTGCCTAGAACACAAGGGGGTTCAAGAAACTTTGTAAATATACTGTTGTTTCTAATTTCATTAGTTACTATAAACTAGATATTATTGCTATTTGGAGCCTAGAGTGAGGGTAGAGAAAACTATTCCTCTTTTTGAAGAAAGGTTTGAAGGGTGGTTTGCTGAGTTTGCCTTTGATGGGGATTTGGGAAAAATTTGGCTACTTTGGAAGAAGGATGTCCCATTGAAGGTGCTGGATGTAGGTAAGCAGTATATTCATGTAGTAATTGAGCTGCCTACTCCTTTCTTATGCACTTTTATATATGGATCTAATGATAGAGCGGAGAGAAGGAGATTATATGCTAAAATGCAGAATCTGAGTCAGACTGTTATGCCTTGGTGTGCGTTGGGTGATTTCAATGCTTATCTGGATCCTTCAGAGGCTTCCAACTGCCCCTCCAATGTTGAAAGTATGGATGATTTTAGGAACTGCACTAGAGATTGTGAATTGATTGAGCATATTTCGGATGGCCCTGCCTACACATGGATTAACAATAGGCTGGATGATCCTATTGCCAGGAAGCTTGATAGGGTTCTTATTAATATAAGCTGGCAGAATCTGCTGCAAAGGAGTAAGGTGAATGTTCTTCCTTCGAATGAGTCAGATCATTGTGCTGTTTACTTGGACACTGCTTTTGATAGTATAACAAAGCCTAAGCCTTTCAAATTTTACACCTGCTGGACTAATCATTCAAGTTATAATGATATTCTTAGAAGAGTTTGGAGAAAGGAGGTTAGAGGTAATGCTATGTTTAGCATTTGCAAAAAGCTAAAGTGGTTGAAAGCTGAGTTGAAGAAGCTTAATGCTAACTGCTACTCTGATATTCAGAAGAGAGTCAAAGATAAGGAGAACGAAGTTTATGTTGCAAAGTTGAGATCGTTTAATAATCCATCTGAGGTGAACTTAAGTGCTGTGCAGGTTATGGCAGATGAATTGATGTTGATTAAGAAGGATGAAGAAAGTATATTAAGGCAGAAATCAAGGGTGGATTGGATCAAGTTGGGGATGCTAATACTAGGTATTTTTACAATTATGTGAAGGCTAGGCATGCTATTAATACTATAAGACATGTCAGAAATGAGCAGGGGGTGATGGTAGAAGACCTAACAGATATTGCTAAGGTAGTTGTGAATTTTTATACTAAGCTCTTGGGAAGCAGTAAGGTGGTGAAAGTTATTGACCTGAATACTATTATCAAAAGGAAGTTGAGGTTGGATCAGAGTGATAGTTTGATTAAAACTGTCACCCTAGATGAGGTCAAGAAGGCTGTGTTTAGTATGGCTAATGAAAAAGCCCCAGGGCGTGATGGATACAATGCTTTCTTTTTTAAGAATAGCTGGGAATTAGTAGGTGATGATGTAATGAAATCAGTGACTTATTTCTTTGAAGAAGGGATCATGCCACCTACAGTAAACTCAGTTATCTTGGCTTTAATACCTAAAAAGAATAATGCAGCAGAAATGAAAGATTTTCGCCCTATTTCGTGTTGTAATGTGCTGTATAAGATTGTGTCCAAGGTGATAGCTAATAGATTATCCGCTGTGCTACCTGAATTGATTAGCAGGTCTCAAACAGCATTTGTGAGAGGAAGAAAGATTGGTGATGGAATCCGGTTGGCTCATGAGCTGTTAAGGAACTACAAGAAAGTTGTTATATCTCCTAGGTGTGCAATGAAAGTTGATCTTATGAAGGCCTTTGATTCGGTGGAATGGAGTTTTATTATTGATACTCTAAAAGCTATGCAGTTCCCTGATCAATTTGTGTGGTGGATAGAGGCGTGTTTCAGGGCTACCATGATTTCAGTTAACATTAATGGCTCCCTTAGTGGATACTTCCCTGCTAAAAGAGGTTTAAGGCAAGGTGACCCTCTATCACCTTACCTTTTTGTGATATCTATGGAAGTGCTTAACTGTTTGTTTGAGCAGGCTATTCAGGACAGGAAGTTCCAACTCCATCCTCAGTGTAAAGCTGTTAAGGTTTCCCATCTAAGCTTTGCGGATGATCTTCTGATTTTCAGAAGGGCAATATTAGAGCTGTTAAGGAGGTAACTGATATCCTTAGGGCTTTCCATGAATGCTCAGGGCTTCAATTTAATCCTTAGAAGAGTTCTATCTATACTGCTGGTGTAAAAGATGAGGAGGAGGACAGAATAGTGCAGTTATCTGGGTTTTGCAAGGAAATCTTCCTTTCAAGTACTTAGGCATCCCTTTAACCTCGGGTAAGCTCAGGAGATGTGACTGTAAGAGCTTGGTGGATAGAATTACAAAAAGGTTACAGATTGGAAAGCAAGAAAGCTGTCATATGCAGGTAAGATTCAATTAATAGACACATTGATTGGAGGTACGTTGAACTACTGGATGTCCAATTTTATTGTTCCTTCCTCTGTGATTAAAGAAGTGGAAAAAGTGTGTAATAGTTTTCTGTGGGGATTTGAAATTGGTCAAGGGAAAGCGAAGGTAGCTTGGAATATAGTGGCTAAGCCAAGGGCTGAAGGAGGGTTAGGAGTTAAGGACTTTCGTTCCTGGAACTCTGCTAATATCGTTAGGCACCTTTGGGATATTCTAACACAGTCTGGATCCTTGTGGATAGCATGGCTCAATGCTTATTGGTTGAAGGGTGTAAGTCTTTGGAACGTTAATTCCCATGCATGTTCATGGCATTGGAAGAAAATACTGAAGATTAGAGATGCAATTCGACTTATGTTAGTTCGGATGATGATGAGGATTTATTGTGGTGTGGGAAGCTGATGCCAAGTTTAAGTTAACGGATGTGTGGGAAACTATTCGTGCTAAGGATATGGCAGTTCAATGGTATGATTTGATATGGACTGGATATAGAATACCTAGAAGGTCCATAACAGCCTGGTTGATACTTAATGGCAGACTGGCTACAAAGACTAAGATCAAAAAGTGGAACCCTGGAATTGATGTAAGATGCATGCTGTGTGGTAGTAATGAGGATACGAGGGATCATGTGTTTGCAGACTGTGAGTATATTCAGTCTCTTATGCAGGAGTTCCTCCCGGAGTTAGAAGGATGCAGCTGGAGTGATGGGGTAACTAAAGCTATTGGCTGGAGCTCTGATCAGACTATTCATAAGGTTAAGCGATTGATTTGGCGAGTTATGGTGAGTGTGGTGTGGTTAGAAAGATGCCGAAGGCATTTTACAGGAGCTGTGGTGTGTGTCGAAGACATGGCCAAGCTTATTAGAGAGGAGATTTTAGTTTTTTCTAAAGGACATATAGAAGAGAGGTGTATAGTTAGTTATATGTGAGAGGGGTTAGATAGAGCTCTCTTTTAGTAGTTTGTACTTCTTTGTACCGTGATTTCTCGTTTTTTATGGAATACAACCAGCTAATTCATAAAAAAAGGGTAGTAATTTTTTTTCTCATGGATTACTTAAGATGATTTATTATTTTAATGTATTCTTTTAACCCTGTGATTTACCGGTTCAACCAGCTGTTGTTGATTAACAGGTTTGGTTCGTGTTGGCTATCTTTGGCAGACTGAAATGCATCATTTCACTTATATCCGTCTGAGTATTTAAGCAATTCAATAGATTATTATTGTTGACCAAGTCGTCACTTTCACAAGTTCCTGATTCTTGTGGAGATCACATACACTATGCTAAGGTTTTGATGGCTTTTGGTTTGAATCGACGATCTATAACAATTCGATGGTTTATGATGTTGCTGCTAGGAAGTTGAGTCTTCTTGTTCCTTTTCCATCTGTTTATCTAGTACATCTCTGTGTATTAGGCTCATATCATATATGTGGTTATGGATTCTCTAAATTCTTGATGGTGATCTTGATACTCTTATGGTTCCATACTGCATATCAGGTTGAGTTTCCCCTCCTAAGACTCCGTAGAGTAACCAAACTGTGTAACCAATTCTTGTGTTCTTCATTGATGCGCTTAGATTTGATTAGTTTTGTGATTTGACTATTGAAATTATTCTGTGTTCTACCGTTCGTGTCTGTGTTGATACTATTTCAAAGTAGTATCCGAGCATTTGATATCTTTGCTACTTCAATTACTGTTTATCTTTCCTAGGGTTGCTTTTCTCTCATGTTGTTCTCTTATTTTGGCGTTTCAAACACGATCTTGATGTTCATGTTGAAGTGTACTGTAACACTATCAATTGCAGCAGAACACTAACAGGGGTGCTACGATGCACAAATATCACATGATACTGATTTTGGCATAGCTCAAATAAATCTTTCTAAGAGTTATACAACAACTGGTATTGACCCGAAAAACATATATCTTTATTTATACATGATTCAAACGGAAGTTCCACAGGAACACAAAACAGAGGAGGAGTCACATGCTCCACTAACAAGCGTTTCACTTTCTCCACACATAGTAAAAAGCGTTTCATATGTAATTACATTTGCCTATAGGAGTTATGTATTATGTGCCTATAAATAGAGCACAGTATTGTATCTATTTGGATGAATAAGAAGAAGCAATTCTCTCCTCTTTCTCTCTTGTCTTTCCTCTCTACTTCATAGTTCATAGTTCTCCATCACTTTCTGATGGACCCCTCCTCCAGCAATCGTAGGCCTGGTGGATAGCCCATGATCGACATGGCCTAAGGCGACATAATAGGCGGCCCAAATAAACAAGGCCCAGACGGCACCTCGGCCAAACAGCACGCGCCGGCCCAAGGCGCAAGGAAACCCTAGGCAACGACCCAACACAGCGGCTTTTAGGGTTCCGAGGAGAGATAGACACGTGGCAGCATCCTGCGGGGTCTGCGAATGAACGGCCAAGATCTAGCCTTGGCGACCAAGACAGGGGGTACTATAAATACCCCTCACCCTACACAAGACTAGGGGACAACAACATTACCCAGCGGACAAACACTCCGCGGTACGACGTTCGCTCTCCTTCTCCATTACTTTCCTTAAACTAATTGCCTTACTTCCCTTGAACTAACTACCCCCTACTACATACGAGGTACACCATCCTTGGAAGACCACGCACTTGGGCTTCCGTTATTGGGCCAGGCGACAAGGCTGGAACAATTGGCGTGCCAGATAGGGGAAGATCAGGCGATTGCTTACACAAATTCAAGGCGAATGGCTTCATCAGCAGTTCCTGCACTAACCGGCGAAGGTGGCGATGGGGTAACACCCGTCAAGCACGTAAACCCAGATTCCCAAGCGACTCCAGATCTCTGATGCGTCTTATTATTGACGTATTCATTCCCTTATTAGACGACATTTTTGTTGTGATATTGCAATGATTAAGGGTGTTTCGGGTGTGTTTTATTCTCCCTTGGCCTTTGGGCCGTTTTATGTCGTTTTGCACGTTTTTAGTGTATTTCAGGCTTAATACAACATTGGGAGATCGAACCGAGAGTTGAGTATTGATTCCACGGATTTTTGAGGCTTAGAAGACTGATGTGGGGCTGTAATTTTAAGGCCCAAGTCGTGATCCTACAACACGATCCAAGTGGGAGCCCCTTTTAATGAAACACAGAGTTTTGCTGAAAAAAACAGATTCCCACACCGTGGGTATTTCCCAGACACGAGGAATTTCCCTTTTCAAGTGGAAAAGGGATTGGGAGACTTTTCAGACTTCATTCTGATTTCGACGAACCAGACACTCTCGGAGGAAGATTTTGAAGCTTTGAAGTGACGATTAATCGAGGAGAAGCGAGGTTTAGCTCAGGAGTTTCTAGGATTCGTCAGGATTAGGTTTACTCGGAGTAAGATGTCTTCTTCTCCGGTTTTCTTCTCCATTGTTTCTGTGATTGCTTCTGTGATGATGTCGAGCTAAACTCTTCTAGTTTGTTCAGATTAGATGAAACTCTAGTGAGATTTTGTATGGATGATGTCGGGTTTCTAACCCGTTAATGTTAATTGAGGTTTATTCAGGCATGTGATGAGTTTTCTCTTAAACCCTAATTTGAAGCTCTAAGAATCCGTTGATTGACCATATCGTAGGGTTTTGCTTCATCTTTGATTTGCGGTTCTGACCATGGACGTAGATCATTCTAGAGTTTAGGAGGTCATTAGGGTTGCCGGTGTCTTGACCATAGGGCCAGTGAAACTAATCTCTTTGCATATCTTTGTGGCATTTCACTGTTTTTCGTGCATTCTTGATGATTTGCGAGTTATCTTGACCATAGGAACTTGTAGGTTTGATAGGATAGTTTCTCTGCGTCCTGACCATGGAGTAGAGATTACCCAAGGAAGTGTCGAGTCATCAAGTCTGATAAACTGAAATTGCATTGCATCATCCGTCTTAATCGAGCTAGAGCGGATTCGAGTCTGGACAAACGCCTTAGTCTATATTCAAATCTCCAATCTGCTTCACTTGTTTGCTTGTTCAATTTGCATTCTTAGTTTACTTAGTTCATTCTTAAACCAATTTAAACCCAAAACGAAACCTCGATTAGCTTTAATTCACATTTCTGAGTAATAGAGAAAGGAAGACCTAGGGAAAAACGATCTCTTTGGAGAAATCCATTGAGTAAAACTAGTGTGCATTAATTTGCGCACCAAGTTTTTGGCGCCGTTGCCGGGGACCTTTTCTTTTTCTAGGAAAGGCATTGTGCGTCTAAGCTTTTCATTCACTCTTTTATCATCTCTTATCTCCCACATTTTTATACTACTTGGTATTTCTTGTTTTTGGTGTTTCAGGCAAGATTGCAGGTACGGAAGAAAGAAGACAGAGTAAGCGCATAGCTGACAAGGGCAAATTTTCTACACTCAGTTCGGCACTACTCCTGTACCTCCTCCTGCAAAGACACCTAAGGCAAGGAAGACCCTTTTTGCATCCGCATCTACATCTTCACCCACCATTGCTACTATAGACCCTCCCACAGATCCTCATGTTCCTCTTGAGATAAAAATAATGGCGGAGAGGACATTGAAGGATTATGATCGTCCGACCATAGATGGGAGAGCTTCGTGCATTCAGATTCCCAACACGGAACTCGGAATCTGCACATTCCATCTCACTTGATCAACATGATTCAAGCGAACGGGAACACTTTCTCTGGAGGTGTTAATGAGGACCCAAATGCTCATGTGAGGAACTTCTTGAGGTTGGCCCATACAGTCTCTAACAATGAAGCGGATCATAATGCAGTCAAGCTTCAGCTTTTTCCTTTCACTCTGAAGGGTCAAGCAGAACTGTGGTTGTATGATCATCCTGCGAATCACTTCACTACGTGGGATGGTCTGGCTAAAGCATTCCTAGAAGAATTCTTCTCCCCTTCCAGAACCGATGCACTCAGGGCATAGATAACAGGTTTCACAAGTGGTCCGGAGGAGAACTTCTATGAGGCTTGGCAAAGATTTCAAGGGCTTCTCCGAGCTTGTCCTCACCATGGATGGGATGACTATAACAAGTTCTCTATATTCCTCCGAGGCTTGGATTATGAGAAGAGGACGGATTTCTCTTTACAGCTGAATACAGACTTGGATGATATGACCGCAGCCGCGGCTTTGGTTGCTTGCAAGGTCTTTGCCATGAGGATCAAGTCTCTAATGCAAGCTAATCCCTTAAAGGTGGACGTCAGGAGTCTAGGGCAAATGAGATTTTCTGCTGATGCCCAATACCCTGTTCCCACAATTCCTGCACCAGTAGACCTTGTTCAAAGTCAGTTGGAGTTGGATAACTCGAAATTGGAGATGGAAGTGCAGAGATTAAAGCATGAGCTGGAAAGGGCTAAGATAGCTCCTTCACCGGGTGTTCCTACAGCTCCACCGCCAGGGTTCAAGGTGCTTACTCGGACAGAGAATGTATCAGCTGTATCCACTCCGTGTTCGAATTGTGGTGGTGCAGGTCATTCAGCAGAGGGTTGTACTTGGAAGTTTGAGAGTAACCAAGACCAACAACAAGAGGAGATTGCTTATGTTGGTGGCCCAAACCAAGGGAATAACCAGAACCAGGGACGATATCAGAACTAGAACTCCCAATGGCAGAACAGAGGGAACTGGAACAATAACCAGAACCAAGGGGGTTATCAGAGGAATAATGGGAATTAGAATCAGAATTCCCAATGGCAGAACAGAGGAGGCTGGAATAACAATCAGAACCAGAACCAAAATCAGAACAATAACGATGGTTCGAGCTCTTCTGCGCTAAGTCCAACTCCGATATCATGTTGGACAAGATTCTTGCTGAGACTCAATCCAATAAGAAGGACATTTCACTCACCGAGGCCTCTGTCAAGAAGCTAGACGATCGAGTGACGGCAATAACCAACTTTTTGCAGGAGAAGGTAGTTGGTCTTCTTCCTAGCACAACTCCCTCCTCCTCATCTAACAATGCAGGGGGAAGCAAAACTAAGGAAGAATTTTGTGGAGCAGTTTCTCTTCAGGATGGTACGGAGGAACTGGAGAAGCCAATGGAGCAGTTGTGTCAGAAGAAGCAGCAAAGGAAAGAAGCTACTCCACCAGTCGATCCCTACCGACCAAAAGTTTCTTATCCTGCAGCTTTGAACAGACCTGTGCTAAACAAGGAGAATTTGGGGAAGACTTGATGTGAACTGCTGCAACCGTGGGCAGATGACCCTAACCACCGCAAGTTGAGACCGTGCAACGAGGTAGAAACATCGGGAACCGGGGCGGAAAAGTACTTTGACCCGTTGGCTATATAACAGCCGGGAACCAGAAGTGTCTAGTCGAAGACGCCACGCCAAGAGATGGATGCTCTTGATGATAAGTCGATCCTTCAGTATCGCAACATGCAGATACAACAAGGGTTTCAGAACAATGTTCTATCAAAGGGGGGTTTATTTCATAAAAGTTGTAAGTACAAAGTGAGGCCGGCGGCCTCTATTTATAGGGAGGGAACAAGCTCTCCTCCCTAAAGTCTAACTCCTAAATAATAATAAAATAAAGTGTCCTTCTCCTAAAAAGACTCCTAAAACCCCTAAACAAGTCCTACTAAAAAGGAAAAACAATTAAATAGTCTTTAAATCCAAGAATCCAACTCTAAATAGGAATAAAACTCTTAAAACCCTAAACCGGCGGTTTTAGGGTTTCCTAGTTCGGGCGGGACTAGGACTCTGCGGGCAGCCGGTCTTCGGGCCGGGCCATTGCTCGGCTCCGGGCTTCTTCTTCTTCAATGGCGGGCCTTCGTCGGGCCTTGGGTCCTGATGCTCCGGGCTGGTCCAAGGACTAGGGCCTTGCCAAAAGGCTTGGTCCGCACGGCGTCCATCTCCATAAAATAATCCCGATCGGCCCGGCTCTTGGTCTAGGGCTCGGGGTGGGGCCGGTTTGGGACTTTCTTCATTTCTGCTCGGGGCTTCCTCTCCTAGCTTTGGGCATCGCCTCAGATAACTCCATATGTGACTCTCATGGGCTAAGGTCGGGCCAGGGGTGGTGCCTTGGAACCAGGTGCTCCAATTCTCCTCAGGACTCGGCGCCGTTTCGGTCTTAGGTAGCCATCCCTTCTTGGTTAGGTACTCTTGAGCTCTCTTGGTCCTATACTCCAGGAATTCCTCTAGAGGGTCTCTGGAGTGTGCCTTCCCTGGGCTTGTAGGTGGCCTTCCCTTGGCTCTATTAGCTTCTTGTAGGGCCCTAAGGTTCTTCCTTGGACGGGTGACCCTGGTGGAGTGTATGAGTACTTACGGATACTTGGGCAGTCGGGTTGGGTCATATCATCCCCCTCTTCTTGCCTTGGATTTGTCCCCAAATCCATCTCGGGTTCCCTTCTAGCACTCATCACTCTCTTCCAAACTTCAGCAATCTTGTCGGCCACGGTCGGGGAAGATTCAGCTTCATCTTTAGACATAGGGGTGTCATTCGAATCAGTCACGGACCAAGGCTCGGGTCCTTCAGCACTTTCTCCATCGGTCTCCATAGCTCCCTCTCCTGAAAAACTATTAACAATAATATTAAGGCTTGGGGAGGTGGTGGGTGAAGGTTCCTCACTCATTTCTACATCCGGGTCAGCATCCGGATCTTCTTCACTCGGGGCAGCTCTCAATACTCGTCGGGAGATGATCTCCCATTGTATCTTAGGTGCACAGGGAACCGTTGGTGAAGCGTTGGGTCGGGGCACGGGGGTGCCGGAGGTGCCAGAGGTAAACCAGGGCACGTCGGCCAGGGTGGCGGCGTCAGGCAGTGGGGGCGCGGCGGCGGGCAGTGTTGAGCCGACGGTAGCGGGCAGTGGGGAGCCAGCGGCGGCGAGCAGGAAGTAGGCGGCTGCGGACAGTGGAAAGTCGGCGGCGGCGGGAAGTGGGGAGTCGGCGGTGGCGGGCAGTGGGGAGCCGGTGGCGGCGGGCAGTGGGGATCCGGCGGCGGCGGCCAGTGGGGGGCCGTCAGGCATCCTGGTGTCGGGGCAGTCGGGGTCGGGCAGGACCGGGGCTGAGCGTCGGGCAGGGACGCGCCGGACTCGTGGTCGGGGGCCACGTCGGGTGGTGATGCGCCGGGAGGCCTTGGGCAGCGACAGGTCGGGGCCGGGTGCTAGATCGGCCGGGGCCTGGTCGGGCAGGGTAGCGCCGGGTGCTGGGGCGCTAGGACTGAGCGGGTAGCGCCAGTCGGAACCGGGTGCTGGGGCGCTAGGACTGAGCGGGTAGCGCCAGTCGGAACCGGGCGCTGGGACGCCGGGGCTGGTCAGGCATTGCCAGCCGGGGTCGGGGCCGAGCGCTGGAGCGCTGGGGCCTGGTGGGGTAGCACCGGGTCTGGGGCAGAGCGCCGGGGCGCTGGGGCCTGGTGGGGCAGTGCCGGGGCTGGGGCCGTGTGCTGGGGCACTAGGGCCTGGTGGGGCAGCGCCGGGGCTGGGGCCGTGTGCTGGGGCACTAGGGCCTGGTGGGGCAGTGCCGGGGCTGGGCCGAGTGCTGGGGCACTAGGGCTCGGGGCAGTGCCGAGGCGGGGCCGAGCGCTGGGGCGCTAGGGCCTGGGCGCTGTCGGCGAGCTGGGTGCTGGGGCCTGGTCGGGCAGTGCCGGGGCTGGGTACTGGGGCCGGGGCTGGGGCCAGGGCTGAGGCCGGGGCACCGGGTGCTAGGGTTTTAGAGAAGAACCCTGCAAACTTCTTAAGCCTTCTCGGCTTAACTTGCTCTCCTTCATCTGATTCTTCTTCTCCTTTCCTCTCATCCTCCTCATCGCCTGTCTCGATTTCTCTTTCTCTTATCACCATCGTTTGTTGATTAGGGCAGTCCCTTGAGACATGTCCCCTTCCTTGACATTTGACACATACAATTCCACTGGAACGTGGGTTAGAGCCTTGAAACTTATAAGTAGATGGTGCAAGTGTTACCGGAGGTGCCGAATCCCTAGGGTTAGGGTTTGGCCGTGGGCTGAGGGCTCGGGTCTGTTCAGGCTTCCATGGAGCTTGGCTTGTACTCGGATCTTCTCTCCATGAGTCATGGGCGGGTCTCCTGGTGTAGCCGTCTCGGCCTCGTCCTCTTCCACGCTGGGTCAGGCTCCGTGTATGTAGGCCAGGGTAACTTTAAGACTCTGAAGGGTGTCTTCTATTTTGGCTAACCTCTCGTCTGCCATGGTTAGTACTAGCAAACGGAAGCAAATTTTCTATCCCCTCTTCTTAGAAATAAACTTACAACGAAAGGAAATAACGTGGCAAGGTGACCTTGCTTTCTTTTCTTTTTCTTAACTCGAAACTAAAACAAGAATTGAAATAGAAGGGAATTTTCGAATCAATTTTCTAAAGAAAGCAATAAAAGGATATGAATCCAGGAGAACCTGGAGACTGGATAGATGTGGTCCTTGTGTTTGAACCGTGCTCTGATACCAACTGATGTGAACCGCTGCAACCGTGGGCAGGACCCTAACCACCGCAAGTTGAGACCGTGCAACGAGGTAGAGACGTCAGGAACTGGGGCGGAAAAGTACTTTGACCCGTCGGCTATATAACAGCCGGGAACCAAAAGTGTCCAGTCGAAGACGCCACGCCAAGAGATGGATGCTCTTGATGATAAGTCGATCCTTCAGTATCGCAACATGCAGATACAACAAGGGTTTCAGAACAATGTTCTATCAAAGGGGGTTTATTTCATAAAAGTTGTAAGTACAAAGTGAGGCCGGCGGCCTCTATTTATAGGGAGGGAACAAGCTCTCCTCCCTAAAGTCTAACTCCTAAATAATAATAAAATAAAGTGTCCTTCTCCTAAAAAGACTCCTAAAACCCCTAAACAAGTCCTACTAAAAAGGAAAAACAATTAAATAGTCTTTAAATCCAAGAATCCAACTCTAAATAGGAATAAAACTCTTAAAACCCTAAACCGGCGGTTTTAGGGTTTCCTAGTCCGGGCGGGACTAGGACTCTGCGGGCAGCCGGTCTTCGGGCCGGGCCTTTGCTCGACTCTGGGCTTCTTCTTCTTCAATGGCAGGCCTTCGTCGGGCCTTGGGTCCTGATGCTCCGGGCTGGTCCAAGGACTAGGGCCTTGCCAAAAGGCTTGGTCCGCACGGCGTCCATCTCCATAAAATAATCCCGATCGGCCCGGCTCTTGGTCTAGGGCTCGGGGCGGGGCCGGTTTGGGACTTTCTTCATTTCTGCTCGGGGCTTCCTCTCCTAGCTTCGGGCATCGCCTCAGATAACTCCATATGTGACTCTCATGGGCTAAGGTCGGGCCAGGGGTGGTGCCTTGGAACCAGGTGCTCCAATTCTCCTCAGGACTCGGCGCCGTTTCGGTCTTAGGTAGCCATCCCTTCTTGGCTAGGTACTCTTGAGCTCTCTTGGTCCTATACTCCATGAATTCCTCTAGAGGGTCTCTGGAGTGTGCTTCATCTTCAGGGTCCATGGAGAGGAGGTTAGGATCCGGCCGGGGCTTACCTTCAGCTCTAGGGTTTCCACACTCGGCCAGCAACATGGCTTGGTGTGGCATTTCTTCCTCCTGAGCTTTCCTACCTGTAGGGGGTGGCCTTAGCCTGTACCTTATCTCATACCTGGGCTTGGGGTCTTGTAGGTGGCCTTCCCTTGGCTCTATTAGCTTCTTGTAGGGCCCTAAGGTTCTTCCTTGGACGGGTGACCCTGGTGGAGTGTATGAGTACTTACGGATACTTGGGCAGTCGGTTGGGTCATATCAAGACTCTGGTGACTATCAATAACCAGAAATGGGAGTTGCTTTAGTGGAAGAACTTCTTGCAAACCCGGATTATGCAAGGCACTTGAAAGAAATTCTCTCCAAGAAGAAGAAGCTGAAAAATGCAGAAGCTGCTGCTGTGGTGGAGGAGCTGAGAAGCGTGATTCCTGACAAGAAGAAAGACAAAGCTGTCAATCCTCTTCCAAAGAATTCCTCTCAAAAGACGAGAGCAGACGAGATAGAGGAGATAGCATCAGTTACCCTCCATGAAGCTGGCGAGTCTGCTCCGAAGCAGAGCCACGTGGTGCCAAAGCGACCTGATCCAGGGAGTTTTTCTTTCCCTTGTTCTATTGGCCTTATTTGATTGATAGAGCTCTTGCAGATTTATGGGCTAGCATCAGTGTTATGCCTTACTCATTGTTTGAGCGTCTAGGACTGCCTAAGTTAACCCCTACCACCATGAATATCAACCTAGCTGATCAAACTGTTAGACATCCTAGGGAATTGCTGAAAATGTTGTAGTTGGGGTGCATGATAGCTACTTCATGACTGATTTGTGTTATTGATTTCATGGAGAGTGTAACATTCCCCTTATCCTGGGACGACCCTTCCTAGCCACTTCTGGTGCACTCATAGATGCACAGGCTGGGAGGTTAACCTTTCGGATAAGGAAAAAGTTATTACATTTGAAATTCCTCCACCTGTCCTAATGTGCATTCTTCCGCTAAGAAATCCATGCGTTAGATTTGAGAATGCTTCAGTAATATACTGTGTTTACCGATATGGATCCTCCTGATTCATCTTCATCTTTGCAGGACAGGTAGCGGCGATGGTATCTACCAAAGATACAGGTGGAGTGAAGAAGAAGAACAAGCCCCTAAGAAAGCTAAGGGCCGCCCATGAAAGTACTCCTACCAAACCACCAGATGTGGTCCTGGACAAAGTGGAGCTATTTGGACCCTTTGGAGGTAGCTGGATTGCGTGGCGATGGTCACTGGAGCTGTTTCATGCTAGCGGAAGAAATTTGTGCTTCAGAGTGGAGCGATGAAGGTATTCTTTCAGGACACGGATGCCAGTCTGAAAGAAGTTCTGAGCTGGGATGCGGCCGTTAGACCAGGTATCGTCTAGCTCAAAGACGTAAACGAGAGCGCTTATCGGGAGGAACCCGAGCGTTGAGTCTTTATATTATTTATTTTGAGTCGTGTGTTGAGTCGGTTAATCTGGATGAAAATTTGATCTAAAACACGTCATGGTCTGATCTAACGTTTAGGCGAGTTATGAACTTATTGCAGGAAGACTTTAAAAAATTTGGGCATCTGGAGAAGACCCACAGTGTGGGAATTAATACCCACACACGTGGGAATTGGCTCGAAAAGGGACAGTAGAACACCCACGGCCCGTGGAATAATTCCCACAGTGTGGGAATCCCTCAGATACACATTCTTCATTTTTCTTGCTCATTCAAGCAGGATGAGCGTTGGACGCCCGACTGGAGTGACGGTGAACCATGTACCAATTACATGTACTATTTCGGACAAGATCCAGATGTTGACAACCTCCGTCATCTCAGTGATGCCAGTTCGAGGACTTTATGGTTTTATTTGCTTTTATCATCCAGAACTCAGTATTGTTTCAGTTTTGTGTTTTGGTCAGTGTCGAGACTTACGTGGTTCTCGTGATTGGTCGCGTAATTTGTATTGACCACTATAATGTGAGTTGTTCCTTCCTTCCATTCTTCAGGATATAATTTCTACCCGATGCTCCTATCCAGATGCCATTATCCACTCGTGTGTTTCGCGCTTGATGACACTCGATTTGGCGTGATTATCAGCCTCATTAGCGACATAGAATAACGAATATTCAATCGATGCCTATCTCGTGCCTTTGTTACCTTGGCCGTTGGGTCTATTTGATATTTTCTAGTGTTTTATGTTAGCACAGTTTTTGCCGTTGAATAGAGTAGCCATGGACGTGTCTAAGGCATTGGAACCTCGAGGAATCAACCCGAATCATCCAAGGAGCGATCAAGTCAAACCGAAAATCTGCCATTCACACTTGCACCTTCGGCGAATGAGTATTCTTGGGAAATGTAGTGCAAATCAACGGGTGCCAAGTGAAGAATGACTTCGGCGAAAACATTGTGCTCTTCGGACCGAAAATACAAGGCAGAGAAAGCACTCCCATTCACAAAGGAATTTTCACCAAAATTCCTTAAGAATTTCGGCGAAAATAATAAGAGAATCCGGCAGATAGGGTTAAGTATAAATACTTAACCCGGGGCCCAAAAAAGAAAAATCATAATATACATCTAATTCGAAAAACACTAACTTTTTTCGAAGTCAGAATCCTCTCAAGTTCTGGAGCGATGAGTTGGAGTTCGAAGAGCATAGAGATCGTGACGCCATCCCTTCCATCTCGGAGAACCGAACTAAGAGTGTAATCTACGAAGATCGAAGTCTGTCAGGAGTCGTCTAAATTAGGTTTTTTCAGATTCTTTTCTGTTCTTCCTTGAAGATGAACTCTCTCTTTATCTTTGTTTCTTTGTAATATCATGAGTACTAATCTCGTTAGAGCTTAGACTAGATGAACCTAAGTGACCCAGGGCTTTAAAGCGGTCACGGATCGGCGGTGATTAATTCAAATTCAATCAGTTCTTTTTCAGTTGATTCGTTCTTCTTTGTTCGTGTTTCTTGTCTGGATGATCACCTAGATTAGATTCTGGTTAAGCTAAGGATAGAAGCGAACGCTCGCCTTACTTTAGAACATCTAATTAAACAATTAACCTTATAATTGGAGTGTGCCTTTCGTAGGAACCGTTAGGGTTAATTCGCTGCAAGAGTAACTCATTATCATTAGTAATTACACCATTAATTAAGTCGTTACGAGAGGTGACCGTACCCGGCGGCTAGTTATCTTGGTAGTTAGACGGATAGAGCGAACGTTCGCACGGTCATAACCTAAGGGTAAGGATTATGTGGTGTCTAGTAATTGATTGAATGAGAATCGAAATCCGCTGATCTGTTGATTGCCAATGCTTGGGGAACGAAGGGGATTCAAAGTCTAAGTTCGTCTGTATCCTTGTTTCAAACCCTAATTCCCAATCTGCTTTAGTTTAATTTGTTTTAATTTTTCTACATTTCTTAGAAATAAAGTCGTGGAACTCACACACGCAAACGTGTTTTCCTTCGAGTATTTTGCTAGTTCTAAGTAACCAATATAGAAAGCCTTGGAAACGATCTGCTATCGCTTTTTCTTAGCATTAGTAGTATTTTCTTTGGCTGAACCTGTCCGAACAACGACCAGAGCGTCACCAAATGGCGCCGTTGCGGGGAACTCTTTTGATTGTTCGAAAGAAGAACTGGCAATTTATTCTTCTATTTTCCATCTTTCATTTTCCCCCACTTCAATTTTACACTGGTTTTGTTTGTCTTGTTATCTAGTAGGTTTACAGTGTATGCTCACGCCTGGACTCGCTCTCAAACCGAACGCCAAGAGTACAGAGAGACAGGCAGTTCAGCTACACCTCTACGATCACAGATTCTGAAGAAAGGCGGATCAATCCATTCATCACCCGATCAAGATCGAGAACCAAAGAGATTTCCTCATCTCCATCTCACCTGTACCATCTTCATCCGCTCATACACCGAGTCACTCTCACCTCCTCCATCTCACATGGACGATAGATTACACCACCGCCACCACCTGCATAGAAGAGCTAGCAGACATAACAAGCGAGCGCGATAGCGTTCGATCTGCCATTCCGTTCGCGCATTGAAGGAGATCCTGATATGAGATCAAGATTCCATTCTTGACGATGAATCTCTAGGGATTTACAGTTTGAAAGGCAGGCCCCATAGACAATTGGCAACTCATCTTGCAGACATTCCTTGATCTTGCAGTACTTTCAAGAGCAGAAACCTCGACAAAAACACTCTTGTCTGAGAGCCTTTCCATGCTCTTAAAAGGCGCTGCTAAGGGTGGCTACTGTAAACACATGGCTATTACACTAACTGGGATACTCTGGCTCAGGAACCTTCGTTAAGAATACTTCCTCCGGCCAGAACAACCGCCATCAAGGACAACATCGCCAGATTCTCCAGAAAGAAGGAGAAAGCTATAGATACTTGGAATCGATCCAAGACTTCTCTACACTGCCTCATCATGGATTTGAGCATAGGCAGTTAGCTGAAATCTTCTCGTGTGGACTTCGAGAAGAATCTGCCAGTGGTCAATTCTCTAGTGAATGGGATTGCACTACACTCCTCCTTTGAAGTGCTCTTCTTCACTTTCGCAAATTTGCCTCAAGTCAAGGAACTGGGAGTAGCAATCTGAAGGTATCAAGGAGCAAGCTAGATCTCGAACTACAATTAAGACAGAGGTAGAGAAGCATTTGAAGAAGTCTACCACACGATCAAGCGCGCAGTTTGTCTATGATTGTAATGCGAGTGGTTGTGACTTCCATAACGGAGGCGTTGTCAAATTTGTAAGCAGAAGTCTGGTCTGCCGAAGAGGTAAATTTCATCCAACAAGGCTTCGTCAATAATCAGAATGTTATGCTGGTTATCATAACTTCAGACAGCAAGGAACTATCAAGACAGACCTCCCTACAATCTGGCGCTAACCAGAACCAGAATAACCGCCCGCTGGTCCAGCTCAGGATCAGAAGCCTAACCATCCGCGTCAGGTGCTACCAGCCGCCGCATCCATCCGGGTAATTATGGAACTGCTCTGGCAATCGCAGAATCAATATCTCAACAATACTAATCCAGGCAGCAGCATCAAAAAGAACAATGTCGTGACCTGGATAAGAAGCTCAGCCAGATCATCACAAGACTCGATGATCATGACAGTCAGTTCAAAGCTCAAGCTCTTCTCAATCAAGAACAGATAGCATCTGGACAAAAATGAGTAAGCCGTGAACAACATCTCGGAGCATGCTAGCATCTGGTCGACCATTTGGCCAGCTTCCAAGCCAGACAGAACGAGAATCCGAGAAAAGAACATGCTAAAATGGTAACTGCTCGAAAACTTCCAAACCTAATTGCTGATGCTTGTTCTTTTTGCGTAGGATCGCTGAAACTCCGGAAGAAGAGGAAGAAGAAGAACTGTAACCGGCGCCTAAGGAGGAAGATCCTCCTCTTGCACCGTACGTCGTGAAGCCTCCTTTTCCTAGAGCATTGCTGCCAAATGCAAGGATCGAGACTGGCATGAAGGGGAACAAGGAAGGATATCCTGACATTCGTGTTAAGAAACCTGTTTCTCCATATCCAGCTAAGTTATCTGATCCTGGTTCATTTACTTTGCCTTTGGTCATTAATGATGTTGAGATTGAACGTTGCTTAGTTGATCTAGGAGCATCTGTTAATGTTATGCCTGTGAGTCTATATGAAAAGTTAAACCTAGAGAACTTGAACCGCCTAGTATGCAACTCGTCTTTGTGATAGATTGCTTAAAACCCCTAAGGGAGAGATTAAAGACGTTGTCACTAAATGTGGTTCGTTCACGTTCTTAGCTGATTATGTGATTATGGATACTAGTACAGATGATGCTACTATGCTCATAGGTCGACCTTTCATGGCTACTACTGGAATGAATATTAACGTTCCCAACGGATCATTAACTCTAAGAGTCGGTAAAGAAACGAAAACGTTCTGTCTTAAAGATGGCATGAAATATGACTCTAGGAATGAAGAATCTCACTGCCTAGCTGTTGAAACGGTGGGGTTGACTCCGGTCAACTCCGTTACTAATGCTTCTTCTAGTGTCTCTAGATCAGTTGTTGCTGCAGATATTAAACAGGTCATTGAGAAGAAGCAGAAACCTGTCGTTCAGAAGCTGCCTAAGAAGAAGAAGAAGGAACTGCAAGCCTCTTCTAAACCACCGAGCAGACCTCGAGGAAAGAACAAGAAAATGAAGACACAAATGGTCTGGAGACCAAAAATTCCGCCGTCTTCCACCGAGCCAGCTGCACCACCATTTCGTTCCGAGAAACCGGCGCCGGAACAAGTATGGAGGGAGAAGCCGAAAGCATCTCCTAAGGAAGTAGTAACGATCACCGATCCTGGTGATACCAAGCCGAAGATTAAAGAAAAGAAGAAGCCGACAGTCCTCATTCCTTCCATCATCACACTCAAGAAGGATGATCTCTCCAGAGAGCTGTTCGGACCGTTCAAGTTCGTTAATCACCTTCCCGACGGACGTACCAAGCTATTACATGCAAACGGGAAGAGATTCACGCTTACCGGAGAAGTCCCGAAGCTGTACTTCATGAACTCCGACGCGAGCGTGAAGGAGAATCTAAGTTGGGATGTCTCCTAATACCGTCCAGGTATCGTCCAGCTCAAGAACGTTAATAAAAGAGCGCTTCGTGGGAGGCAACCCACGGCTGGAGTCTGTTTTAATTTTTTGTTGAACTTGGTATTTTTAGAGTCGGTTTGGGGGAGCCAAAAGTGTCAGTTGTTTGTTTTCTTATTTTTCGTGTAGAGTCTGCATGTCATAGAGTCAGTAGCAAGTTGATTGAGGTCGTTCCGATTTTTGTGGATTTAACTGTGATTTTCTGAAGTTGACCAGATTTGCGAAAATATTTAAAAACCCGAACAGTTCAAAATTTTCGGTGAAACCACCCTTGTTTTCGGCGAAATCGATTTTCGATTTTCGATTTTCGAACTCAATCTCCCTGTTCATTGTTTTCGGTTCGAAAAGTCTCTTGTTTTCGGTGAAACCATTTTAAATGAAATTTTCGGCGAAACCGTGTTCTTGTTTTAGGCGAAACCACCTTTGAAAATCCGGCAGTCCATTTTAACTGATATTTTCGGCGAAACCACCCTTTTTATTTCACCGAAAATAATTTTGAAAATCACCCAACTATTCCTTTAAAATCCGGTTTTCGTTCCTCTCTCTCCTTCACTCATTTTCGAACCAAAGTACCCGAAAACCTCCCCTATTCGTTTTAAAATCGTCGCCGACCACCACTTCTTTTAAACCGCCGTCGCCGCCATAACCCACCGCCGCCGTCATCGCCGACCACCGTCGCTCCCTTCCCCTCCTTTTTTCCGATCCCAACGAGCCCTAGAACAACCAAATCGGAGCTTTGCAGCTCCAGTTCACCGAAAACCTAGTTTTCAACGTTTTTCACAGATTCCTCCCAACCTGTTCATTTTTAGCAGTCATGGCCTCAAGGTAAGTTGTATAACTTTTCAATACGAATCTTTTGACATATAGATTGCTGAATTTCGTCAGGGTTGATTTCAGTTGACTTTTCAGTTTGCCTCGTTTTGCGTGCCGACTGTTTTCGTGTGAACTAGGATTAACTGAACTTATAGAACTATTCTAGGATGTTTAGGGAGTTCCGTGCTTAATTTCCATATCATTTGATCATATGTTGCTATGCATAAGATTAATTCTTTGTAATGTTGACTTTTGTGAGAAATGTCGGTTTGACTTTGAATTGTTGTGATCATTTGGCTGTCTGATGTGCTCATTCTCGTTCATATTATCGTGCTTTCCATGTGAAATCATATTTTACCGTCATTCTCCAAGTTATGATAGTCTTGCCATGATTAAGGTTCACTATGCTAAATGTTGACTTTCTAAATGTCGGTTTGACTTTTTGAACTCTGATTGTGCTTATCTGATTCTGGCTGTTCCTAAGTATGTATTTTACTGTCTATGATTACCGGTTACTCCGCTTTGCTACCCCACTTAGTTTCCCTCATTTCTTTGTGAAATTGAGTTTTTCTACTAAGTGTGGGGTAAGGTTTTGGTTGACTAATCTGGTTTCATTCTGGTTTTAGGGACACCACTTATGAGCGCAGGACTAATGCGCGACTTGATGGCGCCTCGAGCTCAGGAGCTGCCGCTCCCGTCACACCTGCTGTTCTGGGTCCACCACCTGCACTCCCCCGCCAAGCTGGATACCACCGCACCATAGCTCGTCTACCAGACTTCTATTTTGAGTGTTTCCAGAAGCTCGAGCACGTCCGGGGAGCTGACGTGCGCCCCCTTTCCATGGAGTCACTCCAGGAGCATGACGAGGACTACCACCGGAACGTGCATGACGCCTTAGCACCGGCTGGTCTCCTCGAGCTGACCACCATCGCCGCCGAGTTCCCAGACATTGCCCTCCAGGAGTTCTGGGCAACCTTTGATCTAGACGAGCACAAGAGGAAGCAACGCCAGAAGGTGGTCACCTTCTATCTTGGTGGGGTGTACAGGCAGCTCACCTACGATGAGTTTGCCGCACATCTCGGCATCCCCTATGAGCACTATCACAATCATCACCTCGGTTGGGGTGAAGATGATAACGACGAGGAGTACCACGCGCTCTGGAGCCACATGACAGGCGTACCTGGCGATCGCCTCGGGATGAACAACTCAGTTAAGTCTCTCTCCCACCCGCTCTATAAATTTATTCATATGGTTTGGCGTAGGTCGCTTTTATATGTTCCAGATAAGGACCGCCACCATATCCTCAAGGAGGAGCTCATGCTTCTCCGAGCCATCCGAGAGAGCTACCCTCTACACCCCGGCTGGGTACTGGCTCGCATCTTCCGCCAGAAGACCAGGAGGAAGACGCCACCTCGTAGACTCTTGGGGGCAACTTTATAGGACAGCTCATCATCTCCTTCGGCATCAGCCATGAGTATGGCCCGCACATTCCACGACACCAAGTTAGGACCGTTGGAGGAGATTTGGCGGTCGATTATGACCTAGAGCTGGACCTCAGTCCCCATGTAGCAGCTGATCCTCCACTCCAGCCTGTGGTCGAGTCGGAGGAAGAAGATGATGCTGAGGAGCAGCAGCCGCAGCCGCCGCCAGAATTCCAAGATTATATACCCTCGCCACACCATCAGGCAGGGTATGCTCACCAGTCGCCGCCGCACATTCCAGATCCATACTCGGCGTCTCACCCTCAACACCGACCGCACCCCGCGGATGTTGGGGAATTGGTACGAGCGACTGCAGGAGTGGCGCATCACCGACAACGCCACTCACGAGGCGCGGTGGACTATTATGCAGCAACATATGCGCCGCGCCGACCGGCGATATGAGCAACGCCAGCTCGGCGAATTTCTCCACTTTCCACCTCCCGGCTCACCGGACCAGCAGTGATCGGGTTGTATTCCTTTTCTGGTGTCTTCTTTTTATTTATTCTTTTCGGATTTCGGTCTAACTTTTTTCTGTGTGGATCCGGGACACTTGTCCCGGTTTCCTTTTTATGTTTTATTTGTTTTTGTTTTGTAGGCAGTTGGGAGATTCCCTTTGCTTCGCTTGGGTAGATTCCCTCCGCTCCGAGGATCCGTGCTAATCCACTACGCCAATCATCTCCATCCAGGTTCTTCTACTTCAGTCTGAACTCTAGTCCCTTCACTGTGAGGACACAGTGTGATTTAAGTGTGGGGTAGGATGCTAGAGAACCTTGCATGAACCTGATTGCCCTTGATTGTGTTTTATGTGTGCCTCGTGATTCCATTCCAGTCTCTCTAGCATTAGAATGGCTCAGTTCTTGATTTTTGATGTTAAGTTGTTGTTCAACCCTTCATAATGATGCTTAGACTGCTTAACCTAGAACTTGAGGACCAACTTGTATACTTTGATGCTAAATTGCCTGGTCAGAACAGAATTTTTAAGATCACACTTGTAGTTTGTAGCCTTGATTGCATGAAAATGACCGAATCCGACTAGCAAACCAACTGTGAGCTTTTGATCCATTGCACGTAACTTGCAATTTTAATTCTTTCTGAGTGGTTTTCTGTTTACTTGAATGAGTTAGAATTTGCATGAGACCTACTCGAGACCACACGATGACACGAGTTCTAGAAGGATAGGGGCACCTAGATTCAGCTACTAAGCCAGATAGCCTACCAAACGATAAATCCACTAGGTTTAGACCCTTGAGCTTGGCCTTTCTTTCGGTTTGATAATACATTACAGCCATTTCCCATTTCTTTCATTCCCCATTGATCCCCTGTGGTTGTAGTTCTAGATTGACCTACCGGAAGTCGGTTTGTGGTAACCTTCCTATAGCCATTAAACAGGTGGTCTTAGCTAATATGTCCAGACATGTAAACCCCTCTAGCAACTAAAAGAAAATCGGCACAAAAGAAAAAAAAAGTAAAGTAGAAAAGAAGCAAGCTTCAGAAAAAAAGAGAAGCAGAAAAATCAAAAAAATAAGAAAAGTTTCAAAGTGTTGTTCAATAAAACGTTCTTCTCCCTACAAATGGAAGAACGAAGTCAAAAGAAAAAGTTCAAAAGAAAAAAAAAATCGTGTAAAGAAAAAGAATAAGTGCTAAGTTGCTTGAGGGTATCATAGGACGAGCGTTCATCATTCCACTCGTGTTTGGTTAGACGGTAGGGAAGTTAGTCGAAAGCTACACCGCACAAAGCCATCATCATTCATTCCCATCATCCATCTCATTATAAACCCGAGTAGTGTAGTATTCATTACGGTCCTAGCAGGGAAGTCCTTCTTGACTAGATACTCGTCTTGTCACAGTGGTGGAGATGTGGTCGAAATGCAAACCTATGACAGAATTCAGTAACAGAAAATGATCGAGAGCATAAACACGTCCTTAAACACAGAGAGTGAGAGTTCCCATTGTACTATATATATCCTGTGTGAGGAGTCTGGTCGGTCAGGTCAAATTCGTGCATAATTGGTTGCTAATTACTTGTCGTGTGCAGTTTATTAGTGAGACCAGGTAATTTGGCTGATCTGTATGCATGATAGGTTTCTTGTTCTAGGATCGATCTGTCTAATAATTCATTGTGTTTGATTGAGCTCCAATTTAATCGATCTAATCATTTATGAACATGAGCATTTCTATTCAGTTTGCTTGAGGACAAGCAAAAGCTTAAGTGTGGGGTATTTGATGACACTCGATTTGGCGTGATTATCAGCCTCATTTAAGCGACATTTCCTTACTTAAGACATGGTTTTTAGGGTAGAATAACGAATATTCAATTGATTGCCCTATCTCGTGCCATTTGTGTTACCTTGGCCCGTTTCGGGTCTATTTGATGGTTTTCTAGTGTTTTTATGTTAGCACAGGTTTTTGCCGTCGAATAGAGTAGCCATGGACGTGTTTAAGGAATTGGAACCTCGAGGAATCAAACCGGAATCGATCCAAGGAGCCGATCAAGTCAAACCAAAAATCTGCCCATTCACACTTGCACCTTCGGCGAAAATGAGCTTATGTCTTCGGCGAAAACGATAGTGCAAATCAACGGGTGCCAAGTGAAGAATGACTTCGGCGAAAACATCGTGCTCTTCGGACCGAAAATACAAGGCAGAGAAAGCACTCCCATTCACAAAGGAATTTTCGCCGAAAATTCCTTTAAGAATTTCGGCGAAAATAATAAGAGGAATCCGGCTGATTAGGGTTAAGTATAAATACTTAACCCGGCGGCCCAAAAAAGAAAAATCATAATATACAATCATAATTCGAAAAACACAACTTTTTTCGAATCAGAATCCTCTCAAGTTCTGGAGCGATGAGTTGGAGTTCGAAGAGCCGGATAGAGATCGTGACGCCATCCCTTCCATCTCGGAGAACCGGAACTAGGAGTGTAATCTACCGAAGATCGAAGTCTGTCAGATTCGTCTAAATTAGGTTTTTCAGATTCTTTTCTGTTCTTCCTTTGAATGATGAACTCTCTCTTTATCTTTGTTTCTTTTGTAATAATCATGAGTAGCTAATCTCGTTAGAGCTTAGACTAGATGAACCCTAAGTGACCCAGGGCTTTAAAGCGGTCACGGATCGGCGGTGATTAGATTCGAAATTCAATCAGTTCTTTTTCATGTTTGATTCGTTCTTCTTTGTTCGTGTTTCTTGTCTGGATTGATCACCTAGATTAGATTCTGGTTAAGCTAAGGATAGAAGCGAACGCTCGCCTTACTTTAGAACATCGAATTAAACAATTAACCTTATAATTGGAGTGTGCCTTTCGTAGGAACCAGTTAGGGTTAATTCGCTGCAAGAGTAACTCATTAATCATTAGTAATTACACCAATTAATTAAGTCATTGGGAGAGGCGACCGTACCCGGGCGGCTAGTTAATCTTGGTAGTTAGAACGGATAGAGCGAACGTTCACCGGTCTTAAACCTAAGGGTAAGGAGTTATGGTGGTGTCTTAGTAATTGATTGAATGAGAATCGAAATCCGCTGATCTGTTGATTGCCAATGCTTTGGGGAACGAAGGGGGATTCAAAGTCTAAGTTCGTCTGTCATCCTTGTTTTCAAACCCTAATTCCCAATCTGCTTTAGTTTAATTTGTTTTAATTTTTCTGCATTTCTTAGAAATAGAAGTCGTGGAACTCACACCACGCACAACGTGTTTTCCTTCGAGTTTTTGCTAGTTCTGAAGTAACCAATCATAGAAATCCCTTGGAATACGATCTGCTATACGCTTTTTCTTAGCATTAGTAGTTTTTATTTGGCTGAACCCGTCCGAACAACGACCGGGCGGTCCACCAGCGCTCGCCATTCTCTGGCACCCTCATGATCTATTTCCTGGTACCCCTATACTCTTTTCTTCACCATTTTGTGTGGTCCATTGAGGACAATGTCCTGACTAAGTGTGGGGTGGGGTGTTTATTTTTGAGGGTTTCTTTGCATTATCGATTTCTTGTCACTTAATGGGTGGTGATTGTGCTTTGTTTTTCACTCTTTCACTGCTTCCCATTCTCGTTAGTAAGAATCTCTTCGTATTGCTTAATATCTTCCTAGATGGCTTACTGTTTTCCATATGGTGAGATTGATGTGGTGTTTTTGCTTGACCAAATGTGTGTGTGAGAACCTGTATTATGACCATCTCCCACTCTTCTTGCCTGAAGTATTCTAGGAACTTGCCCTTATCGTGTTAGAGAACAGTTGACTTGTTAATGTGGAAGACTTGGTCTGTCTGATGCTCGAATTCTCTAGTTCAATGCCTTGATCGAGTCTAGATAAGGGATCTTTTAATTTCGTGCTTTAAGTTGTTATTGATTTTCCCAATCAAAGAAAATCTGAAAAATGAATGGTTTGGTATTGAAGTTGTGGGTCGATTCACGAGCTGGCATACGTGCCTGCCCATTGCTGTAGTCCCAAAGGGAAGTCTCAATGTGGCATTCTTCTTCTAATCTACTCCCGATCGTGGCTGGGGTCTAGGATAACGCGGAATTCCAAAGGTTTTCGGCTGCTCCATACCCGGTAGTATCCACACTGTACCGTCCATTCGATAGTAAATGTCGGAAAAAAAAAGCAAAAAAAAAAGTGTTCTTTAATTTTGTTAATTCGTGTTCCCTTATCTAGCAAGTGTCGGGCTGCGTCCTAAGAGTAAGTGTAGCGGAAGTAAGTATTGTCTTACCTTTATCAAATCAGGTTGTTCACTAGCTCGATAAAGTCTTGTTCCTCTTTTACTCCGGCAAGGGTTTGGTTCTAATTGTGTGGTCAGTCTGGTAATCCTCTTGTTTGATAGAAGCACCATATGCATCATTCTAGGATCAAAGAGGTTTTCGGTTTGCTCATTAAGGTTGGTGCATTGTTACACTAGAGTTCTTGCTTGAGGACAAGCAAAAGTCTAAGTGTGGGGTGATTTGATGCGTCTTATTATTGACGTATTCATTCCCTTATTAGACGACATTTTTGTTGTGATATTGCAATGATTAAGGGTGTTTCGGGTGTGTTTTATTCTCCCTTGGCCTTTGGGCCGTTTTATGTCGTTTTGCACGATTTTAGTGTATTTCAGGCTTAATACGACATTGGGAGATCGAACCGAGAGTTGAGTATTGATTCCACGGATTTTTGAGGCTTAGAAGACCGATGTGGGGCTGTAATTTTAAGGCCTAAGTCGTGATCCTACAACACGATCCAAGTGGGAGCCCATTTTAATGAAACACGGAGTTTTGCTGAAAAAAACAGATTCCCACACCGTGGGTATTTCCCAGACACGAGGAATTTCCCTTTTCAAGTGGAAAAGGGATTGGGAGACTTTTCAGACTTCATTCTGATTTCGACGAACCAGACACTCTCGGAGGAAGATTTTGAAGCTTTGAAGTGACGATTAAGCGAGGAGAAGCGAGGTTTAGCTCAGGAGTTTCTAGGATTCGTCAGGATTAGGTTTACTCGGAGTAAGATGTCTTCTTCTCCGGTTTTCTTCTCCATTGTTTCTGTGATTGCTTCTGTGATGATGTCGAGCTAAACTCTTCTAGTTTGTTCAGATTAGATGAAACTCTAGTGAGATTTTGTATGGATGATGTCGGGTTTCTAACCCGTTAATGTTAATTGAGGTTTATTCAGACATGTGATGAGTTTTCTCTTAAACCCTAATTTGAAGCTCTAAGAATCCGTTGATTGACCATATCGTAGGGTTTTGCTTCATCTTTGATTTGCGGTTCTGACCATGGACGTAGATCATTCTAGAGTTTAGGAGGTCGTTAGGGTTGCCGGTGTCTTGACCATAGGGCCGGTGAAACTAATCTCTTTGCATATCTTTGTGGCATTTCACTGTTTTTCGTGCATTCTTGACGATTTCCGAGTTATCTTGACCATAGGAACTTGTAGGTTTGATAGGATAGTTTCTCTGCCTCCTGACCATGGAGTTGAGATTACCCAAGGAAGTGTCGAGTCATCAAGTCTGATAAACTGAAATTGCATTGCATCATCCGTCTTAATCGAGCTAGAGCGGATTCGAGTCTGGACAAACGCCTTAGTCTATATTCAAATCTCTAATCTGCTTCACTTGTTTGCTTGTTCAATTTGCATTCTTAGTTTACTTAGTTCATTCTTAAACCAATTTAAACCCAAAACGAAACCTCGATTAGCTTTAATTCACATTTCTGAGTAATAGAGAAAGGAAGACCCTAGGGAAAAACGATCTCTTCGGAGAAATCCATTGAGTAAAACTAGTGTGCATTAATTTGCGCACCAATCTCACTAGAAATATGGAACGTGAGTTTGAAGATGACTCCGAGTCTCGCAGCACAATTCCCACCGGAGATGCTTACAAGCTACTTGAGTAGCGATTCCGGTCCCTCGAGCAACAAAACGCGGAGCTCACTCAAATGCTGAAAACTACGATCGCTCAGCAAGCCCAAGCTCTTGTGGCCAACACTCAGGTCAGGCGACTACCGCAAGACTCTCACCTCGAGGTATTACAGTAGTTCCTTCCTGGACTCAAGTCTCCCCCGCGCAGCTAGTAGTGCGCCAGCCTCTGTCCAGGGCAATCCTTGTCGAACCACTACCCAAGGGATTAGACAAGCGATCCGGACGAACACCTGCAGGCTTTCCAGATCGCTATGCAAATGCAGCAGTCAATCGACGCCGCATACTGTAGGGCATTCCCGGCCACGCTTGGGGGACGAGCTCGGGAGTGGTTTATGAACCTGCCAGAAGGCACCATTACGTCGTGGGAGGGTTTCGCCATGATCTTCTCGCAGAAGTTTGAGTGCAAGAAAATGAGGAAAGTCCCATTGCAGGCGTTGGTAAGTTTAAGGCAGGGAGCAAACCAATCGCTGAAGGAATTCTTCGATGAGTGGACTAAGGTAGTCCAATCCATCCGGAGGGTAAATCATGAGATCGCTACCGCAAGTTTATTCCAGTCGGTCCATAACGACAGGTTGCGGGAATCATTGCTACAAGTGCCCCCAAAATCGATGTCCGACTAGGAAACAAGGGTGCACAAAATTATATTGATTAAGAAGCAGTTGGCAGAACCTTTACCAGGAGTGGCGAAGAAGGAAGAAAAGCCTGTTTCAGGGAACCAGCAGGCCAGGTGGCGTCTCTTCGAGAGATCGCCATACGGGAGAGGACATCCTGAAGAGAAAAGAGGATATCAAGAAGAAAGGACTGACTACACACCTATCTCGGAGTCGCGAAGGAAGATCCTGTTGTATATGCAGCATAAAGGACATACCATAAATTGGCCTGGACCGATGTACACTCCGTCGGACCAACGAAGTCGCCAAAAATTTTGTGACTTCCACGATTCTCACGGACATACCACTGAAGATTGTAGGGAGTTGAAGAATGAAATTGAAAGATGGATAAGCGAAGGAAGACTAAGGGATTTCATCGTAAGCACTAAGCGGAAAAACAAGGCACAAGAAGAAGATCGCCGAGATGAAGGAGAATCACAAGACAAGATGGGCGGTGTTTTCACCCGCCTGAAAGAGCCACAGGGCGACGAAGACACCAAGAAGAAGTCTCGACCAGAAGTGAATCATGTTTATCAAACCATTTTTGGAGGAGAAAGCTGCCCAACAAAGAAGGTAAAAAAGGAAGAGGTACAGGAGTTAATGATGATTGACCGGGTCAACCGTCCAGTGCTGGGTTTCTCGGAGGTAGACATGGGTCGTGTTGGAGGTCCGAGCTTAGAAGCGATGGTAATCCAGGTGATAACATACAATAGCCGAGTAGAGCGAGTCATGGTTGATGAAGGAAGCTCTACAGATATCATTTTTTGGGAACTTTACAAAAAGATGAATCTACGAGCCAGCTTGCTCAGACAAACGAAGACAACCATTTCAGGATTTTCAGGACACACAGTCCCCATTAAAGGGATCGCCACAATGAAGATAACTATCAGAGACGGAGATGTACAGGTGACACGATCCATCGACTTCCATGTCATGGACTGCCAGTCTACATACAACATGATTCTGGGTGACCGGCACTCGCCGCTTTCCAAGCAATCTCATCCCCGGTTCATCAAGTGCTAAAATTCGCTACTGAAGAGGGGGTAGGATTCGCTTGGGGGCACCCGGACGTCGCCAGAAGATGCTACAGAGCGGTGACTAAAAGCACCTGCTTCACCATAGGCTTGGAGGCAGAGAATGGAGGAGAAAGAATGACACCGGCGGAATCGGACATTCCAATACCACTTTTGGAGGAAGATGTAAGCAAAACGGTCCGAGTGTCATCTTACTTAGGAGATAAGGAGAAATGAGAGTTGGTTCAGTTACTCCGAGAATTTTCACACCTATTCGCATGGTCACCCAGCGACATGCTGGGAATCGCTCCAGACATCATCAAACACTCTCTAGCAATCGAGCCCGGAAGTCGCCCAGTGCAGCAAAAAAGGTGAAACATTTGCAGAGAAAGGCAGTAGGCGGTGGCGATAGAAGTGGAAAAGCTTTTAAAAGCAGGTTTTATCAGAGAAGTGCAGTATCCCGAGTGGTTAGCCAATATTTTTCTCGTGAAGAAGTCGTCAGGAGCTTGGCGAATGTGCATTGATTTCACTAGCCTGAATGATGCTTGCCCCAATGACCCATATCCTTTGCCCAACATAGAGCGGCTGGTAGATGCAACAGCGAACAACGAAATGTTGTCCTTTCTGGACATGTTCTCAGGCTATCATCAGATACCTCTGAATAAGGAAGACCAAGAGAAAACAGCTTTCATGACACCAACGACGAACTATTGCTATCGAGTGATGCCATTTGGACTCAAGAATGCTGGCGCAACTTATCAAAGGATGATCGACACAGTTTTTGCAAAGCAAATCGGGAGGAACTTGGAGGCATATGTGGATGATCTCTTGGGTTGGTTACTTAAATGATCACTAAACTTTGACCAAATAACCCAGTGGTCATTGTTCTTCAAAAAATTTCCTAGCACTCACACAACTTTGGACGATTATCCTAGCAGTCACTACCGTCTACGGACATCCAATTTTCCATCCATCCGCCTACGTGGCGATGCCATCAAGGCAGCCACATCATCTAAATTGCCACATCATGTAAACCAAACCCCAAACCCAAACCCAAACCCAAACTCATACACCCACCCAAATTAACCAAACAATTACCAAACCAAAATCCCTCTTTCCTCCTCCTCCCTCTTCCTCTCTCCTCCATCACAACAACCTCCAAAATCCACCGCTCAATCCCTACCGCCGCCGCCCTGCCGCCGCCATCATGCCGCCGACGCCGCCGCGCACCCACCTCGGACATCTCCACGAACAGATTATCCGGCGAGATTGGTTTCCTCCAGTGGTGCATGAATCTCGCCTTCCTCAATGCCTCAAACAACGAATTCTCAAACCCGGCAGCGGCGGCGGCAGGAACGCTAAAGTTCCTCTCCCTCGCCGGCAACCAATTCAACGGCGAGATTCCGGCGAGGCTCATCGGCGCTCTGTGTCCAGGTTTGGTGAATCTCGATCTCTCTTCAAACAATCTCTCCGGTGCAATCCCTATAGAGCTATCGTCATGCTCGTCGTTGGAAGTCCCTATCGGTCAACAACTTCACCGGTGACCTTCCGATTCTCCTCAAAATGGAGCAGCTGAGGAAGATCGATTTATCGTTCAACAACTTCGGCGGCGGGCTACCGGATTCCTTCTCCGAATTGGCGAATCTGGAGACGCTTGATTTAAGCTCCAATGTTCTGACTGGGAAAATCCCCAATTCTTTCTGCAAGAACCCTAATTTGAGATTAAATTTGAAGGAGCTATATCTAGAACAATGTGTTCACAGGAGAAATCCCTAAATTGCTAAGCAACTGCTCGCAGCTAAGGTCTCTTCATCTGAGCTTCAATTATTTAACAGGAACAATTCCTTCGAGCTTTGGATTGCTCCACAATCTCCAGGATTCGAAGCTCTGGTTCGAGAGGAGGTGATTGTTGTTCGTGCTCGTTGTTCGAGAGGGGTTGCAGCTCTGCAGATCTGCTTCCTCTTCCCTCCTTCGTGCTCGTTGTTCGAGAGGGGGCGCGATTCCTCTTCCGCCGCTCAGCTTCGAGAGATCTGCAGGTGACTACCAGGCTCCCGTCCTCTGGGTTCGGCGGTAGCGTCATAGCCATCAATCGAAACCACCACTTACCACCACCACCTGGTCAACACGGGCAGAGTACCGCAGCGACGGTGAGGCGGCGGCGCAGCGACGGTAGTGAGGTGGCAGCGCGGCGGTGGCGGTGAGGTGGCGGCGCGGCGACGGCGGTGAGGCGGCGGTGGAGTTGGTGGAGGAGAAGAGAAAGAACAGGTAGGAGGAAAGAGTTTTGGTTTGGTAATTGTTTGGTTAATTTGGGTGGGTGTATGAGTTTGGGTTTGGGTTTGGGTTTGGGTTTGGGGTTTGGTTTACATGATGTGGCAATTTAGATGATGTGGCTGCCTTGATGGCATCGCCACGTAGGCGGATGGATGGAAAATTGGATGTCCGTAGACGGTAGTGACTGCTAGGATAATCGTCCAAAGTTGTGTGAGTGCTAGGAAATTTTTTGAAGAACAATGACCACTGGGTTATTTGGTCAAAGTTTAGTGATCATTTAAGTAACCAACCCGATGATCTCTTGGTCAAGAGCAAAAAGACCGACGATCATCTAAGCGACTTACGAGAAACTTTTAACACACTGCAGGAATACTCGCTTAGGTTTAATCCTTTGAAGTGTGTGTTCGGAGCGACATCGTGAAAATTCCTTGGATACCTTATAACCATATGAGGAATAGAGGCCAACCCTGCACAGATTGCAGCAATCACAGCCATGGCACCTCCAAAGACCATGAAGGAAGTACAAGTTTTTTCTTGAACGCTGACGACGATCAATCGTTTTATCCCTAGGAACGCCGATCGCTGTGCCCCATTTTTTGCAACTTTAAAGAACGCATCAAAGTTTGCTTGGAATGAAAAATGTAACAAAGCTTTTGAAGAGCTGAAGCAGTTTTTAATTACTCCTCCTGTACTTGCATCACCAAAGTTGAATGAAGATCTATTTCTCTATATCGTAATCTCTCCCAAAGCAGTTAGCGCGGTCTTGGTTCGAAGAGAGGATAAAAGTGAGCACCCTGTTTTTTACACAAGTAAGACTTTAATCGACGCAGAAACTAGATATCCGGAGATAGAAAAAATGGCGTATGCTTTGGTTTGCGCAGATAGAAAAAATGGCGTATGCTGTGGTTTGCGCAGCCAGGAAGTTGCGGCCATACTTCCAGGCACATACTATACATGTGCTTACCATTCTATAAATTAAAAATGTGCTAAGATCCATGAGTGTAGCAGGGCGATTGGCTAAATGGGCGATCGAGTTAAGCGAATATGACATAAGATACCAGCCGAGAACAGCGATCAAGGCTCAAGTCCTAGTGGATTTCGTTGTGGAGGGTGAGGTACAAGAGGATGTTGAGGAAGGTGAGGAATGGACACTGTTTACAGATGGCGCCTCGAGTAAGGGAGGGTCCGGAGCTGGAATAGTTCTAAAATCGCCAGGAGGAGTTCTCCATTAGGTGGCACTACGATTCGCAACTAACAGAACAAATAATGCGGCAGAATATAGAGCCTTAGAGGCCGGGTTGCTAATCGCCAAGAGTATGGGAATTACTAACATCAGAGTTTTCTCAGATTCTGCAATAGTAGTCAACCAAGTAAATGGAAGCTTTGAGGTAAAGGAAGAATCGCTTCTCCCTTATTTCGATGAGGTGAAGTTACTTGTATTTGAGTTCAAAAAGGTCACTATAGCACAAATTACCAGAGAAGAAAATTGCCATGCAGATGCACTTTTGAAATTAGCAACAGCGACAGACTTCGATGAGGGGCGAATGGTCACAGTGGAAAAAGAGACAAAAGCGAAACAATGCTTCCAAATTATCAAGGAAGATGGGAAAAGCGACTAGCGAACACCCATTATCCAGTTTTTGGATAATGACACGGTGCCAAGTAACCATCTCGAGGCAACCAAGCTACGAAGGAAAGCAGGCAGATGCACCATAATAGGAGGCGAGTTATACCGAAAATCCGCAATGGGCCCATATCTAAGGTGTTTAGGGGAAGAGGATGCAACCTGGGCCCTGGATGAGGTGCATTCGGGTGTGTGTGGCACCCACTTGGGGACAAGAAGTCTGGGAAGGAACTTGATCTACCAAGGTTTCTATTCGCCCACGATGAGGAAGGAGGCAGGCGATTTGGTAAAAAAATGTCATAAGTGCCAAGAATTCGCAAATTACCACAAATTACTAGCAACAGCTCTTCAAGCGAATGTCAGCCCATGGCCATTCGCGAGATGGGGAATGGACATCCTAGGCCCATTTCTAGAAGCCTCAGGAAAAAGGAAGTTCCTCATCGTGGCAGTAGACTATTTTACTAAGTGGATTGAAGCAGAAGCAGTTGCAAGCATCACCGCTAAGCAGATACAAAAATTCGCATTCAAGAATATCGTCGCTAGGTTTGGAATGCCAGAAAGCATCATCTGTGACCATGGCACTCAGTTTGATTCACAGGTCTTGAAGGAATTTTGTGACGACCTAAAGATAAATTTAAAATTCGCCTCGGTCGCTTATCCGCAAGCTAATGGACAAGCGGAGGCGACCAACAAACTCATCCTACAAGGGTTGAAGAAGAGGGTAGATGGGTACAAAGGTGTATGGGTCGAAGAGTTGGACCACATACTATGGGCTCACTAAACGGCTTACAAGACGGCGACAGGTGAAACACCTTACACACTGACATACGGAACCGAGGCGGTCCTCCTAGTGGAAATTTCAATCCCATCCATACAAATCCAGGAGTACAGAGACGAAGTAAATGAACAAGAACTAATGCTCAATGTCGATATGATTGAAGAAAGAAGGGAAAAGGCACAGATGCAATTAATCGCGGAAAAAGAACAGCTGGCCAGGCGATTAAATTTGAAACTCCGACCGCATCACATCACACTCAACGATTTAGTGCTGCGAAAAATTTTCAGACCAGCAATTCGGGCTGCTAAGCTCAATCCTGGATGGGAAGGCTCGTATAGAGTGCGAAGGGTAGTTGGTGCCAATACCTTCAAGCGGGCAGAATTGGACGGAACAAAGATCCCCAAAACATGGAACTCCATGCATCTTAGGCGTTATTATGATTAAAGTAGCCCTGTAAGAGATGCAAGTTTTAATGAAATGACCAAGTGTCAAAATGTTCTTTCTCAACCAACAACGCTTCCCACATTAAAAATCGCCATGTAAGACCTACGGGCATTGAGTTCATTAAGTAAGACCTAAGGGCATTAAAAATCGCCATGTAAGACCTACGGGCATTGACTTCATTAAGTAAGACCTAAGGGCATTAAAAATTGTCATGTAAAACCTACATGCATTGACTTCATTAAGTAAGACCTAAGGGCATTAAAAATCGCCATGTAAGACCTAAGGGCATTAAAAATTGTCATGTAAGACCTACGGGCATTGATGTCATTAAGTAAGACCTAATGGCATTAAAAATCGCAATGTAAGACCTATGGGCATTGAGTTCATTAAGTAATACCTAAGGGCATTAAAAATCACCATGTAAGACCTACGGGTATTGAAACCATTAAATAGGACCTACAAGCATTAAAATTGTAGTGTTGGGATTAAGAGTGTCATATAAGGCCTAATGGCATAAGAACCGAAAAAAACTCACAATTCAGATCCTGGATAACATAAGTAAAGGATGAAATAAAGCGATAGGATGAAGGGAATCGAAATGTTTTTCGAGCAAGGAACGTAAAACAAAATAACATAAAATCAAAGGGCGGTCTCTTTATCCAAGCCGCCAGAGCCCTTGTTGCCAGATTTGGAAGGAGTAGAAGAAGAGTCGAGGCCTTTGTCGCTGGTGGATGGGATGGATTCAGGGAGTAGCGGCTGAACCTCTGAGCCATCAGGATTCAAGTTAGGAAGACCACGGCTTCGTCGGGTAGCTACCACGTATTCAGCATCCGTCGCAATTTCTTCGCGCTCTGCGCGATAAGCATCCCGGAAGGCAATGTCCTCATTAGAGTCGACTGGGTCGGGAACCCCGAGATTATAGCGATTGAGACCTCTGAGAACAACCCGAACCATCTTCCGACAAGACCAGCTTTTGTGGGGGGGGAAGAGGTTGTAAAACTCATTGCGATAGCTACGCATCACCACGCGCATGCTCTCGCCAAGAGCATGGGTATAGTATGCCACCGCTTCGTCGTACTGAGCTTTCGCAGTAGAGAGTTCGCGATCTGTCGCTGATTGAGCCGCCAAAAATTCGTTTAACAGCACTTTGGCACTGTCCCTTTCGGCTATAACCTCACCCACACTGGCGATCTTCGACTGGGCTTCCTTCAATTCAGCTTCAAGGCCGGTATGGCGCTCCTTAGCAGCCTGTAGATCCTCCTGAAGAGTCGCCTTCTAACCCACCATTTGGGTGACTTGCTCAGTCACCTCGTCCAGGCTCTTCTTCAGGGTATCAGCGGCAACAGTCGCTGCATCTACTCGGTGCTAAAAAAAAACAACACAACAGGCTGAGATCGGGCGGCAAGAAACGATAAAACTTGGAAGAGTCAAAAGGAGAAACATACCTTTTCGTCATTATGATGATGAGTAAGGTCCATGCACAACGAGTGAAAGTTCTCCGCTTCCGTCTTAAGCTTTTGATTCTCCTTTTGCATGTGTTTGCACGCAAAGGACAAATCGCCGTGCTCGGCGATAGTCTAGCAGCAGAAGCAACATATAATAGTAAAAAAAAACAAAATAGTAATAATAAAAAAGTGGGGGAGAGAGACAGATGACAACGGTCGACAATACCTGAAGGAGCCGGATAGAGGTCGCCCCATGCAGATCCACGATCTCTGAGCCCTCTCCAGGCGCGGTCACTCCCTGGTAAATGTCACGAGAGAACTCTTCCATTATATCGCTCGCCATCCTGGGTGATATATGGGAAGCCACCGGCTGAGCAACAGCAAAATAAGGTAATCGGAAGCGTCCCTCGCCTTCTCGGCCAGCAGGAGCCGGGCGATCAAAGATGGCGTTGGCCCGCTCCGACCAAGCAGCTCGGCGAGGCCGGTCAATGCTGATCACTGGCGGTCGAGAGGAGTCGCGAGGTGGCTCCGTAGGGTGAGGGTCGAGCTCGGTGGAGGGTCCCACTTCGTTAGTAGCCAAGTCTGAGGGGGAAGGAACAGGCTCGGAGGAGAGATAGGAGTCATCTTAAGTGATGGGATCCACGTCGCCCTGAGCGGATTGGCTGACGAGCTCTCGTACGGACAGGTCATCATCCTTAGGCGACTGACGGTGTGAACGTTGGATTAGAGATTCGCCCTCCTCGTCTTCAACGTCCACGACGAGTTGAGGTGAAGGTAGTTGGGGACTAGACGACTCGCTCACCTTCTTTTTCGGCTTAGAAGCCCCGACTTTCTTCCTTTTTGGGAAGGCAAGGTCCCCTTCTACTTCGGATGCCTTCTTTTTTTTTGATGAAGTGGGGCCCCCTTCGGCTTCAGTCGCCTTCCTCTTTATTCTTTTCGGCAGAAGGTTGGCCAACAGCAGGGGGAGCACGGGGAGGTTCGGGGCGAGTTTCGTCAACGGGTCCTCGCGCAGTAGTGCTGAGGAGACACCCGGAAAGGCTTACGGATCCTGAAAGAAAGAGAAACGATTGATGAGTTACGAGAAGAAATAACAATGACAGCCCAACTATCCAAGTAAAGCGACCCAGTCCAAAGGAAGAAGAAAGAATGCTCCTTCAGAAAAAGGGAACCAATGTTCCTAAAAACTCAAGAATACCTCCGCGAATCCCTGCCTGAGCAGTTCTCAAGCCGGCCGTGGTAGACAGATGATAACACTCAAGAAGAACTTGACGCCGCGAGAGTACTTACGTTGGGGTAGGGTCAAGATCAGTGTTAAAGCGACTTGCATTGCCTGTGGACCATGTAGAGGGAAGCAGAGAGGGCCATTGGCAATCCGAAGCGCTTGGGCAAAAGTAGAAAAAGGAATGGTACCAGGTGGGGCAAGGTTTAGGAGAAGAGTAAGCCCCCTTCTGGGAAAATTCTAGCCGACGACAAAAGCTTATGCCATTTGAAGTAACTTTGGCATAATGGATCAGCTGAAACAACCGAAGGGTGGTTGCGATAGCCTTGGCCTCACAGGTGCACTCGAAAGCGGAAGCCAAGGCCCAACACCCGACGTTAAAAGCACCGATGGAGGCACCAAAACATGCTAACAAAGCAGATACAAACGGAGACGGCGGAAGTCGAAGTCCATTGGTGAAAGCCTCAGTCCAAATGTCATGTCATCCAGGAGGGCAATTACCAATGGTGGAAAGCCGAGAGGACACGGCGAATTTCCATGTGGATGGCAACAAGGCGAAGGGAGAACACAGGTGATTTTCTCAGCGGTTCCTGAGGGAAAATATCCATGACCAATTACCCGGTGCTCGTCACAAGGGGCCCCCTGCCACATCGATCGCCAGTTACCGATGGTGTAAGATGCAGTGACCTTACTCGTCTCAGGGTTAATTTCAATGCCATGACGAGCTTTTCCAAACCCAACCTGATGAGGGCCCTAGAAAGGAAGAGCGGGAGAGTCATCAAGGTATTCCTCGATAACGTCTGAGGTTTGGATAGAGGAAGTCTCGACTGGGTGTGGAGGATTTGAAGGTGCTCGCTCAAAGGAGGAATGAGTAGTAGAAGAAGAAGATGAAGGATCAATGCCTAAAGGGTAGGAGTGGCTTTTGTTGTGGCTATCGTCGTCGGAACTCATGTTTGGGGCAAGAAAAATAAAGAGGGAGGCCACAGCAAGAAGAGAGGTTTATAGCAAAAGTGAGGAAGAAAGGAAGAATCCCGTACCAGGAGGTCGACGGGGAGCTCCAGACATATGAAGATGAATAAAGAAAGGAGAGGGTCGGTTTTTCGGTCATCGGAAGGAAAGATGAAGCAGTGGGAGCGGATGAGTGTAGAAGCAGCGGGAGCGTAAAGGTAGGAGAAGAGGAAGAGAGGGGTTTATAAAGGCAGCGGAATAAGTGGGGAGTGGAAACGTCGCAGTGAGTGATTGGGGGACACGCGCGGTTGAAAGGATGTGCTAGTAGCCCTAGGCAATGATAACTTTCAGGAAGTTACCAAAGTGCCCCGATTTCGCCCGCTTCTCCAGCAAGATAGAGGGTAAAGACCGCGATACCCAGAAGATGAAAAGGCACACGTGCGAAGGAAAATTGACACGGGTAGCAACGATGGTAAGAGTTCGGAAGCGACATGTATCACGCAGACAAAAACGACTCATTTACTGTTGAATATTAAAAAAAAGAGCATAAAAAGTTGGGGACGAAGGGATAACTGATAGATCAAGAGGCTAAGGCGGTTGAAAGGCAAAGAAGTCACATAGCGACAAGGGACAAGCGACCAGAAGCCCTCACCTAAGTCAAAACTTAGCTAAGGGCTTGGGGGCAATTGATGGGCCTCCCATCAGCGATCGTGGATGAGGTGGTGAAGATATTTGAAAGCCCTTTCCCAAGCAAAGCTTAGCTAAGGCTTGGGGGCAACTGATGGGCCCCTCCTCTAGCGATCGTAGGCCTGGTGGATAGCCCATGATCGACATGGGCTAAGGTGACATAATAGGCAGCCCAAATAAACAAGGCCCAGACGGCAGCTCGGCCAAACAGCACACGGCAGCGCAAGGAAACCCTAGGTAGCGACCCAACACAGTGGCTTTTAGGGTTCTGAGGAGAGACAGACATGTGGCAGCATCCTGCGGGGTCTGCGAATGAACGGCCAAGATCTAGCATTGGCGACCAAGATAGGGGGTACTATAAATACCCCTCACCCTCCACAGGACCAGGGGACAACAACATTACCCAGCGGACAAACACTCCGCGGTACGACGTTCGCTCTCCTTCTCCATTCCTTTCCTTAAACTAATCGCCTTACTTCCCTTAACTACCCCTACTACTTACGAGGTACACCATCCTTGGAAGACCACACACTTGGGCTTCCGTTATTGGGCCAGCACCAGGCAACAAGGCTGGAACACTTTCCTAACAAATTCATTATTATCATGTTTTGCAGTTGGGAAACATAATGTCTTTTACGTGGCTTTGTCCACTAATATGCATATATATAATCTATGCGTAATGTTAATGACCAAATGTCATCATTACATTATGCATGGATTTTAATTTGGGCAAATACACCGGGAACTTAAAGGGATTCTTATATCTCCTAGACATAACCAATGAGAATCTTCCATATCACCTATTTTGGTTGTTATGAGATAGGATAGTTATTAGGTAGTTATTGATAATTAATAGGTATCTTTAATAACTATCTTAAATATTTTAATTACCTTATTTACATTAATTCAAATATTCTTCTATTTAATTTTTTGAGTGCATATTTCCCTTTTAAGCGTACTAATTTGTCGGCCAAAATCATAAGGAATTTTAGTCATTCTTGAAATTCTCTGTCGTCGCTTGCTACTCTTGTTGAGTGAATGAACATCAATACTAGTATTGGGAGTACTAGTATTGGCAATAAACATCAATACTAGTTTTGGGAATACTAGTATTCGCAGCGGTAGGTGAATGAGACCTCCTTCTGGCATCGTCTTCGCCGGCGACGACCTCGGGGTTTGTGGAAACAGGAGTTGGGTTTTGGAGCTTTGGGAGGAAACTGATTTGGGCGGCACGATGGAATTAAACGGAGAAGGAGGTGTGGTAAAAGAAAAGGGGTATTAATATGGTAACTAATCTATTAATTAGGTGGTAGTAATTGGTGGTAAATTCATTATCTAATCTATTAATTAGGGGTAGTAATTGGTGGTAAATATATTATTTTAATAATATGGCTCTAAAGGGTTATGTCATAGGGACATAACCCCTCCGTATGTCAAGCTAGGCGCTCCCAAATACACCTAACATGGGCACGTAGTGTGGGGTAGGGAATATTATTCCCATGCAAAACAAAACGATGAAGTGTTATGTAGGGATTATAATCGACTCTTTGTCGAACTGATCGATATATTTTGTATGATTGGGACGGGATGTTACATCTACTCCTCTATGTTTGCTTCATATTTGCTAATAGTGATCTGCTGACTGTTGCGTTATTTGATCATGAAGGATGGGATACGGTTGAAACCGTTTGATGGGAATACTAAATTTGACATGTGGAAGATCAAGATGAAAACGATATTGATCAAACAAAAATGTTATGTTGTTGTCACTGAGGATTCGACCATGCTACCAGTGATCCGAGGAAGGTTGAGCTTTGTGACATAGCTCACTTTAGAATCACGATTTGACTGACTGACGATGTTATTAGTGAGGTGGTAAGTCTTACTAACCGTAAACTCTTGTGGAAAGGCCTCAATAAAATCTTTGAATCTGAATTGTTGCCTAGTAGAATATCTCTACTTAGAAAATTGTTTACAATCAAGACGAATGTCTATGTGTCTGTGCACGAGAACTTTGATTCTTTCATTCGCATGAATCAGATTTAGAAAAATGTGGTGACAAAATTGATGATACTCACCAAGCTATCTTGCTTTTAAACTTGATGATAACTTGAAATATGTTATTGTATGGTCGTGATGATTTGATTGTTAGGAAGATCACTGTGGCCATCTCTCAAAAGGATAATACCCTAAGAGTCTTTAAGTTTAAGATCAAAACTAAAGAATCTAAAACTGAGAATTGAATCAAGGTAAGGTAAGAGTAAAAGCAAGAACAAAATCTGGAAGTCTAAAAGAAAACCTGATAACTCTGGTTCTAATGAGAGTTCTATATCTAAACTTGTCAATTTCTATTGCGGAAAAGTTTATCATTATGCTAAGGGCTGTCATCAACGTGCTAGAAATGAGAAATTTAAAGAAAAAAGATAAACCTCGATCCTCTAATGTATTTGTAAAAAAAGCAATCTAACAAAATGTTTATGGTTGTCTCGAGTCATTCCTCTAGAGATTGGATCCTTTTAATATAAATTATAGGGTTAATAATTTAAAAAATTCCAAACTATAGCGTATTATAATTATAATGCATACCATTTTGTATACCCAAATCTATCCCAATTTTCAAAATTGTTAACGATATTAATCTTTGTTTGTAAAAATGAAAGTTGATGACTAAATTGAAACTACACGTGGAAAATAAAAATTTCATGTCATATTACAATTTTAATATCTAAACTTATATGTGAAAAAAAACTAAGCAATTTCTCTCAAACCTACAAACATGACGGATGCATTAAGAACCCATAATTCCCCATAACATCAACTACCTCCTCACTATCCCCAATTGTCCCATTCTGTTGGAATGTGCAAGTTCAAAACTCTAAACAAATGTCCTGCAACTTATTTCAGTTTTACTTTCTGTCTCTCTTTCCCCTTTTGGTTTGGCTGTTTTTCTCTATTCAGATTTGCAGATTTTAATGCTAGAAATCTGGTGATTCATTTCAACAGCGATTCTGTCAAAACTGAAGATCTTCTCCAACGGTCACTCAGCTTCAAGCTCCTTATTTAAAAACAATGATCACAAAGCTTGAACTAACTTTTATGAGCGTGAAAACTTGGGCTAAGTGTTGCTGCAAAAGGGTTGATTGTGCAGTGTGAATTTCTGCCTAACTCGAGTGGGTTGTACTCGAGGGTGTGTGTGTGTGTTTACATGAGTGAGCTCTGCTTGGGACGTGGAGTAGGGATACTTCCCGAACCACGTAAAAATCATGTGTCTTCCTTCTCTTCTCTTACTCCTTCCATCCTATCATCACTTCGTTCTCAAGAGAAATCGTTGGAAACTCAATTCGTGCACTTGAAACCTGGATAAGATCAACAAACAGAATTTGCCTCTCCAAGCAAATTCCGACTGGGATTTCCTTCAGAAACACATTTTATTGTTTTATCCATCTTTACACAGTAATCTGTCATTAAAATTCATTACAGTGTGTCTAACTACTGTTTCATTTGGTATCAGTGCAGGACTGTGAGGATTGAGATTAACATCTGCCGCAGAACTCCAGGAAAATGCTCTAGATGGATCCGAAAACTAGTTCAAGGAATGTTGAAGGAACTGCAGAGCTCCATACTTTGATGGAACATGATATCAATTTTGGAAAAGCAAAATGGAGGTATTTCTGGTTAGTCTTGATATAGCTATTTGGGAAATGGTACAAAATAATGATTAGCAACCACCTACTAGCTATAAAAATCTGACTGCTGAAGTTAAAAATAAGGTTCAATTAAATGCAAAAGCTATGCATGTCTTTTATAGTGCTCTTTGTGATGAAGAGTTCAATCGTATTTGTGCTTGTAAGACTGCTAGTGAAATTTGGACTATCCATGAGGCTACACATGAAGGAAATTCATTTGTAAAAGATACAAAAATTGACTTATTGATTCATGAGTATGAAATGTTTAAAATGGAAGAAACTGAGTCAATTGCTGAAATGGGTGCTAGATTTTTAATTTGATTGATAATAAGCTAGCTACTCTAGGTCGAAAGATAGAAAGAGCAGATCTTGTTAGAAAAATTCTAAGATCTTTACCTAGAGAATGGATGGCTAAAAAGACTGTAATAGAAGAAACCAAGGATTTGAATGTATTGACTATTGAGAATATGATAGGATCATTACTTAGTCATGAATTGGTTTTAAAAGTTGACAGTCTTGCTGAAAAAGAAAAAGATAAAAAATCTTGCGTTTAAAGCAAAGGTTAAACCTAGTGAGAATTCAAGTGATGATTAGCTAGAGGATATTGAACAAGAAATAGCTCTCATGAGTAGTAGACTGAGAAAGCTAATTCGATTTAGAAGGGATCAGAATCTTGATAAAAAAGGAAATGATCGTTTTAGAAACAATAACAAGAGCAAAGACTTGAGTAACTTCAGAAAAGATGAAAGTTCTAATGAAAACCAAGTTATTTGTTATAAGTGTGGAAAACCAGGTCATATCAGGTCTGAATGCCCTCACAATAAGTAAACAAAAGGGAAGGCTATGAAGGTATCATGGAGTGACACCGAATCCGATGAGGATGAAGATAGTAATTCCAGGACACATGCTCACATGGCTCTTGAAGACCTTGTTGAATCCTCCACTGAAGATGGTCAGGTTAGCATCTGGTCTCTTGATGAAGATGACGACTTATCTAAATGTGAAGTTATGCTTGCTTATCTTGATCTTGAAAAACACTTTAGAGATCTGAAAGATAAGAATAAGGTCTTAAGAAAACAAGTTAAAGAATTAAAACGGCTATATGAATCACTTAGGAATTCCTTTGATCTGCAAGACCTTTTTGAAGAAGCTGAGCATATTGAGAATGAAAGTTCTTATTGCAAGAACACTAAGATCATGTCGTGTAAAGATATCGATGAAATTAAGACTGAAATTTGGTCTCCCTATTAAATTCCTTCGCCCTCTTCTGAACTGGTATGTTGGGAAAATGTCCTACACCTGCTACTACTAAGTAGGTGATCTTGTTGCAAGAGGATCATGTTAGAAAAGAAGTAGACTAGCTGAAAGTTGAAACTCAAAGATTGTGTCAAAAACTTGATCTTATTCAAGGCTCTTTTCAATCAAATGGAAGAACATTTTTCGTCTCTTTCATCAGACTGGTCATGAAGCTTCTAAATACAATTCCTTTAATAATCAAACTTTTGTCTCTGGTCCTGTCTTTTATCTTGATAAGAAGACCATGGTACCCAAGAAAGTCTGGGTACCAAAACAACTTACCAATTCTTCTGTTTCAGGTGACAAGACTAAACAATGAATGATTTCTAGACAGTGCTTGCTCGCATCATATGACAGGAGATGCCAGGCACTTCAGGACCCTTGTTATGAAACGAGGTGGAAAAATTACATTTGGTGATAATAGTAAGGCAGGATCCTTGGTCAATGATCCATCAGTAACCTTTCTGGACCTTCCTTTTCTAATGTACTTCTTGTTGATAATCTCAAACACAATCTACTATCTATTAGTCAGTTGTGTGATTCTAATAATTGTGTCATTTTTGAACCCTCCTTCTGCATGCTCGAGTCCATTTCTGAGAACAAGCTTCTCTTTGTTAGATCTCGTAAAGTAAACATCTACTCGGTTAACCTTGACAACTCTACTGCTTTTCATGAAGTCTGCTTTTCTGCTCTTGAGAATAACATTGAATTTATCTGGCATCGTCGTCTTGGTCATGCCAATTTGAGTCGAATTGCTAAGCTTGCCAGACTCGGTCTCGTTAGAGGTCTTCCTAAGTTACGCGAAGCAAAAGAATTTGTTTGCGGAGCTTGTTCTCTGGGAAAACAAACTAAGACTTCCTTCAAATCTAAACCTCTCTCTTCTTCTTCTCTTCCTTTGGAGCTTCTTCACCTTGATCTTTTCGGGCCAATCAATGTTATGAGTATGGGCGGAAAATATTATACCTTAGTTGTTGTCGATGATTTCGGTCGATTTACCTGGGTTAAATTTCTTGTTCATAAAAATGAGGCCCTCTCTTCTCTCACTTCTCTTCTTCTTCTTGAAGAATCTCAACTTTCTCTTCAAACTAAAACCATTTGAAGTGATCATGGCGGAGAATTTGAATCCACTGAGTTTAACACTTTTTGTGTAACTTGTGGAATTAAACACGAATTCTCAGCTCCTCGTACTCCTCAGCAGAATGGTGTGGTTGAGCTCAAAAATCGGGCACTTCTTGATTTAGCTAGAACAATGCTTGCTGATTTCAACACTCCTACTAAAGTCTGGGCTGAAGTAGTTGCAACTGCGTGCTATGTTTTAAATCGAACTCTCATTCGCTCTGAGGTTAACAAAAATCCTTATGAGCTCGTTAAACATAGAACACCTAAGCTGTCGTACTTTCACCCTTTTGGGTGTAAATGTTACGTTCTCAACACTAAAGATAACCTTGGAAATTTGACTCTAGATCCTGTGAGGTAATTTTTCTTGGCTATTCTGATAGGAGTAAAGCGTATAGAGTGTTCAATCAAAAGTCTCGCAAGGTTGAAGAATCTGTTCACATCATCTTTGATGAAACTAACTCTGAGACTCTCGACAAAACCATTGATACTCCTTTCCTTTTTCCTTCTTACAATCTTGTTGCTACTTCTACTGGTTCTCCCTTACTTGACTCCACCAATCCTCCAGATTCTGGTCCAACAAAATCTGATGTTGAGCCCACTCCCTATGTTCCCTCTGATTCGTCTGACTTACTTCCTACTCTTCATGCACCTCCTCACATTGCTAAACGTCATCCTTCCTCTCTGATTATCGGTGATCCTTCTCAAAATCTTGTTACTCGCTCTAAGCGCCAATTGGATTTTAATGGTCAAGCTTTTCTTTCAAAAATTGAACCTCGCACTATTAAGGAAGCCCTTCTTGATGAGCACTGGATTGTCGCAATGCAGGAAGAGCTGAATCAGTTTGAACATTCAGAGGTCTAGGATTTAGTTCCAGCTCCTCATGATAAGAAAATTATTGGAACTAAGCGGGTTTTTTCGCAACAAAACCGACGAAGATGGCGTTGTTGTCCGGAACAAAGCTCGACTTGTTGCTCAAGGATATAATCAAGAAGAAGGTATTGATTTATGAGACGTGGCTCGCATGGCCCTGTCTAACCTCCTAGGAGTCATGGAGGTAGACATGACTTCCTGGGTTGGGACTTGATGTTCCTTTTTTGATTGTGTTTGCTGTCTCTGTATCTCCACAAGGAGCTGCCTTTGCCAAAAAAAAAAAATATACCTCCTCTCATCAATCTACTTGAATCATCTTTCTTTTTGTTCGTCGACCTTGGACAAAACGCCATTTCAGATGGTAGTTTTTGAAAGCTCGTGATATCGCTTTGGTGGGAATTCCACCAGGATCAGCATGATGAGTGAATTCATACTTTTGTGGCTTGAACTCGGGCGGCATAAGCTTCCCAGATTTTGATGATTGCTCTTCAATTGCCTAAATACTTCTCGTCGATTGAGAGATGGCTAGTACGTTCGACAGGTTGTGTTGCGTCAAATCGAATACCTCGTGAGTCGTGCCCTTTCCTGGCGCGTCAATTGCTCCACCCATTCGATGGGGATACAATAGTATTTCTATAGGCTTTGACCACGAGCTCCGATTGACAACCTGCGAAGTCGGGCAACCTCGATAGCATCTTGGTTGATACCAGGAAGAGGTGTATGAGTGACCATAGTTCGAGTATTCTAAGGTATATAAAGTGAAGGAAATGAGATAAGGAGTAGGACAAACCTCAGCGATGGCCGCTGAGAGGCTCGTTGTTATGTTGCCCCATAGTCTGGATATAATTGCTTGGGTCTGATTACCTTGGTCCGATTGCCTTGGTATGATAGCCTTGATCTGATAGCATTGATCTGATAGCCTTGGTCTGATAGCCTTGGTATAAATAGCCTAGACTCAATACCCGTGGTATAATTGCCTGGCAGTAGCGGAGGTGTAATAGCTTGGCAATAGCCAAGGTGTACTAGCCTGGCAATAGCCAAGGTGTACTAGCCTGGCAATAGCCGAGGTGTAATAGTTTGGATTCTTGTAGAGGGAGAAAGTAGAGAGAAGGGAGAGCCCCCTCTTATGTTGGAGGGAGCTTAGTATTTATAGTGTCTTAGGAAGAAAACAGTCACCGTTGGATCTAATCGTCGGTTGAGATTAGATCTTAGAGCCCACCTTAGTAGGCCTTAAGTTGGGCCTTAGGAGTTTTGTGGTTGGGCCTTATTTAGTTTATTTTATAGTTTTGGCCCAAGTGGCTAGGGCCCATCACTTCTGTTCTTTTTAGGTCTGCCTGACATGATCCTGGTTACAAGTGGCCTTACAACATAACCTTCAGCTTCCTCCCAGGCTTGCTGCCCAGGCATGGTAGGAATACCACCAAAACCCTAAGTTGTTTTGGCAAACCTGGTATGATAGTACTTGTTTGTACATAAATATATGTCTTTCCTCAAGAGTGAAGCAAAGACAATTGCATGAACACATAGTATTACACTTAGATCCCAGTACCCACAACTACATGTGTACTCGTCTAAGTCTACAACATAACCAAATTCCCCAAAGGTCTGCCTAATTACACAGTTCCTTCCTACAATATTCCCCTTTTATATCTAGGTTTTTATCCTAGGACATAACAAATGTTCTTTATTCTTCTCAAACATGTGAACCTTATCAAGGACCCTCTGCATAATATATCCTCTTATCCCTTCTAACATGTTAATAATCCTAAGACTCCTCCATTTCACAATGAAACCATTGAAGGTCTCACAAATATTGGATTCAATAGAGTCACACTTTGGCAACCTAGACACATATGCCCTAGAGAAAGCTGTAGGGTCTTGCCTTAAAAAGTTAGTGTAACAACCTGGATCCACACCTGATTCTTCGAGGTTTTGAAGCTCATCCAAATGGATCTTTTACTCGTGCATATTGAATGAATAAACTGCTTGCCAGAAAGCCGTCCTTGCTAAACTTGCTTTGTGCTTAATTTTCCAGTTCGCCACAACATGCCTAGCACACTTGCGATGTTCAGCAAATGGTAGGATAGCAAAAAATTCTTCAACGAGACCTTGTATAAACAATCAGAGGGTATATGAAAATCCATCTGTACATTAACTGGTGCCCCAAAAGTATACAACATATAGGAAATTATACCTTCTGTTGGTCTGAAATGACTTACCACCCAGTTCCATTTTCAAGGTTTAGTTGTTCTTGTAAGATTTCAATGAACCAACCCTAGAATCTCGATTCTCATCTACAACCATAGCCCACGCTATTGGGAACATCTGGTTATTCCCATCTTTCCTCACAACAGTTAGTATCATACCCTTTACTCCCCCCTTCAAAAAGCAACCATCCAACCCAAATAACTTTCTACACCCCATCGAATACCCCTTCCTCAAGCAGCTAAAGCCAATATAAATTCTCTTGAATAATACATACTCTTGCCCTGGAACCGGATCAACCTCCAGAACAAATTTCCCTTCGGGGTCTGACTTCTTGAGCTGCAATACATATGGCCACAGCTTGGCATACGCTTCATTCAAAGATCGTTCCAACATCCTCTTAGCCTCTTTCTTGGCTAGAACACATACTCTATTCGTAACATGTACGCCGTATGACTCATACATTTCTTGACCAAGTGCTTCGTGTTCAACTCTATATCTATTTTGAAACGGCACAACTACCTTCTCTCGATCCACTTGTATGCTGCGCTCCTATTTGGGTCTGGGCGTGGGCATGTTGTGGCTCACCAACTGCCTTTATGATGAAGGCTTCGTTCTTTCCAAACCAACTGGCGTAAACCCGCCACTTGCAACCCTGTTGGGCACATACGACTTCTTTGATTTGTTTACTGCTTCTAGGCCTCTTTGAATTGTGTTAGACCAGTAAACCAGAGCTTTTCCTTCAGTTCGAGTTTACTGTCATCACATGTCGAGTCAGACCAGGGCTTCCCTGCAAAAAATCTAGTTGTGTTTTCAGCGTCAACTTTGGCGTCGACATCGTGGTCTGACTCTGATGAATTGGTGACGACTCAGGGATTGAGGTCATCTTTGTGGAATTCCTCTATGTTAACTTCGTCGAAACTGACTTCTTCACTGGGTACATCCTCTACATGGGGCTCAAAGTCAAAGTCTTCGCTAGATTCTTTGTCATCGGCATCAGAAGACGAGTGACGATTGTCGTCGTGGCTTGCCATGTTGGTCATGTCTATTATGACGTCGTTGTTCATAGGGATTTCTTCTTGACCCCGTGGGTTTGGATTTCAGCAGTTGACAGTAGCTTTGTTGAGTTTGTCCAGTTCTTCTCCATCTTCCGTAAGAGTGAGATGAACCCTTCTCCAAAATCACGACACTCCAAGGTTGTCCACAGCCTCCAGGAACTCCTGGTCAGATGTACGGTCAGAGTCGTCTAGTAGGTGGACAACTCGGACGTTAGCATCAATGACAGATACTTCGGCTTCAGGATCACTGCTACTTAGTCCATTGTGCCATTCAGATTCTAGTTCCTCATTATCGCCATAAAAGCTCTCTATTCTGGAGGTATCCAGATAGACTTCGACAACCCTTTCCTTCCCAGCCTCGACGATCTTCGCCGCATCTGCATCGTTGTTAACCTCGTTCAACCCATCAGCCAACGTCTTTCCTGGGGCCATAAACCATACTTTCTCCACCGAGTCGTACTTCAAGTCCTCCATCCCAAGTTTCTTCAACTGGAAGTAGCATAGGAAATCAGAGTCAAAGGTGCATTCCACTACCTCTCCATTGATGTATCTGGGAGCTCACCTCTCAAAGCGCATTTGTCCACCTTGGTGGACCAGTAGCTCCACATGCACCGACATCTGCAATGGAAAAAGTAAAGGATTTAAGGTTATTGCGCATGAATAAGACAAAGACAACAATTGTTTAGGATTTACTCAAAGCCAAAAATGTATATTTGGGGGTTTCCACCTTTGAAACTTAATCCCTAAACTCCAAAACAACCTTTTCCGGAAAGAGGACCACAACAACCTTACTAAGAAAATGACTTAAAAATCGGAAAAGAAAGGACTATTGTAGATTCATTAAGAGTTGTGCACAACCTTTTCTTTGAGAAACTGTTGTCGGCGTCAAGATGAAGTTGAAAAACGAAGGGGCATCAACGGGGTAATGAAAGTGAGGGATGAAGCTCTAGTTGTAAGAGGAAGATGAATGATGGCGGAGTTTGAAATCGGCGATGAATAGAGGAGTCAGAGGACAAAGATGAAGTGTGGAAGATGAAAAATGGATATTTGGGGACCTGCTCCGCTTTTTGGGGAACTAGTTCACTGTATGGAAAATTGGAGGGACTTTTGGGAAAGTGGATCAACTAAATATGCGGGAAATCTGTAATCGGCTGACTCAACCACCTGATTCGAATCCACATCAACAGGAAATCTTTCTCGTCAGCTAATTTGTCAAGTTCGTCTAACGATCCCAAAACGAAATCTGACGGCATACTATTTTGGTAAATGACATGGGTAATTCGTGTCAATAATGTAATTCAGGAAACATGATGTATATCCGGGTAATAAGCCAAAAGCTTTTGCTGTATAGGAAGATTAGGCCAAGATATATGACAGAAGGAAAGTGAATTGCAGGCACACTACTAGTGCAGGCATATCATCAAATGAATTATTTCTCATATTACTTTCAAGCCCATATCTGATATCACCACTTGGTAACTAAAGTAACTAAAACCTAAAAGCAGATAAAAAAATTCATAGCTGGAATAATCAAAGAACAACCAGACAGGAGGTAAAAATGAGCTAATTTGAGCATAATAGAATACAAAGATTTCCTTATCAAAATGAGGAGTCAATCTAGTGAAGCATAATCATCCAACTCAATTCAGGAATACAGAGATTTCCCCAACTTCAATTCAGTCTCTACCGTCATTTAAATTTTAAAACATTGAAACCATTGAGATTTCATAATCCCCGTAAGCCATTTAGGTTAGCAATCTCCACCGCCAGGAAAGATTTAGATTTCATAATCGGACTTACATTTCAGAATCAGTTCTCCTGGTTGGAGGATGATGCCGTCGGCGAGTACAGGGAGGGGTGCAGTCACCATCGAAGTTGAAGCGGATGCGGAGGTGGTACGGCTGGAGTTATTGACTTTCGACGGAGAAGGATTTGCTGCAGTAGTTAGCAATGAAAGTAGTTTGGTCAATGGGAACAGCCGTTGATGGACGGTGTCTGGTGCGGAGGCCGTTGATGTCTGGCTGGAACTGGGATGGGAAGGGAAGGATGAAAATGGTGTCGGACGGGTCGAGAAGTCGACTGCAGGCGAATTTAGGCTTTAGAAATTAGGTTTGACGGGGAGGGTCATAGGAATTAAAACTTAGGAACGACCATCAACAATGGAAGTAGTTCGGTTGATAGGAAAGGCCATCGATGACTGGTGTCTGGTGCAGCGTTCATTGAGCTTAGAGCGTGACGTGTTTTGGTAAAGAGAAGAAGGTACCTGAGCTTACTTCCGATGTTTTCCGCCATTGTTAAAGAGAAAATAAGTAGCCACAAGGTCGTGGAATCAGATGTCAAAAGCTCAGTGACCTTTCCGTCCATCTCCATTGCTAATCACCTTGAAGATTCCGGAGATCTAGGGTTAGGCGATGGAGAAGAAGAAGTGCAGGGAAGAATGAAGATGGTGCTGGACGGGTTGAGAAATCGACTACAGAAGACCTAGGAATTAGGATTTAGGAACTACCTTTAACAAAATTAATTTTGATTTTCCCACCCTTTATTAATTCTGATTTTCATATATTTTAAAATAAAATCTTATCAATAGTCATGGGTCATATACCTAAGGTTCTATTATAGTTAATTTGTCATGGGAAATCAATTTCATGACTAATTTACAATGACTATTGGTCCTTTTTCTATACTATCTTAAACAATCAATTAAAAAGTATTCAGTGGCGAAGTCAGGGGAAGTCTACCCCTGGCCCGGTCCTAGGGTCCCCTGGACCCAAATAGCTAAAATATATGTATATTTCTGTACACAAATATATTCGGTCGACGTATTTTATGTATCGAGCCCAGTGTCTACTAGGATTCTGACTTCACCACTTGAAGTATTTACAATTCATTCTTTCCTTTCATGCACAATAACAAGCATATTCATTCAGGATGATGTATTTAGCACTTATAGAATAATCCTTCTACCTTGGTAATTATCTTGCACACCTTAAGATCTTCCAAAACCAAAAAAATAATTTTCATCATAACTGTTCAGCCCACGAGAGTGGTGGCGTACAATGAGGTTCAAACATAGAGAGTTGTGCGATGAAGAGTTGTTCTCCTTGTTTCTGTTCACTAGTGATCTTCTAGAAAGTACCTCGCACGGTGTACAAGAGACAACAGTAAGAGAACAAATAGTATATGTTTATGAGAAGGGGTAAGGTCATATGAGACAGACACAGAGACGTACCGGGGGATACCTGATGACACTCGATTTGGCGTGATTATCAGCCTCATTTAAGCGACATTTCCTTACTTAAGACATGGTTTTTAGGGTAGAATAACGAATATTCAATCGATTGCCCTATCTCGTGCCATTTGTGTTACCTTGGCCCGTTTCGGGTCTATTTGATGGTTTTCTAGTGTTTTTATGTTAGCACAGGTTTTTGCCGTCGAATAGAGTAGCCATGGACGTGTCTAAGGCATTGGAACCTCGAGGAATCAAACCGGAATCGATCCAAGGAGCCGATCAAGTCAAACCGAAAATCTGCCCATTCACACTTGCACCTTCGGCGAAAATGAGCTTATGTCTTCGGCGAAAACGATAGTGCAAATCAACGGGTGCCAAGTGAAGAATGACTTCGGCGAAAACATTGTGCTCTTCGGACCGAAAATACAAGGCAGAGAAAGCAGTCCCATTCACAAAGTAATTTTCGCCGAAAATTCCTTCAGAATTTCGGCGAAAATAATAAGAGGAATCCGGCTGATTAGGGTTAAGTATAAATACTTAACCCGGCGGCCCAAAAAAGAAAAATCATAATATACAATCATAATTCGAAAAACACAACTTTTTCGAATCAGAATCCTCTCAAGTTCTGGAGCGAAGAGTTGGAGTTCGAAGAGCCGGATAGAGATCGTGACGCCATCCCTTCCATCTCGGAGAACCGGAGCTAGGAGTGTTATCTACCGAAGATTGAAGTCTGTCAGAGTCGTCTAAATTAGGTTTTTCAGATTCTTTTCTGTTCTTCCTATGGATGATGAACTCTCTCTTTATCTTTGTTTCTTTTGTAATAATCATGAGTAGCTAATCTCGTTAGAGCTTAGACTAGATGAACCCTAAGTGACCCAGGGCTTTAAAGCGGTCACGAATCGGCGGTGATTAGATTCGAAATTCAATCAGTTCTTTTTCATGTTTGATTCGTTCTTCTTTGTTCGTGTTTCTTGTCTGGATTGATCACCTAGATTAGATTCTGGTTAAGCTAAGGATAGAAGCGAACGCTCGCCTTACTTTAGAACATCGAATTAAACAATTAACCTTATAATTGGAGTGTGCCTTTCGTAGGAACCGGTTAGGGTTAATTCGCTGCAAGAGTAACTCATTAATCATTAGTAATTACACCAATTAATTAAGTCGTTGCGAGAGGCGATCGTACCCGGGCGGCTAGTTAATCTTGGTAGTTAGAACGGATAGAACGAACGTTCGCCGGTCTTAAACCTAAGGGTAAGGAGTTATGGTGGTGTCTTAGTAATTGATTGAATGAGAATCGAAATCCGCTGATCTGTTGATTGCCAATGCTTTGGGGAACGAAGGGGGATTCAAAGTCTAAGTTCGTCTGTCATCCTTGTTTTCAAACCCTAATTCCCAATCTGCTTTAGTTTAATTTGTTTTAATTTTTCTGCATTTCTTAGAAATAGAAGTCGTGGAACTCACACCACGCACAACGTGTTTTCCTTCGAGTATTTTGCTAGTTCTGAAGTAACCAATCATAGAAAGCCCTTGGAATACGATCTGCTATACGCTTTTTCTTAGCATTAGTAGTTTTTATTTGGCTGAACCCGTCCGAACAACGACCGGGCGGTCCACCAAATTGGCGCCATTGCCGGGGAACTTCTTTTGATTGTTCGAAAGAAGAACTGGCAATTTATTCTTTTATTTTCCATCTTTCATTTTTCCACCCACTTCAATTTTACACTGTTTTGTTTGTCTTTGTTATCTGTAGGTTTACAGGTGTATGCCTCACCGTCCTTGGACTTGCTCTCAAACCGAACAGGCCAAGAGTACAGAGAGACCAGGCAGTTCAGCTACACCTCTACGATCACAGATTCTGAAGAAAGGCAGATCCAATCCATTCATCACTCCGATCAAGATCGAGGAACCAAAGGAGAGTTCCTCATCTCCATCTTCACCTGTACCATCTTCATCCGCTTCATACACCGAGTCACTCTCACCTCCTCCATCTCCCACCATGGATGATAGATTACCACCACCGCCACCACCTGCACAGAAGAGCCTAGCAGACTATAACAAGCCGAGCGCGACTAGCGTTCGATCTGCCATTGCCGTTCCGCGCATTGAAGAAGATCCTGACTATGAGATCAAGATTCCATTCTTGACGATGATCTCTAGGGATTTACAGTTTGAAGGCAGGCCCTTAGACAATCCGTGCACTCATCTTGCAGACTTCCTTGATCTCTGTAGTACTTTCAAGAGCGGAAACCTCGACAAAAACACTCTTTGTCTGAGAGCCTTTCCGTTCTCTCTAAAAGGCGCTGCTAAGAGGTGGCTTACTGGTAAACCACCTGGCTATTACACTAACTGGGATACTCTGGCTCAGGACTTCGTTGAAGAATACTTCCCTCCGGCCAGAACAACCGCCATCAAGGACAACATCGCCAGATTCTCCCAGAAAGAAGGAGAAAGCTTATATGATACTTGGAATCGATTCCAAGAACTTCTCTACACCTACCCTCATCATGGATTCGAGCAGAGGCAGTTAGCTGAAATCTTCTCTCGTGGACTTCGAGAAGAATCTGCTAAGTGGGTCAATTCTCTAGCTGAAGGGGATTGCACTACACTCACTCCTGAAGCTGCTCTTCTTCACTTCGCAAACTGTGCCTCCAAGTCAAGGAACTGGGAGCGACAATCTGAAGGATCAAGGAGCAAGCTAGATCTCGAAGCTACAATCAAGGTAGAGGTAGAGAAGCATTTGAAGAAGTCTACCACACCGATCAAGCCGCCGGCAGCTTCTGTCTATGTTGCTGATTGCGAGTGGTGTGGAGCTTGCTCACATAACGGAGGCGGTTGTCAGAATTTTGGTAAGGCAGAAGTCTGGTCTGCTGAAGAGGTAAATTTCATCCAACAAGGCTTCATCAATAATCAGAATGGTTATGCTGGTTATCGTAACTTCAGACAGCAAGGGAACTATCAAGACAGACCTCCCTACAATGCTGGCGCTAACCAGAACCAGAATAACCGCCCGGCTGGTCTAGCTCAGGATCAGAAGCCTAACCATCTGCCGGCAGGTGTCTACCAGCCGCCGCATCGCAATCCGGGTAATTATGGAACTGCTCCTGGCAATCGCCAGAATCAATATCTCAACAATACCTATCCAGGGCAGCAGCATCAAAGAGAGAACAATGTCAGTGACCTGGATAAGAAGCTCAGCCAGATCATCACAAGACTCGATGATCACGACAGTCAGTTCAAAGCTCATGCTCTTCTCAATCAAGAACAGATAGCATCTGGACAAAGAATTGAGCAAGCCGTGAACAACATCTCGAGCATGCTAGCATCTGGTCGACCATTTGGCCAGCTTCCAAGCCAGACAGAGCCGAATCCGAGAAAAGAATAGGCTAAAATGGTAACTGCTTGAAAACTTCCAAACCTAATTACTGATGCTTGTTCTGTTTTGCGCAGGATCGCTGAAACTCCGGAAGAAGAGGAAGAAGAAGAACTGGAACCGGCGCCTAAGGAGGAAGATCCTCCTCTTGCACCGTACGTCGGGAAGCCTCCTTTTCCTAGAGCATTGCTGCCAAATGCAAGGATCGAGACTGGCATGAAGGGGAACAAGGAAGGATATCCTGACATCCGTGTTAAGAAACCTGTTTCTCCATATCCAGCTAAGTTATCTGATCCTGGTTCATTTACTTTGCCTTTGGTCATTAATGATGTTGAGATTGAACGTTGCTTAGTTGATCTAGGAGCATCTGTTAATGTTATGCCTGTGAGTCTATATGAAAAGTTAAACCTAGGAGAACTTGAACCGCCTAGTATGCAACTCGTCTTTGCTGATAGATCGCTTAAAACCCCTAAGGGAGAGATTAAAGACATTGTCACTAAATGTGGTCCGTTCACGTTCTTAGCTGATTATGTGATTATGGATACTAGTACAGATGATGCTACTATCCTCATAGGTCAACCTTTCATGGCTACTACTGGAATGAATATTAACGTTCCCAACAGATCATTAACTCTAAGAGTCGGTAAAGAAACGAAAACGTTCCGTCCTAAAGATGGCATGAAATATGACTCTAGGAATGAAGAATCTCACTGCCTAGCTGTTGAAACGGTGGGGTTGACTCCGGTCAACTCCGTTACTAATGCTTCTTCTAGTGTCTCTAGATCAGTTGTTGCTACAGATATTAAACAGGTCATTGAGAAGATGCAGAAACCTATCGTTCAGAAGCCGCCTAAGAAGAAGAAGAAGGAACTGCAAGCCTCTTCTAAACCACCGAGCAGACCTCGAGGAAAGAACAAGAAAATGAAGACACAAATGGTCTGGAGACCAAAAATTCCGCCGTCTTCCACTGAGCCAGCTGCACCACCATTTCGTTCCGAGAAATCAGCGCCGGAACAAGTATGGAGGGAGAAGCCGAAAGCATCTCCTAAGGAAGTACTAACGATCACCGATCCTGGTGATACCAAGCCGAAGATTAAAGAAAAGAAGAAGCCGACAGTCCTCATTCCTTCCATCGTCACACTCAAGAAGGATGATCTCTCCAGAGAGCTGTTCGGACCGCTCAAGTTCGTTAATCACCTTCCTGACGGACGTACCAAGCTATTACATACAAACGGGAAGAGATTCACGCTTACCGGAGAAGTCCCGAAGCTGTACTTCATGAACTCCGACGCGAGCGTGAAGGAGAATCTAAGTTGGGATGTCTCCTAATACCGTCCAGGTATCGTCCCGCTCAAGGACGTTAATAAAAGAGCGCTTCGTGGGAGGCAACCCACGGCTGGAGTCTGTTTTAATTTTTTGTTGAACTTGGTATTTTAGAGTCGGTTTGGGGGAGCCAAAAGTGTCAGTTTGTTTGTTTTCTTATTTTTCGTGTAGAGTCTGCATGTCATAGAGTCAGTAGCAAGTTGATTGAGGTCGTTCCGATTTTTGTGGATTTAACTGTGATTTTCTGAAGTTGACCAGATTTGCGAAAATATTTAAAAACCCGAACAGTTCAAAATTTTCGGTGAAACCACCCTTGTTTTCGGCGAAATCGATTTTCGATTTTCGAACTCAATCTCCCTGTTCATTGTTTTCGGTTTGAAAAGTCTCTTGTTTTCGGCGAAACCATTTTAAATGAAATTTTTGGCGAAACCGTGTTCTTATTTTCGGCGAAACCACCTTTGAAAATCCGGCAGTCCATTTTAACTGATATTTTCGGCGAAACCACCCTTTTTATTTCGCTGAAAATAATTTTGAAAATCACCCAACTATTCCTTTAAAATCCGGTTTTCGTTCCTCTCTCTCCTTCACTCATTTTCGAACCAAAGCACCCGAAAACCTCCCCTATTCGTTTTAAAATCGCCGCCGACCACCACTTCTTTTAAACCGCCGTCGCCGCCGTAACCCGCTGCCGCCGCCATCGCCGACCGCCGTCGCTCCCTTCCCCTCCTTTTTCCGATCCCAACGAGCCCTAGAACAACCAAATCGGAGCTTTGCAGCTCCAGTTCACCGAAAACCTAGTTTTCAACGTTTTTCACCGATTCCTCCCAACCCGTTCATTTTTAGCAGTCATGGCCTCAAGGTAAGTTGTATAACTTTTCAATACGAATATTTTGACATATAGATTGCTGAATTTCGTCGGGATTGACTTTCGGTTGACTTTTCGGTTTGCCTCGTTTTGCGTGCCAACTGTTTTCGTGTGAACTAGGATTAACTGAACTTATAGAACTGTTCTAGGATGTTTAGGGAGTTCCGTGCTTAATTTCCATATCATTTGATCATATGTTGCTATGCATAAGATTAATTCTTTGTAATGTTGACTTTTGTGAGAAATGTCGGTTTGACTTTGAATTGTTGTGATCATTTGGCTGTCTGATGTGCTCATTCTCGTTCATATTATCGTGCTTGCCATGTGAAATCATATTTTACCGTCATTCTCCAAGTTATGATAGTCTTGCCATGATTAAGGTTCACTATGCTAAATGTTGACTTTCTAAATGTCGGTTTGACTTTTTGAACTCTGATTGTGCTTATCCGATTCTGGCTGTTCCTAAGTATGTATTTTACTGTCTATGATTACCGGTTACTCCGCTTTGCTTACCCCACTTAGTTTCCCTCATTTCTTTGTGAAATTGAGTTTTTTCTACTAAGTGTGGGGTAAGGTTTTGGTTGACTAATCTGGTTTCATTCTGGTTTTAGGGACACCACTTATGAGCGCAGGACTAAGGCGCGACTTGATGGCGCCTCTAGCTTAGGAGCTGCCGCTCCCGTCACACCTGCTGTTCTGGGTCCACCACCTGCACTCCCCCGCCAAGCTGGATACCACCGCACCATAGCTCGTCTACCAGACTTCTATTTTGAGTGTTTCCAGAAGCTCTAGCACGTCCGGGGAGCTGACGTGCGCCCCCTTTCCATGGAGTCACTCCAGGAGCATGACGAGGACTACCACCAGAACGTGCATGACGCCTTAGCACCGGCTGGTCTCCTCGAGCTGACCACCATCGCCGCCGAGTTCCCAGACATTGCCCTCCAGGAGTTCTGGGCAATCTTTGATCTGGACGAGCACAAGAGGAAGCAACGCCAGAAGGTGGTCACCTTCTATCTTGGTGGGGTGTACAGGCAGCTCACCTACGATGAGTTTGCCGCTCATCTCGGCATCCCCTACGAGCACTATCACGATCATCACCTCGGTTGGGGCGAAGATGATAACGACGAGGAGTACCACGCGCTCTGGAGCCACATGACAGGCGTACCTGGCGATCGCCTCGGGATGAACAACTCAGTTAAGTCTCTCTACCACCCGCTCTATAAATTTATTCATATGGTTTGGCGTAGGTCGCTTTTATATGTTCCAGATAAGGACCGCCACCATATCCTCAAGGAGGAGCTCATGCTTCTCCGAGCCATCCGAGAGAGCTACCCTCTACACCCCGGCTGGGTACTGGCTTGCATCTTCCGCCAGAAGACCAGGAGGAAGACGTCACCTCGCAGACTCTTGGGGGGCAACTTCATAGGATAGCTCATCTTCTCCTTCGGCATCAGCCATGAGTATGGCCCGCACATTCCACGACACCAAGTTAGGACCGTTGGAGGAGATTTGGCGGTCGAGTATGACCTAGAGCTGGACCTCAGTCCCCATGTAGCAGCTGATCCTCCACTCCAGCCTGTGGTCGAGTCGGAGGAAGAAGATGATGCTGAGGAGCAGCCGCTGCAGCCGCCGCCAGAATTCCAAGATTATATACCCTCGCCACACCATCAGGCAGGGTATGCTCACCAGTCGCCGCCGCACATTCCAGATCCATACTCGACGTATCACCCTCAGCACCGACCGCACCCAGCGGATGTTGGGGAATTGTACGAGCGACTGCAGGAGTGGCGCATCATCGACAACGCCACTCACGAGGCGCGGTGGACTATTATGCAGCAACATATGCGCCGCGCCGACCGGCGATATGAGGCACAGATGGCGTGGCAACGCCAGCTCGGCGAATTTCTCCACTTTCCACCTCCCGGCTCACCGGACCAGCAGTGATCGGGTTGTATTCCTTTTCTGGTGTCTTCTTTTTATTTATTCTTTTCGGATTTCGGTCCAACTTTTTTCTGTGTGGATCCGGGACACTTGTACCGGTTTCCTTTTTATGTTTTATTTGTTTTTGTTTTGTAGGCAGTTGGGAGATTCCCTTTGCTTCGCTTGGGTAGATTCCCTCCGCTCCGAGGATCCGTGCTAATCCACTACGCCAATCATCTCGATCCAGGTTCTTCTACTTCAGTCTGAACTCTAGTCCCTTCACTGTGAGGACACAGTGTGATTTAAGTGTGGGGTAGGATGCTAGAGAACCTTGCATGAACCTGATTGCCCTTGATTGTGTTTTATGTGTGCCTCGTGATTCCATTCCAGTCTCTCTAGCATTAGAATGGCTCAGTTCTTGATTTTTGATGTTAAGTTGTTGTTCAACCCTTCATAATGATGCTTAGACTGCTTAACCTAGAACTTGAGGACCAACTTGTATACTTTGATGCTAAATTGCCTGGTCAGAACAGAATTTTTAAGATCACACTTGTAGTTTGTAGCCTTGATTGCATGAAAATGACCGAATCCGACTAGCAAACCAACTGTGAGCTTTTGATCCATTGCACGTAACTTGCAATTTTAATTCTTTCTGAGTGGTTTTCTGTTTACTTGAATGAGTTAGAATTTGCATGAGACCTACTCGAAACCACACGATGACACGAGTTCTAGAAGGATAGGGGCACCTAGATTCAGCTACTAAGCCAGATAGCCTACCAAACGATAAATCCACTAGGTTTAGACCCTTGAGCTTGGCTTGTTCTTTCGGTTCAATAATACATTACAGCCATTTCCCATTTCTTTCATTCCCCATTGATCCCCTGTGGTTGTAGTTCTAGATTGACCTACCGGAAGTCGGTTTGTGGTAACCTGCCTATAGCCATTAAACAGGTGGTCTTAGCTAATATGTCCAGACGTGTAAACCCCTCTAGCAACTAAAAGAAAATCGGCACAAAAGAAAAAAAAAGTAAAGTAAGAAAAGAAGCAAGCTTCAGAAAAAAAGAGAAGCAGAAAAATCAAAAAAATAAGAAAAGTTTCAAAGTGTTGTTCAATAAAACGTTCTTCTCCCTACAAATGGAAGAACAAAGTCAAAAGAAAAAGTTCAAAAGAAAAAAAAAATCATGTAAAGAAAAAGAATAAGTGCTTAGTTGCTTGAGGGTATCATAGGACGAGCGTTCATCATTCCACTCGTGTTCGGTTAGACGGTAGGAAGCCATAGATTAGATTCGAGGGAAGTTAGTCGAAAGCTACACCGCACAAAGCCATCATCATTCATTCCCATCATCCATCTCATTATAAACCCGAGTAGTGTAGTATTCATTACGGTCCTAGCAGGGAAGTCCTTCTTGACTAGATACTCGTGTTGTCACAGTGGTGGAGATGTGGTCGAAATGCAAACCTATGACAGAATTCGGTAACAGAAAATGATCGAGAGCATAAACACGTCCTTAAACACAGAGAGTGAGAGTTCCCATTGTACTATATATATCCTGTGTGAGGAGTCTGGTCGGTCAGGTCAAATTCGTGCATAATTGGTTGCTAATTACTTGTCGTGTGCAATTTATTAGTGAGACCAGGTAATTTGGCTGATCTGTATGCATGTTAGGTTTCTTGTTCTAGGATCGATCTGTCTAATAATTCATTGTGTTTGATTGAGCTCCAATTTAATCTCTCTTATCATTTATGAACATGAGCATTTCTATTCAGTTTGCTTGAGGACAAGCAAAAGCTTAAGTGTGGGGATACCTGATGACACTCGATTTGGCGTGATTATCAGCCTCATTTAAGCGACATTTCCTTACTTAAGACATGGTTTTTAGGGTAGAATAACGAATATTCAATCGATTGCCCTATCTCGTGCCATTTGTGTTACCTTGGCCCGTTTCGGGTCTATTTGATGGTTTTCTAGTGTTTTTATGTTAGCACAGGTTTTTGCCATCGAATAGAGTAGCCATGGACGTGTCTAAGGCATTGGAACCTCGAGGAATCAAACCGGAATTGATCCAAGGAGCCGATCAAGTCAAACCGAAAATCTGCCCATTCACACTTGCACCTTCGGCGAAAATGAGCTTATGTCTTCGGCGAAAACGATAGTGCAAATCAACGGGTGCCAAGTGAAGAATGACTTCGGCGAAAACATTGTGCTCTTCGGACCGAAAATACAAGGCAGAGAAAGCAGTCCCATTCACAAAGTAATTTTCGCCGAAAATTCCTTCAGAATTTCGGCGAAAATAATAAGAGGAATCCGGCTGATTAGGGTTAAGTATAAATACTTAACCCGGCGGCCCAAAAAAGAAAAATCATAATATACAATCATAATTCGAAAAACACAACTTTTTCGAATCAGAATCCTCTCAAGTTCTGGAGCGAAGAGTTGGAGTTCGAAGAGCCGGATAGAGATCGTGACGCCATCCCTTCCATCTCGGAGAACCGGAGCTAGGAGTGTTATCTACCGAAGATCGAAGTCTGTCAGAGTCGTCTAAATTAGGTTTTTCAGATTCTTTTCTGTTCTTCCTATGGATGATGAACTCTCTCTTTATCTTTGTTTCTTTTGTAATAATCATGAGTAGCTAATCTCGTTAGAGCTTAGACTAGATGAACCCTAAGTGACTCAGGGCTTTAAAGCGGTCACGAATCGGCAGTGATTAGATTCGAAATTCAATCAGTTCTTTTTCATGTTTGATTCGTTCTTCTTTGTTCGTGTTTCTTGTCTGGATTGATCACCTAGATTAGATTCTGGTTAAGCTAAGGATAGAAGCGAACGCTCGCCTTACTTTAGAACATCGAATTAAACAATTAACCTTATAATTGGAGTGTGCCTTTCGTAGGAACCGGTTAGGGTTAATTCGCTGCAAGAGTAACTCATTAATCATTAGTAATTACACCAATTAATTAAGTCGTTGCGAGAGGCGACCGTACCCGGACAGCTAGTTAATCTTGGTAGTTAGAACGGATAGAGCGAACGTTCGCCGATCTTAAACCTAAGGGTAAGGAGTTATGGTGGTGTCTTAGTAATTGATTGAATGAGAATCGAAATCCGCTGATCTGTTGATTGCCAATGCTTTGGGGAACGAAGGGGGATTCAAAGTCTAAGTTCGTCTGTCATCCTTGTTTTCAAACCCTAATTCCCAATCTGCTTTAGTTTAATTTGTTTTAATTTTTCTGCATTTCTTAGAAATAGAAGTCGTGGAACTCACACCACGCACAACGTGTTTTCCTTCGAGTATTTTGCTAGTTCTGAAGTAACCAATCATTGAAAGCCCTTGGAATATGATCTGCTATATGCTTTTTCTTAGCATTAGTAGTTTTTATTTGGCTGAACCCATCCGAACAACGACCGGGCGGTCCACCAATACCCCTTAGGGTTTTGGGGGGTGGACAACCCTAAGCGTGTTAGCCGAAGCGTACAGCTTCAGGTGTGTCATGTATGTGTGTGTTACTTCTGTCCTTTAAGGGTTGAGCCTTTATTCATACTCATTATTGCTTGAGTCTATTTGGGAGTCTCTTCCCTTGTAGGAGTCATACTTCGCGTCTTAGGTAAAACCCTAGACGGCTAGGGTTTCTACCTTCTCGTGGTGGGCCTTGGAGCCCGCACGACCAGGTGGCTTACTTTGAACCCTACGCGGCTGTCAGCCTAGGGATCAGCTCCCCTGTACTTGTACCCCGGTCTTGGGCCCATCAATTGCCCTTCGAATGTGATTTAGAAGCTTGACATGTGGAAAGCTTCTATATCGCACTCTAGGAAAATGAACGATCTGTACGCCAGATGGGTGTGCCTAAGTGGTGGCGCTGGGAGAGTACGCCATGTACTAACGTAATCCTGTCCGCCTTCGAGATCACTGATATCTTCCATAAGACATTTTGTGGGAAATCTTCTTTTTTCTCGCCTTCCTGATTTGCCAACTTTGCAAATCCCTTTGAGTTAGGCGGCGGTTTCTTTTGTTCACCACGTGTCCCCACGACGTTTAGTCTTCGCCTTTTAGGTCATGATATTTGTTTGCGTGTCTAACACATGCTATTTTGAAAAAAGAGGAAGGGCTCTTTTAGGCGGGGCTTTTCCATTGCATGACTACCTCGTGCCCTTCCTAGGTACTACTGACGTATCAAGTGCGGTTCTCTCTTTATGATTATCGCGATCTGCCTGTCCGGTAGTTAATAGGCACAATTTCGCCATCCCTTCTCCGTTCTTTAAATACTTTTTCTTCATCTATCCCCTTTTTTTGTCCTTCTCTTCAAACGATGAATCTTCTTACTCTTTCTGTTCTTCCGCCTTCTGGTGTTTTCTTCCATGCCCTTTCTGTTTGCCCTTCAAAGTTCTCACTGACGTCCATCTAACACCATGTTTGACAGTTCAAGTGAGTGCTTCTTCCTAGGGAACTATCCATTTCTTGCCCTCCGTCTCTTCTCTTCCCGACCTTTTGAGAAACCAAATTTTTCCTGGGCGTCGGGCTCTGATTATGACGGAATTTGAGGGTCCATCTCATTATTTCATTAATAATCTCCCGCATCTCTTTTGAAGGTCGAACGCGTTTGGATTCTCTTGCCCCCTTCGCCGACGTGGAACGCCGTGAGAGGTCAGACTTGAGTGATGGTGTTGAACCTTTGAGGCCTGTCTCCGAAAGATCTACCCGCTCTTCCAGCCATACCACCATTATTGGATCTAAGAGGAAGAGGCGGGCACCACCAGTCATGGATCTGACCGATTACTTCCTCTTTGAGGAGGTGGAATACGTCGATCCGGCTTCGCATGTCAAAATTGAAACTCCTTCTGCTGAAACCCCGGAGGCGGCTCTAGCGGCCAAGTATGACGACAGAACGCCTCGAGAGTTCCCTTCATGCGACTGCCGCTTCTCCCTGTCCCTTCACCGCTTTAAGCTGAAGGAGGGTCGCGTGGAAATCGATGGTCTCTTGGTGGAAAGTTGGGCAAACATGTTCCTAACCCCCAAAGAGGCTGAGCGCTATGCCCGTAGGATTCTAGGGCCCCCCTATTTCCCCTACTGTTCACCCGACTGTGTCACTGTTTTTCTCTCATAGAATTTTTTCGTATTTCCCCGATCCTACCAATATTTCTGGTCAGGGCATTTGTCCACTGTTGGCAACTGCCCCGTGGGCTTCCACGGGGTTTGGTTAAAGAGTTCGGCTTCGGGATGCGCCTCCCTCTGGAGACTTGGCTAGTGGATGTGCTTTGATGGTTAGGGTGTTCCATCGGAGGTCTCAAAACTCATGCTTGGGCCACTTTTGTGGCGTTCGCCATTGGCTCTAAGAAAAAGTTTGTAGGGCCCGATGGTTCCCTGTTCCGAGTATTATTTCAAGTGAACTCTGCGAAGAACGGGATCACTTTCTCTAAGAATCCTGAATACCCTAGCAGAAATACCAACACCGTGAAGACTTGTTAGTCCTGGTTCAACTCGCACTTCTTTTTTTATTGACGAGGACGCTTCCCTGTATGCCACCTTGCCCCTCACTTAGTCTCCATGTACGCCTTCAACCTATCCTACGTCGGCTAACACTTGTTGAAGTAGTTTCTTCCTAGGGGAGGCGAGTGTGTTTTTTGTTGTTTCTTTATATTAATTAACTTTGCACTTTTTTGCTTACGCTTGTTATGTTTGTGTGTAGTTAATGCTTTAGCGAGCGGACTGATTACGCCCTTTATACGGAAGTCGGTCGGGAACGCTAAGCTTATAACGTGCAAACTGTCGAAGGCAACTGCTCCGTCCGCCTAGCCACAACTATTGATGTTTGCTATAGGGAAAGAAGTCGTGACATCTCCTCCGCGATCTGTCGCCCTAGATCCTCCCTCCCCCTCGAAGGCTTCCACTGGTCCACCTAGGAAGAAGCAAAAGACTGTCGCCAAGCGGTCGGAGAAACAGGGGAAGTCCTCCAAGCTGCTGAAGCTTTCTTCTTCTAGCAACGATGCTGACTTGCTGGCTCGTCCATTCTCTCTCAGCAATGTGCGCTTTCCCCGAGTCGATCTCGGTGAATGATCTACCTAATCATGGATCTTGCTAAATGAGTGGCGACCGAATGGGGGTTAACAACCCCTCTAACAACGACGAAGAGGGTGCAGCGACTACTGATGCCGATCACTACCTTCAAGTAAGTTTATCTTTTGACGTTTCCTTTTCTCTCCCCTCCTTTAGTTAATTGGCCTAGTGATTGTTGTTTTGCCGTCCTTAGAACTTTGCAAACGCGGGCGCGCAACATTCCCGCTATCTCGCTAAGAAGAGGGTCGGTGGTAGGTCTGGGATGTCTGGGCAGGGTCAACGTATCCTTGATCTGGAGAAGGAAGTGGAAAAGTTGCGGGTGGACATGAAGGTGCTGGAGGCCACGAAGGTACTCCTCATCCTGGTTTCCTTCCTTCAGATGCCTTTTTTTTCTTTGCTAATCTTGATCATTCTTTTGTAATAGGCTGAGCACTACAACAAATAATCGAAAAGGTGTCGGATGCATTACTGGCGTTGTGGAACCACCACTATGTATTTTCCATTGTGGTAGTTTTAACCTCCAATGTATTATTTTTAACATTGTGGCGGTTATAACTTCCACAATTGAGAAGAAAAACCGCCACTATGTATTTAGCAATCCTCATCACACCTAATCAGCCAATCAAAATCCATCAGAACCCTAGTTCTTTTTTTCAAATCTCTCTCATCTCTTTCTATCTTTACTCTTCTTCTTCTTGCTTGCTGGCTGTCATCAGTTTCTTTGGCTCTGATCGGAGGCCGACGGTATCAAGCCTCCTCCCTCTTTCCCAGATTCAGATGTCAACGACAAAAACAAGGCTCCCCCACCGGTTTCCCGACTTGAGGAATCACAAACAAGTAAGTCTACTACTACTCCCATCAATGATTCTTTCCCTGACGAGTTGTTGCGTCTTGAAATCTATGAACAGGTAAACAGCATAGCCATCGAGCCTTGGGTGATTGCTCACGCTAAAGAGCTGAGTGATGCAACAACACCGGAGGAGCCCCGGTATGCCACCGTAGCTAATTGTCTATCTCGCGACATAATACCTCCCGAACTGGATTATAATGCGCCGAAAAAGCTCATTAAAGAAGCCAAGTCTTACTTCTGGGACATGTCGTTCTCGTACCGCATTGGAATTGACGGGATGATCCGGAGGTGCGTCTCTTACATCGAGGCCGCTGACATCATGTGAAAGTTTCATGAAGACCAATTTGGAGGACACTTCGGCGGCAACCGCACTGCGAGAAAGGTACTTGAAACTGGATTTTACTGGCCTTCTATCTTTAGTGATTGCGACATTTTGCTCGTCATTGTAATGCATGCCAACGATCAGGTAACATCTCTAACCGTAATGAAATGCCTGAAATTGTTTCTTTAATTGTTGAAATTTTTTATGTTTGGGGAATTGATTTCATGGGGCCATTCACACCCTCCAACGGAAACAAGTACATTCTTGTGGCCGTTGATTATGTTTCTAAGTGGGTTGAGGCTAAAGCTTTACCACCAACGACTCAAGAGTGGTGAGACGGTTCCTTACACGTCTCTTTACGCGTTTTGGTTCACCACGCATCATCATAAGCGATAGGGGTACCCACTTCCACGGACATTTCGACCGGGTGTGCAAACGCTTTGGCGTCACCCACCGAATGTCCACTGCTTATCACCCTCAAGCTAACGGTCAAGCGGAAGTGACAAACCGTGAGCTCAAGCGGATTCTTCATAGGACAGTTGGCCGGTCTCGCAAGGACTGGTCATCTAAGCTCAATGATGCCTTATTGGCATATCGAACTGCCTACAAGACTCCCATCGGTACCTCACCGTATCAACTAGTTTATGGCAAGGCATGCCATTTGCCAGTTGAGCTTGAGCACAAGGCGTTTTGGGCTACTAAAGAGTTAAACATGAAATATGCAGTAGTAGGGAGCATGCGACACGATCAGATTGCTGAGCTTGAGGAGCATCGTCTTCACGCGTATGAGAGCACAAAACCTTATAAAGAACGCACCAAGAGGATCCATGACGCTCAATTGAAGGGAGTCAAGCAATTTTACCCCGGAGATGAAGTCCTTCTCTACAATTCTCGGCTGAAGCTTTTCCCGGGTAAACTGAAGTCCCGATGGTCCGGCCCCTACACCGTGGTTCGACAGACGTCCCTTGGGAGCGTCCTAATTAAAGGCCACGGTCAAGAACCTTTTATGGTCAATGGCCATAGACTAAAGAAGTACCTAAAGGTATTGGCTGTCTCCCTCATCGACGTGCATTATTTCACGTCAACCCAGTAACTTTGATCCAGGTATCGTCCAGCTCACGGACGTTAAGCTAGAGCGCTTCGTGGGAGGCAACCCACGGCTGGAGTCAGTTTGTATTTATTTTGAGTCTTTCAAAAAAAAAACTGTCCAAACCCGTTTTCAAACGATTTTTCGCTGAAAACTCTCCAAGTTTTCGCAAAAAATTTTGGTTTTAAAACCACCAGATCCTCCTGTTTCTAGTTTTCAAAAAGTTCTTGCCGAAAACATCTCTTCGCGGCGAGAACTAACTTTTCCCAGCCGATGTCATTTTGTTTTCTGAAGGATTTTTCGCCGAAAAATCATCACTTTTTCGCCGAAAAAACTGAGCTTTTTCGCCTGATATAAATCCCCCTTCGGCTTGCTTTTTCGTGATACCCCTCCCGAAAACTGATGAAAGGATTTTACCAAGGTCGTATTCCACGGGGTCCTCTCATAAACCAATACTCACACTTCTCATAGACGGTCTAGACTTTTGAAAATGGTTTGGTTTGATAAGAAATTCAGAACAAAAGCAAAGATTCGCAATACTAACAAAGATTAAACAAGAGAGAAAGGTGGCTCAAATCAAAGACAAAGGGGGTTCTCTTGGTGGGTAGTTTCATCATGCTCAAGAGGACTAATTGAACAAACAAGCCAATCAAGATCGAGTTTGCATTCGGATGACCATGCATTTCACTTCTATAGACTCAATGCACTCTCAGAGCACCAAATCCCTATCCTAATACCACTCAGCTTACTCAAGCTAAGTCAAAAAGGATGCATTCTAAGTGTTTGATGAAATGCCAAGACACAAGACCCTCTCTTAAGACTCTATGACCACAAGGCTAGGCACAACACTCTCATATCAATGCCCTAACACTAAGAGATTCACCAAAAAGCCTTTTCAAACACAATTGAATGAAAATCCACATGCACACCAAGTGTTCGATAAAATGCCCAAGAGAGAAATCAAGTGAAAATGGTTGAAACAAGATGATCTAATCTCTTAGAACGCACTCACTTCAATCCCTAGACCTACAATCTATGCAATCCAAGCACTCTCATGCATCAAATCACATTGAATGGACCAAATCGAGCAAACATGGCATAAAATGGCATTAAGAACAAGTCTAGGAATCATCCTCATACAACCAAGATCAATCATGGCAAGTTCTATACAATCATCGCTCTATCATAGCACAACTAATCTACCCATCCAAGATGAACCTAGGAACTTAGCCACACACGGCCAAGGGAGTAAGGAAAAGAGAAGGGAAGTTGATCACCAAGAACACCATGGTGTGGATCCTTGAATTAATCTTCAAATCTCCACTTGTAAGCTCCTCTCCCAAGGTTTGTTGACTTCAATCCAAGCTCCAATTGCTCCAATTAGCTCCACTTAGCTCCAGAAATGAGTCCTAGGGTTTATGGGGTCGTAGGTATGTGTTTGGGGTTCAAGAGACATGATAGAATAGTAGTAGAATCCCCAAAAATCGTCTTTAAATAGGATTCTGCTGGGCATACACGTCGTGTATAACTATGTACCCTAAAATCTGCACAGACCGCAATTTTGCTTCGCTCATTTCTCCCTCATCCGAGCTCCGATTTGGCTTCCGTTTGGTCCTATGGACTCCTTGTCATCCGTACTTCGATGCCATAACCTGAAAATGCACAAAGGTAACATCAATAGACCACGAATTTGGCTCCAAAGTGGCAACCGAACAACAAATGGACACTTTGCGCAAAATATCAATAAAAGCCTACAGAGCATGGCATCTCACGATCAAACACGGGCATTTCATAGGTCAATCATTGGCTCAAAATGCACTAAATAAAGTCACATCAAATTCCCTACGACTAAGCTTTGCTTGTCCTCAAGCAAATGAATTAGAAAACATCTAAATTCACAAATGACAAGATCGGTCACATTGAGATTCAAGCAATAACAATTTGGCTTAGACTGTTCCACGAACAAACTTAACCTACACATGCAAGAACGTCAACCAAACAAGTCTAGACCTCACTGTTTTCTGCACACTTCAAGTAGTGGTAAATTGGGATACAGGAAAACCGACCACGACAACACCAACTCTAATCAAAAGGACTTGAACTCAGGAAATGGAACAGATTAGGTGGGGATAGGAAAAATTTTTGAAAGTGGTAAGTGATCGTGATGTGGCTATCGACTCGACTTCATCCGCTTCTAGATCCGCACTTTACAAGCTCTAGCTAGGATCATTATAACAAGGGCCACTTTCGATAACTCTTTTTTTCTTTTCTATTTTTTTTTCTTTCTTTTTTTTTCCTACTGCATACTAGTGCTCGATCCAACACTTCACTTAGGTGTTGAACCTGCCTAGCTCACAGCCTTTGCCTTTGCTAGTGCTCAACCCGACACTTCACTTAGGTGTCGAGCTTGCCTAGCTTTTCTTCTCTTTTGAGCATTTTCTTTTGAATATTCTCTTCACAAACTAGCCACTTGATCCTTAGCCCCTTAAAACTTCCACACAAGATTTCGAATTGGATTTCCGTCTAATCTCAAGCCACAATCACGAGGGATCAAAAAGTTGAAGAAAAACATGGAAAAGGGTGAAAATTTTGATTGCCTTCATCATCTTAGACCGGTGTTACCGAGCGGTACAAAAACACGTATCAAACCAATCAACCAACATACAAGAGTGATAAAATCTCTGTTCTGGCCTAGACTCATTTGATATTAGCGCTAACATGCTGGTTATAGGTTCTAAGTGGAACAGTCTAAACGTCATTGTGAAAGCTTGAAGTCAATTAAACACCAAAAGTCAAGAACCGAACGATTCTACAATAGAGGAATTTGACATTCAATCAAGATCATGCACACACTCAAAACATAGCATTCTACTTCTACCGGCAAACAATCACACCAAACCTCAAATTCCCCCTACGACTAGCATGAGCATTGTCCTCAATGGTCAAGAGAGAGAGGGTAAGGTGGAACGAATATACCGTGCGGTGAAGAGGAGCATAGGAGGTTATAGTGGTGAAAGAGTCTCATGACGATCATTGGCGAAGAGTGAGTCCTGAGTGCTTGCCAAACCTTATTAAAAAAGTTAAAACAACACAAAAACACACGGAGCAAATAAAAGCAAAAAGTAAAGATAACATGGGGTTATAAACAAGTTCAATATAGCCAAAAGAGAGCCCTGATTGATCTACACACAATCACAATCAAATAAAAAGAAAACAAGAGTCTCGAGATAGAGGTGTGGACTAGGAAAGTTCACTGGGAAGGGTAATCGAGCATCCCTCAATTCCAAAAACCAAAACATGAAAGATCGGAGCAATGATCAAACAATTTAACATCCATAGCTCAATGATCACATCAAAATGGAACCAATGTGCCATGCCCACAAATAAACGAACCATAAATTAATTTCCCAATTGAGCACGATTCAGGTCGTCCAAAAGGCATTCAAACAGCACAAACAGCACATCAAACAATAAACAACCCACAAGTGAGAAGCAAAACGATCCAACAATAGAACCTGCCCTGTCATAAAGCAACTGATTAAGCAAACAAGCCATAGCTCATGACTGGCCAAGCACATTAACCACGGTATCCACACATGAGCACATAGTAACTCACAAAAACAAACCATACACCAACAAGCCCCCTCTGTCAAATCCAAACATATACCCACATCAAATAAGCACAGCCCTCTAATGATAATATGGTGGAACAAACCCCCCATATTCACTGTCCAAAAACTGCTCACTAGCCAACCAACCACACGTCAATCAACCTAGCAAAGATAAATCAAACTATCCATGAAGCAAAGTCAATTGAAAAGGCAAAATCGAGTCAACCACCATCTGTTACCAATCCTAAACAATCAGCAGCAATCCAAACTCAAGCCAACCACACTCCACATAAATCAACCCACTATCGACCACAATCAGACAAATGAACATGGGGAGAAGACGCAACCAAAGGTAAGAACCAGTGACCGCCAATCCAAATCCAACTCACCGACACTCAAACAAATAACCAAACTGCAAAGCAAAATACTGGAAAACAAACGTGCTGGGAATGGGAAAACGGAGGGTTGGCGCGGTGATCGAGGAATCGGCGGCTGGAGAAAGAGAGAGTCGAGGGAAGAGGTGGGAGGCAGTTGTAGTGGCGGCGGCTGCTGGGAGGTGGGCGGCGGGTCTGGAAGAGATGACGAGAAGGTGCGGTGGCGAAGTTTGGGTCGGTGGGTGGTCCGGGTGAGGTGAGTTGGGGGAAGAGTGGGTTGGGTTGAGGGGGGCTGGTGAGTGTTGGGTGGACAGGTTGGGTGGTCGGTGGGTGAGTGGGTCGGTTGGGTGGGTGGGTGGTGTGGGTGGGTTGGGTGGTTTGGTGAAGGTTGGTTGGGTGAGTGGCTGAGTAGGCTGGTTGGGTCGAGTGCGAACCAAAACCAAGTCAAACCGAAACAAGAAAAAAAAACCAAAAACCAACCACGACTCAAACCGAAAAAGTACTTAAATTGGGGTACACGACGTGTAAGAGTACACGACGTGTATTACTACACGACGTGTGGTTCTACACGACGTGGGACAACCAAGTCAAAACTAACTAAGTTTGGGGGGCAGGGAGATTTGGCTGAGAAAGTACACGACGTGTATGACTACACGACGTGTATAAGTACACAACGTGTAGTCCCCTTCACAAAAAAATGCAATTTTTTCCAAACTTACCAAACAACCCCAAACACCAAAGGTTCCTAGACCCGAACAAAATCAACTTCCCACAACATCACAGACCAAGAACCACCTCTAAACCTCAAGGACTCCAAAGTAAACAAGAACACACACAAACACACACAAAAAACAAAGAGAAAACACTCGGGTTGCCTCCCGAGAAGCGCTTGGTTAACGTCTTAAGCTCGACGAAGCACAGGGACCAGCTAAGTAAAACCATCCCAACTCATTACCTCTTTGAAGTCGAAGTCATTACCTTCGCATGGCACACGGAACTTGAATTGAACCTTACCGACTTCGGGAGGTGTGAGCTCGGATTTCCCGGATGATGAAGTGTGAGCAATGGAGAAGGGGCCAAACCACTTGGAGTGAATTCTCTCATCGGGTGGCTTCTCCACACCTTTCTTCTTAGCCTTAGGTGGAGTCTTTGGAAGCACGAAAGGTGGAGCCTCCTTTACTTCATCCTTTTTCTCCTGCACATCACTAAGAGCAAACAACTCCGCAAGGCTATGACGGACAAGGTTAGTGCTATTAGTAGCCAAAGTAAGATCATTTGGAGTCCTAGGATCATGGTGTCTAGCATAAGACAAAGTGAACTCCATGCCATCAGAACGGTTAAAGATCATGCATTCATTATCGACTCTAAGTGTAAGTCTACCACCATAGACATCAATCAAAGCACGAGAGGTCGCTAAGAAGGGTCGTCCTAGAATCAAAGGCACATCGGTACCAACCATAGCATCTAGGATAACAAAATCCACAAGGAATTCAAAAGCACCAACCTTAACCAACACATCTTCGACAATACCACGAGGGGAGGTCACAGATTTATCCGCTAATTAAACATTCATTTGAGTTGGTTTTAGTTTCCCTAGGCCTAACTTCTTAAACATGCAATATGGCATAACATTGATACTAGCACCCAAATCGGCTAAGCCTCTACTTATTGCATGTTCACCAATAGTGCAAGGAATAATAAAGCTACATGGATCCTTAAGCTTTTCCGGTGGCCTCTTAGAGAGAATGGCGGAGCATTGTTCGTTGAGCTTTGCCGAAGTCACATCCGTAAGCTTGCGTTTGTTGGTGAAGATCTCTTTCATGAACTTTGCATATTGAGGCATCTTTGTAATTGCTTCCCCAAAAGGCATTGTAAATTACACCTTGTCAAGAAGCTCAACAAACCTTTTGAAATCCTTCTCCATGGAATCCGGCTTCAAGCGAGAAGGGTAAGGTGGCTTAGGCTTGTACGGAGGCACAACCGGTTCAGGAGGAGAGACCGGAGTAGCACACATCGTAGCCTCTTGAGTACCAACCTTATTGGTAGTCTTAGGAACTTCATTAGCCTTGGCTCCTTTATCTTTAACTTCAATCTTATCCGTATCATCATCGGAGTCAACATCTTCCACCAGAACAAAATCATCATCTTGAGCACTTACCACCTTAGGTGTGGCATCTTGGATTTGCTTACCACTCCTCAATGTTACCATCATAAGCTCCTCGGGAACCTTGGGGTTGACCTCGGTGTTGGAAGGTAGAGTGCCCGAGGGTCGCTCCGAGAGTGTTTTGACCCATTTGATTCTCCAAATTTGCAATTGAAGCCTGTTGATTTTTTATAAGTTGAATCATTGCCGCGTTGGTGTCCTCTTGCGATATTGAAGAACCGCCCTCTTTGTTGTGAGGTGGTTTGTTGAATCCGGGTGGTCCATCACCTCTATGATTGTACATTCCCAGCGGGGTAGGACCTTGGGGACCTTGATTTGGATGTTCACTTTGATTCCATTGATTTCCCCCTTGGTTCCCTTGACCTTGGTGACCTCCTTGAGTCCATTGACTACCTTGGTTCTGGTTACTTCCTTGAGTCCATTGGTTGCCTTGATACCCTCTATAACCTTGGAATCCTCCTTGATTTCCTTGGTTGTAACCCTTGTTATAACCACTACCTTGACTCCCTTGGCCTTGGTACCCTTGGTTAGACTTGTTGTACCCACCACCTTGGTTCCAAGGTCGGTTATAGGTACCTTGATAGTTACCTTGGGGGCTGAAATTACCATGGAATCCTTGACCTTGTGCGAAGCTTACCTCCTCATTGTGGTTGCCTTGGCCAAGCTCAGGAGTGGCGGAAGGGCAAGCACTGACATCGTGGCCCTGACCCCCACAACATTCACAACAATATATTGAAGCCACTGGGGGATTACCCACATGAGATGATGGAACCTTAGAGGGATGCTTAGGCATACTCAGGTTACTTACCTGAGATGCCATAGCATCAATCTTCGACATGAGGAGCGCAAACATAGGGTCATCTTCATATCGGTGCCCCGGTAACTTAGGCTTCTTCCCATAGCTAGACGAATCCTTTGGTGCATCAACACTTATAGCTCTAGAGTCGTAGTGAGTGTCGCTCCCATACTTGGACCTTGGAGGTTGTTGTCGAGACCAACTCCTTGTCTTGTTGGCCATCTCCGCAAAGAGTTCTAGAGCATCTTTGAGAGTGAACATCCTTAGATCACCTCCGGCGGCTTGGTTGATCATCCTTGTATTCTCAAAATCAAGGGACCTAGCAAAGATATCCGCCAAACTCCATTCGGCGAAGTTGTGATGAGGACAAGACCGAAGAAGGGCTTGGAACCTATTCCAAGTCTCATGGAAGAGCTCTCCCTTGTGTTGTGTAAAGTGGTTAATACGATCTCGGATTGCATCCGTCATATAAGGGGAAAGAACTCCTCGAGGAAGGCTTCGGCTAGTCCCTCCCATGTAGTGAATGTTCTACTAGGTTGGTTCTCCAACCAAGACTTGGCTCTACCTTTGAGGGAGAAGGGGAAAAGTCGGAGTCGCACACAATCCGGGTGAACTTGATCGTTCTTCACCGTATCGCATATCTCTAGGAAGTCCTTCAAGTGTCTAGACGGGCACTCTCCATCTATACCGTTGAACACCACTCCGTTCTGTACCATCTGAATCATATTAGGCTTCAGCTCGAAATTTCTTGCATTCACTGGTCTTCGCACGATGCTCGAGGCTGCCCCTTCAAGGGTTGGGCGAGCATAATCAGCTAGTGTGCGCCTCGCACCCCTTTGCGATTGATCGTCTTCATTAGTGTGATGTGAATGCTCCGAGTGGTTATCTTCGTCCTCATGGTGAGACATGTTGTTGCGTGTGGTGCTATGAATTAAGTGAGGAAGAGAACGAGTTGGTGGTTCAATCACGACCTTGATGCCTTGGAGTCGTGCTTGAAGACGGGTGATCCGCCTCATGCACTAGTGCACGGTTCCTACACACAAATCAAACAACAAATACCAACGTAATACGACAATGTGTGATAACAAGTCAAACAACACGTAACAAGGAAGCAAAAGTAAAATGGAAGGAAGTGAATAGATCGTCCACTACTAAGTGCTTTCAAAGGAATGAGAGAGTCCCCGGCAACGGCGCCAAAAACTTGATGAAAGGATTTTACCAAGGTCGTATTCCACGGGGTCCTCTCATAAACCAATACTCACACTTCTCATAGACGGTCTAGACTTTTGAAAATGGTTTGGTTTGATAAGAAATTCAGAACAAAAGCAAAGATTCGCAATACTAACAAAGATTAAACAAGAGAGAAAGGTGGCTCAAATCAAAGACAAAGGGGGTTCTCTTGGTGGGTAGTTTCATCATGCTTAAGAGGACTAATTGAACAAACAAGCCAATCAAGATCGAGTTTGCATTCGGATGACCATGCATTTCACTTCTATAGATTCAATACACTCTCGTAGCACCAAATCCCTATCCTAATACCACTCAGCTTAGGCTCTCGCTCTCAAGCTAAGTGAAAAAGGATGCATTCTAAGTGTTTGATGAAATGCCAAGACACAAGACCCTCTCTTAAGACTCTATGACCACAAGGCTAGGCACAACACTCTCATATCACTGCCCTAACACTAAGAGATTCACCAAAAAGCCTTTTCAAACACAATTGAATGAAAATCCACATGCACACCAAGTGTTCGATAAAATGCCCAAGAGAGAAATCAAGTGAAAATGGTTGAAACAAGATGATCTAATCTCTTAGAACACACTAACTTCAATCCCTAGACCTACAATCTATGCAATCCAAGCACTCTCATGCATCAAATCACATTGAATGGACCAAATCGAGCAAACATGGCATAAAATGGCATTAAGAACAAGTCTAGGAATCATCCTCATACAACCAAGATCAATCATGGCAAGTTCTATACAATCATCGCTCTATCATAGCACAACTAATCTACCCATCCAAGATGAACCTAGGAACTTAGCCACACATGGCCAAGGGAGTAAGGAAAAGAGAAGGGAAGTTGATCACCAAGAACACCATGGTGTGGATCCTTGAATTAATCTTCAAATCTCCACTTGTAAGCTCCTCTCCCAAGGTTTGTTGACTTCAATCCAAGCTCCAATTGCTCCAATTAGCTCCACTTAGCTCCAGAAATGAGTCCTAGGGTTTATGGGGTCGTAGGTATGTGTTTGGGGTTCAAGAGACATGATAGAATAGTAGTAGAATCCCCAAAAATCGTCTTTAAATAGGATTCTGCTGGGCATACACGTCGTGTAGAACTACACGTCGTGTACCCTAAAATCTGCACAGACCACAATTTTGCTTCGCTCATTTCTCCCTCATCCGAGCTCCGATTTGGCTTCCGTTTGGTCCTATGGACTCCTTGTCATCCGTACTTCGATGCCATAACCTGAAAATGCACAAAGGTAACACCAATAGACCACGAATTTGGTTCCAAAGTGGCAACCGAACAACAAATGGACACTTTGCGCAAAATATCAATAAAAGCCTACAGAGCATGGCATCTCACGATCAAACACGGGCATTTCATAGGTCAATCATAGGCTCAAAATGCACTAAATAAAGTCACATAAAAAACACCAACCTCACCGACTCTCTCTCTCTTTTCGCTTCCATCGCCGCCGCCGCCGTCCCGCCGTCGCCACTCGAATCCGTCCTCCCTCCTCAGTTGATTGCAACCTAATTCTCCCGGATCGGAGCCCTATAGTTCCGGTTCCACCCGAAACAAGTTTTCTAGCTTTTGGTCAATTTCTCAGATTTCCAATCGTTTTCTCGAGTCATGTCTTCGCGGTTATTTGTTCAGCCCTCAATTTTGAATCTTTTGGCATATTGACTTTTGGTTTTCGGCATGGTTGACTTTGGTTCACTTTTTCGGTTTTCCTCGAATTGCGTGTTTGCTGTTTCGGTGTATTCTGGCTCAACTTTTGGAATCCTGTTGATCTTTACTGCCCTCGTGGATGATTTTCAAATGCTCTTGTGCCATTGAATTGTCTTGTGCTCTGCCGTCTTTCGACTTGCGTCATGACTCATGCTTGATGATTGAATGCCGTTTCTTTTCTGCTATGCTTTGCCATTGTGATCTCTTAGTTTATTTGCTTACCCCCACTTGTCCGCTTCGTTCGTCTCAGAACCGTGGTTTCAAACTAAGTGTGGGGTAGGCTTCTTGTCATCTAATTCTGGTCTGCTCCGAGTTTCATCTTGCAAGAATCCAAAGCGTTTCAAGACCACCGGTGCAGATAGAGAGGGCCGATCTAGGGCTCGACAGGACAAGGCTCAGTCCTCCCGTACACCCACGCCATCTGCCACAATACCAGCGGCTGCGAACTTCATTCCACTCGCTGCACCGACCCATGTGATCCTTCCCTGAGTGCACCAATACCCGCCACCGGGGCCCTGCACCCATTCATCGCTGCCCTTCCCCGTACCAACTAGAGGTATATAAGAAAATCAAAGACATTTCTCCAGCGACGGTGGCAGTTCTCTCCTTAGACAGTCTCAAGGACCACGATCCGGCTTGGCACTCCAACGTCGACCAACAAACCGGCCTGCGATCTTTGACCACGTTCGGCTCCCCCTATCCTCTAGTCGCCCTCCAGGAGTTCTGGAGTTCATTTGAGTGGACGACTCGGAAGCCCCATCTCCTCCTCAAGTGTATCCGCTTCCGTCTCGGGGGAGTTCTGTACGAGAAGACCCTCGACGAGTTCGCCCACCTGCTCGCATCCAGGACGCCGCCCTTGGGTTCTCAGACGTCTACTCCATCGCGCATGAACCTTACCCCGCAATATGGAAGTTCATCGCCAGTCAACCCGAGGTCAAGCCTATCATCAACCCCACGGTAGGCGACATGGTGCACCCTCTCTTTAAATTCCTTCATTATGTGTGGACGCAATCTCTGTGTTACAGCCGCAAGGCGGGCCGTCACCATGTCTCCCTAGAGGAGCTCGTGCTGTTTTGTGCTATAGAAGAGGAGGAACGTCTTCACCCCGGATGCTGGCTTGCGAGGTTCTTCCATAAGCACACTACCACTAAAAAACTCCCCTCCGAACTTCCGGGGGGCACCTTTATTTCCTGTCTTATCGCAAACCTCTGGAACGGTGACAAATGGGGCCCGGACATTCCTCGCGTCCAGATTGAGCACGTCGGAGCTGCGCTCGCCATAGCTCAGGGCCTCAACCTTTCAGGCAGTCTTGACGATTATAGGATGGTCACCCGCCGTCCTAAGAAGGCACCTACACCACCATTTGCCACTCCTGAGGCCCACGCCGGCCTTCTGGAGTTGCCGCCTCCACCACAGCCACAAATGCCCGTCGAGATCAACGAGAGGCTGGCCCGCATGGAGCAGTGGCAGCTAGACTACTCTGCCGGTTCACTTTAGTGGCAGAAGGACCGAGTAGAGCACGAGGAGGCGCAGAATGCGCGATGGGCAGTCCTACATCAGTTCATGACCAACCAGGAAGCTAGACACAGGGATGAACTCGCATGGCGACAACAGATTGAGCAGCGACTCGGCACTTCCCCTCTCCCGACTCCACCTCCACCCCCACCTGAGGAACAGTGATCAGGTTGTTTCTATCCTTTCCCTTTATTTTTCTTTCTTCTTTTCAGATTTCGATCCATCTTTTTTATGTGTGGATCCGGGACACTTGTCCCGGTTTCCTTTTGATCTTTTGGTTATTTGTGTTTTGTAGGTGTCTTTTGGTAGCTACTCTGCTCCGCTCTAGGCTCGCTCTCCGACCAGCCGATCCACTCCCCCCTGTTCTAGGTTCCCCGTGACTCTCAATCTCATTTTAGTCCTGTGAGGACACATAACAATCTAAGTGTGGGGTAAGGTGTTAGAGAACCATGCATGATCTTGATTTCCCTTACTATGTTTCGTGGTGCCTTGTCCAATTTCTCTAGCATTAGATTTGCTCGGTTCTTGATTTTTGACGTTAAGTTGTTGTTCAATCTGTCATAATGATGCTTAGAGTGCTTAACCTAGAACTTGAGAACCAACCTGTATACTTTGATGCTAAATTGCCTGGTCAGAACAGATTTTTGAAATCACGCTTGTAGTTTGTCGTCTTGATTGCATGAAAATGATCGAATCCGACTAGCAAACCAACTGTGAGCTTTTGATCCATTGCATGTAACTTGCAATTTTAATCCTTTTTGAGTGGTTTTCTATTTTTTTGAATGAGTTAGAATTTGCATGAGATCTACTCGAGACCACACGATGACACGAGTTCTAGAACGATAGGGGCACCTAGATTCAGCTACTGAGCCAGATAGCCTACCTAACGTTAAATCCATTAGGTTTAAACCCTTGAGCTTGGCCTGTTCTTTCGGTGTGATATACATTACAGCCAATTCCCATCCTTTCATTCCCCGTTGATCCCATGTGGTTGTAGTCTAGATTAGCCTACCGGAAGTCGGTTTACGGTAACCTGCCTATAGCCATTAAACATGTGGTCTTAGCTATTATGTCTAGACGTGTAAACCCCTCGAGCAACTAGAAGAAAATCAACACAAAAGAAAAAAAACAGAGAATAAGAAAGAGGAAGGAAAATTCGAAAAAAAATAGAAAAGTTCAAAGTTGTAAGTTTATAGTTCAGTTCAATAACGTTCTTTTCCCTACATATGGAAGAACGAAGTCAAAAGAAAATGTAAAAGAAAAATATTCAGAGAAAAAATGCGCTAGCAGAATAAAGTGCTAGGTTGCTTGAGGGTATCATAGGACGAGCGTACACTATTCCACCCGTGTCTGGTTAGACAGTAGGAAGCCCTAGGCTAGATTCGAGGGAAGTTAGTCGAAAGCTACACCGCACCAAAGCCATCATCATACGTTCCCATCATCCATCTCATCATGAAGCCTTGTAGTGTAGAATTCGTTACAGTCCTAAGCAGGGAAGTCCTTCTTGACTAGTTCCTCGTGTTGTCACAGTGGTGGAGATGTGGTCGAATTGCAAACCTATGATAGAATTCAGTAACAGAAAATGATTGAGAGCAGAAACACGTCCTTAAACACAGAGAATGAGAGTTTCCCGTATACTAAATATTTCCTGTGTGAGGAGTCCGGTCAGTCAGGTTAAATTCGTGCATGATTGGTTACTACTTTTTGTCGTGTGCAGTTTTTAGTGAGACCAGGTTGTCTAGCTGATCAGTATGCATGTTAGGTCTCTTGTTCTAGACGTAGCTGTCTAATAATTCATTGTGCATAATTGAACTTCAAGTTAATCGATCTTATCATTTGTGAACATGAGCGTGTTCTATGTAGTTTGCTTGAGGACAAGCAAAAGCTTAACTGTGGGGGTATTTGATGACACTCGATTTGACGTGATTATCAGCCTCATTTAAGTGACATTTCTTGTCTTAAGATGTGGTTTTTAGGGCAGAATAGCGAATATTCACGTAACTGCTTTATCTCGTGCCAGTTGTGTTACTTTGGCCCGTTTCGGGCCTATTTGATGGTTTTCTAGTGTTTTCATGATAGCACAGGTTTTTGCCATCAAATAATGTAACCAAGGACGTGTCTAAGGCATTAGAACCTCAAGAAACCGCTCCAGAATCAACCAAGGAGTCAATCAAGTCAACACATTTCCTGCCCCGTTTGACACAGAAGTTTTCGGCGAAAAGACCTGGAGTTTTCGCCGAAAACTGAAGAAGGAATCATCAGAGCTTGCAAGAAGAAGTTTTCGGCGAGAAGTCCAAGTTCTCGCCAAAAACTCTAGGTGAATTTGGAACAGTAGAAACAGTAGAAGCGAGCGGAGTTTTTAAAGGAGATTTTCGTCGAAAACTCCCTAACTTTTCGGCGAAAACTTAGCTGATTTCTAGCCAAAACGCGGACAGCTATAAAGAGAAATCGCCGGCTGATAAAAAAAACACTTACTTTTTGGACGAAAATTCTAAGACTTAGACGGAGGAGAGAAAGAGTGAAAGAGTTCGAGGAGCTAGGAAAGGATCGTGACGCCATCCTTCCATCTCGGACAGCCAGTGCTAGGAGTTGAAGATCCAGCAGATCAAAGCTTCACGGATTCGTCGAAATTAGGTTTTACAGTTCTTCTCTGTCTTTCCTACTTGAGATGTATTCCTTCTCCGTCTTTGATTCTCCTGTATTGAATATGAGTAGCTAAACTCGTAGAGCTTATATTAGATGAACCCTAAGTGACCCAGGGCTTTAAAGCGGTCACAGATCGGCGGTGATTAGATTCGAAGTTCATTCAGTTTCTCCTTCATGTTTGATTTGTTCTTTGTTCTCTGTGTTTCTTGTCTGGTTTGGCCACCTAGATTAGATTCTTGTTAAGTTGAGGATAGTAGCGAATGTTCGCCTCACTTTAAAACACCAAATCAACAATTAACCCATTCATTGGAGTGTGCCTTTCATAGGAACCAATTAGTGTTAATCCGCTTCAAGAGTAACTCATAAATCGTTAGTAATTGCACCAGTTAGTTTTGTCATCGCATGAAGCGACCGTACAAGGGCGACTAATTAATCTTGGTAGCTAGATCGGATAGAGCGAACGTTCGCCAGTCTTAAACCTAAGGGTAAGGAGTTATGGTGGTGTCTGTGAACTGAATGAATTAGAATTGAAAACCGTTGGTCTGTTGATTGCCAATGCTCTGGTGATCTAAGGGGGATTCGAAGTCTAAGCTTGCCTGTCGTCTGTCTAAGTCAAACAACCAATCATTCTGCAATTTAATTTCATTTCAGTTTATCTTGCATCCTAGTGTAGAAGTCGTGGAACACACACCACGCGCAAACTGTTTGATCCTGAATAAAATTGCCAACATATTTGAGTAAGCAAGTAGAAGAGGCCCGTGGAATACGATATGTCCTGCTCTGTGCTTGACAGTTATTTGATACCCTGTTCTGCAGTTCATCACTAATTTCAAACTACTACCACAAGGGATCAACAGGGTGAACAAAAACATGGGAATGGTTGTAATGTAATATCGAACCGAAAGAATAGGCCAAATACAAGGGTTTACACCTAGAAGGATTAATATCGGGATGACTTCTGGTTTAAGTAGAAATTCTAGGTGCTCTATCATCCCAGTACTCATGTTATTGTGGGGTCTCGAATAGGTCTCATGCAAATTCTAACTCATTCAAATAAGAGAAAGCCATTCAAAAAGAAGAAAAGTTGTTAGTTATGTGCAGCAGCTGAAAAGCTCACAGATGGCTGCTAGTCAGACTCAAATCATGATGTGAAATATAAGATGAAGCTAAAAGAGTGATCCTAAATTTTGTTCTAACCGATTCATTTAGCATCACTGCAAACATGTTGGTTACAGGTTCTAAGTTAAATAGTATAATCGTCATTGTGAAAAATTGAAGTCAAATCCAACATCGCAAGTCAAGAATTGAATGCATTTCAATTAGAGGAAACACATAAATATAGAAATAGCAACCCTCGGAAATATCATCTCATCCCACACTTAAATCAGACATTGTCCTCGATGGACCACATAAGAAGAGAAGAAAAGTGTATAGGGGTACCGAAAAGTGAGCGTGAGGGCGCCGAAGACGACATGATAGAGACACCGGAGGTACAGTCGTGAGTAAAATCATGGAGAATTCTAAGTTCATAACCTGAAAACGTAGGAGGATAGGATTCATCACACAATTAGAGCATCTGAAATACAAAAGATTCGTCCGACTCAATCAACAACAAAAGTTTGACAATGACTCAAAACATAACAAACCGACACAATTAAAGAAACAAAAAGTACAGAGTTCTGGATGATAAGAAAAAATAAAGAAAAAAAATCCTGAAAGCACTAGGGTAATTGGTAAATCCTCAATATCTTCCCAATCAATGTGACTCATAGCTGCGCCGGTCTTCCTTTGGATAATCGGCCACTGCGCTCAATCCTCTACTCAAAATCTAGGTAGCGCCCTCGCCTTGTGGGAGATGCAGACTTTGCCCTTTCAAGCTTGGTCTTCAGGTCTTACCATCCTGAAAAGAATAACACACTAAATGCCAAGTTTAGCATATTAACAAGACGAGATAGTGCACACAATACAAATCATATCATCCATAAGCATCAATCAAACGAATTAAGTTAAATGCACTTAAGTCCTCATACACATATCAAGGTTCAAACATACTTAGTATAATGATTACCATTTGAGCAAGTAACCAAAAGGAACAAAGAAACGATATCACTCAATCAAACATGAGAGCCATAATCAAACAATAATCACCTCCAAGTCAGCTAAACAGTTCACATATGCTAAGGCACAAAATCATGAAACAATACACAAAGTTCACTCAATTCATCATATGAGCATATTTAGTCATAGATATTCGGAAACAAGCATGAAAACATATCTATAATCATCACAAGATCAATCTCGAAGCAATAATTCATCCAAATTCAGCCATATGCAAAAATCTCAAATTTCGAGCAATATCGGTATAGAAAGTCAATGTAAATGCGCAATTGGAGGGGCAAACGATAACGAATAGACTCCCGATTCAAACTACAAGCTCATTATACTGTCAATTTCATATCTAAAAATGAAAGGGAAATTTTGACTTACCCCTGATTTTTCGTGCTTACATGGCTGTGTAAGCATACTGTGTTTTTGGCTCTCTTTGGACTAAAACCTGGATTTTGTTCTCCTTTTTACAATTTGGTCACCCAAATACCTGCAAACAATATTTTTAACCCAAATAATACCGAAGATATGTTTTTTCAACTATTTTCTTTCATCCAGACTCAACCGACTCGACACAAAATTCAAAAAATGACTCAAAATAAATAAAGACTTACTCGATAATTATAAAGTTGACTCCAGCCGTGGGTTGCCTCCCACGAAGCGCTCTCGTTTAACGTCGTTGAGCCGGACGATACCTGGTTGCAGATCAAGAAACATCCCAACTCAGGAGTTCCTTCACGCTCTCATCGGAATCCATGAAGTATAGCTTTGGTGCACCACTAGTTAAGATAAGTCGCCTCCCATCGGCATGAGTTAATTTAGTTCTACCATCGGGGAGGTTGCTAGTAACTTCGAATGGACCTAATAGATGCTTCAAATGCATGCTTTCATCCAGTGGGTTGGCGGATGATGGCGGGTCAATATGCTTCCAAACCACTTTCTTTTTCGCTCTACAAGCCGTCTCTACTTCTCTGTGATCCTTAGCTCATTGAGATCCATCGGTGGGTACCTTCTTTTCATCCTTCTTCCTTGTCTTCTGTGCCAGAGGCTGTTACTTCGGATGGCTAGTATGTTCAACAATTGTAAAATAGATTTATGAAGAAATGCTAGACTTTTCATTAGTACTAGAGTTGGCCGAGACCAACTCCACAATATCAATTGATAAACAATGTCCATCTTCCTTAGTAGAATACTTCATACCGTCTTTGAGGCGGAATGTCACACTAACCTTTCCGACCCTCAAAGTCAACGAGCCATGCTGGACATCGATGGTCATGCTGGCTATTGCCAGAAACGGTCGGCCTAGGAGGAGGGTAACATCTACCTCTCGGGTATCCATCACAACAAAATCAACAAGAATAGTAAATGGACCATAATAGATGGTTACATCCTCTACTATTCCCTTAGGTGTTTTGACAGATCTATCAGCTAACACTAAGTGAAAACTAATCGATTTCAATGCACCTAGTTTCAATTTTTCGTATAAGCAAGTAGGAATGAAATTGATGGAAGCACCTAAATCAGCTAAGCTATGATCAATTTTAATACCATTGATGGTGCAAGGTAAAGTAAAAGAACCAGTTGTTAATGGCATTCTGCAATATTGGCTTTCCATGTTCATCATTTCTAAAGCTGTTTTGAAAGAGGTAGAAGTGTTGTGTGCTAGATTCTTATGGGGAAAAAGTGAAAGTCAAAGGGTTAAAGTGGCTTGGTATCACATGGCATTCCCTTATGAAGAAGGAGGATTAGGTCTTAAGGATCTTAGCAGCTGGAATTCAGCAAACATTATGAGGCATTTGTGGAATATTCTGATTAGAAGTGGATCACTTTGGGTGGCGTGGATCTTAAAATATAGATTGAAGAATAAGGATATCTGGACGTTTAGAAGTGAAGCTGGGTCTTGGCATTGGAGAAAAGTGCTGAAGTTGAGAGCTTTGGCTCATAGTCATATTTCCTGGGATGCAGAAGGTGATATTCTTTGGGATGGTGCAGCTATGATAAAGTTCCAAGCTAAGAAAATATGGGAAGTTATCAGGCCTAAGCAAGAGAAGGTTCTGTGCGGGATGTTGCCTTGGGAAGGTTATAGAATTCCTAAAAATAGTATGCTAATATGGTTGATCATGAAGAATAGGATTGCCACTTTGGATAAAGTTAGTCAGTGGAATGCTGAGGCAGGTACAATTTGCTGCCTTTGTGATCTGGAACCAGAAGATAGGGATCATTTGTTTGCTAAATGCAGCTATGCTCGTGAATGTGTGCAGAGGGTGTTCCCAGGAAGTAGGATGTTTGATACTTGGGATAGATTGGTCCAGTATGCAGTAAATGTTTGGAGTGGCTCCTCGGTAAGGCAGAAGTTTAAGAGATTGTGTTGGTGTGCCATTGATAGTGAAATATGGATAGAAAGATGTCGAAGAACATTTACAGGAGTTAAGATGGAAGCAGGAGCTGTTTGTGCAAAGACTTTAGAGATGATTTCTTTGTTTGCTAGAGGCCATGTCCATGAAAGTGTAATGCTAGGTTGTATGCCTAACTGAATATGTATTGAGTTTTGAGTTGTTTTGTTCCTCTTTTCTTTCTCGGATTAGAGGTGTATTGGTTGGCTAGTTTAGCCTTTGTAAGGACTTCATAGTTTTTTTGATGATATAAAATCCCTAATTATTCATAAAAAAAGTAAAAGAACCAGGATCGCGACACTTAGCTGGGGGAGGTATAGATGGCGAGTGGTAGAGGACAGAAGAGCACTCCTAGTTAAGGGAGACAGAAGACGCCTCTCCCTTCTTCTTGTTCTTCGTGATATCCTTCATGACCTTCCCAACCTGTGGTATCATCTCCATGGCATCAGTGACTGATATTTTCATCTTCATGTTCTTCAAGACCGAGTACCACTTCTTGTATTGAGTGTCGTGGTCCTTTGACTTATTCAACAAGGCTTTAGGGAAAGGGATCCTCGGCTCATACGGAGGCATAGCTGGCGCAGGAGCTGGTGGAGAAGGATGCGTGGTAGTCACCTCCTCTTCTTCTTCCTCGATCTCTGGCATGTCAATGGCAATGTCATCAGGAACCACGATCGGATTCGGAGTTGTAGTACCATCTAGTTGCTTGCCACTTCTTGTCGAGATGGCCTTGACATACTCCTTCTTGGGGTTCGGATCTGTTTGGCTAGGAAACTGACCCACTAGAGAGGAGGTTGACGATGTTGTTGAGCTAGTCTTCCATCCTCTGACCTTGAGCTATTTGACCTTGATTGAAGGCGGCTTGAGCTTTGAACAGTGCATCATGGTCGTCAAGACTTGTCATGATTAGGTCGAGCTTCTTATCTCTCTTTCTCTCCCTAGTGTTTTGTGGTGCTGACCCTTGATGTTGTTGTCCTCCGGTGAACCCAGGTGGCCCTTGGTAAATGTTGTTGAAGTACTGATATTGGCGATTGCCAGGTGTTGTACCGTAATTACCCTGGTTCCGGTGAGGTGGCTGGTAAGCTCCACTTGGTTGATTAGCCGGCTTCTGCTTTTGAAACGACCCAGATGGTCTATTATTCTGATTCTAATTCATGCCAGAATTGTATCGAAGATGCTCTTGGAAGCTTCCTTGTTGCTGCTATTGTTGAGGTAGTCTGAATTGACGGTAGTCGGAGTAGTCTTTTTTATTGTTGGTGAAGCCTTGACCAAAAAAATTCACTTCATCTACAGACTAGACATCTGCTTTACCGAATTTCTGAAACTTCCTCCATTGTGAGCACATGCTCCACACCATTCACAATGGGCAATGAAGACAAAAGCCCAAGGAGGATTGATGGGTGTGCCAACTTTCTTCATTTGCTTTTATACTTAAGTTTTAATCTGTTCTTCTAGGCCTAGCTGGTTTTTGGATCCTTCAGATTGCCTCTCCCAATTTCTGGACTTCGAGACTTAGCTAGCAAAGTGAAGGAGAGCGGCTTCTGGGGTGACGGCAGTGCAATCTCCTTCAGCCAAAGAGTTGACCCAATTAGCCGAGTCATCATTCATTCCCCGAGCGAAGATCTCAGCTAGTTGTCTTTGCTCGAACCCATGGTGAGGATAGTTGTAGAGAAATTCTTGGAATTCATTCCAAGTATCATATAAGCTCACTCCGTCCTTCAGTCTGAACCTGGCAATGCTATCCTTGTAAGTTGTGGTTCTCGGTGGAGGGAAGTATTGCTCCACGAAGTCTTGGGCAAGATCACCCCAATTGGTGTAGTGACCAGGTGGCTTGCTGTTAAGCCACCTCTTGGTGACGCCTCTAAGAGAGAAATGGGAATGCTTGCAGGCATAGAGTGTTCTTGTCGAGGTTCCCACTCTTGAATGTCTCGCACATGGCAAGGAAGCCCGCCAGATGAGTGCATGGATTGTCATGTGTCTTTCCTTCGAACTGAATATCCCTAGAGATCATACCCAGAAATGGGATTTTGATCTCATAGTCAGGATCAACATCGTTTTGAGGCACGGTGATGCTTGACCGAACACTAGTTGCGCTCGACTTGTTGTAGTCCGCCATGGTACGTGGAGGAGCCATTGCGGGAGGAGTAAATGGTGGCGAATCTGAAGACATGGATGCTATGGAAGAAGAGAGGAGTCCTCCTTCGACTCCTTAATCTTTATGAGCAAAAGTGGATCGGATAGCACTTGTTTCCTTCTTTGTTGTTGCTTTGTCGGTATGGAATTACCAGGAACGTCTGAGCTCTTAGTCTTGATAGGCTTGAGCTGAGAACGAGTGAGTGGACAGTTCATATACCTGCATTCAACATGCAATTAACAAAAACAAGAACAACCGGTGTAAAATCAAAGTGTGATGGAAGGTGAAAAGATGGAAAGTAGAAGAATAAATGCCAACTCTTCTTTCAAACAATAGCGAAGAGTCCCCCGCCAAATTGATAACGATTTAAATTGGGTATCAAATATATCCCACTAAAGTAGAATAGATCGAATTCCAAGGGTTTCTTCAAATTGTTTACACAAAGAAGCTGGCAAAAATTCAGGTTTAAATCACGTTGTGTGGTGTGAGTTCCACGACTTCTAAACTAATAAGCTGGCAAAATTGAAATTGAAATTAAAGACATATTGATTGATTAAGATTTGAAACGATTGACAGTCAAAAGCTTAGACTCCAATCCCCCTAATATTGGCAAGGCATTGGCGATCACAAAACCAGCGACTTTCAATCCTAATACAGTCACTTCTTAGACACCACCATAACTCCTTACCCTTAGGTCTAAGTCCGCAAAAGTTCGCTCTATCAGAACTAACTACAAGGATTAATTAATTGTCTGTGCGTTCACTACTACAACGGATAACTAATTAATCCACCTGATTGATTTTAGTGAGTTATTCTAGAAGCGGATTAACCCTATACGGTTCCTACGAAAGGCATAATCCATTGAATGGGTCAATTAATTGATTTGAAGTTCTAAAACAAGGCAGACGTTTGCCAAATATCCTTATTGAACATGAATCTAATATAGGTGATCAAGCTAGAAAAAAACATAAATTAAGAAGAAATCAATTATGATTAAGAAACTGATTGAATCAAAATCTAATTACCACTGATCCGTGACCGCGTTAAAGCCCCGAGTCACTTAGAGTTCATCTAATCTAGGCTATAAGAATTTAGCTACTCATGTCTGACAAACAAGATTCGAAAACTAGAGAAGAATTCATCTTAAAATAAAGGAAGAACAGAAGGAATCTGAAAAACCTAATTTCAGATGATTTTGTGAAGCTTCGATCTCGAGAATCTTCAATTCCTAGCTCCGAGAGTCTTTCGGGATGGATTGATGGTGTCACGATTTCTCCGATCGCTCCGAAATACTCTCTCAACTAACTTTTGGTCGTGTAAATATCTCCCAATCGAATAATGAATGAATAATGCCTCTTTTGGGGTTTAAATACCCAAATCCGTCCAAATCTGGAAAACTGGGAAAAAGTAATTTCAGCTTCTTATTTTGGCGATTCCTGCTCCGTCCGAACTCTGAATTGGTCCCTGTTTGAAGCGATGGGCTCGTGAGTGATTCCTCTACAATTTGGTAACCTATAGGCTTAACAAAAAACTCAAAAAAGGTAAAAATAGTAAAAATATGGACAATGTACGCACTTGGAGTTGATAATCGCATAGTTACCACATTTACACCAAATACTCATCATATTTGCATCAATGTGTGTAAAATGTAGTTTAATATGGGAAGATAAATACTATAAATTTAGTGTCATCAGTCGTCGAGGATGAATATCCGTGTTGAGGACGAGTTTAAACGTGGATTCTTGGAACTTGGGGAAGCCAAGGAGTTGTTCGCCAAGGAGATGGCTGAGTAGGAGGCTCTGCTCAAAGGCCTTCAGGCTCTGCAACAAGTGGAGCTGTGGAATCTGAAGGAGGAGTTGGGCGCTTAGCAGCAGCGGACGGAGTCAGTCTCCTAGTGGACCGGGGGGTTGCGGAGCTGGAGGGCTCTTTGGGGGACGCTACTGTCGGGTTGCGACACTGAGGGCTGAGAAGAAGAAGCTACATGAGGATGTGGCCATGAGCTCCGCTGGGACCATGTACGCGGTCCTTGTCGCTCTTCGACATAAGTTCCGGTGTTCGCACTCTAAGCTGAGTTGGGATCAAGGAAAGGTCTACCGCGCTGCTCTAGAGGCTGTGCTGCTGTACACCCAAGGCTAGGAACATGCTGACTCCCAGCCTCCTTGTGATGATAAGGCAATCAAAGATGGTGAGCCACCTTTCCCCAGAGCTTGAGCGGTGAAGCAAGCGGGAGACACACTGGTTTTGGGAGAGGGTGGGGGATCACCAGGGCAGGGTCCTTCGGCGACAATGCCTTGATGCCATTGGACGCTAAAACGCATGGAGCTTCTAGTGGGCTGCTCGCTTGATCTGCCTTAGCCTTCTCGACTCTATTTTTTGGCCGCTCAACTTTTCTTTTCAGCGTTTTCAAGTCTTGATGGCGTTGGATTTTGTCTTCTTTATTGCTGATGTATTGTCTATAACTTTTGATGAATATTGTTGTGCCCTTTTGTGGCTCTCGAATGTATGGCGATTCCTACTCGTTGTGAGTGTTTACTTCCTTTCCTTCTTCTTTCCCCGTGTGTGAGTTTACTTTTTCGATGTAGGAGTTGCGATCTTTCCTTCGGCGCTTAGGGGGTGGAAATGCTCCTTTCACAGAGAAATTTTGAACACTTCCACAACGTTTAGTCTACTATTCGGAGGCGAGTTTGTCTTTCGCTGAGAAAGGTATACTCCCGGCGTTTTTGGGGTGGAAGTGCTCCTTTCGTGGAGAAAGTTTGAATACTTCCACAGTGTTAGTCCGCTCTCCGGAGGCGAGTTTGTCTTTTACAGAGAAATTTATACTATTTCCTCCGGCATTTTAGGTGTGGAAGGGTTCCTTTCGTAGAAAAAGTTTGAACACTTCCACAACGTTTAGTCCTCTCTTTGGAGGCGAGTTTGTCTTTCGCGGAGAAAGTTATACTCTTTCCTCAGGCGTTTGGAGATCTTGGAGATTCCTTCTTGGCGAATGGGCGTTCCTAGGAAGACTTTTGTTTCAAGTAACTTGTGAAGCCGATGTATATTATAATCTTAGCGTGACAGACAACCGCTAATCTTACTCTTCTCCTGCCACCACTTCGTATTTTCTTAAGTGCATGGCATTCCAAGTTTTAGAGATCACCTCTCCCATTGTTTTCTCTAGTTTAAACGTGTTAGGGCCAATTACTTCTCTCACTCTGTAGGGTCCTTCCTAGTTGGCTCCTAGCTTTCCTTCGTGGGCGACTGGTCGAAATTTTTTTGGATTACCAGGTCTCCTCGACTTTGTTATGTGAGAGGAGGTGGGCATTTACCATTCTTTCTAGTTGCTCCTTTTCATCGATTAGTCGGATCTGAGCTCTTTCTCTTTTCTCTTCTAGCATGTTGAGGTTGTGCTCGAGAGATTCGTCATTTTCTTCTTCACCTTGCCCCTGCGCTCGGAGTCCCGGGAGGCTTATCTCTACTAGGAGTACTGCTTCGGTGTCGTATACCAGGGTGTACAGCGTTTCCCCCATGGACGTTTTGTAGGAGGTTCGGTGCGCCCACAGGACGTATGGCAGTTCTTCAACCCATTTAGCTTTGGCGTCGTCAACTCATCTTTTTAAGCCGTTGAGGATCAGTTTGTTTGCTACTTCAGCTTGATCGTTGGCTTGTGGGTAGGCTATGGGCGCTAGTCAAATTGTGTCTTGTGGTCGCATTCGAACCCCTTTGGTATTTGCGCTTTTCTGTTGCTTCGGGGAACGGTCCGAGTAAGTTCATTCCCTAGTAGGAGAATGGCCAGGGTGATACCATCAACTGCATGGCGGTGGCGGGAAGGTGGTGCAGATAGCGAATACCTGACACTTGTGACAGTTCCTCACTACTCGTTCAGCGTGCTTCCGCATAGTTGGCCAGTAATGACCTTGGTGTGTCACGTTTTTCTCTAAAATTTTTGTGCCCAGGTGAGTGCTACAAATGCCTTGGTGGATTTCCCTGAGTACGAATTCGGCACCTTCCCCTAGGCCTCGCAAGTATGGTCCAGTGAACGATTTTTGGTATAGAGTTCCTTCGATCAAGGTGCACTTCGATGTTTGTCGTCTAGTTTTTACTGCTTCCTTGGGGTCCTCGGGAACCACATCATGTCAAAGAATGATATGATTGGGGTGCTCCATTCGACTCCAACGTCTGTTTATCTATCTCTGATGTTCATGCACGTTCCCTCGATTGGCTCAGCTTCTACGACAACTATTCGGGGTTTTGTGAACGCCATGACAGTGGATTGTTTTGATAGAGCATCTGCATGAGCGTTCTCTCCTCTTGCTATATGGCGGAGAACTATCTTTTCAAACTATGTCATCTCCTCTTTGTCTCGTACGGTCCGTTTAGGTAGTTGACTACGATTGTCGAGTTTGTGTATGCTTTTAGTGCATATACGCCAGTTGCTCATGGAAATCGCTGTTCGGCGATAAGTGCTACGTACTCGACGGTCTTGTTTGTTCGTGGGTGTTCAAATCGTAGGGAGATTTCGTGGTGAATGCCTTGGGGGTTTTTCAGTACAAGTCCCCGCTTTGACATGATGAGCCGTCGACATGTAGTTCCCACGTTGACTTGCTCATTACCATATTTGTCGATCACACAACCTTCAACAATGAAGTCTTCCAGTACTAGTGCCTTGATAGCCGTTTCGGCACGTATTAGATGTCATATTCACTCAAATCTATTGCCCATTTGGTCAGGCACCCTGCAATGCTCATGGACCTGAGTGCCGTCTTGACTGGTAAATTTTAGTGACCATGTTATATGGTGTGTTCCTGGAAGTATAGGCATAGCTTTGTGAAGCTGCTACTACGGCGTATGCCGCTTTCTCAGTTGTGGAATACCTTCCTTCAGCGCATGTCAGAGTTTGGCTGGTGTAAAAAACTGGCTGTTCTTCGGCTCCCTCAGTTCATACTAGTGTTGAGCTTACAGCTAAAGGTGACACTGCGATGTAGAGGCTCAACGTTTCTCCTTTTTTCGGAGCCACCAATACTGGTGGCATTGACAGGAACAATTTTAGCTCCTCAAATGCTTTGGAGAATTCTTCGTACCATGAGAATTTGGACGCCACCTTTATTGTGGCAAAGAATAGAGCGCAACGCTTGATGACTTTTGGTATGAACCTATTGATTGCCGCCAAACGCCCGGTGAATACCTGTACTTCCTTCATGGTTGCCGGTGGGATTGTGTTTATTATAGCCTCTATCTTCTTACGGTTCGCTTTTATTCCCCTTCTTGTGATGAGGTATCCCAAAAAAATTCCAGAGGATGCGCCAAACACACATTTGGTGGGGTTTAGGCGCAAGTTAAAAATCTTCACCATCTCGAACGTCTCTCTTAAATCGCTAAAGTGGTCACCTCGGAGTACACTTTGACGATCAAATTGTCCACATATGCTTCCATATTCCTCCCCAACTGTTCGTGGAACACTCTATCGACCATTCGCTGATATGTTGCTCGACGTTCTTGAGTCCAAAAGGAATTACGTTGTAGCAGTAGTTCAAGAATGGATTCATAAACGCCGTGTTTTCCTAGTCTTTAATGTTTGTGAAGTCAATGCACATACGCCCTTGTCTGCTGGATTTTTTGACCAAGACCACGTTGGCTAGCCACTCCAGATATTGTAATTCTCGAATGAAACCTGCTTCTACCAGCTTCTTTATTTCTTCTTTTATGGCGTCCATTCGCGTCCAAATGATGTTTCTTTGTTTTTTGTTGCTGGGGTTGAGCGTTGGGGAAGACCGGTAGCTTGTGCTCCATGACCTCGATGCTCAGCCCTGGCATGTCATGCGGCTTCCACATAAAGAGTTCCCTGTACTCTCATATTAGCGCGATGATATTCTTCTTCAGCTAGGCGTCTGCGTGCGCTGAGAGCTTTATGGTCTTCTTTTCGTCCGAGGGATCTAGGGGAATGTCATCGTCTGCTTCTGCTGGCTTGGCTCATTGTTTCTTCTTTCTTGTGTCTACTGTGAGGCATGTTTGCTTCCTTTTCAGCGCCAGGTCGTAACATTGTCGAGAAAATGATGGATTCCCTTTTGCTACGCCTATTCCTTTTTCGGTCGAAAACTTCATCACCTAGTGTACCGAGAGGATATAGCTTCCAACTTTCGCTAGGCTGGGATGCTCAAGAATGATTTTATATGCTGAAGAGCACTTGATGATGTGGAATTTTACATTCCGTGTAGATTTGTGTTCCTCGTCACTAATGGTCACAGCTAGGGTGATGATGCCCATGAATGGTAAGTCGATTCCTGCGAAGCCCGCTAGCATCATGTTCGAACGTTGGACGTTGGAAGTCAATAATCCCATTTTTTTAAGGCGTTCAGCGATATGATATCCGTTGAGCTTCCCTCATCAATTAGTAATATTTCCACACGACATAGGCCGATCTTCACTCATATCACCATGGCTTCTATGGTTGGTCCTTCATTTTTAGCAAAGTTCGTTTCATCAAAGGTGATGGGGTTGGTGGCCCCTGTTTGCCTGATGTGGGCGCACTCTCCCACCACCCTTCGGGGGGGGGGGGTCGTCTCTTTCTACTCCATGTATGGTGTCCACTACCACCATATTTTGCGTTATTATCTGTATGCTCGGCATTTGGGGTGTTGATTCTGTCGAAGATGTTCCCTCGGCGCTCTTGCTACCTTCGTGGAGATCTAGAGTGCGTCCTTTCTTGCTTGGGTTGGCGTTCGTCAGCCCCCTTCTTTCACGTCTTTGGGATCGCTCTCTGTCTTGTTTCCTGATTTTCCAGTATGTATTCTTTCAGTTCACCGACTTTTAGTAGCCTTTCTATCTTCTATTTCAACTGATAACAGTCGTCAGTGAAATGCCCCTGTTGCTAATGGAACGCGAATTGGCGGTCAGAGTCTCTCTTTTTTGGGTATCCTTTCATTACCTTTGGCCAGCAGATGTCGTATTGACGCTTCTGCTTGACTGTGAGTATTTCCCTCTGCGGTCTTCTTAACAGAGTAAAGTCTTCAAAGAGTCGCTGATGAACTGCAGAATAGCGGTCAATCAAATAACTACCAAGCTGTGAAGCTAGGGTAGATCGTATTCCACGGGTCTCCTCTACTTCCTTACTCAAATATGTTGGCAATTAAATTCAAGGTTAAACACTTAGTGCGTGGTGTGAGTTCCACGACTTCCATACTAAAATGCAAAGATTAATTTAAATGAAATTCAGGCGAAGAAAGGTTGATTGAAAGACTAAGACGGACGACAGACAAGCTTAGATTTGAATCCCCCTTAGATCACCAGAGCAATAGCAATCAACAGATCAGCGCTTTCGATTCTAGTTCATTCAGTTCTCAGACACCACCATAACTCCTTGACCCTTAGGTTTAAGACTGGCAAACGTTCGCTCTATCTGATCTAGCTACCACGATTAATTAGCCACCCGGGTACGGTCGCCTCTCGCAACGACTTAACTAAGTGGTGCACATTCTAACGATTTATGAGTTACTCTTGCAGTGGATTAACCCTAATCGGTTCCTACGAAAGGCACACTCCAATTATAAGATTAATTGTTCAACTTGATGTTCTAAAGTAAGGCGAGCGTTCGCTTCTATCCTTAGCTTAACAAGAATCTAATCTAGGTGGCCAAACCAGACAAGAAACACAAAGAAAAAAGAACAAATCAAACATGAAGAAGAAACTGAATGAATTTCGAATCTAATCACCGTCGATCCGTGACCGCTTTAAAGCCCTGGGTCACTTAGGATTCATCTAATTAAGCTCTACGAATTTAGCTACTCATATTCAATACAGAAGAATCGAAGACAGACAAAGAATACATCTCAGGTAGAGAAAACAGAGAAGAACTGCAAAACCTAATTTCGACGACTCCTTGCAGCTTCAATCTGCTGGATCATCAACTCCTAGCACTGGCTCTCCGAGATGGATGGATGGCACCCGATCCGTTCCTGGCTCCTCGAACTCTATCCACTCGTTCTCTCTCTCTCTCTCTCTCTCTAGTCTTGGGATTTTTCGTCCCCTGTAAAATTGTATATTCAATTTAGCCGCTACTTTTGTATTTAAACCTAACCGAGCGACTGCTGATTTTTGCTTGGATTTTAGCCGAAAATACTAGGGAATTTTCGGTGAAAATATCTGTTGAAAAGTCTGCTTCTTCTGGCTGAAATGGCTTAGGGTTTTCGGCGAAAACTCCCAAGGTTTTCGCCAAAAACTTCTTCTTAATCGGGATAGTGGATTCCTTCTTGCATTTTCGGCGAAAACTCAAGGGTATTTTCGCCGAAAATCTGTGTGTAAATAGAGCAGGAATTCTTTTGAGTTGAATGACTTTTCTGGTTGATTCGGGTGTGATTCCTCGGGGTTCCAGTGCCTTAGACACGTCCTTGGCTACCGTATTTGATGGCGAACACCTGTGCTAGCACGAAAATACTAGAAAACCATCAAATAGGCCCGAAATGGGCCAAGGTAACACAAAGGCAGGAGATGGATCGGTTGAGTGAATATTCACTATTCTACCCTAAAAACCATGTCTTAAGCAATGAAATGTCACTTAAATGAGGCTGATAATCACGTCAATTCGAGTGTCATCAGTCGCGCTTGAGGAGGGGGAGTGACTCTTTTACGACGGTCATCCTCTCTCCATTTCCAGTGTCCTTTATTCCTCATCGCTCCTCGAGGTCTTGAGCGACTGAACCCCTTATTATCGTTTCTAATTGGTTTAGTGGGTGCTCTTACATCTTCTCTACCTGCCACTGAGCTCTCTTCGACTTCTATACACTTTGTATCGTTAATTCTAGTTGTTGGTGAGACTTCAACTTGGTGTATGTTAGGAACCTGAGAAGTTCAATATCTTTGACTAATATCTTCAAGTGGTTACCTCCATGTCTAGCATGACGTTTGGCACGTAGACGTTGGTTTCCGACCAGCGGTCGTAGTACAGCCTAAGGGATTCACCGGCTTCTGCTTCATCTTCTAGAATATCGACATGTTCCCTATGACCACTCGTTTTTCCAAAGAAATTTGCCACGAACAACCTTGTGAAATCTTCCCATTTCTTAATTATCCTGTCAGCGAGACCCAGATACCAGTCCAAGCCAGCGCCGCCGAAGGTTCTTGGAAAGGCCTTGTAGTATGCAGCATCCGATACGTCATCTGCATGGCGATTGTAAAGGTAGCCAGATGGTCATCCGGGCTTCCTTTCCCCTTCTAGACTCACATCAGAGGGGGACTGGAGTTCTGGGGAAGTTCTCCGGCGAGGAGGGCTCAAGCCAGGGACTATTTTAAGGCCCGTTGTTCAGCGTTCACCTGATGGGAGGGGAGAAACAATCGAATCACTTCGTCCTCCATCATCTCTTGCGAAGGGCCTGTGTGCGGGTCCTTCGAATAGTTTCCCTAGGCCAGGATCAACTTCATCATGGACGTGACTTGATCTTTTTGGTTTGCCAAAGCGAGTATTTGGGCTTCTAGCGTGAGAATTTTTGGACGTGGTGGCTCCCGACGGTGGACTAGCGGGCGTTGCGAACATTGTCTGCTTTCTCGCTAGTCAACGTCTTCTTTCTCTTGCAACTTCGTCTTCATCCGCTGGTTGCTACCATCCCAATCCTGCATATGTGGAGTGTCGGGGTGGGGCGCCAGTGAGTTTATGAATCCCGTGGTGATTATCTATCCTGCAGGCGTCTACTGGCCAGCCTCCTAACCTGCCAAGTTTGCAATCTCTGATGCTTGCTCAACGTCATGTCTTCTGACAAGCTACCTCTATCCGGTGCTCCAATTTTTCCATCCCAAAGAGTCTGGGTTGGTTCAATGAGTTGGTTCGATTGAGAGACCGCTTAAGTGGACTGCTTGACTCGTTACGTCGTGGGTACCTCGTAGTAAATAAGTCAAACATGTAGTAAGAGGATGGTATGTAGAGGGGTGAGCTTGAATGAAGAATTGTTTGGGAGGCAGAGAAGTACCGGTGGTTTCCGTGGGCGTGTGTGAGACTCTGATCGTACAAGTTAGGGCTTACGATCAGATGAATATAGTGGTGGAGGATTGATGACTTATGGTGTGTCTCTAGTGACAGGATCCTTTGCTATTTATAGCATAGTGCTGACCTCGATGAGGGCCATATGGCGTCTTCTGGTTGGCCCGTAGTGTCGGTCATAGAGGTGACTTCTTTAGGGCGGGTAAGGATCTTGAGGCGAAACCCTAGCCCTTAGTGGCTTCGACATTAAATGAGTCCAACCTCATCGAGAGTGATTTCGGTTCTTCTGGGTCAGACCCAAAAGGGTTTGGGCCCATCAGTTCCATTTAACAAATTATCGATAATATCATTTATTAAGTTTCAATTGTTTGTCTATGTAATTATTTGTGAAAAAATTCGAAAACTTCTACCCATAACTCACATCAAATTAGTCGAATTTAGATGCATTTTAGTTTATGAATAGAATATACAATTCCATAAGCAAATAAAGTCAAACTAATTAAGTGTATGAAAAACTTGGCCAAATCTAATTTGAAATAAAATTTAAAATATTTCTCATATACAAATTATATGAGATAATTTTACTTGGCTAGGTTAGGCAATAAATCCAATACACAAGTTTTTGTATGAATATGATATACAATTACTCAAGGCAAGTTAAACTAATTAAGTGTATAACATAGTTGGCCAAATCCAATTTGATATTTACCCATATACAAATCATCTAGGTTAAGGCAATAAATCCAATACATCAGATTCTTTGTGATAAATAAAGAATATAAATGAAATATTAATGAAAAAAATTTATTTATTTTCTAAAAATGAAAAACTTATTTCAATAAACAAAGGAAATAATATAAAAATACTAATTATAAAAAATATATATATTTTAAAGAACAAAAATAATAGTGTATTTTTCTAATTATATTTTAATTAATTAGGACTAATTAGCTTTTCTACAAAACGAGGTCTGTTTTAGTAGCTGTAGAATATAAATTGGTAGTAATATATAATTTTTCTTAAATGATATTTATTAACAAAATAAATAATATGATTATAATATTGATAATATCTCTTACCACTTGTATTTATAAATTATGCCTGGTCAGCCACAGCCTTGATCAGACCAGTTTAAGAACACAACTAATTATCCGATCTGAGCTTGCATGGTATGCCGAACAAGAGTGTGGTCAACCTAGGAAGACCTACTCAATGCATCTGATGAATCCTAAGATCGTTGTTCGGGTTCAAACAAATAACTAACAAAGCTAACAAGCTAGGGTAGATACTATTCCACGGGTCTTCTATGATCGACTACTCAAATAAGCTGGCAAATTACTCGGATTTAAACACTTCGTGCGTGGTGTGAGTTCCACGACTTCTAATTCTAAGAAATTCAGAAAAATTAAAAATTGAAACTAAAGACAGATTGGAAATTGGTTGATTAAAACAGAGATGACAGACGAACTTAGACTTTGAATCCCCCTTCGTTCCCCAGAGCATTGGCAATCAACAGATCAGCGGATTTCGATTCTTATTCAATCAATTCTAAGACACCACCATAACTCCTTACCCTTAGGTTTAAGACCGGCGAACGTTCGCTCTATCCGTTCTAGCTACCAAGATTAATTAGTCGCCCGGGTACGGTCGCCTCTCGCAACGACTTAACTTAACTGGTGGAATTACTAACGATTATTGAGTTACTCTTGCAGTGGATTAACCCTAACCGGTTCCTACGAAAGGCACGCTCCAATTATAAGGTTAATTGTTCAATTTGATGTTCTAAACTAAGGCGAGCGTTCGCTTCTATCCTTAGCTTAACAAGAATCTAATCTAGGTGATCAATCCAGACAAGAAACATGCACAATGAAGAACAAACCAAACATGAAAGAGAATTAACCCTAACCGGTTCCTACGAAAGGCACGCTCCAATTATAAGGTTAATTGTTCAATTTGATGTTCTAAAGTAAGGCGAGCGTTCGCTTCTATCCTTAGCTAAACAAGAATCTAATCTAGGTGATCAATCCAGACAAGAAACATGCACAATGAAGAACAAACCAAACATGAAAGAGAAATTGATTGAACTTCGAATCTAATCACCGCCATCCGTGACCGCTTTAAAGCCCTGGGTCACTTAGGGTTCATCTAGTCTAAGCTCTAAGAGTTTAGCTACACATATTCATCACAAAAGAATCAAAGACAAAGAAAGAGTTCATCATCCAGAGGGAGAACAGAAAAGAATCTGAAAAACCTAATCAAGACGACTCCGACAGACTTCGATCTTTGGTAAACTGCAATCCTAGCTTCGAGTCTTCGAGATGGAAGGGATGGCGTCACGATCTCTTTCCGGCTCTTCAAACTCTAAACTCTCTGCTCCAGAACTTCAGAGGATTCTCTAAATTCTGATGTATTATGATGTGTCCTCATGTGTGGGCCGCCGGTTAAGTATTTATACTTAACCCTAATTCAGCCGGATTTTGCCTGATATTTTCGCGAAAATGTTGAGGAATTTTCGGCAAAAATTCCTTTGTGAATGGATGGTCTGCCGGTTGATTTCTCCTGTAAATTTCAGTCCAATAGTTTTCGGTCGAAAACTTGGGGTTTTCGCCGAAAACTTCCTTCAGTCGGCATCAGTGATTTTGTCCATGTATTTTCGCCGAAAATGCTAGGGTATTTTCGGCGAAAATTCCTTTGTAAAACGGGGCAGACTTTGGTTCGACTCGATTGACTCCTCGGATCGATTCTGATGCAATTCCTTGAGGTTCCCACGCCTTAGACACGTCCTTGGCTACTTTATTTGACGGCAAAAACCTGTGCTAACATAAAAACACTAGAAAACCATCAAATAGACCCGAAACGGGCCAAGGTAACACAAATGGCACGAGATAGGGCAATCGATTGAATATTCGCTATTCTACCCTAAAAACCATGTCTTAAGCAAGGAAATGTTGCTTAAATGAGGCTGATAATCACGTCAAATCGAGTGTCATCAAAATACCCCACACTTAAGCTTTTGCTTGTTCTCAAGTAAACTGAATAGAAACGCTCATGTTCACAAATGATAAGATCGATTAAATTGGAGTTCAATCAAACACAATGAATTATTAGATAGATAGATCCTAGAACAAGAAACCTAACATGCATACTGATCAGCTAAACTACCTGGTCTCACTAATAATCTGCACACGACAAGTAGTAGCAACCAATTATGCACGAATTTGACCTGACCGACCAGACTCCTCACACAGGATATATTTAGTACAATGGGGAACTCTCACTCTCTGTGTTTAAGGACGTGTTTCTGCTCTCGATCATTTTCTGTTACTGAATTCTGTCATAAGTTTGCATTTCGACCACATCTCCACCACTGTGACAACACGAGAACTAGTCAAGAAGGACCTTAGGACCGTAATGAATTCTACACTACAAGGGTTTATGATGCGATGGATGATGGGAATGTATGATGATGGCTTTGTGCGGTGTAGCTTTCGATTAACTTCCCTCGAATCTAGCCTATGGCTTCCTACCGTCTAACCAGACACAGGTGGAATAATGAACGCTCGTCCTATGACACACTCAAGCAACCTAACACTTATTATTTTTCTTTACACAATATTTTTCTTTTCTGACTTTTTTTTTGACTTCGTTCTTCCATTTGTAGGGAGAAGAACGTTTTATTGAACTAAAACTTTGAAACCTTTTTTACTTTTCTGATTTTTTTTTCGAAACTTGCTTCTTTTCTTCTTCTTTTTTCTTTTTGTGCCGATTTTTCTTTTAGTTGCTAGAGGGGTTTACACGTCTGGACATAATAGCTAAGACCACCTGTTTAATGGCTATAGGCAGGTTACCACAAACCGACTTCCGGTAGGTCAATCTAGAACTACAACCACAGGGGGTCAATGGGGAAATGAAAGAATGGGAAATGGCTGTAATATATTATCGAACCGAAAGAACAGGCCAAGCTCAAGGGTCTACACCTAATGGATTTTTATCGTTAGGTAGGCTATCTGGCTTAGTAGCTGAATCTAGGTGCCCCTATCATTCTAGAACTCGTGTCATCGTGTGGTCTCGAGTAGGTCTCATGCAAATTCTAACTCATTCAAGCAAACAGAAAACCACTCAAAAAAGAATTGAAATTGCAAGTTACGTTCAATGGATCAAAAGCTCACAATTGGTTTGCTAGTCGGATTCGGTCATTTTCATGCAATCAAGGCTACAAAATACAAGTGTGATTTTAACAATTCTGTTCTGACCAGGCGATTTAGCATCAAGCATACAAGTTGGTTATCAAGTTCTAGGTTAAGCAGTCTAAGCATTATTATGAAAGTTTGAACAACAACTTAACATCAAAAATCAAGAACTAAGCCATTCTAATGCTAGAGAGACTGGAATGGAATCACAAGGCACACAGAAAACACAATCAAGGGCAATCAAGTTCATGCAAGGTTCTCTAGCATCCTACCCCACACTTAAATCGGACTGTGTCCTCACAGGACTAATTCTAGAGTTCAAAGTGAAGTAGAAGAACCTGGACCGAGATGGTTGGTGTAAGGGATGAGCACGGGTCCTCGGAGCGGAGGGAATCTACCGAAGCGAAGTAAAGGGAATCTCCCTACTGCCTACAAAACAAAAACAAATGAAACATAAAAAGGAAACCGGGACAAGTGTCCCGGATCCACACAGAAAAAAGTTGGATCGAAATCCGAAAAGAATAAATAAAAAGAAAGGACAAGGAAAAGGACACCACCTGATCATGGCTGGTCAGGGGCGCCGGGAGGTGGAAAGTGGAGGAATTCGCCGAGCTGACGTTGCCACTCCATCTGTGCCTCATACCGCCTATCAGCGCGGTGCATATGCTGCTGCATAATAGTCCATCTCGCCTCTTGAGTGGCGTTGTCGGTGATGCGCCACTCCTGCAGTCGCTCATACAGCTCACCAATGTCTGCGGGGTGCGGTCGGTGCTGAGGGTGAGGCGCCTGGTATGGATCTGGAATGTGCGGCGGCGGTTGGTGTGCATACCCTGCCTGATGATGTGGTGAGGGTATATGGTCATGAAACTCTGGCTGCGGCTGGGGCTGCTCCTGCTCAGAATCATCTTCTTCCTCTGACTCATCCTCGTCTTCGAGAGGAGGATCCGCTGCTACCAGGGGGCTGATGTCCAGATCGAGGTTGTACTCGATCGCCAAATCGCCTCCAACGGTGCATACTCTGCGGCGTGGGATGTTCGGGCCATATTCTTGGCTGAGGCCGAAGGAGATGATGAGTCGGCCCACAAAGTTGCCTCCCAGGAGTGAGCGGGGGCGACCTGATCTCTGAGTCTTCTTGCGGAGTAGGCGAGCAAGCACCCATCCGGGATGAAGTGGGTATCGCTCCCGGATGGCGCGAAGAAGAAGAAGCTCGTCCTTGCTGATATGGTGGCGGTCCTTCTCTGGAACATATAAAAGCGATCTACGCCAAACCATATGGGGAGGTAAGGAAGGTGCCGAGGTCTTAATAGAAAAATAAAGGGATTCCCGTCTGCTAGGCTTTTCCCTTTACCAAGACTCTTTCTTTCTAAAGGGAAAAGCCCTTCTCTTTACTCTTCCTTTCATTCTCTTTGAACATAGAAGGAATTCTTTGCGAATCGAGCGGAAAGAGAGCTCATGAGTAAACCCTCTCAAATAGAAATGTATCTAAAGAAAGGGTGAGAGATCGACTTAACTGAGTTATGGTCCCCGAGGCGATCGCCGGGCACTCCAGTCATGTGGCTCCAGAGCGCATGGTACTCCTCGTCGTCGTCGTCGTCCCAGCCGAGGTGATGACCGTGGTAATGCTCGTAGGGGATGCCTAGATGAGCTGCAAACTCATCATATGTGAGCTCCCTGTGCACCCCGCCTAGATAGAAGGCAACAACCTTCCTGTGCTGCCTCCTCTTGTGCTCGTCCAGCTCGAATGTTGCCCAAAACTCCTGGAGAGCGATGTCTGGGAAGTCGGCGGTGAGCGTGGTCAGCTCCAGCAGGCTGGCATGAGTCAGTGCATCGAGCACGTTCCGGTACCAGTCATCATCGTGCTCTGAGAGCGACTCGATGGAAAGAGGGCGAACATCAGCTCCACGGGTGTTCTCAAACCGCTGGTAGCGTGCAAAGTAGTGTTGGGGTAGGCGAGCAACGGTGCGGTGATACCCAGCATGGTCAGGGAAAGCTGGTGGAGGGCCCTGAACGGCGGGTGTGATGGGAGCGGGGGCTCCGGAGCTCGAGGCACCATCAAGTCGTGCCTTGGTCCTGCGCTCATAAGTGGTGTTCCTAAACAAGAAAACAAACCAGATTAGTCAAACTAAATCCCTACCCCACACTTAGTCGAAAAACTCAATTTCACAAAGAAATGAGGAAAACCGAGTAGGGGTAAGCAAAACAGATTAACCGGTAATCACGAACAACAAAATACATGCTCAGGAACAACCTAAATGGAATTAGTACAATCAGAGTTCAGAAGTCAAACTGACATTTCAAAAAGTCAACAGAATAGAACATTGAACCCTAATCATGGCAAGACTAACACAAATCGGAGGATGACGGTATAATATGATCTCAGATGGCAAACACAGTGATCTGAACGAGAATGAGCACATAGGGCAGCCAAATGATCAAAAACAGTTCATGGTCAAACCGACATTTCTCAAAAGTCAACCTCACAAGGAATAGGACTTAGGCATAGCAACACATGATCAAACGATATAACATTTAAGCATGAAACTCCCTAAGCATGCTAGAACAGTTCAACAAGTTCAGCTAACCTAGTTCACACGAAATCAGTCGGCACGTAAATCGAGGTAAACCGAAAAGTCAACTGAAAGTCAACCTCGACGAAATTCAGCATCCAATATGTCAAAAGATTCTCAATGAAAAGTTCTACAACTTACCTTGAAGCCATGGATGCTAAAAGTGAACGGATTGGGAGAAATCGGTGAAAAATTGCAAGTTTTAGGGTTTGGGTGAACTGGAGCTGCAGAGCTCCGATTCGGCTGTTCTAGGGCTTACAATGATCGGAAATAGGAGGGGAAGAGAGCGGCGGCAACGGGCGGTGGCGACAAAAAATGGGTGGCGGCGACGAAAAATGGGTGGCGGTGGTCGGGTTTCGAAATAAAACAGGGGATGGGTTTTTTTTCGGTTTCTGTTCGAAAATGAAGTGAGGAAAGAGAGGGGTGAAATCCGGATTTTAAAGTGAATAGTTGGTTGATTTTCAAAGAAATTTTCGGCGAAAATAAGTGAGTTTTCGCCGAAAATTCTAGTTAAAAAGTACTGCCGGTTTTCAAAAGAAATTTTCGTCGAAAATATTAATACATTTTCGCCGAAAATGTGAGACAGGAACGTTTGAAAAACTCTGTGGGATTTCAAAGAGAATTTTTGCCGAAAATATGGGTTATTTTGCCGAAAATATGGGTTATTTTCGCCGAAAATATGGGTTATTTTCACCGAAAATATGGGTTATTTTCGCCGAAAATATTGAACTCTACGATTGAAAATATTTTCGCAATCCCAGCAAACTTCAGAAAATCACAGTTAAATCCACAAAAATCGGAAAGACCTCCAACGACTTGAAACTGACACTATCACACACAGACTACACACGAAAAATATGAAATCAAACATACTGACACTTTTGGCTCCCCCGAACCGACTCTAAAATACTAAGGTTGACACAAATGAAAAACGGACTCCAGCCGTGGGTTGCCTCCCACGAAGCGCTCTTTTATTAACGTCCTTGAGCTGGACGATACCTGGACGGTATTAGGAGACATCCCAACTCAAATTCTCCTTAATGCTAGCATCGGAGTTCATAAAGTAGAGCTTCGGGGCTTCTACGGTGAGCATGAATTTCTTCCCGTTCGCGTGTAAGAGCTTGGTACGTCTGTTGGGAAGGTGGTCAGTAATCTTGAATGGTCCGAACAGTTCTTTCAAACGATCATCTTCTACAAGGAAGACAGTGGACGTCAGTATTGGTGATCGGCTCCTTCTTTTCTTTAATCTCCGGCTTGATATCACCAGGATTGGTGATCGTCAGTATTTCCTTAGGAGATGCTTTTGGCTTCTCTTTCCTTACTTGTTCCGGCGCCGGTAGCTTGGAACGAATTGGTGGTGCAGCTGGCTCGGTAGAAAGTGGCGGCACAACTGGTCTCCAGACCATGTGAGTCTTCGTCTTCTTGTTCTTTCCCCGAGGTCTGCTAGGTTTTGTGCTCGGTGGCTTAGAAGAGGCTTTCAGTTCCTTCTTCTTTGGCGTCGGAAGAACAGATTTCGGTTTCTGCGTGGTAATCTGTCCAGCACCTGCAACAGCAATTGATCTAGGCACACTAGAAGAGACATCAGTAACGGAGTTGACTGGAGTCAACTCCACAGTTTCAACAGCTAAACAATGAAATTTTTCACTCTTAGGATTATATTTCATCCCGTCTTTAAGGCGGAACGTGACAGTTTCTTTACCAACTCTCAAAGTTAAAGAACCATTTGGAACGTTAATTTGCATTCCAGTAGTGGCCATGAAAGGTCGTCCTATGAGAATGGTAGAATCATCCTCACTAGTGTCAATGATAACAAAGTCAGCTAAGAACGTGAAAGGACCACATTTAGTCACAACGTCTTTGATTTCTCCCCTAGGAGTTTTAAGTGATCTATCAACAAAGATAAGTTGCATACTAAGCGGTTCAAGTTCTCCTAGGTTCAATTTTTCATATAGACTCATAGGCATAACATTAACAGACGCGCCAAGATCAACCAAACAACGTTCTATCTCACCATCATTAATGACAAGAGGTAGAGTGAAAGAACCAGGATCAGAACACTTAGCTGGATATGGAAAGGAAGGTTTCTTAATAAGAGCATCAGGATATCCTTCTTTATTCCCCTTCATGCCAGTCTCGATCCTTGCATTTGGCAGCAATGCTCTTGGAAAAGGAGGCTTCACGACGTACGGTGCAAGAGGAGGATCTTCCTCCTTAGGCGCCACTTATAGTGCTTCCTTCTTCTCCGGAGTTTCAGCGATCCTGCGTAAAACAGCACAAGCACCAGCAGATAAGCTTGGAAATTTTGAGCGGATACCATCTTGGCTTGCTCCTTTCTCGGATTCGGCTCTGTCTGGCTCGGAAGTTGGCCAATTGGTTGACCAGATGCTAGCATGCTCGAGATGTTGTTCACAGCTTGCTCAATTCTTTGACCGGCTGCTATCTGTTCATGATTGAGAAGAGCTTGAGCTTTAAACTGACTGTCATGATCGTCGAGTCTGGTGATGATCTGACTAAGCTTCTTATCCAGGTCACTGACATTGTTTTCCTTCTGGTACTACTGCCCTAGATAGGTGTTATTCAAGTATTGGTTCTGGCGATTGCCAGGAGCAGTTCCATAGTTACCCGGATTACGGTGCGGCGGCTGGTAGACACCTGCCGGCGGATGGTTAGGCTTCTGATCTTGAGCTGGACCAGCCGGGCGGTTATTCTGGTTCTGGTTATGGTTGGCGCTAGCATTGTAGGGAGGTCTGTCTTGATAGTTCCCTTGCTGCCTGAAGTTGCGGTAGCCAGCATAACCATTCTGATTATTAACGAAGCCTTGTTGAACAAAATTTACCTCTTCGGCGGACCAGACTTCTGTCTTACCAAAATTCTGACAACGGCCTCCGTTATGCCCGCAAGCTCCACACCACTCGCAATCGGCAACATAGACAGAAGCTGCCGGCAGTTTGACTGGTGTGGTAGACTTCTTCAAATGCTTCTCTACTTCTGCCTTGATAGCTGCTTCAAGATCGAGCTTGCTCCTTAATCCTTCAGATTGTCGTTCCCAGTTCCTTGACTTGGAAGCACAGTTTGCGAAGTGAAGAAGAGCAGCTTCAGGTGTGAGCGTAGTGCAATCCCCTTCAGCTAGAGAATTGACCCACTTGGCAGATTCTTCTTGAAGACCTCGAGCAAAGATTTCAGCTAACTGCCTCTGCTTGAATCCATGATGAGGGCAGTTGTAGAGGAGTTCTTGGAATCGATTCCAAGTATCATATAAGCTTTCTCCTTCTTTCTGGGAGAATCTGTCGATGCTGTCCTTGATAGCTGTTGTTCTGGCCGGAGGGAAGTATTCTTCAACGAAGTCCTGAACCAGAGTACCCCAATTAGTGTAATATCCAGGTGGTTTGCCAGTAAGCCACTTCTTAGCGGCGCCTTTCAGAGAGAACGGGAAAGCTCTCAAACAAAGAGTATTCTTGTCGAGGTTTCCGTTCTTAAAAGTGCTGCAGAGATCAAGGAAATCCACAAGATGAGTGCACGGATTGTCTAGGGACCTGCCTTCGAACTGTAGATCCCTAGAGATCATAGTCAATAATGGAATCTTGATCTCATAGTCAGGATCTGCTTCAATGCGCGGTACGGCAATGGCAGATCGAACGCTAGTCGCGCTCCGCTTGTTGTAATCGGCTAGACTTTTCTGTGCAGGCGGCGGTGGTGGTGGATTTCCGCCTCGTGGTGGTGGTGGTGGTAATTGATCAGCCATGGTAGGAGATGGAGGAGGTGAAAGTGACTCGGTGTATGAAACGGATGTAGGTGACGGTAAGGGTGAAGATGAGGGACTCTCCTTCAGTTCCTCAATCTTAATCGGAGTGACGGGTGGAGGTGGAGTGATTCTGCTTCTCCTTGGAATCTGTGATTGTCGAGGTGGAGCAGAACTGCTTGGTCTCTCTATACTCTTAGCCTTGTCAGTTTGAGAGCGAGTCCAAGGGCAGCGATGCATACACCTGTGAACAACCTACAAATAACAAAAACAAACAAAAACCAGTGTAAAATCGAAGTGGGTGGAAAAGTGAAAGATGGAAAATAGAAGAATAAATTGCCAGTTCTTCTTTCAAACAATCAAAAGAAGTCCCCGGCAATGGCGCCAATTTGATGAATCCTAAGATCATTGTTCGAGTTCAAACAAATAACTAACAAAGCTAACAAGCTAGGGTAGATCCTATTCCACGAGTCTTCTATGATCGACTACTCAAATAAGCTGGCAAATTACTCGGATTTAAACACTTCGTGCGTGGTGTGAGTTCCACGACTTCTAATTCTAAGAAATTCAGAAAAATTAAAAATTGAAACTAAAGACAGATTGGAAATTGGTTGATTAAAACAGAGATGACAGACGAACTTAGACTTTGAATCCCCCTTCGTTCCCCAGAGCATTGGCAATCAACAGATCAGCGGATTTCGATTCTCATTCAATCAATTCTAAGACACCACCATAACTCCTTACCCTTAGGTTTAAGACCGGCGAACGTTCACTCTATCCGTTCTAGCTACCAAGATTAATTAGTCACCCGGGTATGGTCGCCTCTCGCAACGACTTCACTTAACTGGTGGAATTACTAACGATTATTGAGTTACTCTTGCAGTGGATTAACCCTAACTGGTTCCTACGAAAGGCACGCTCCAATTATAAGGTTAATTGTTCAATTTGATGTTCTAAAGTAAGGCGAGCGTTCGCTTCTATCCTTAGCTTAACAAGAATCTAATCTAGGTGATCAATCCAGACAAGAAACATGCACAATGAAGAACAAACCAAACATGAAAGAGAAACTGATTGAACTTCGAATCTAATCACCACCGATCCGTGACCGCTTTAAAGCCCTGGGTCATTTAGGGTTCATCTAGTCTAAGCTCTAAGAGTTTAGCTACACATATTCATCACAAAAGAATCAAAGACAAATAAAGAGTTCATCATCCAGAGGTAGAACAGAAAAGAATCTGAAAAACCTAATTAAGACGACTCCGGCAGACTTCGATCTTCGGTAAACTACAATCCTAGCTCCGAGTCTTCGAGATGGAAGGGATGCCGTCACGATCTCTTTTCGGCTCTTCAAACTCTAAACTCTCTGCTTCAGAACTTCAGAGGATTCTCTAAATTCTGATGTATTATGATGTGTCCTCATGTGTGGGCCGCCGGTTAAGTATTTATACTTAACCCTAATTCAGCCGGATTTTGCCTGATATTTTCGCCGAAAATGTTGAGGAATTTTCGGCGAAAATTCCTTTGTGAATGGATGGTCCGCTGGTTGATTTCTCCTGTAAATTTCGGTCCAATAGTTTTCGGTCGAAAACTTGGGGTTTTCACCGAAAACTTCCTTCAGTCGGCATCAGTGATTTTGTGCATGTATTTTCGTCGAAAATGCTAGGTTATTTTCGGCGAAAATTCCTTTGTAAAATGCGGCAGACTTTGGTTCGACTCGATTGACTCCTCGGATCGATTCTGATGCAATTCCTTGAGGTTCCCACGCCTTAGACACGTCCTTGGCTACTTTATTTGATGGCAAAAACCTGTGCTAACATAAAAACACTAGAAAACCATCAAATAGACCCGAAACGGGCCAAGGTAACACAAATGGCACGAGATAGGGCAATCGATTGAATATTCGCTATTCTACCCTAAAAACCATGTCTTAAGCAAGGAAATGTTGCTTAAATGAGGCTGATAATCATGTCAAATCGAGTGTCATCAGCATCAAATAAGCAACTTGTATTGATAGGGAATCTCTAGCCACCCAGGTCAAGTCCCCTGGCCCCACAACCATAGTTGGGTCTCGTTGGACCTACGGGTTAAGCATATAAGACATATTGGATTTCTAGTAATGACAATCTTTTGGGTTAGTTGGGATCACGACAAATGGACACAAAACAGTCATAATCACCTTTGACTATTTCAACCAATTAGAGTCAAGGTGCAATACCTAAACCATAACCCCAAACCACTTCATAAAGGAGAGTTGTACAACTCAACCGAAGACGCACACGTACATTGTTACTGTGTAAGAATCTACCTTGTAGGCACCCAATGTACGAACATATTCCCTTACTCTTTCTCGAAATACCTAGCCCCTTCAATATACTATTCTTACTACCCTGCACTATCCGATGTGGGTTTCATTCGTCATAATTCCTCCCTCAATGCGAGGAACCATGTGTGAGACTGATAGAAGTTATATTTGATGACCCAACTCTCCATTCGAGCCATTCTATTGCAACACTGATGACACTAGAATTAACGTGATTATCAGCCCCATTTAAGCGATATTTCATTTCTTGTAACACGGTTTTAGGGGTAGTTTAGGGCATTTTCACTCAATCACACTATTTCCTACTGATTTGGTTACTTTGGCCCTTTTTTGGTCTATTTGATGTGTTTTTCTAGTGTCTCTATGAGTACACCGGTATTCGTCATCCAATAGGTGGACTCAGACGTGTTCAAGATGCAATATTTTGTCAAGAAGTGAACCATAATCAAACCAGGAGTCAAACCAAGTGAAGAACCAATGATCCTCCTGCCCAGCACTAAGTTCTCGCCGAGAATAATAACATTTTTTTGATGAATTGAGCAATTTTATTCATCAAAAGCTTCGAATGCCAATACAAGGTTCAAAGAACACTAAAACCCTACAAACCAAGGAAGAAAACTATACACCAATATCTATAGCATGAAGTTTGGGGTACTTCTCCATATAAAACTTGATTTCCCTTTCAATATAAAGGACCATATCATGTTCATCTTCATGCTTTGAATCTCCAAATATTCTGCTGCATCTTTCTCTCCAAATCTTCGAAATGATGATTCTCCAGAGAAGCTGCTTCAACTGTCCTCTAGTGTTTTTCCCCCAGCAGCACACCTCTACAACTGCCAAATCAAACGAACTGCAACTGTCTAACTCCGGTAAAAAACGATGAATGATTAGCTTAGAGACCTTACATCCTCTGAAAATATGGTCTCTACTTTCATCCTCATCTTCACACAAGACACAACATTTATCTACAAGAGGATCCCAAGCACTGATCTTGTCCCTAGTGGTAATTCGATCTGCCACTATCATCCAAGCCACAAAACCATGCTTAGGAATAGAAAACTTACCCCAAACACTACTGTACCACCCAACTTCAGTATACTTAGGCCTAATATCATTCCACACTCTACTCACTTTAAACTTTGGCATAACATCTCCATTCCAAAGTAAATAACCCTCAGCATCTGTGGAGATAAACTCCTGTGCCAGAGTTCTCAACTTCAAAATTCTCCTCCAATGCCAAGATCCAGCAGTCAACTCCAGCTGCCAAAACACCTTCCTCTTAATCTTGTAGTAATGAATCCAAGCCACCCAAATTGACCCAACTTTTAACTGAATTAACCATAGATGCCTTAACATATTAGCAATATTCCAGCTTCTCAAATCTCTAATGCCAACTCCACCTTCCAGCCTTGGCACAGCAACCTTACTCCAAGCTATTTTAGCTCTCTCACCCTCAGCCTTACCCCAAAGGAAAGCACTGCAAATTCATTCAACTTCTTTGATAATACTAATAGGCAGAATGAATGCAGCCATCCAGTATTGAAGAATCCCCTGAACAACGGAATTAATAAGCTGAACCCTGCCTGAGTAAGACAGTTTCTTGGATTTCCAGTCTGACACTCGTGCAGTGATTTTATCAATCAAAATCCTATAATCACATCTCCTCAATTTACCTGCTACCATTGGAACCCCTAGGTAACGAAAGGGCAAGTCCCCCTTAGCAAAGCCAGACCTCTGAACAATATCATTTGCACAATCCTCATCAACTCCAGCCATGTAAATCATACACTTATCAGGATTGAACTGTAATCCAGATATGCTTTTAAACTCCCTCAGAGCTTCAGTAACCACCTCAACTGCACTGCAATTTGCTTTTGTAAAGACTAATAAGTCATCAGCAAAAGCAAGGTGTGTCAAACTGACCCCTTTACACTGAGGATGGATTTGGAACCTACATTCCTTAGCCTTTTTATCAAAGATGCAGGTTAACACTTTCATTGAAAGGACAAATAGGAATGGGGAGATAGGGTCTCCCTGCCTGAATCCTCGCTTAGCCTTGAAATAACCACTCAACGATCCATTAATATTGACAGAAATCATTGAAGTTCTGAAGCAGGCAGTAATCCACCCAATGAAACTGGCAGGAAATCTCATAATTTTCATAGCTTCTTCAATGAAAGACCACTCCACCGAATCGAAAGCTTTCATAAGATCTATTTGGATAGCACATCTAGGAGAGATCCCCTTTTTGTTATAACTACTCAACAGTTCATGAGCCATTCTGATACCATCACCTATGTGCCTCCCCTTAACAAAAGCAGTCTGGTTCATACTTATAAGAGAGGGCAAGACCACTGCAAGTCTGTTTGAAATCACTTTTGATATTACCTTATATATGACATTGCAAAGAGAGATTGGCCTATAATGCCTAATATCATCTGCATTTCTCTTCTTTGGAATAAGGGTAAGTGCAACTGAATTGACATACTTAGGCACATAACTTTCATCAAAAAACCCCAACATAGCATCAATGACATCATTCCCCACCACAGACCAACTATCTCTAAAAAAATCAGCATTAAATCCATCAGGCCCCGGACTACTATCTTTGGGAATAGAAAACAAGGCATCCTTAATTTCCCTAGGAGTAATCGGTACAGTCAGGTTCTCAGCTTCCTGATCAGAAAGGGTCAACCGAATAACAGAGGAAAGGCCAGTAATGTTTACCTCCTGGTTTTCTCCCAAAAGCTACTTGTAAAAGTTCACTGCAGTATCAGAAATCGATTGAAAGTCGTCCACCAGCACTCCACTATCATTTTTTATTTGTCTAATAGTATTAGTAGAACAACTTGCTTTTACGTGATTAAAGAAAAACTTGGTATTCTGATCTCCTAGTTGCACCCAATTCACTCTAGATTTCTGCCTCAAAAAACTCTCCTCATCAAGCCTTAGCTGATCCAACTCCTTCATACAATCTTTCAGACGATTCATTCCAGCATTAGAAGGCCTATCATAAACCAGACTTTGTATATTCTTGATGACACTCGATTTGACGTGATTATCAGCCTCATTTAAGCGACATTTCTTTGCTTAAGACATTGTTTTTAGGGTAGAATAACGAATATTCAATCGATTGCCCTATCTCGTGCCAATTGTGTTACCTTGGCCCGTTTCGGGTCTATTTGATGGTTTTCTAGTGTTTTTGTGTTAGCACAGGTTTTCGCCGTCAATAAAGTAGCCATGGACGTGTCTAAGGCATTGGAACCTCGAGGAACCAAACCAGAATCGATCAAAGGAGCCAATCAAAGTCAAAGCAAATCCCTACCCGGCTACAAAGATATTTTCGCCGAAAATATCCTATTGATTTCGGCGAAAATAATAGTACAAACCAACTGATGCCGAGTCAAAGGTATTTTCGGCGAAATTGATTAACTCTTTGATCCGAAAATAGAGTACAGAGAAATCAGCCGGCGGTGTCTTCAATTGCAAGAATATTTTTGGCGAAACTACTTCATTATTTTCGGCGAAAATCATAGAAGAAATCAAACAGGGAATTCTGCCTAAAGTTTTCGGCGAAAATTACTTGATGTTTTTGCCGAAATATCTTCCAAATCCAGTGCTGTATTGGAAACCCTAAGCTCGGAGCTTAAAGTTGAAGATCCAGGAGATTGAAGCTTCGCGGGAGTCGTCAGAATTAGGTTTTTCAGTTCTTATCTGTTCTTCCTCTGTATGATGATCTTCGTTGTTGCCTTTGATTCTCTTGTTTCTGATATGAGTAACTGAACTTGTAGAGCTTAGATTAGATGAACCCTAAGTGACCCAGGGCTTTAAAGCGGTCACGGATTGGCGGTAATTAGATTCGAAGTTCAATCAGTTTCTCTTTGCATGTTTGATTCGTTCTTTATTGTTCATGGTTCTTGTCTGGATTGATCCCCTAGATTAGATTCTTGTTAAGCTAAGGATAGAAGCGAACGCTCGCCTTACTTTAGAACATCGAATTGAACAATTAACCTTATAATTGGAGCGTGCCTTTCGTAGGAACCGGTTAGGGTTAATCCGCTTCAAGAGTAACTCATAAATCATTAGTAATTACACCAGTTAATTAAGTCGTTGTGAGAGGTGACCGTACCCGGGCGGCTAGTTAATCTTGGTAGTTAGAACGGATAGAGCGAACGTTCGCCGGTCTTAAACCTAAGGGTAAGGAGTTATGGTGATGTCTTAGTAATTAATTGAATAAGAATCGAAATCCGCTGATCTGTTGATTGCCAATGCTTTGGGGAACGAAGGGGGATTCGAAATCTAAGTTCGTCTATCTTCCCGTTAGTCAATCTTTTAATCTTTCTGTCTTTTGTTTTCCTTTGCTTAATAGATTAGAAGTCGTGGAACTCACACCACGCACAACGTGTTTTAACCTGAGTAATTTGCCAGCTTCTTCAAAGTAGTCGATTAGAAGAAACCTCGAGTCGAATACGATCTGCTATACGCTTTTTCTTAGCATTAGTAGTTTTTATTTGGCTGAATCGTCCGCATAACAACGACCGGGCGGTTCACCAAATTGGCGCCATTGCCGGGGACTCTTCTAATTGTTTGAAAGAAGAGTTGGCAAATTATTCTTCTACCTTTCCGCCTTACCATTTAATTTTCCTCCATATTTTCATGATTTACCTGGGTAGTGTTTTTGAGTTTTAATTATGCAGGATTATAGGTGGGATGACCAGTACCAAGAGTGGTATGTCGATGAAGCACCGTATATTGAGGATAACCAAGAGATGTATATGCTAGCTCATCAGCATCGACAACAGACGACGAGAATAGAATCCTTCTTGGAGAATATCTCTACAGAGCTACAAGCTCACAAAGAGATAGACTCACAAGTTCATCAAAATCGACAACAGACGGCAAGAGTAGAATCCACCTTAGATGATCTCATTTCGAAGCTGCAAGCTCGTAACGTAGTGGATATCGAGCTCGAGCAACCAAATCCACTAATGGAAGAAGATGCTCAGGAGCTGTATGAAGATGAACATGACAATCTCACCGATGACTATTGCGAGCAAGAAGCATCTGATGAAGAATCCTTGGCGGTGGTGGTTGATGAAGACATAAAGCCAATCCATCTTGAAGTTGAAGCTGAAGAGGAGCACGAAGAAATCGAGGAGATATCCTCAATTGAGCTCCCGCCGAACCAACCTATAGATCAAGCCAGAGACGAGCACGTGGGGATCGAAGACGTCAAGGATTTGGAAGTATACACACTCGATCCCGAGAGACATCTGGATGATCATCAGGTAGAGAAGATGGAGCTCATTGATCATGCCGTGCCGTACTACCTGTTTCCTCCTCCAGAAGGAGAATTCAAGAAGAACTGGTCATCCAACCAGAACCACGATCTACTGGAACACTACCGGTTACATCACCCTGCTGGAGTGCTACATGGCACTCAACCGCTAGCCTTGAAAAAGACGATTGACTTCAAGGAACTTATGAGTTGGGGTCCCTAACAGGTACCGTCCAGCTCAAGGACGTTAAAAGAGAGCGCTTCGTGGGAAGCAACCCACGGCTGGAGTCCGTTTTTGAATTTTTGAGTCAGTCTTTTTCGTCGTTCGAGTCAGGTTCGGGGGAGCCAAAGTGTCAGTTTAATTTCCTTTCATTTTGATTCGTTTCAGTTGGGTTTTGAAAAAAAAAAGTAAAAGTATTTTCGGTGAAAAATAATAAATTTCTATCCGAAAACTGCAAACAGTGAACTTCTCATTATTTTTGCCAGTTTTCAAAGATATTTTCGGCGAAAATATTATGAAATTTTCGCCGAAAATTTGTTCTGTTTTGAAAATCAGATTCCTTTTTTCGGTCCGATTCTAACGCATACTTGATCGTCCAAATCGGAGCTCTGTAGCTCCAGTTATGTCCGAAACAAGTTTTTCACGTTTTTAGCCAACTTCGTCGCTTTCCGTCCATTTTCTTGAGTCGTGTCTAAAAGGTTAGTTGTTGGGTTTTCAATTTCAAATCTTTTGACATATTGATTGTTGAATTTTGACGAGTTTAATACCGGTCTACCTCGTTTTGCGTGTCTGCTATTTCGGTGTGATTTTTTCTGAACTAATTGAGCTTGGATGATCTAGATTGCTCTAGGAGTGTCGTGCCGTGAATTTGAAAAAAAAAAAAGAGTCAAAATATTTTCAAAATTCCCCTTAACCTTCTTTGTTCGACTTTTATTCTGTGTGGATCCGGGACACTTGTCCCGGTATCCTTTTGATCTTTTTGTTGTTTTTGTTTTTGTAGGAACTCGAGTAGCTACTCCGCTCTGCTCCGGACTCTCCGTGCTCATCCGCTACACCGACCATCACGTCACAGGTTCTTCATATCTCTCTACTCTAGATTAGTTCTGTGAGGACACAGAACCGTTTAAGTGTGGGGTAGGAGTCTAGGATTCTACATGATCTTGCTTGCTATCTATGATTCTGTGGTTCAAATTTGAAATTTCCTTGCATAGAATTGCTCAATTCTTGACTTGTGATGTTAAATTGACTTTAATTTTGAACAATGACGTCTAGACTGTTCCACTTAGAACCTGTAACTAACGTGTTGGAACTGATATTAAATGAGTCTAGGTCAGAACAGATCATAAATCACTTCAGTAGTTGAAACTTGAATTAATTGAACTGATTGGTCTGTTAATAACAAAGCTCGATAACACCGTTCTAAGATGATAGATGCTAGCTTCTCCCATGTTTTTCACTTCATATTTGTTCACCTGTGATTGTGGCTTGAGATTAGACGGAAATCCAATTCAAAATCTTGTGTAAAAAGTTATAACTAGCTAGGATTAAGTGGCTAAATGGTTAAATCAAGTAATTGAGTTAATCGAATCAATTTTAAGTTCTTTAAAGTGCTGAAAATAAAGCTAGGCAAGCCCGACACCTAAGTGAAGTGTTCGGGCTGAGCACTAGCAAAGGCACAAATACTGTGAGCTAGGCAGGTCCAACACCTAAGTGAAGTATTTGGTATCGAGCACTAGTATGCAGTAAATAAATTGAAGGAAGAAGCTGAAACTTGAAATAACTTGTAATAAATTGTTGTTTAAATCGGTCCTAGCTAGAACATGTAACGTACAGATCTAGAAACGAATGAAGTCGAGTCGATAGCCACGTCACTTTTCCTACCCCCGCGTCCACATCATGGCTAGAGCTTAAAGTCTTTTTGATTAGAATTGGTGTTATCGTAGTCGGTTAATTGTGATTAATTGTTTTGCCAAGAAACGAGCTTTGTTAAAATCACTACATGAAGTGTGCAGAAATTAGTAAGATCGAAAACTTGTTTGGTTGATGTTCTTGCATGTGTAGGTCACCTTTTCTATGTGGAACAGTCTAAACCAAATTGTTAGAATTGAATCTCGGTTTAATCTCGTGTCATTTGTGAATTTGAGTGTGTTCTAGTTCAGTTTGCTTGAGGACAAGCAAAAGCTTAAGTGTGGGGTATTTGATGACACTCGATTTGACGTGATTATAAGCCTCATTTAAGCGACATTTCTTTGCTTAAGACATTGTTTTTAGGGTAGAATAACGAATATTCAATTGATTGCCCTATCTCGTGCCAATTGTGTTACCTTGGCCCGTTTCGGGTCTATTTGATGGTTTTCTAGTGTTTTTGAGTTAGCACAGGTTTTCGCCGTCAATAAAGTAGCCACGGACGTGTCTAAGGCATTGGAACCTCGAGGAACCAAACCAGAATCGATCAAAGGAGCAAATCAAAGTCAAAGCAAATCCCAACCGTCTACAAAGATATTTTCGCCGAAAATATCCTATTGATTTCGGTGAAAATAATAGTACAAACCAACTGATGCCGAGTCAAAGGTATTTTCGGCGAAATTGATTAACTCTTCGATCCGAAAATAGAGTACAGAGAAATCAGCCGGCGGTGTCTTCAATTGCAAGATTATTTTTGGCGAAAATACTTCATTATTTTCGGCGAAAATCATAGAAGAAATCAAACAGGGAATTCTGCCTAAAGTTTTCGGCGAAAATTACTTGATGTTTTCGCCGAAAATATCTTCCAAATCCGGCGCTGTATTGGAAACCCTAAGTGTACCTATTTAAAGAGAAGCAGTCGGCAACAATTGAGAACACATCAATCATTATTCATATTTTCACAAATCAGACTTTTGAGAGTCAGCCGACTCTAGGGTCGATAGATAGAGTTTAGAGAGTTCAAAGATCCGTGGAGAGATCGTGACGCCATTCTTGAGACAGCTCGGAGCTCGGAGCTTAAAGTTGAAGATCCAGGAGATTGAAGCTTCGCGGGAGTCGTCAGAATTAGGTTTTTCAGTTCTTATCTGTTCTTCCTCTGTATGATGATCTTCGTTGTTGCCTTTGATTCTCTTGTTTCTGATATGAGTAACTGAACTTGTAGAGCTTAGATTAGATGAACCCTAAGTGACCCAGGGCTTTAAAGCGGTCACGGATTGGCGGTAATTAGATTCGAAGTTCAATCAGTTTCTCTTTGCATGTTTGATTCGTTCTTCATTGTTCATGTTTCTTGTCTGGATTGATCCCCTAGATTAGATTCTTGTTAAGCTAAGGATAGAAGCGAATGCTCGCCTTACTTTAGAACATCGAATTGAACAATTAACCTTATAATTGGAGCGTGCCTTTCGTAGGAACCGGTTAGGGTTAATCCGCTTCAAGAGTAACTCATAAATCATTAGTAATTACACCAGTTAATTAAGTCGTTGCGAGAGGCGACCGTACCCGGGCGGCTAGTTAATCTTGGTAGTTAGAATGGATAGAGCGAACGTTTGCCGGTCTTAAACCTAAGGGTAAGGAGTTATGGTGGTGTCTTAGTAATTAATTGAATAAGAATCGAAATCCGCTGATCTGTTGATTGCCAATGCTTTGGGGAACGAAGGGGGATTCGAAATCTAAGTTCGTCTATCTTCCCGTTAGTCAATCTTTTAATCTTTCTGTCTTTTGTTTTCCTTTGCTTAATAGATTAGAAGTCGTGGAACTCACACCACGCACAACGTGTTTTAACATGAGTAATTTGCCAGCTTCTTCAAAGTAGTCGATTAGAAGAAACCTCGAGTTGAATACGATCTGCTATACGCTTTTTCTTAGCATTAGTAGTTTTTATTTGGCTGAATCGTCCGCATAACAACGACCGGGCGGTTCACCAATTCTCCACCTCCTTCTTCTTCAAAATAACCCTATTCTGGATATCAGAGTAATGAGTCTTGTTCAGTTCTCTCAATCTCCTCTTAAGCCGTCTCATCTTTTCATAAAGAACATAGAAGCTTTTACCCTTTACTCTCTCCCTCCAAACATCCTCCACCATTCCTCTGTAACTGGGGTGGTTGATCCAAAGTGAATAGAATCGAAAATTCTTGGGGAAAGAAGCTAGACTAGTGTCATTATTCAAATACAGAGCACAGTGATCCGAATCAGCTGAAGGAATAACCTCAAGCTTACTAGAAGGGAAAATTGTCTGCCACTGCACGTTAACAAGAACTCTATCAAGCTTCCTTGACACCAGACCATCAGTCCTATTATTAATCCACGTAAAGTGAGGACCAGTAGACACATGCTCCAGCAGTTCACAGTCTTCCACACAATTCCGAAAATCATCCAAACTCTCAAAAGAAGCAGGCAGAGGGAGAGCATCATCAAGTTCCAGGAATGCATTAAAATCTCCAGCCACAAACCAAGGGTCATTAACAATCTTCAAGTTCCTAATGGCATTATAAGTTCGACATCTCTCCAAATTATCATTAGCTCCATAAACTATAGTCCCATATAAAACCTTCTGCATCTCAATCCTGAAGTGGATAAAGCGATTTGAACATTCCAGCACTTTCAAAGGAATGTCACCTTTCCAAATTAGCCAAATTTTCCCCAGATCCCCTTCAAAAACAAACTCAGCATACCACCCTGGAAATCTTTCTCTAAACAAGTCTACTGTTTTGTTCATCTTCACTCTAGGTTCTATAATAGCTACAATATCTATTTTGTAAAACTGAATGTAGTTATTAACAGCTTTATACTTATAGCTTTTGTTAAATGCTCTTGTATTCCATATCCAGACTTTCATCTTCTGTTGTGTTTGAAACGTGTCTGGACACCAGATCCATTCTTAGCTCTTTGCTTAGCTGGCTTACTGAACTACAAGAATTCATCAAACGTAGCTTTCTTCCTGACATTATGAACTTCAGTACTTTCCTTCTCTTCCTCTGAAGTCACCTTTCCACTTTCATTTCCATCACCTTTCTCTTCTGTGGAAATTCTACCCTCAGTCTCCTGAAGGATTGAGGCATTTGCTGGTGACCCCGTCCCTTTCAAAGAAAGTTCCGGGTCATTGCCAGCAAAGCTAACAACCTCAGGAAAGGCAGATGACTGAGAGCTACCTTCCTCAATAACCAATTCCAAATCACTAGCAAGTCCTTTCTTAGCTTTTTTCTTCTTCTTTTTTGACTTCTTACCCTTCTGTGATACAGAACTACTCTCAGAGGCAACTTTTTCATCTCCCACAGGGGTACTAACATTACCCTCTGGCTGAGGGGATTGCCTAACAACTCCATCCGTATCCACAATAACAGGATCAATAACCTTCTTCTCAATAGGAATAGTCTTCCTATTATCTGGAGCTACTCTCCATACCTTCCTATGCCCAACATTGTATTCCCTAGCCTTCATTTGACTCACTCCAATAGTAACAATTTCTTCATTTTCCATCTCCAATGATAAATTCTTCGGACACACACAAGCTTTATCACGGATGATACACACTTTCACATCCAGTCCTTCCCTTATAAACTTCTTCACAGGCTTCCCAATGAGACTACATAGCCAGTTTACACCTTCTACAGAGATAACATCAAGAGGGACATTCTTAAAAATGATCCACTCTGGGGTTTGGCTCTCAGAGAAAACCACAGGCTGAATTCCACTCTCCCATCTTCTCATGATAATGCTCATGTTATGAATATGCCATGATCTACTTAAAACCCATTCACACAGTTTAATTGACTTAAATTCTACAAGGAAAAAGTTCTCCTGAAGAGTAGAGACAATCACCTGACCTTCATATCCCCATAGACGATTCACGACCGAAGCCAAAACTCTGAAAGACTACTGCAGCCTTCAATCTTTCCTTGCCCTTCGCCAGCACTTCCTTCGGAAGCTTAAGCACCCCATCCTTCAAAGCTGTTTCCAGGATCTCTATAAACTTGAGATCATTCGCGGGATCATATATTATATCAACCCAAGACTTACCGCCATTCACCACCTTCGAGGACTCACCCTTCTCCATGAGCCTAATCCGGGACTCAATGAGCCTACCGGTAGCCTACAATTTGAACGGAAAGTCCCTGGGAGCTCACCCATCAGAGATAAACTCTCAACGAAAACTTAGGTCAGAGGTGGATCACAAGAACGCAACGCGGCAATGGAACAGTGTACGCAATCAAAATCAAACCTAGAACGCAGGAAACCCGGGGCCTCAGAGGCCTACCGGCAACCAACCAGACCAGGAGGAGTCCCTCGGGAGCTCACCCGCCGAGGGAAGAAGCTCCAACCCGATCGGCGATCGGAAACGCTACTGAGAAAAGTTGAGAGAAAAACTTTTTCAGACACGCGGCCCACGTGCTAGATCGTCGAAGTATTTCCAAGGGTTCATTTTCTTTTCGTCTTTTCTGTTTGCCGGGAAATGATTAATAACATTCTCGGCGAGAATATGTTGAGGAAACCAAAGGCAATACTCGTCGAGAAGGCAGCAGCAGTTTGTGAAGGAATTCTCGGCGAGAACTTATGAAGAAAACCATGGAGAAGTATTGTCGAGAAAACAGATGGATTTACACTGCACTTCTCGGTGATAACTTCCTTCGTTTCCAGCAGAGGTTTGGAAACCAAACCCTATATAAGCAGCAGCGCGGATATCAGTTAGAGGGGGCAAGTCGCCAGACGACACAACCATTCAATTAGACTTTTACAGTCTAGACTAGAGAGATAGATAGAGTTGAGAGCATCCTCGGAGTTCCCAGAGAGATCGTGACGCCATCTATCCACCTCGGAGTGCTCGGAGCTAGGAGTTAAAGATAGCTCGAGACTGAAGCTTCATGGAATCGTCAAATCAGGTTTTACAATTTCTTTATGTTCTCCCTTTGCATGATGAAATCAATGATTGTCTTTGATTCTCTTGTATCGAATATAAGTAGCTAAACTTGTAGAGATTAGATTAGATGAACCCTAAGTGACCTGGGGCTTTAAAGCAGTCACGGATTGGCGGTAATTAGATTCAAATTCAGACAGTTTCTCTTGCGTGATTGTTTGTTCTTTGTTTCCCGCATTTCTTATCTAACTTGACACCTAGATTAGATTCGTGTTAAGCTAAGGTTAGTCGCCAGACGTCCGCCTTACTTTGGAACTTCAAATTAATCAATTAACCTATTCAATGGAGCGCGCCTTTTCTAAGAACCATTTAGGGTTGATCTGCTGCTAGAGTAACTCATTATTCTTAATCAATTTCACTAGTTAGTTTTCCGTTACAGAGGTGAACGTACGGACGGTTAATTAATCGTGGTAGTTAGATTCGATAGAGCGAACGTTCGCGGAACTTAGACCTAAGGGTAAGGAGTTATGGTGGTGTCTGAGAACTGACTAAATTAGGATTGAAAATCGTCGGTCTTGTGATTGCCAATGCTCTGGTGATCTTAGGGGGATTCGAGTCTAAGCTTGTCTGTCATCTCGTTAGTCAACCTTCTTTAATCTTGCTATCTTTATTTTCCTTTTTAATTTCCTTTGTTTGTTAGTTTAGAAATCGTGGAACTCACACCACGCAACTTGTTTAAACCTGAATAGATTGCCAGCTTCTTTGAGTAAACGATTAGAAAAAACCTTTAGAGAATTGATCTAGTATACTTCTGTAGATTAGTTATTTGATAAACTTGTTTACAACGTTTATCAAATTGGCGGCGTTGCCGGGGACTCTTCTATATTGTTTGAAAGAAGAGTTGGCATTTTATTCTTCTACCTTCCATCTTACAATTTTTTTCCTCCATCTTTTTCATGATTTACCTTGGTAGTGCTCTTGAGTTTTGAGATGTAGGATTACATGTTGGATGGACAATACCAAGGGTGGTGCATATTAGAACAACCACTTTTGACTAGTTGGTATGAGGAACCTTCACCCTTGCCGTCCTGGCAAGAGCCAGAAGCTACACACCACCACCAGGAGCACGAAGTAGGATATCTGTACAGGTCCATCAGTTTCAACAATAGGCGTCGAGAATAAAATCCCTCTTGGAGAAGATCACTTCAATGCTACAAGCTCCTAATGTGGTGGATGTCGAGCTTGAGCAACAAAATCAACTGATGGAAGAAGATGTTCAAGAGTTGTTTCAAGAAGAACATGATAATCTCGTCCATGACTGTTATGAGCTAGAGGTATGATGAAGAATCCTTGGCAGTGGTGGCTGATGAAGGCGGTGAGCTCATCCATCTTGAAGGCATTGAGCTCATCCATCTTGAAGTTGAATCTGAAGAGGAGCACATAGAGATTGAGGAGGTATCCTCATTAAAGTTTTCATCGAGCCAACCTGTAGTTCAAGCTAGAGATGAGCACGTGGACATGGAGGAGTCAGCCTCATCTGTGTTTCAGCACCAGAAAGTGAAGAGGTCATGGATTTGGAAGCATACGTGCTCAACTCTGAGAGCATCCTGGATGACTCTCGGGTGGAGAAGACTGAGCTCGTTGATTGCGATACACCATACTACCTCTTTCCTCTATCAGTGGAAAAATTCAAGAAGAACAGGTCATTCATGCAAAACCACAATATACTTAGACATCACCGATTGCATCTTCATCCTTCTAGAGCATTGTTTGGCACTCAACCGCTAGCCTTAAAGAAGTTGATTGACTTCAAGGAGATCTTGAGTTGGGGTCCATAACCAGGTATCGTCCGGCTCAAGGACGTTAAGCGAGAGCGCTTCATGGGAGGCAACCCACGGCTGGAGTCCGTTTTGAAATTTTGTTGACTCAGTTTTTCGTCGTTCGAGTTGGGTTTGGGGAGCTGATGTGATCATATTTAGTGCATTTTAAGTCCTTGATTAGCCTAGGGATCTCCCATGTTTGACCTCATTTTGCTATGATTTATATGCCTTTATTGGAGTTTTATGCAAAGTGCTATCTTGTTGTCCGGTTGCCAATTTGAGGCCAATTCTATGTCTATTGGAGTTGTTTTCTTTGCAATTTCAGGTTTTGGCATTGAAGTACTGGTGACAAGGAGCACGCAGGTTCAAACGGGAGGTCAATCGGAGCTAGGACGGAGGAGTTATGGACGTTGCAAAATCGAAGAAAATACAACTTTCCTGAAGAAGTTTTCGGCGAGATTTTCAAGTTCTCGGACCGAAAACTCTAAGCAGACAGCGGACTTTTGATCTTTGAAGAAATTTTTGGCAAAAAATATCAGAGTTTTCGCCAAAAATATTAGAAGAAATGCAGCAGCCGTTCGGTGTTCTCGAAGATGTTTTCGGCGAAAATGTTACACAATTTTCGCCGAAAATTCTAGTCTACATGCTATTTAAGGAGGGCAGCGGACGAAAATTGGGCATCAATCATAATTCTGATTTTACAACACATCGCCGATCACTCTCTCTCAACTCTTCATCATCGCCTATCACTCCTCTCCCTCAACCAAACACCATCCTCCCTCAATTGTTGATCAACTTGAAGATCTAAGTGAAGCCTTCCACCCTTGGATTGGAGCTTGAAGAGCTAAGTGGGAAGATCCACCATGGAAGCAAAGATGGTCTCCTCTACCCAAGTTCAGGTTTCTACCATGGTTATGCTAGGCTAAGCTTAGGTTTAGTTTAGTGGGGGATGGATCAAGCTAGGATAGGTGATTGATTGTATGGATTGAGTTTCTCATAGCCATTTGTGTAAGATGATGATCCTAGACCTTGTGCTTTGTAGCCATTAGAGCTTGATTTAGTCTTTTGGTATTGTTATGTCTTTCAATACATGAGAATGATTGATTGATGTTGATCTAAGGTTGTAGGATTGTAATTGGATGATTTGAGAGATTGGATTATGCAATTGCAACCATTTTGAGCTTGTTTTTCCTTGTTGACATTTTATCAAACACTTCGTGTGCACTTGGTTTTCTTTCATTTGAAGGTTGAAAGATCCTTTTGATTGCTAGACTAGTGTTTTATGATTGACATGAGAGTGTCTTGCATCATTTACCTTGTGCTAGATGATTGTTGGCTTAGAACTCAAGTTCCAAGCATTTCATTGAGCTAGTTTAAGGCATTCCATTCCCTTTGTTCACATAGCGAGAGCTTGGTGCATTTGGTCTAGGAATAGAGAGTCAATTGTGCGAGAGTTCGTTGATTCTACTTGAGTGATTTGCATGGTCATTAATTACACATCGTTGCTTGAGTCTCAATCCAGCTTTCATGAACCTTGAGCTTGAAGAAATCCCTAGCTAGACCTCTTTTCTCTCTTGTTTGTTCCTCAATTTCATTTGTCAAATTTGCCTTGCTTGTTTATGCTTTTAACTTGTTTTCTTTCAAACCAAATCTCAACTCAAAATGTATGGACCGTTCACGAATTTTGTGAGTATTAGCCTATGAGAGGGCCTTGTGGAATACGACCTTGATAAAATTCCTTATCAAGTTTTTTGGCGCCGTTGCCGGGGACCTCTCATTCCTAAGAAAGCAATTATTAGTGAACCAATCTTTACACTTCCTTCCGTTTTACTTTTGCTTCCTTGTTGCGTGTTGTTTGACTTGTTATCACACATTGTCGTATTACGTTGGTATTTGTTGTTGATTTGTGTGTAGGAACCGTGCACTAGTGCATGAGGCGGATCACCCGTCTTCAAGCACGACTCCAAGGCATCAAGGTCGTGATTGAACCGCCAACTCGTTCTCCTCCTCACCTAGTTCATAGCACCACACGCAACAACATGTCTCACCATGAAGATGAAGATAACCACTTGGTGCATTCGCATCACACTAATGAAGACGATCAATTGCAAAGAGGTGCGAGGCGCACATTAGCTGATTATGCTCGCCCAACCCTCGAAGGGGCAGCCTCGAGCATCGTGCGAAGACCGGTAAATGCAAGAAATTTCGAGCTAAAGCCTAATATGATTCAGGTGGTGGAAAATGGAGTGGTGTTCAATGGCATTGATGGAGAATGTCCATCAAGGCACCTCAAAGACTTCCTAGAGATATGCGATACGGTGAAGAACGATCAAGTTCACCCGGATTGTGTGCGACTCCGACTCTTCCCCTTCTCACTCAAAGGTAGAGCCAAGTCTTGGTTGGAGAACCAACCTAGCAGAACATTCACTACATGGGAGGGACTAGCCGAAGCCTTCCTCGAGGAGTTCTTTCCTCCTTACATGACGGATGCAATCCGGGATCGAATCAACCACTTCACACAACACAAGGGAGAGCTCTTCCATGAGACTTGGAATAGGTTCCAAGCCCTTCTTCGGTCTTGTCCTCATCACAACTTCGCCGAATGGAGCTTGGCGGATATATTTGCTAGGTCCCTTGATTTTGAGAATACAAGGATGATCAACCAAGCCGCCGGGGGTGACCTAAGGATGCTCACTCCCGAAGATGCTCTAGAACTCTTTGCGGAGATGGCCAACAAGACAAGGAGTTGGTCTCGACAACAACCTCCAAGGTCTAAGTATGGAAGTGACACTCACTATGACTCTAGAGCTATAAGTGTTGATGCACCAAAGGATTCGTCTAGCTTTGGGAAGAAGCCTAAGTTACCGGGGCACCGAGATGAGGATGACCCTATGTTTGCGCTCCTCATGTCTAAGATCGATGCTGTGGCATCTCAGGCCTCCAAGGTACCACCATCTCAAGTGGGTAATCCCCCAGTTGCTTCAATATATTGTTGTGAATGTTGCGGGGGTCAGGGTCACGACTTTAGTGCTTGCCCTTCCGCCACTCCTGAGCTTGGCCAAGGCGACCACCATGAGGAGGTAAGCTTCGCACAAGGTCAAGGATTCCATGGTAATTTCAGCCCCCAAGGTAACTATCAAGGTAATTACCACCGACCTTTGAACCAAGGTGGTGGGTACAACAAGTCTAACCAGGGATACCAAGGCCAAGGGAGTCAAGGTAGTGGTTACAACAAGGGTTACAACCAAGGAAATCAAGGAGGATTCCAAGGTTATAGAGGGTATCAAGGCAACCAATGTTCTCAAGGAAGTAACCAAAACCAAGGTAGTCAATGGACTCAAGGAGGTCACCAAGGACAAGGGAACCAAGGGGGAAATCAATGGAATCAAAGTGGACATCCAAATCAAGGTCCCCAAGGTCTACCCTCTTGGAATGTACATCTAGAGTGATGACCACCCAATTCAACAAGCACCTACAACAAGAGGCTTCTCCAATCTCAGAGGATACCAGCAGCAGTTCACTTTAAAACAACAGCCTCAATGCGAATTTGGAATCAAATGGTACTTTGCTAAGCACTCGGCACCTCGGCACTCTACTCCAACCGGGTAACCCAAGGTCCGAGGACTTATGAGGGTAACATTAGAGTGTAGCAAATCCAAGACCCAACACCTAAAGCGGTAAGAACCCAAGATGATGACTATGTGTTGGTTGAAGACGTTGTTTTCGATGATGACACGGACAAGATTGAAGTAGTAGATAATGGAGCCAAGGCTAATGAAGCTTCTAAGACTACCACTAAGAATGGTTCTCAAGTGGCTACGAAGAGCGCTACTCCGGTCTCTCCTCCCGTACCGGTTGTGCCTCCGTACAAGCCTAAACCACCTTATCCTTCTCGCTTGAAGCTGGATTCCATGGAGAAAGATTTCAAGAGGTTTGTTGAGATTCTTGACAAGGTGCAATTCACAATGCCTTTTGGAGAAGCAATCACTAAGATGCCTCAATATGCGAAGTTCATGAAAGAGATCTTCACCAACAAACGCAAGCTTAAGGATGTAACTTCGGCAAAGCTCAACTAACAATGCTCCGCCATTCTCTCTAAGCAACCACCGAAGAAGCTTAAGGATCCAGGTAGCTTTACTATTCCTTGCACTATTGGTGAGCATGCAATAAGTAGAGGCTTAGCTGATTTGGGTGCTAGTATCAATGTTATGCCATATTGCATGTTTCAGAAGCTAGGCCTAGGAAAACTAAAACCAACCCTCATGAATGTTCAATTAGCGGATAAGTCCATGAAATCCCCTCGTGGTATTGTTGAAGATGTGTTGGTTAAGGTTGGTGCTTTTGAATTCCTCGTGGATTTTGTTGTTCTAGATGCTATGGGTGGTACCGATGTGCCTTTGATTCTAGGACGACCCTTCTTAGCGACCTCTCATGCTTTGATTGATGTTTATGGTGGTAAACTCACCCTTAGGGTCGGCAATGAATGCATGATCTTTGACCGCTCAAATGGCATAGAATTTACTTTGTCTTATGCTAGTCACCATGATCCTAAGAATCCGCATGAGCTTACCTCGGCTACTAATAGCACTAACCTTGTCCGTCATAGTCTTGCGGAGTTGTTTGCCATTAGTGATGTGCAGGAAAAGACGGATGAAGTAAAGGAGACTCCACCTTTCGTACTCCCGAAGGCACCACCCAAGGCTAAGAAGAAAGGTGTAAAGAAGTCACCCGAGAAGGGCAAGGAAGCCGCACCAATGGGTGAGACAAGCAAGACTAAGAAACCACCCGATGAAAGGCTCAACTCCAAGTGGTTTGGTCCCTTCTCCATTGCTCCCACCTCACCATCTGGGAAATCCATGCTCATTCCACCCGAAGTTGGTAAGGTACAATTCAAGTTTCGTGTGCCATGCGAAGGTAATGACATCGACTTCAAGGAGGTAATGAGTTGGGATGGTTTTACTTAGCATATTTCTTGGTTTCGTCTAGCTAGAGACGTTAAAGAAGCGCTTCATGGGAGGCACCCCATGCTATCCTTCCCTTTTCGCTTTTATGTTTTAGTGTTGTTTTAGCTCTTTGAATAAGGTTTGGCAAGCACTTAGGCGGATCACTCTTCACAATGTGCGTCATGGGACTCTTCCTCTACTTTGATGTCCTATGCTCCTCTCTACCAATGCGGTAACTTCGTTCCACCTTACCCTCTCTCTCTTGATCATTGAGGACAATGCTCATGTTAGTCGTAGGGGAGTTTGAGGTCTGGTGTGATTATTTGTTGGTAGGAGTCTAATGTTTTGTTTGGTTGAGTTGCATGATCTTAATTGAATGTCGATTTCCCCTATTGTAGAAGCATTCGGTTCTTGACTTTTGGTGTTTAATTGACTTCAAGCTTTCACAATGATGTTTAGACTGTTCCACTTAGAACCTATAGTCAGCATGTTAGCGCTAATATCAAATTGAGTCTAGGCCAGAACAGAGATTTTATCACTCTTGTATGTTGGTTGATTGGTTTGATAACACCGGTCTAAGATGATGAAAGCAGTCAGTATTTTCACCCCTTTTCCATGTTTTTCTTCAACGTGATTGTGGCTTGAGATTAGACGGAATCCAATTCGAAATCCTGTGTGGAAGTTGTAAGGGGCTAAGGATCAAGTGGCCAATGTCAAAAGAAAATGTTCAAGAGGAAAGAAAAGTAAAGCTAAGCTAGGCAAGCTCGACACCTAAGTGAAGTGTCGGTTGAGCACTAGCAAAGGCAAAAGCTGTGAGCTAGGCAGGTTCAACACCTAAGTGAAGTGTTGGATCGAGCACTAGTATGCAGTAAGAAAGGAAAAAAGAAGAAAAAAAATGAAAATGAAAAAGAAAAGAGGAAGAAGAAAAAAAGAGAGAGTTCTAAAACATAGCCCTTGATCCTATGCCCGAGTTTGTAAAGAACGGATCTAGAAGCGGATGAAGTCAAGTCGATAGCCACGTCATAATCACTAACCACTTTCCAAAATTTCCTTACCTCCATCTATTTCGTTTCATTTCCCGAGTTCAAGCCCTTTTCATTAGAGTTGGTGTTGTCGTGGTCGGTTTTGCTGTGTCCCAATCAACCACAACTTGAAGTGTGCAGAAAGACTTGTTTGATTGACGTTCTTGCGTGTGTAGGTTAAGTTTGTTCGTGGAACAGTTTAAGCCGAATTGTTATTGCTTGAATCTCAATGGGGCCGATCTTGTCATTTGTGAACTTAGATGTTTTCTAATTCATTTGCTTGAGGACAAGCAAAGCTTAGTCGTAGGGGAATTTGATGTGATCATATTTAGTGCATTTTAAGTCCTTGATTAGCCTAGGGATCTCCCATGTTTGACCTCATTTTGCTATGATTTATATGCCTTTATTGGAGTTTTATGCAAAGTGCTATCTTGTTGTCCGGTTGCCACTTTGAGGCCAATTCTATGTCTATTGGAGTTGTTTTCTTTGCATTTTCAGGTTTTGGCATTGAAGTACTGGTGACAAGGAGCACGCAGGTTCAAACGGGAGGTCAATCGGAGCTAGGACGGAGGAGTTATGGACGTTGCAAAATCGAAGAAAATACAACTTTCCTGAAGAAGTTTTCGGCGAGATTTTCAAGTTCTCGGACCGAAAACTCTAAGCAGACAGCGGACTTTTGATCTTTGAAGAAATTTTCGGCGAAAACTATCAGAGTTTTCACCGAAAATATTAGAAGAAATGCAGCAGCCGTTCGGTGTTCTCAAAGACGTTTTCGGCGAAAATGTTACACAATTTTCGCCAAAAATTCTAGTCTATTCCGGCGTGCTATTTAAGGAGGACAGCGGACGAAAATTGGGCATCAATCATAATTCTGATTTTACAACACATCGCCGATCACTCTCTCTCAACTCTTCATCATCGCCTATCACTCCTCTCCCTCAACCAAACACCATCCTCCCTCAATTGTTGATCAACTTGAAGATCTAAGTGAAGCCTTCCACCCTTGGATTGGAGCTTGAAGAGCTAAGTGGGAAGATCCTCCATGGAAGCAAGGATGGTCTCCTCTACCCAAGTTCAGGTTTCTACCATGGTTATGCTAGGCTAAGCTTAGGTTTAGTTTAGTAGGGGATGGATCGAGCTAGGATAGGTGATTGATTGTATGGATTGAGTTTCTCATAGCCATTTGTGTAAGATGATGATCCTAGACCTTGTGCTTTGTAGCCATTAGAGCTTGATTTGCTCTTTTGGTATTGTTATGTCTTTCAATACATGAGAATGATTGATTGATGTTGATCTAAGGTTGTAGGATTGTAATTGGATGATTTGAGAGATTGGATTATGCAATTGCAACCATTTTGAGCTTGTTTTTCCTTGTTGACATTTTATCAAACACTTGGTGTGCACTTGGTTTTCTTTCATTTGAAGGTTGAAAGATCCTTTTGATTGCTAGACTAGTGTTTTATGATTGACATGAGAGTGTCTTGCATCATTTACCTTGTGCTAGATGATTGTTGGCTTAGAACTCAAGTTCCAAGCATTTCATTGAGCTAGTTTAAAGCATTCCATTCCCTTTGTTCACATAGCTAGAGCTTGGTGCATTTGGTCTAGGAATAGAGAGTTAATTGTGCGAGAGTTTGTTGATTCTACTTGAGTGATTTGCATGGTCATTAATTACACATCGTTGCTTGAGACTCAATCCAGCTTTCATGAACCTTGAGCTTGAAGAAATCCCTAGCTAGACTAAACTCCTTTCTCTCTTGTTTGTTCCTCAATTTCATTTGTCAAATTTGCCTTGCTTGTTTATGCTTTTAACTTGTTTTCTTTCAAACCAAATCTCAACTCAAAATGTATGGACCGTTCACGAATTTTATGAGTATTAGCCTATGAGAGGGCCTTGTGGAATACGACCTTGATAAAATTCCTTATCAGGAGCCAAAGTTTCAGTTGTTTTAATTTCCTCTGTTTTATTTTCTGTTAGTCAAAACTTCTCGCCGAAAAGTTAAACATTCTCGGTGAGAATGTGTTCTTTGAGTCAAGGATTCTCCCGTCAGTTATTTCTGATTTATTTTTAAATAAGTTCTCCCCAAGAACTTTCAAAAGTTTCCCGAGAAGTTTAGTCTGTTTAGTCAAATTTTCTCGTCGAAGTTTTCAGTTTTATTTTTCAAAGAAGTTTTCGCCGGGATCTTCAAAATTCTCGGCGAAAGCTTTAGTGTCTTTCAGAAAAATTAAAAAAAAAACAGAGTCAAACTATTTTCATAATTCCCCTAACCTTCTTCGTTTTGACTTTTATTCTGTGTGGATCCGGGACACTTGTCCCGGTTTTCTTTTGATCTTTCTGTTGTTTTTGTTTTGTAGGATCTTTTGTAGCTACTTCGCTCCTCTCCGGACTCTCCGTTTTCATCCCCTACATCGACCATCTCGTTCCAGGTTCTCCAATTATCTCTACTCATATTTTTAGTCCTGTGAGGACACAGAACAGTTTAAGCGTGGGGTAGGATGCTAGAGAACTTTGCATGATCTTATTTGATTTTTTGTGATTCTGTGGTTCATTTTGAATTCCTCTAGCATAGAGCTACTCAGTTCTTGACTTTTGATGTTAAATTGACTTCATTTTTTCACATTGACGTTTATACTGTTCCACATTGTGGGGGGAGAACAAGCATAGGGCTACTTTAGTGTGGCGTGACCCTCATGCGTGCAAGGCGCTGAAGTTGCGACAGCGTAGTTCTTGCTTGGAGTGGAGTCCAGAGTACGAGGGATTCTTGAGAGAGTGTCGACTCCTCCCTGTTGTTCATTTACTCGGTTCCACACCGTGTAAGGAGCTCGTCACAGCATTGATTGAGAGGTGACGGCCAGAGACGAACACATTCCACCTGATACAGGGCGTGGCGACGATCACTTTGGAGGATGTTGAGGTACTGACGGGTCTTCCTACCGATGGAGTTCCGGTTACCGTAGCCGTGGACAGACGTCCTCCTACTGTTATATGTGAGGAGTTGTTGGGTGTCCAACCCCCAGCTGGGAGTTGTACGGGACAGTCAGTGAAGATCTCGTGGGTGAAGGGAATGTTTGATCGTCTACCGGCTGGTGCTCCAGCAGATGTTGTTCTCCGCTACGCACGAGCCTACACTTGGGTTTTCTTGGCGCCATTCTACTAGCTGACCGGACTGGAGACTTGATACCGGTTCATCTACTCCGGCTTATTGGGGACTCTGCGGTTGCATACACGTTCAGTTGGGGTAGTGCGGTACTAGCATGGCTGTATAAGGCCATGGGGAGGGCGGCCTTCTTCACGGCTGGGAGTCAGAGGGGTACAGGTGACTTGGGAGGCTTCACCTTGCTGGTCCAGCTCTGGGCCTTGGAGAGATTCCCGATCATAGCCGATCGCTACGTAGCAGGTGGTGACCCACCAGATGCTGACACCGTTCCTCGTGGTGTGCGCTGGATGTCTGTCATCCGGCGCCATCAGCATCGCGTGGCTATGAAGCTGGAGGAAATACGCTACCCACTTGACCGGTGCACGGAGTTCTTGGTTAGGAATCTTAACCTCTTGTACATACTCTCTCTGATTTTCTTAATTCTTCCTTACAACATATTTATTAATTCTCCAGTGGATGCCGTACGCCTTCCGAGAGGAGGACTATCAGTTGGAGGACGATGTGTTGTGGCGTGCTGTTTGCCCCATGCTGTGCATAGACTGTGTCGCATGGCACCATCCCGACCGTTGTTCACAGCCTCCCGAACCTCCAATGTTTCGAAATAACCACAACCCTTGTTCTTTAAAACGTGGCAACGAAACATGCAAGTTAGTAAATATTAACGAGATAGGTGACAAAGTAAGAAAATCGTGCCAGTGTTTATACCTCCCGCTCAAGCGGGCACCCAAAATAGGGTGTGAGATCCTTTAGTCGAATGGATCTTGTTGCCCTCAAATCACACCAGCAATTCACCACACTTAGCTCATACTCGAACAGGTCTTCCTCAGGTTTCTTCATCTTGTACATTATACGATCGACTTCTATAACTACACGACAATTGCAATTGCAATTAGTGCACAACGTGAAGTAGATGGGGGAAACAACGCTTGTTTTTTTACCTTTATCGCGAGCTCTACTTCTTTCCCCATGTGTGAACACCATAGTGTGACCGCGTCTGATGGATGATGATTATTGAAAACTGAATGGTAGTGGTGTGAGTTTGTATCATGGTGAGAGGAGGGTTTTATGGTGCATACTGCCCCCTGTTGTGGCACAGGCGATATCGCCCATGTCATAGGCGACATCGCCCATGTCACAGGCGATATCGCCCATGTCATAGAGTGACAGCCAGTGTTGTTATTACCTAAATGTGAAATCAAATAAAAAACAGTGGTGAAATTGAAAACCTTTTTTTATTGCAAGAACCGAGATAAAAACGTTACAGATACATTATTTCATTTCACGCTTGATTACTAGAAGACGCCCCAACACTGTCCCGTCTCCTTCCACATGTCTTTGCGTTATGTCCAATGCGACCGCATGTCCTGCACTTACTTGGTCGACCCTCCTCACGCCAATCCATCTCGTTTCTAATTCGAGAGTGCCGTGGACGACCCTATCCACGAAGAAGATGAGGTTGCGGGATCACTGGTAGACCCGTGTGTAAGATCCAGTCTTTAGGACCCAGTATTGGTTGGAATGACTGGGCATACACTAGCTGGGTCTTGGATACCAGATAGAAGGGGCTGACGTAGTTTTACCAGTTAGCACCAGCGAATGTGCAACAAGCTACAGCATGGGAGCACGGTACCTTGTAGCCCAGGAACTTCCCGCATGTGCACGTCCCCTTACGATTCGACTGCCTATCAAACCGAACAACGTAGCTGTTATTACCGCTACGGTTCTGATTGTTTGGACCAGACTTCACCTCGTACACCCCGTTAGCCGCATCGTACAGCAGCACGTAGTGTCTGATGGAACTTGACGTAGATTCTGTGGTTAATTTCTAACAGTACTTCGTATACGCGTTCCCTTCAGCCAACATTCCCTGGTATTCCCCACGTCGCCTATGCCAATACTTCACCATACGGTGGAATGTGTGCTCGATCACAGAAGACATCGGCAAACGTCGCACGCCCTTAAGTACTCCGTTCACGCATTCTTGCGCGTTGGTCGTCATGGGTCGCACGCCCAAGACCCATTTTCCGCCGAAACACGGTAACCACACTATCATAGGTCGCTCGCTTGGTCATCTTGAGACGGACATTTTTCCCCCCTTCGTAGGATAAGCCGGTCCAATCCTGGACGATACGGCCCCCCCAGAAAACTTGGATCCGGAATTCTCGTGACAAAGTGTGGTCGGCCATTTTAGAATTTTAATTCTTTCGGTTTGGTGACTCTTCCCCGAAACTAACAAGGATTTAAAGGCTGGTTAGTGCTCCAAGAATTAGGCGATATCGCCCATGCTTTAGGCGATATCGCCCAAGCCCTAGGCGATATCGCCTAAACCTTGGCTATTTTCGGACCCGTGACTCTGACACTGGTCAGGAATCTAATCACGGACCCGTTTCAGAGTCACGGGTGGAAATATCTGGGGATGGGGCGATATCGCCTAGGGCCTAGGCGATATCGCCTAGGCCTGGGGCGATTATATTTAGAAAAATCAATACTTTTGAATGGTATTTATTTTGGTTAATAGTTAATTTTTTTTATTTATTTTACTGAAAAGCCCTACTTATTGGACTCATCAAAACCTGATGCTGCTAAACCTACGGAAACCAAATGAAGCTATCAAATATGGTAGTCCTTTATGATGTTAGATTTTTTAGTTTCTGCCTTCTAGAAACATTTACTTTCTTCTCAAGTTGAACCAATAAAGTAATATTTTTTCACTGTTTGTGATGGGTTGTTTTAAGGAAACATTTAATTTTGTGTTTGGGGCGATAGAACAGTAGAAGAATTAATGAATTATAAAGTACAAAACTATGTTTTGGTTGATATATATTGAAAACTGAAGCAATTTGTATATATTTATTCTAAGCCATTGCAACCCGATATGACCCAGGACCTGACCCGATAATTTAGGGTTAGGTTATTTTTTAAAAATAGTGATCCGCCACCCGAATGACCTGACCTGAAATAACCCGCAGCCCGAAGCCACCCACCCAAAATGACCCGACCCACCAGTTCTAATAAATGGTGTTGAATTCACTCAACTAGGGGTGACTTTCAAAAACATTTTGTCCATGTCAGGGCTAGTTCCGAACCATACAACAACCACATTTTGTCCATGATGATCTGGAAAAAAAAGGTGAAATCACTCCTTACAAAGTAGAACTCTACACAGGGTGCAAAGGAAGCCCCCCCCCCCCCCCCCCCACACACACAAGAGAGATGATGAATGCGGATAGGGTTCTACTACAGTTCAAGATTACTCATTAGATGGATGTCACTACGTAGCCTTGCGAAAACCACTCTCACAGGAGCTCTTAACAGATGAATTTCCTTGGGGGGTTACCCCACCCATGTACCGATACGATGAGATTGGCCATCGAGATGAAAACTAGGAAACTTTCACCATTGCATTCCAACTAAATAAGGCCTCTAATGTCATGTACTATAGGGAGTTTGTTGTGGCCCTCAGTATTGGAACCTACGTTCTGGTTTACTAAATTTAGAATGTGAGGACTTTCTTGAGAAAAATTTATTGTTGACAATAAACAACGTGAGTTCTTGTACCTAGAGTGGAAAGGGGGATCGTAATATCACTTAAATTCCTTCAACCTTAGAATTCGCTCTCTTACGATACTTCAGTTAAAACATAGAGTCTTTTGGCTTGTAATCAACTCAAACAAAATCGTCACTTGGATTTTAGTGGAGTCATGAACGAAATTACGTTCTGTAAGGAACATTCCTACCCTTTCTCCAAATCTTAGGATTACAAGGAATTTTTGAAGACTTTTGAAACTGTTCAACCTTTGAGAAATTGTAAGGAGATGAAGATTTGTTTTTTGGTGGTGCTAGAAGTGGGGAGGAGGCTATCTTCAAAACCAAGCAACACAATCCTTCACTTCATTTCATACAAAAGGTAATCATTTCTTATTTCTGGAAAATATATTCCCACCATATTTAACAACCACATGGACCGTGTTATTTCAAAATTTGACCCAAAACCAGCGTAAAGTCAACTACACCATGTGTCTAATATAAAAATTAATAATTTCAACAATCCTCCCTCATTTTAGTGTATTCTTGGAATCCACTAAAATCACCATAAATTTATTTGTGTGTCTACATACGTACACTATCTTAAAGAATCGATTAAGACGTATTTACAACTCATTGTTTCCTTTCATGCAGAATAACAAGCATATTCATTCAGGATGATATATTTATGTGCTTCAAATTCTAAGAATGTGCTTTCCACATTGAATTTATCCTCTACTATTGTACTAGAGGGGAATTGGGTATCCCTTAGTTAGAATTTTAGTTGGACTTTTTTCATCTCTCATCACTTGAGTTGTGTACCAAGTCCCTAATAAGTTATTTCACAAAGTTACTTATTATTGGTGATAATAATAATAAAATTATTTTTGACCTCTTGAGTCAACTCACTTACATCATTTAGGGAATTGGAATTTTGTAGCCTAATTTAAAATTTTATGTACCGTCAGTAGCCAAACACGTAAAAATGTCCAGAAATAGCACAATCTGACCCGCAGCCAGCGCTGCGCCAGCAGCCAGCGCATTGCTGGCCAGCTAGCGCAGCGCTGGCTAGCAAGCGAAGTTTCTGCAAATGAAATGCAAAACAATTGCAAATATGGGAAAAGAGCAAATTAGTCACTTTTCTTTACCTTTTTGTAGATAGATTATTATTATTATTATTTTGATAATATAAGTCGGCCTTGATAAAATAATAATATATATAAACTAGGATTAATTAAGAAAATTGTATATTAGCCGTCACAATCTTTTGAATTACGGATCCCGATGTTACGTTTGTTGGAGACACAACAATGAAGGAGAGAACAAATTGCAATAATTTTTTTTAACATGGAATCAATCAGCGCATAGCCAGACCAGCAGGACACGACCTCGGGTCACGGTTATTTTAACTTTGAATTACGGATCCCGAAGTCACGTTTGTCGTTTCTCTCCTTCATTGTTGTGTCTCCAACAAACGTGACCTCGTGATCCGTAATTCAAGAGATTGTGGCGGTTAATAATTTTTTTTGTAATTAATCCTAGTTTATATATATTATCATTTTATCAAGGCCGACTTATATTATCAAAATAATAATAATAATAATCTATCTACAAAAAGGTAAAGAAAAGTGACTAATTTGCTCTTTTCCCATATTTACAATTGTGTTGCATTTCATTTGCAGAAACTTCGCTTGCTGGCCAGCGCTGCGCTAGCTGGCCAGCTACGCGCTGGCTGGCTGGCGCAGCGCTGGCTGCGGGTCAGATTGTGCTATTTCTGGACATTTTTACGTGTTTGGCTACTGACGGTACATATTTTTTAAAATTGTGCTACAAAATTCCAATTCCCCATCATTTAAACCAAACGTGGGTATGTTCCAAGACTCAAGCAGATACATTTAGTTACAGATCATAACTAAAATAATTTTTGGTAAAATTTATTTTTAAAATAAAACTCATAAGTCATGACTTAGTCATTAATAATTTCCCGACATGACTAACTTTCATTACTGGTGATATTGTGATGCAAGATTTGCTTCTTTGGAGATCCAAATGAGACACCTCCCCCAAGAAACAACATATTAACACTTATAGAATTATCCTTTTGCCTTGGTAATTATCTTGCAAACCTTAAGATCTTCCAAAACCAAACGATAATATTCCTCATAACAAAACATGATTTCATGGTTTCACCTAAAAAATCCAAGGATTTGTCCAATAAATTACAATTATTACAAATAACCATCACTAAAACTTAGTGTTGGGATATAATTCAAGTGAAAATAGGCGCGTGGGCGTGTAAGTTTCTCTAAAAATCTCAGAACATCGTATCCGATCTAGATTCACCGGGATGGGATTTTCCTTCTGTGAGCGAGCTCCAGAAGGGCTCTCTGTGGGGATTTAGGTTGTCGGCCCACCTCTGAGTTCACAGTACCCGTCGCAGCTTTGTTTCTCTTTGCGGCGCTTCTGTTCTGCTCTCTTTCAGGTTTACTGTTCGATTGCTTGATGTTAGAAATAAGAGATTCGTCAAAGGCTAGGGAGGATCTTGGTGATCCTCTGAACTCGGGGAAGGAGCTTGTAAGATCTTGGTCATCAATGGTTTCTGATACGACCTTGGATTAAGAATGGAAGGGCCCGTTGTCTCCTTTTTTACTTTCCATTTCAAATTTTGGATGGATGCCATTACACTAATTTCTATTTTGGGAAATTTTAACAATGGAAGGGCACATAATTTATGTTTAATTTTTTTACTGTAAATCTTGGAAACATTAATTTTTCTTCCAATTGTGCTTCTTCCCCCAAGGCTAGGGTCAATGCAAATGGTTTGTGGCTTGTGTCAACATTGAGAAACTAGAAGGGGATGTGCGAAATATCTTATGATTAAAGCTAATGTTACATCTAGATTAGGGCTACAGTAGGTTTGGGGATGATGACCATTTTTTAAAATACCCAAACTACCCACAAAACCTAAGTTATTGATCTACAAATTTTAATTTAAGGGTTAGTATTTTGTTCGAAAACCTCGAAGAAGCCCACCTTTAAAGCGTAGTTTAGTTATAAAAACCCTACCACTAGTAGGAATAGTCGGATAGAGTAAGACCCAACTCTTGATGTCTGCCCCCCCACATTGATTCTTCCTCGTGATCATTTCATTGTTTATTTAATTCCCCTTTCACAGTTCATATCTCTATTCTTGTGAACATTAGGCTAATTCCCTCAGCTGCTAGACACGTCCTCCGTTTTCATTAATTCTACACCGGTCTTTCACTCTCTCAATCTTATCATTCTAAATCTTCGTCTTCTACTTTCATTGTTATAAGATATAATTTGTAATGATTATGCGTATGTTGCTTGAATTTGTTGTTATATGTTTCACAAAGTTCATTTCTAAACTTGTAACTCCTCTTATTTCTCATATCAGACCTAAAAATATTATTGAAGTTATTTATTTCATCTCTTAATACATTGATCAAGATTTCCAATGAGATGGGAGCATGCCAATAATTCCTCGTTTCTCTTGTATATGTTGGGTTCCCATATCCAACCATTTTCCTTTGAAAATAAACCTTTTTGTATGTGGAGATTGGGTGGATATTATATGTCCTATGAGTGATGGTGGTGATGAAGATTAAGATCACTTTTTTTATCTCTTGCCGCTATTATAATACCATCTTAATAACTTTGTCTCAAATGGTTGAAAAAATTAGTTTTGTTGACAGGAACTATATGGTTAGTTGGCTACTTTGCATATTTGCAGTTAACTATTCTTTTGCTAAGGTTGGAGCACTAATTTGTAGGACATGGTTGGCCATCAATGGTATGAATGATGTTGATGAGTGTTAGGTTATATGAAAATTAATGTTGATATTGTTCTCTCTAAAATCAAGGTTGATTTGAGATCTTCTTGACTTCTTAAGTATGATAGAATCTCTTCGGGTATAGGAACATCCATACAATTACGCCTGAAGCTTCAGGTTTGCATTGCAAACATCATATTAGCACTGAACTTGTGAATAAATAATTTATAATTTTTTCAGTCTTTTCGTATGTAATAATAACTTTGCTAATACTTTGTTGAGAAATAATAAAGTTCAGAAAAAATATAAACCATGAAGCATGTCATAAAAACCAAATAAACTAAAAAATGAAAAGGAAAATAAAAATATAAAATAACATATGGAATTGGATTATAATAGAAAATAATGGCTAGTAAAAAAAACAAGTTATAACTACTCGTCAGAGTAATTATAGTAGTTGGTATTGGGCTTCCTTCACAGCCTCAAAAAACTTGCAAAAAAGGCATCAATTTTGTTCGCCTTGTGTTCTAGCTTCTGGTGTAACATTTTCAGAAAAGTCAAATGGAGCTGGCGGTAGCGGCTCGACATCGTCTCGTTTCCTCCTCAGCGCTCTAATTTTCTTGTTCAGCAACCACTCCAGATCGTAAATTTCCTGTAGGTCCATTCCTTGTAACCCTTTCCTAAAATGAACCTCATTCATCAGGATTGCTGTCTCCAAGTTATTATTCTTCTTCCTCAGCTTGGCATGCATTTCATTTGTCTTGGATATCATTTGTTTCAAGTACTGCTCTTGATTAGTCATCCTCATATGCCTTTCTATCTCTGGAATGGAGTAGAATCGTTTAAGCAATTCTTGAATTTGTCCATCATTTGATGGCCAAATTAAGGGCTTAGCAGGCTCGCCAACTGTTGGGTTGTATATTATGCACAAGGCGGAGACCCCACATAAAATTGTTAGCTCATCGACCTTCTTCATTAGGCCTTTTTGTCGTCGGGCCATGGTTTGCCTCCTAGCTCTCTCATTCTCTATTCTAGCAAGCTTCACAATCTTTCTTCCCATGGTTTCCTTTTTTTCTTTTATTCTTTGTATGTTTATTTGGCGTGTGGAAACTGGGAAAATGAGATGGAATTTTATAGTGGAGGGAGGTGAGAAATGCAATGAATTTTAGAGTCTTTTATAGAATATAATTGAATATGAATACGTTTATGAGTTATCATGATTATATTTGACTTTTGGAAAGAAATCCTATTAATTAAATATTGTCAAGTTAGTCTTGTAAAATATGTTTATCTAATTGTATCATTTTTAACAAGTTTTTTATACTCTACCAAAAATAGATAAATATAGTACAAGTTTACCATGATACCATTTTTCACAAAAATATCAAATTATTTAGCTATAATATATATACAAGAAATTTTACATGTTAACTACCTCGATTTGAAGAATATTCGAACATCAGCAAATAGTTAAGGTTCATTAAGAATAATCATGTTTTAGAACAAATTAATCATGAATAATTTAAGAGCTAGGATAAATTCATCTTGAAGAACATCAATCGTATTATATTTGTAATTATTTGGTACTAAAATAATTAGATCGATTAATCTTATATAATGAAAAAGAATTAAAATTTAAATTTTGAGTGTACTTTACTTATAAATGTTAAAACACGTGTTTCTTTTTTTAGTAGACCGACATAATGTTAATGCAACAAACTTCGTTAATTTTATTACTATAGTTTCTTTAAGTTTTTTAACGTAAATATCATAATAATTTTATAAATGATCATCACGTGCATGCAAGCATTACATAAAGCATTTTCAAGCCACTCCAGAGAGGACACGCCCGTGACAGGGGCGTCAACAAAACACGTTTGTCTATTCAAGAATTGGACTGCCTCATTTCGATCTCTCCTTACAAATATCATTGTGGATTCGACAAGCAATAGGCCTCAACAAGATTGGATAATCATTTCAAATTTAGATGTATCGTTTTCCTCCATTTGCGTGGCCTGCACAACGACCTGTGCATCAGACTCGAGTGAAATTCATGATTCCCATATCTCTCAACCACGTTCACAGCCATGGCCTCGCACTCTTCAGCTGCAGTTTCTTTACGAGTAATCATGTTTTTTTTTATACTTTGTTCATGCATATTTTTCAGTAATAAGATAGTTCCATTTAACAAATTGTCGATAATATCATTTTTCAATTTTTATTAAGTTTCAATTATTTGTCTATGTAATTATTTGTTGAAGAAATTAAAAAAACCCTACCCATAACTCACATCAAATTATTCGAATTTAGATGCATTTTAGTTTATGAATATAATATACAATTCCATCAGCAAAGAAACTCAAACTAATTAAGTGCATGACATACTTGGCCAGATCTAATTTTATATAAAATTTGAAAATTTTCTCATATACAAATTATAAAGGTTAGGCAATAAATCCAATACATAAATTTTTTGTATGAATATGATATACAATTACTCAAGGCAAGTCAAACTAATTAAGTGTATAAAATAGTTGGCCAAATCCTATTTGAGGTTTACCCATATACGTCTAGGTTAGGCAATAAATCCAATACATCAGATTCATTATGATAAATAAAGAATATAAATTAAATATTCACGAAAAAAAATTTATTTATTTTCTAAAAATGAAAAACTTATTTCAACAAACAAAGGAAATAATATAACAATACTAATTATAAAAAAAAATATCTTTAATTTAACGGACCAAAGTAATAGTATAATTTGGCAAAACATCCGGCTCCAACCCTTTAAGGGTTGGACCGGTCCCACCAGAACCACGTGAGCTCGTAATCCTCTACTTCTCACCCCTTTCTCTCCGACCAGGCAACCACCACCTCCGGACAACCCTCCTGCTTCCCCACTACCACAAACCGGCACTCCCCCTCCTCGATGAAGCCCTCACCGACATCGCTGCCGGCGTTCCCCTCCTCCGATGAAGCCCTCGCCAATATATCCGCTCGAGTCTTCCAGAGCACACCCAGCAACCGGTGCGGCCGTCTCCGATCCCGTGGGATCTAGGTCAGGAACGATTCACAGATCCGTTGAAGATTTGGTTTCCTCTCGTTCTCATCCTCCGCCACCACCGGTGGTCGCGTTCCTTGACATCGGAGGCCGTTGTATATCTGAAACTTGGCAAATCGGAGGCAGGGGAGGAAGCAGGGGTTGTCGGAGGCGGGGGTTGTCAGAGGCGGGGGTTTTCGGAGGGGGGGTCATTGGTGGCTGGGGAGAGCTGGTTGATTGCCGGCATCGGTTGACGGTAGGCAGACAGCGGGAGGAAGAAGATGGAGAAGATGGTGTTTGTGTAAATATTTTTAATTACATGTTAAGTCACCCAACTTTAGTTTGTGGATAGTTTAGTTTTTGTACCATTTTGTAAAAATATAAATATTCTGAATTAAATTGTTAAGGGAGATAACTAGTTAACCTAAAAAAGTGACAGAGTTAACTAGTTAATTTTCGAAATTAACTTGTTAACAAGTTAACTGACGGAGTTAACTAGTTACTGACGAAATAACTAGTTAACAAGTTAACTGACGGCGTTAACTAGTTAACTAATGAAATTAAATTGTTAACGTCGTTAACTGACGGAATTAACTAGTTATGTGAGTGATCAAGCAGATGATTTGTTATTGAATTTAAGGCTTAATATATACAAAGAAAGGAAACAAACTATCCTAAGAAATAGGTGGACTAAGTCCAGTAAACCTATACACGTTTAACTACCGAGAGTAACTAGGAGTCTCGTAGGTTATACTTATCACCCCCCAGCAAGCTCAAGGGCAGGGTGGACTTGAAGCTTGGTGCGTAGCATTTGTAGACGGTCTTTGGAGAGCGACTTAGTGAAGATGTCCGCAACTTGGTCTACTGTCGAAACATAACAGATGCATAGCTCTTTAGACTCAACCTGATCTCGAATAAAATGGAAGTCGAGCGCGATATGTTTCGACCGAGTGCGAATGACTGGGTTCATACTCATGAATATGGCACCGACGTTATCACTCAATAGCAGAGGCAGCTTGGTCAGTGGGATTTTGAGCTCCTGAAATAGTTGCCTTAACCACAGAAGTTCGGCCGTAGTGTAAGCGAGAGACCTATACTCGGCCTCGGTGCTAGATCTCGCCACAACTTTTTGTTTCCTCGAGGTCCAACTAATTAGGTTGGATCCGTGGTAGATGGCATAACCATACTGAGACTTGCTATCATCGGCATCGGAGATCCATCCAGCATCCGAGTAGGCTAAGAGCGTAGATGCTGTAGTAGATTTGAACTGCAAACAATGAGTAAGTGTTCCTTTTAAATATCGTAGGATCCTCTTTACGGCTTGCCAATGATGCGTTGTTGGTGCATGCATGTACTGACATACTCTCTTTACAGCATATGTAATCTCCGGTCTCGTGATGGTCGCATACTGAAGCGACCCAACTGTTTGGCGATAAAGCTTCGGATCATCAAATGGTTCCCCTTGTTTGACCAAACGCACATGTGGATCAGCTGGCGTAGAGATCGGTGACACCGCATCCATGTGAGCCCGTTTGAGTAAATTGTGGCGTTGGGACAGCTGGAGCAAATTGTCCGACCTTGTGATGTCGAGTCCCAGAAACTGATGTAGTGAGCCAAGATCTTTTAAGGCAAAGGTCTGATCTAATCCTTGAATGAACTTGCCGATGAAGTCGGAGTTGCTGCCCGTGATGATTAAATCATCCACATACACAAGGATATATATCGTAGCTGTTGGTGAGTCATGCACAAAGAGGGATGTGTCGGACTTACAAGCGGTGAAGCCGTGAGAGACGAGATAACCTTTGAGTTTGTTAAACCACGCTCGTGGAGCTTGTTTCAACCAGTAAATGGCTTTTCGAAGTCGGCACACATGAGAAGGGTACGTCGGATGTTCAAATCCTTTTGGTTGTGCCATGTACACTTCCTCGTCGAGGTCGCCATTGAGAAAGGCGTTGTTGATATCTAATTGCCGGAGAACCCACCCTTTCGAGATGGCAATGGATAAGACGAGGCTAATTGTTGTTGGCTTTATCACTGGACTAAATGTCTCGTAGAAGTCCACACCCTCTTCTTGACTATAACCTTGGGCCACGAGCCTTGCCTTGTATCGTTGCAATTCTCCGTTTGAATGCCTTTTGATCCTGTATATCCATTTACAACCCACAACATTGACATTAGTAGGACAAGGAACTAGTAACCATGTATCATTTTTCATGAGAGCATCATATTCTTGTTTCATTGCAGTCTGCCAACATGTGAATTTAATTGCCTGAGCGTAGGTTTTGGGTTCATGTGAGGGTGAGAGCATAAGAGAGGCTGTGATGGTTTTTGGCTTTAGAGAATTAGTGGCTGCCCTCGTCGACATCGAGTGAGTGTTGTTGGTAGCGGGACGATAATGAGTTTTGGAAGGCTGTGTGAATTTGGCTTGAGAGCTTCTTGTATGTTGGAGGTACGTAGGAGTCGTAGTGTGAGTAGATGGAGCACGTGAAGTGTTGGGTGGAGGTGAAGTTTGGTGTGTGCTTACGTGGGAATGGGTAGATTGGTGTTGAGTGGATTGGCTGGATTGTGGTGTGTGGTTAGAAGAAGATGGAGGCTGTATAGGTGTTGAAGTGGGGAGTGGATTGTGTTGTAGGTTTAAGGGAACGTGGCTAGCTGCATGTTGTAGTAAAAGGGACGTGGTTGGCTCAGGAGATGTTGATGTATGTGGCGTGGGGGAGTGTGGAATATAAAGGAAGGAAGTTTCGTCAAAAATAACGTGACGAGAAATATATAAACGAGATGTGGGTTGATGATAACACATATATCCTTTGTGGGAAGAACTATAACCTAAAAATATGCATGGAAGAGATCGGAAATCTATTTTGTGCTTGTTGTATGGGCGAAGATAGGGATAACAAAGACAACCAAAAGTTTTGAGAAAAGTATAGTCGGGTGGAGCTTGATAAAGACGTTGATATGGGGAGTCGTATTTCAGAACGAGTGTGATGGTTCGATTATGAAGATAAGTAGCAGCTTTGAAAGCGTGCTCCCAAAAAATTTGAGGTAGGGATGATTGAGGTAACAGAGTTAGGCCTTTTTCAACGATTATCCAATTTCGTCGTTCGACCGCTCCATTCTGCTCTTGAGTGTGAGGACATGAAACACGATGTTGAATCCCATGATTTTGAAGAAAAGAAGAAACATTTCGAAATTCCCCACCCCAATCAGATTGAAGGCTTTTTATCTCGGTTTGAAATTGAGTAAGCACCATTTGACGGAACTGCTAAAAAATGGGTAAAACTTGAGATTTGTGAGATAAAAAGTAAATCCAGACATATTTGGAGCAATCATCAACAAATAACAAAAAATAATGATTTCCATTAATCGAAAAAGAAGGAGAAGGTCCCCATACATCGGAGTAAACAAGATCAAATGGTTTTAGTGAAGCGACATGAGTAGAAGGAAGATGCAGGCGACGACTCTTTCCTAACTGACACGAGTCACAAACGGAAGGAAATTTAGTCGAGTTTATTGGTAAATCAAAAGAAGAAACTAAACGACGGAGAATGGATTCGTGGGGATGGGCGAGCCTATTGTGCCAACCGAGGAGAGATGTGCGAACACCAGTGAGGGCCGTGGATTGAGGGGAGGTTGCGGTTGGAGCTGAAGGAAGACTGTAGAGGCCATTATTGAGTGCCCCACGAAGAAGAGGTTGCCCCTGTAAAGTCTTAACGACACAGTGAGTAGGCCAGAATTCAACAAAAACGTTGTTATCACGGGTTAACTTAGACACACTTAAGAGATTTTTGGTGAGACGAGGCACAATAAAAACACTTGGCATATGCAGATCAAACAAAGAACATGAACCAACATGAGAAATGTTTAGACGATTACCGTTGCCTACTTGGAGTTTATCACTGCCGTTATACTCGTCAGCCACCGATAGCTTGCCAAAATCAGGAGTAACATGATCCGTTGCTCCCGTATCAAAGTACCACGATGGGTCAATCACCGAAGTGGAGTCAGAAGCCTGAGCCATGTATGCCTGACGAGGTGACGACCGAGCTTGAGGGATGGAGGGACGACCTTGTGGTGGAGGACGGCGAGAGGGGTAATCTGTCTGATTCATCCGCTGCCAGCAATCAACAGCCTCATGACCAGGCAAGCGGCAGAGCTGACACTGGGGACGTGGTCGCGACCCAGATGGTCGAGACGAGGAAGAGTTCGACACCCGAGAGGTAGTACGTGGAGGAAAAAATCTGCCAGTGGAACGAGACGCCGTGAATGCTGTTGGAGTAGGAGTGGGAAGTAAAGCTGAATGCCTTGTTTTCTCATACTCAAGGCGTGCTTCCTCTTGAAGTAAAAGGCCAGCCAGATCATCCACCGAAAGTGAATCCTCTTTCATCATAAAGGCAGTAGCAAAAGCTCCATATGATGGATCGAGACCAGAGAGGATGTGCCCAATGATATCCTCGTCAGAAATCGGATGTAGATTCTCTGCGAGGGAGTCGGCAATAGCCCTTTTCTTCATGAGATATTCGGCTATCGTCAAAGCACCTTTGCTCATAGTCTGAAGCATAATTTTCAGTTGCATACGATGAGCCCTCGTCTGTGATTGATAGCTTTTGTCGATGGATTGCCACGCGAGGTGAGCGGTAGTGGCCCGAACAACCAACGAGAGAGCCGTCTCCGACAGTGTCGATCGGAGCCAAAGGAGCACGAGGCGATCACTCCTCTTCCAGTCAGTGTACGCTGGGTTGACCTCAGTAGTCGAGGCACCTTCCGTGGTGGTGATGATTCTTATCTCCGATGGGGGGTTGGGAGCGAGAACATGCGACTCAAGATCGAATGTTTCAAGAGTCGAGAGAACGGTGGACCGCCAAAGAGAAAAGTTGTCCCGATCAAGCTTTATCGTAATCGGTGGGGCTTGAAACGTTGGATTGGAGGAAGGGGTGGTAGCCGCCATGAGAAGACTCGGTGCCGTCATGGGGAAAGGAAGGGTTTCAGAAAATAGGGTATTGGGAAAGAAGGGTCGGCGATAAAGAAGAGAGAGAGAGAAAAAATATATTTAGAGGCTCTGATACCATATGTGAGTGATCAAGCAGATGATTTTTTATTGAATTTAAGGCTTAATATATACAAAGAAAGGAAACAAACTATCCTAAGAAATAGGTGGACTAAGTCCACTAAACCTATACACGTTTAACTACCGAGAGTAAATAGGAGTCTGGTAGGTTATACTTATCACTAGTTAACTAATGAAATTAACTTGTTAACGCCATTAATTGACGGAGTTAACTAGTTAACTGATGAAATTAACTTCTTAACTAGTTAACGCTGTTAACTAACGGTTCCGGATCAGGTCAACTATTTGAACAATATAAAAAAAATATCAACCGTTAGATGAAATCTTGATTGATCTAATGGTCCAAAAAAGGTTGGACCCAAATCCAACCCTTGGAAAGGTTGTAGCTTGATCCGAAGCCGTATAATTTTTCTAATTATATTTTAATTAATTAGGACTAATTAGCTTTTCTACCAAACGAGGTATGTTTTAGTAGCTGTAGAATATGAATTGGTAGTAATATATAATTTTTCTTAAATGAGATTTATTAATAAAATAAATAATATGATTATAATATTGATAATATCTCTTACCACTTGTATTTATATATTATGCCTGGTCAGCCACAACCTTGATTGGACCAGTTTAAGAACGCATATAATTATTCGATCAGAGCGTGCATGGTATGCCGAACAATAGTGCGGTCAACCTAGGAAGATCTAGTCAATACATCAAAGAAGCAACTTGTATTGATAGGGAATCTCTATCCACCCAAGTCAAGTCCCCTAGCCCCGGAACCATAGTTGGTTCTCGTTAGACCTACGGGTTAAGCATATAAGATATATTGGATTTCTAGGTAAATGACAATCTCTTGGGTTAGTTGGGATCACGACCAATGAACACAAAACAGTCATGATCACCTTTGACTATTTCAACCAATTAGAGTCAAGGTGCAATACCTAAACCATAATCCCGAACCACTTGATAAAGGAGAGTTGTACAACTCAACCGAAGACGCACACGTACATTGTTACCGTGTAAGAATCTCCCTTGTAGGCACCCAATGTACGAACATATTCCCTTACTCTTTCTCGAAATACCTAGCCCCTTGTATATACTATTCTTACTACCCTGCACTATTCGATGTTGGATTCATTCGTCATAATTCCTCCCTCAATGCGAGGAACCATGTGTGAGACCGATAGATGTTATACTTGATGACCCAACTCTCCATTTGAGCCATTCTATTCCAACACCTAATCCAAGTGGGTGTATGTATTGGCGCTATATAGAGGGCTAAACTCGATAGAAGTTCTAGAATACTAAACTAACTATTTTCGACCATAGGGAAACAATAATGGTTAGTTGGCTACTTTGCATATTTGCAGTTAACTATTCTTTTGCTAAGGTTGGAGCACTAATTTGTAGGACATGGTTGGCCATCAATGGTATGAATGATGTTGATGAGGGTTAGGTTATATGAAAATTAAATGTTGATATTGTTCTCTCTAAAATCAAGGTTGATTTGAGATCTTCTTGACTTCTTAAGTATGATAGAATCTCTTCGGGTATAGGAACATCCATACAATTACGCCTGAAGCTTCAGGTTTGCATTGCAAACATCATATTAGCACTGAACTTGTGAATAAATAATTTATAATTTTTTTAGTCTTTTCGTATGTAATAATAACTTTGCTAATACTTTGTTGAGAAATAATAAAGTTCAGAAAAAATATAAACCATGAAGCATGTCATAAAAACCAAATAAACTAAAAAATGAAAAGGAAAATAAAAATATAAAATAACATATGGAATTGGATTATAATAGAAAATGATGGCTCGTAAAAAAAACAAGTTATAACTACTCGTCAGAGAAATTATAGTAGTTGGTATTGGGGCTTCCTTCCCAGCCTCAAATAATCTTGCAAAAAAGGCATCAATTTTGTTCGCCTTGTGTTCTAGCTTCTGGTGTAACATTTTCAGAAAAGTCAAATGGAGTTGGCGGTAACGGCTCGACATCGTCTCGTTTCCTCCTCAGCGCTCTAATTTTCTTGTTCAGCAACCACTCCAGATCGTAAATTTCCTGCAGGTCCATTCCTTGTAATCCTTTCCAAAATGAACCTCATCCATCAGGATTGCTGTCTCCAAGTTATTATTCTTCTTCCTCAGCTTGGCATGCATTTCATTTGTCTTGGATATCATTTGTTTCAAGTACTGCTCTTGATTAGTCATCCTCATATGCCTTTCTATCTCTGGAATGGAGTAGAATCGTTTCAGCAATTCTTGAATTTGTCCATCATTTGATGGCCAAATTAAGGGCTTAGCAGGCTCGCCAACTGTTGGGTTGTATATTATGCACAAGGCGGAGACCCCACATAAAATTGTGAGCTCATCGACCTTCTTCATTAGGCCTTTTTGTCGTCGGGCCATGGTTTGCCTCCTAGCTCTCTCATTCTCTATTCTAGCAAGCTTCACAATCTTTCTTCCCATGGTTTCCTTTTTTTTCTTTTATTCTTTGTATGTTTATTTGGTGTGTGGAAACTGGGAAAATGAGATGGAATTTTATAGTGGAGGGAGGTGAGAAATGCAATGAATTTTAGAGTCTTTTATAGAATATAATTGAATATGAATACGTTTATGAGTTATCATGATTATATTTGACTTTTGGAAAGAAATCCTATTAATTAAATATTGACATGTTAGTCTTGTAAAATATATTTATCTAATTGTATCATTTTTAACAAGTTTTTTATACTCTACCAAAAATAGATAAATATAGTACAAGTTTACCATGATACCATTTTTCACAAAAATATCAAATTATTTAGCTATAATATATATACAAGAAATTTTACATGTTAACTACCTCGATTTGAAGAATATTCGAACATCAGCAAATAGTTAAGGTTCATTAAGAATAATCATGTTTTAGAACAAATTAATCATGAATAATTTAAGAGCTAGGATAAATTCATCTTGAAGAACATCAATCGTATTATATTCGTAATTATTTGGTACTAAAATAATTAGATCGATTAATCGTATATAATGAAAAAGAATTAAAATTTAAATTTTGAGTGTACTTTACTTATAAATGTTAAAACACGTGTTTCTTTTTTTAGTAGACCGACATAATGTCAATGCATCAAACTTCGTTAATTTTATTACTATAGTTTCTTTAAGTTTTTTTAACGTAAATATCATAATAATTTTATAAATGATCATCACGTGCATGCAAGCATTACATAAAGCATTTTCAAGCCACTCCGGAGAGGACACGCCCGTGACAGGGGCGTCAACAAAACATGTTTGTCTATTCAAGAATTGGACTGCCTCATTTCGATCTCTCCTTACAAATATCATTGTGGATTCGACAAGCAATAGGCCTCAACAAGATTGGATCATCATTTCAAATTTAGATGTATCGTTTTCCTCCATTTGCGTGGCCTGCACAACGACCTGTGCATCAGACTCGAGTGAAATTCATGATTCCCATATCTCTCAACCACGTTCACAGCCATGGCCTCGCACTCTCCCGCTGCAGTTTCTTTACGAGTAATCATGTTTTTTTATATTTTGTTCATGCATATTTTTCAGTAATAAGATAGTTCCATTTAACAAATTTTCGATAATATCATTTTTCAATTTTTATTAAGTTTCAATTATTTGTCTATGTAATTATTTGTTGAAGAAATTAAAAAAACCCTACCCATAACTCACATCAAATTATTCGAATTTAGATGCATTTTAGTTTATGAATATAATATACAATTCCATAAGCAAAGAAACTCAAACTAATTAAGTGCATGACATACTTGGCCAGATCTAATTTTATATAAAATTTGAAAATTTTCTCATATACAAATTATAAAGGTTAGACAATAAATCCAATACATAAATTTTTTGTATGAATATGGTATACAATTACTCAAGGCAAGTCAAACTAATAAGTGTATAAAATAGTTGGCCAAATCCTATTTGATGTTTACCCATATACAAATCGTCTAGGTTAGGTAATAAATCCAATACATCAGATTCATTGTGATAAATAAAGAATATAAATGAAATATTCACGAAAAAAATTTTATTTATTTTCTAAAAATGAAAAACTTATTTCAACAAACAAAGGAAATAATATAACAATACTAATTATAAAAAAAATATCTTTAATTTAACGGACCAAAGTAATAGTATAATTTGGCAAAAGATCCGGCTCCAACCCTTTAAGGGTTGGACCGGTCCAACCAGAACCACGTGAGCTCGTAATCCTCTACTTCTCACCCCTTTCTCTCCGACCAGGCAACCACCACCTCCGGACAACCCTCCTGCTTCCCCACTACCACAAACCGACACTCCCCCTCCTCGATGAAGCCCTCGCCGACATCGCTGCTGGCGTTCTCCTCCTCCGATGAAGCCCTCGCCAATATCTCCGCTCGAGTCTTCCAGAGCACACCAGCAACCGGTGCGGCCGTCTCCGATCCCGTGGGATCTAGGTCAGGAACGATTCACAGATCCACTGAAGATTTGGTTTCCTCTCGTTCTCATCCTCCGCCACCACTGGTGGTCGCGTTCCTTGACATCGGAGGCCGTTGTAGATCTGAAACTTGGCAAATCGGAGGCAGGGGAGGAAGTAGGGGTTGTCGGAGGAGGGGGTTGTCAAAGGCGAGGGTTTTCGGAGGGGGGGAGGGGGTCGTTGGTGGCTGGGGAGAGCTGGTTTATTGCCGGCTTCGGTTGACGGAAGAAGATGGAGAAGATGGTGTTTGTGTAAATATTTTTAATTACATGTTAAGTCACCCAACTTTAGTTTGTGGATAGTTTAGTTTTTGTACCATTTTGTAAAAATATAAATGTTATGAATTAAATAGTTAAGGGAGATAACTAGTTAATCTAAAAAAGTGACGGAGTTAACTAGTTAATTTTCGAAATTAACTTGTTAACAAGTTAACTGACAGAGTTAACTAGTTACTGACGAAATTAACTTGTTAACTAGTTAACAAGTTAACTGACGGCGTTAACTAGTTAACTGATAAATTAACTTGTTAACGTCGTTAACTGACGGAGTTAACTAGTTAACTAATGAAATTAACTTGTTAACGCCATTAATTGACGGAGTTAACTAGTTAACTGATGGAATTAACTTGTTAACTGGTTAACGCCGTTAACTAACGGCTCCGGATCAGGTCAACTATTTGAACAGTATAAAAAAAAATATCAACCGTTAGATGAAATCTTGATTGATCTAATGGTCCAAAAAAGGTTGGACCCAAATCCAACCCTTGTAAAGGTTGTAGCTTGATCCGAAGCCGTATAATTTTTCTAATTTATATTTTAATTAATTAGGACTAATTAGCTTTTCTACCAAACGAGGTATGTTTTAGTAGCTGTAGAATATGAATTGGTAGTAATATATAATTTTTCTTAAAAGAGATTTATTAATAAAATAAATAATATGATTATAATATTGATAATATCTCTTACCACTTGTATTTATATATTATGCCTGGTCAGCCACAACCTTGATTGGACCAGTTTAAGAACACATATAATTATTCGATCAGAGCGTGCATGGTATGCCGAACAATAGTGCGGTTAACCTAGGAAGATCTAGTCAATGCATCAAAGAAGCAACTTGTATTGATAGGGAATCTCTATCCACCCAAGTCAAGTCCCCTAGCCCCGGAACCATAGTTGGTTCTCGTTAGACCTACGGGTTAAGCATATAAGATATATTGGATTTCTAGGTAAATGACAATCTCTTGGGTTAGTTGGGATCTCGACCAATGAACACAAAACAGTCATGATCACCTTTGACTATTTCAACCAATTAGAGTCAAGGTGCAATACCTAAACCATAATCCCGAACCACTTGATAAAGGAGAGTTGTACAACTCAACCGAAGACGCACACGTACATTGTTACCGTGTAAGAATCTCCCTTGTAGGCACCCAATGTACGAACATATTCCCTTACTCTTTCTCGAAATACCTAGCCCCTTGTATATACTATTCTTACTACCCTGCACTATTCGATGTTGGATTCATTCGTCATAATTCCTCCCTCAATGCGAGGAACCATGTGTGGGACCGATAGATGTTATACTTGATGACCCAACTCTCCATTTGAGCCATTCTATTCCAACACCCAATCCAAGTGGGTGTATGTATTGGCGCTATATAGAGGGCGAAACTCGATAGAAGTTCTAGAATACTAAACTAACTATAGAGACCATAGGGAAACAATAATGGGAAACGATAAGAGAGAACCCCAATAGGAGATACGTAGACATCTCAATGCCAAATTTAGCTGCCCGGGAGTTTGGCGTTCCAGTGAATTAAAAAGATAAATTTGTGGAAGGAACTGTGAAGAACCTAATTAATGGCGACAGATGGTCGTACTCCATCTTTGACTTTGCTCCTAAGTCCCCTAGCCTATCAGTCCCTGATACCAATAAATGGTAGACCTGGCAATATTGAACCCGACCCGTTGAACCAACCTGAACCCACCCAAAAATATAGGGTTGGTTTTGCTAATTTAGCACCTGAGTCCGAAATGACCCGAACCCGCCGACCCGCATATATTTTGGGCAATTTAGGGTTAAAAATGCGGGTCAGCAGGTGACTCGTTAATACACCCCTCTGCATGAAGTTGCTGCCCATTACGTTTAAGGCCCAATAGTAATTATTCCATCCGATATTAGTTATAGTTTAGTGAGTTTTCGCTTAGGTATTTGACTATTTACGCCGTCTTCTTATACTATTCTTAACTTCATCTTCTTCTTTTATCTTTTTCCCTTTGTCCAAGATAAAAGTTAAAAGACGTGGTGAGCTAGTGAGGTTTGTTGCATGTTATATGCTTATCAATGTATGACATCTTTTTTTATTTAAAGTCAGAAAGGTATATATGTTTAGTAATGGTTCATGAATCATGTTTGCTTAGTAAACTGTAAAAGAATAAATGAATAACTAAACGAGCCCCCTAATATACTAACAATGTTCATTCCATCCATGCTTTCTTTCTTGGAAAGTGGAAACATCTTTACGTATATTCATAAGAATTATGATTACTAATATCTTATCTTACCTTTCACAGATTAATAGATATATATTATGAACATATTCTTTACAATTGATTTTTGTCTCTATGTTACAGGATGCGAAACAAAAAACGCCAAAACTATACCTGTTGCTATAGAAGCTGCTTGTAATGAGGTAGTTTTCAGTAAACCAACTCAGGAGAATGCAAATGTTATTGCAGAAGATTCTTCAAAAGAAAAGGATGAAGAGGATTCTTCTAAAAAATGACGCACAAGTGCTAGAGCATGGGTAGATTTTGATCACGTACCAGGAAGCAAATTTCCTGATGGGAAGGATCGAGAAAAATGCAAGCACTATCCTAAAATTTACATGGCTCCATCTAAAAATGGCACCTCGAACCTTAATCGCCACTTGATAAATTGCTCAGGTATTTCTCAAAAGAACTTAACTGATATGATATCTAGTGCTGGAAAGCTGAAGAGAAATTTTGATCAAGATGTGTTTAATGACCTAATGGCTAGAGCAATAATCAAACATGGATATCCATTTCCGGTTGTGGAAGATGATGGGCTAAAACTTGTTATGGCTTACTTGATTGAGGACTTTAAATCATTGTCAAGGAATACAACTAAGTCTCATGGCTTGAAGGTTCATAAAAGGGAGAAAGAGAGACTTAAGTATCTTTGAGTCGAATTTATTTGACATGTGATATGTGGACATCTATTACAACTGAAGGGTATCTAAGTCTTACTACACATTATGTGGATTCTGACTGGAAGTTGGTTAGCAAAATTCTGAATTTTTGGAATGTCCCTTCTCCGCATACAACCATTGTTTTGTTTGAAGTACTACATGACTTATTGAAAGATTATGAATTGAGAAAAAGATCTTCTCAGTTACACTAGACAATGCAAAATGTAATGATGTCATGCAAAATATTTTGCTTGATCAATTGGCATTAGATGGTGCATTGGTTGGTGAAGGAGAATACTTTCACATTCGTTGTGGTGCTCATATATTCAACTTTATTGTTTCTGAAGGCTTGAAAGTTATCGGCAATTCTATACATGTCGTTAGAGAAGCAGTAAAGTATGTAAGGGGGTCTGAAGCTCGGAGGCTGAAGTTCAAAGAATGTGCAAAAAGAGTTGGTTGTAATTTATCAAGAGGACTATGGTTGGACTGCCCTACAAGATGGAATTCTACTCATTGATGCTTGAAAGAGTTGTTTCTTATCATCGTGCTTTTGAAATGAGAATGATGGGAGAAATGAGTTTTTTTCTTGGTATCCAATTCAATCAAACTCCCATCGGAACCTTCATTAAATCAAACAAACTTTGGTAATCTGAAGATGTTTTATAAGAATTTCGAATGGTCTCCTTCAGATGGCGATTGGAACAAACTCATAAAGATTTATAGTATTCTAAAGCATTTTTATGATATTACTACTCTTTTTTCTGGAGCACACTATCTCACTACTAATTTATACTTCAGCAATGTGTGGAAAATTCAGTTGAAATTGCTTGTAGAGTGCAATAGCACAGATGATGATATATCTGAAATGTCGGTTGTGATGATGAAGAAGTTTGAAAAATATTGGGAATCTTATAGTTAGATTCTTTCTTTGGTAATTGTACTAGATCCATGATATAAAATGGACTTTGTGGAGTATTATTATGAAAATTTGCATGGTCTTGCAGTTGCCAATAGAAAGTATTATGAAAATTTGCGTGGTCTTGCAGTTGCCAATAGAAAGTGTTCTGAACTTCGTCAGAAGATGCTTACTCTTTTAGAGGGATATGGAACTGGGGTGCTACATCATCATATAATAATTCAACCACCGATGAAATGGAAAGTGAAGCTGATGAAGTTTTGAAAATAAGTTCATTATACATTGTAAGCATTTAATATTACATGAATGGCGTTGATGAGTTTATATTTAATTATCTATTAGCTTAATGGTGTTTCTCATCATATGACATATATAATGTTCACAATTTTGATTTTTGAAAGTTAACATGTTTATATACAGGTCTTGTTGTGAATGTGACCTGCTTGTTATTATAAATAATGTTAATGATTAATGACGTTGATGTTTATTAAATTAATGCCTACAGTTGGTCAATTTAATCTTAATGAGCGATATTGATGTTTATCAATCTTACTTGCATGGCGTTGATGTTTAATTGTGATACTATTTTTGAACTTAATATTTGCCTAATGTCTTTTTAAATTTGATTATAAATTTTATTCTTACGGGCAAAATGAGCTCTTGAGGAATAAGACATAACTGGATGTTTATTTACAAGAATCAAGAATTGATTGGAAGAAAAGTCTCGACATTCTCATATGGTGGAAGCAGGATGAATGTAGATACATCTTGCATCTATGGCTAAAGATGTATTGTGTATTCCTATCACCACTATAGCATTAGAATCTGCTTTTAGTATGGGCGGAAGAGTTTTAAGCAAATTGGGAACTCACTTTTACCTGAAAATGTTGAAGCTTTAATTAGTACTCGTAATTGGTTGTATGGATTTCCTGGTAAGTTCGATTGTATATATCATCTAATGTCACGTACTATAGGGAGTTTATTGTGGCTTTCAGTATTGGAACCTACGTTATGGTTTACTAAATACGGAATGTGAGGACTTTCTTGAGAAAAATTTGTTGTTGTCAATAAACAACATGAGTTCTTGTACCTAGAGTGGAAAGAGGGATCGTAAGATCACTTAAATCCCTTCAGCCTTAGAATTTGCTCTCTTACGATACTTCAGTTAAAAAGTAGAGTCTTTTGGCTCTTATTCAACTCGAACAAAATCATCACTCGGATTTTAGTGAAGTCATGAACGAAATTAGTTTCTGTAAGGAACATTCCTACCCTTTTTCCAAATCTTAGGATTACAAGGAATCAAATATTCATGGGATAAAACTACTAACACCTTCAAAATCAAGACTTTTGAAACTGTTGAACCTTTGAGAAATTGTGAGGAGATGAAGATTTGTTTTTTTGGTGGTGCTAGAAGTGGGGAGGAGGCTTCCTTTTATAGTTCATGGACGTGTGTGATGGGAAGAGACTTGTTTCTTCAAAACCAAGCAACACAATCCTTTACCTCATTTCATACAAAAAGGTAATCATTTATTCATTCTGGGATAAAACATTCCCACCATATTTAACAACCACATGGACCGTGTTATTTCAATTTTTGACCCAAAACAAGCGTAAAGTAAACTACACCGTGTGTCTAACATAGAATTAATAATTTCCACAATTCTCCCTCATTTTAATGTATTCTTGGAATCCACTAAAATCACCACAAATTTATTTGTGTGTCTACATACGTACACTATCTTAAAGAATCGATTAAGAAGTATTTACGATTCATTGTTTCCTTTCATGCAGAATAACAAGCATATTTATTCAGGATGATGTATTTATGTGCTTCAAATTCTAAGAATGAGCTTTCCACATTGAATTTATCCTATACTATTATGCTAGAGGGGAATTGGGTGTCTCTTAATTAGAAATTTAGTTTGACTTTTTCCATCTCTCATCACTTGAGTTGTGTACCAAGGACCTAATAAGTTATTTCGCAAAAATTACTTATTACTGGTGATAATAATAAAAAATTATTTTTGACCTCTTGAGTCAACTCACTTACATCATTTAAACCAAACGTGGGCATGTTCCAAGACTCAAGCTGATACATTTAGTTATAGATCATAACTAAAATAATTTTTGGTAAAATTTATTTTCAAAATAAAACTGAAAAGTCTTGAAAGTTATTGGTAATTCTATACTTGTCATTAGAGAAGCAGTAAAGTATGTAAGGGGGTCTGAAGCTCGGAGGCTGAAGTTCAAAGAATATGCAAAAAGAGTTGGTTGTAATTTATCAAGAGGACTATGGTTGGACTTCCCTACAAGATGAAATTCTAATTATATGATGCTTGAAAGAGTTGTTTCTTATCATCGTGCTTTTGGTAATCTGAAGATGTTTGATAAGAATTTCGAATGGTCTCCTTTAGATGCGATTGGAACAAAATCATAAAGATTTATAGTATTCTGAAGCCTTTTTATGATATTACTACTCTTTTTTCTGGAGTACACTATCTCACTACTAATTTATACTTCAAGCAATTGTAGAAAATTCAGTTAAAATTGCTTGTAGAGTGCAATAGCACAGATGATGATATATCTGGAATGTCGGTTGCGATGATGAAGAAGTTTGAAAAATATTGGGAATCGTATAGTTAGATTCTTTCTACGGTAATGGTACTAGATCCATGATATAAAATGGACTTTGTGGAGTATTATTATGAAAATTTGCATGGTCTTGCAGTTGCCAATAGAAAGTATTATGAAAATTTGCGTGGTCTTGCAGTTGCCAATAGAAAGTGTTCTGAACTTCTCAGAAGATGCTTACTCTTTTAGAGGGATATGGAACGGGGTGCTACATCATCATATAATAATTCAACCACTGATGACATGGAAAGTGAAGCTGATGAAGTTTTGAAAATAAGTTCATTATACATTGTAAGCATTTAATATTACATGAATGGCGTTGATGAGTTTATATTTAATTATCTATTAGCTTAATGGTGTTTCTCATCATATGACATATATAATGTTCACAATTTTGATTTTTGAAAGTTAAAATGTTTATATACAGGTCTTGTTGTGAATGTGACCTGCTTGTTATTATAAATAATGTTAATGATTAATGATGTTGATGTTTATTAAATTAATGCCTACTGTTGGTCAATTTAATCTTAATGACGATATTGATGTTTATCAATCTTACTTCCATGGCGTTGATGTTTAATTGTGATACTATTTTTGAACTTAATATTTGCCTAATGTCTTTTTAAATTTGATTATAAATTTGATTCTTACGGGCAAAATGAGCTCTTGAGGAATAAGACATAACTGGATGTTTATTTACAAGAATCAAGAATTGATTGGAAGAAAAGTCTCGACATTCTCATATGGTGGAAGCAGGATGAATGTAATACATCTTGCATCTATGGCTAAAGATGTATTGTGTATTCCTATCACCACTATAGCATTAGAGTCTGCTTTTAGTATGGGCGGAAGAGTTTTAAGCAAATGGGGAAGTCACTTTTACCTGAAAATGTTGAAGCTTTAATTAGTACTCGTAATTGGTTGTATGGATTTCCTGGTAAGTTCGATTGTATATATCATCTAATGTCACGTACTATATGGAGTTTATTGTGGCCTTCAGTATTGGAACCTACGTTATGGTTTACTAAATACGGATGTGAGGACTTTCTTGAGAAAAATTTGTTGTTGTCAATAAACAACATGAGTTCTTGTACCTAGAGTGGAAAGAGGGATCGTAAGATCACTTAAATCCCTTCAGCCTTAGAATTTGCTCTCTTACGATACTTCAGTTAAAAAGTAGAGTCTTTTGGCTCTTATTCAACTCGAACAAAATCATCACTCGGATTTTAGTGAAGTCATGAACGAAATTAGTTTCTGTAAGGAACATTCCTACCCTTTTTCCAAATCTTAGGATTACAAGGAATCAAATATTCATGGGATAAAACTACTAACACCTTCAAAATCAAGACTTTTGAAACTGTTGAACCTTTGAGAAATTGTGAGGAGATGAAGATTTGTTTTTTTGGTGGTGCTAGAAGTGGGGAGGAGGCTTCCTTTTATAGTTCATGGACGTGTGTGATGGGAAGAGACTTGTTTCTTCAAAACCAAGCAACACAATCCTTTACCTCATTTCATACAAAAAGGTAATCATTTATTCATTCTGGGATAAAACATTCCCACCATATTTAACAACCACATGGACCGTGTTATTTCAATTTTTGACCCAAAACAAGCGTAAAGTCAACTACACCATGTGTCTAACATAGAATTAATAATTTCCACAATTCTCCCTCATTTTAATGTATTCTTGGAATCCACTAAAATCACCACAAATTTATTTGTGTGTCTACATACGTACACTATCTTAAAGAATCGATTAAGAAGTATTTACGATTCATTGTTTCCTTTCATGCAGAATAACAAGCATATTTATTCAGGATGATGTATTTATGTGCTTCAAATTCTAAGAATGAGCTTTCCACATTGAATTTATCCTATACTATTATGCTAGAGGGGAATTGGGTATCTCTTAATTAGAAATTTAGTTGGACTTTTTCCATCTCTCATCACTTGAGTTGTGTACCAAGGACCTAATAAGTTATTTCGCAAAAATTACTTATTACTGGTGATAATAATAAAAAATTATTTTTGACCTCTTGAGTCAACTCACTTACATCATTTAAACCAAACGTGGGCATGTTCCAAGACTCAAGCTGATACATTTAGTTATAGATCATAACTAAAATAATTTTTGGTAAAATTTATTTTCAAAATAAAACTGAAAAGTCTTGAAAGTTATTGGTAATTCTATACTTGTCATTAGAGAAGCAGTAAAGTATGTAAGGGGGTCTGAAGCTCGGAGGCTGAAGTTCAAAGAATATGCAAAAAGAGTTGGTTGTAATTTATCAAGAGGACTATGGTTGGACTTCCCTACAAGATGAAATTCTAATTATATGATGCTTGAAAGAGTTGTTTCTTATCATCGTGCTTTTGGTAATCTGAAGATGTTTGATAAGAATTTCGAATGGTCTCCTTTAGATGCGATTGGAACAAAATCATAAAGATTTATAGTATTCTGAAGCCTTTTTATGATATACTACTCTTTTTTCTGGAGTACACTATCTCACTACTAATTTATACTTCAGCAATATGTTAAAAAATTCAGTTAAAATTGTTTTGTAGGTGCAAAGAAGATGATGATATATTGGAATGTCGGTTGCGAGATAAAGAAGTTTGAAAAAATTGGGAATCTATAGTTAGTTTTTTTCTAGGTAATGGTCTGATCCATATATAAAATGGCCCTTTGTGGAGTATTTTTAAAAAATTTCATGGTCCTTTAAAGAAATAAAAATTTGGGGGTTTGATTCCCAAATAAATTTCTAATTCTAAAAATTTCTTTTAAAATAAAGGGGTCTTCCCCCCATATAAAATTAAACCAATGCAGGGAAAAGGAAGCAATTTTTTAAAAATTTTTCTTAAATTGAAAATTTAAAAATATGGGTGATATTTTAATTTTTATTATACTTAAGGGTTTTTTATTTGGGATTAAAAATTTAAATTTTTGTTTTTTGGTTAAAAATTTTTAAAAGGGTTTTTTTGGGTGGCTTGTTAAAAAAAGAAAAGGAGTTTGAATTAAAAAAATAAAATCCCAAATTTGGAATTTTAATTTTTGGGGGCTATTTTTATAATTTACCAGGGGGCTTGTTTTTTGGGAATTTTTTTTAATTTTTTAAGTTTTTTTAAATTTGTTTTAAAAATTTTTTTAAGGGAAAAATGAGTTTAGAATAAAAAAACTATGTTTTTTCAAAATAAAAAATTTTTAAAAAAATTAATTTATTAAAGAAAATTTAAAAATTTGTTTTGGGTAAAATGTTTTGTTTTTCCCTTAATTAAAATTGTTTTATTGGGCAAAATTTTTAAGAAAGGGGAATCATTTTTACTAAAATGTTGAAGTTTAAAATTTTTGAAATTGGTTTTTTTTTAATTAAATGTTTTTTTAATTGTATTTTGGGGTTTTTTGGGCCCTTTAGTTTTGGGAAAATGTTATGTTTATAAAAGGAATTTGGGGGATTTTTAAAAAAAATTTGTTTTTAAAAAAAAGGTTTTAAAGGGGAAAGGGGGATCTAAACCCTTAAACCCCTTACCTTGTTTTTCTTTAGTATTTCTTTAAAAAGTGGCGGGTTTTTAAGAAAAAATACAGGTTTTTGTAATTTAAAAAATTTGTTTTGTAAAAATTTCCCCCCTTTTAAATCTTGGGTCAAAAAAAATATTTGGGTAAAATAACCCCTTCAAAAAAGATTTTGAATTTTCCTTTGAAAATTGGGGAATAAATTTTTTTTTTTGGGTTCCTAAAGGGGGGAGGAGGTTCCTTTTATTTCGGGGCTGTTTGGGGGAAAAATTTTTCTTAAAAAAAAAAAACCCCCTTTCTCTTTTCAAAAAAAATTAAATTTTATTTCTTGGAAAAAATTCCCCCAATTTTTAAAAACCCCTTTCCTTTATTTAAATTTTGACCCAAAAAAGGGTAAATAACACCTTGCTTAAATTAAATTTAAATTTAATTTAATGTTTTTGGCCCAAAAATAAAAATTTATTTTTTTAAAAAGGCCCTACTTAAAAATGAAAAAAAGTTTTCTTTCTTTTTCCTTCAAAAATCCCCTTTTTATTCAAAGTTTTTATTTTAAAATTTTTAAAATTTTTTCCACATTAATTTTCTTTTATTTGGGGGGGAATTTGGGAAATCAATTTAAAATTTTATTTTCTTTTCCCATCTATAATTATTTTTCCAATTAATAATTTTTCCCAAAAATTTAATTTTATTGGTTTTAAAAAATTTTTATTTATCAATAAATATTTAAAAAAACGGGGATGAAAAACCCAATATATTTATTTAAAGATTATAAAAAATTTTTTTGGAAAAATTTTTTTTAAAAAAAAATAAAAACCCTTAAAATTTTTGGTAATTTATATTTTAAAATAAAGTTGTGGGGGTCTAACTGGAGGTGAATTTCAAAAATATGCAAAAAAGGGGGTTGAAATTTTATAAAATATTTTGGATTTTCCCTAAAAAGGGGAATTCTTTTAATTGTTTAAAAAATTGTTTTTATCTCTTTTGGAATTTAAATTTGATAAAATTTGAAGGGTTCCCCTTTTAAAGGGGTTTGGAAACAAAATATAAAATTTTTTTTAAAACCCTTTTTAGTTAAAAATATTTTTTTCGGGGGTTACAATTTAATTTTATTTTGAATGGGGAAAAAACAGTTAAAATTTTTTTAAGGGGAAATGAAGAGTGTTTCTAATGTGGTTGGTAATGAAAAAGTTTAAAAAATTTTGGGGAATGTTTTAGTTTTTTTTGGAAAGTTAGTATATTTTAAAAGGACTTTTTATTTTTATTTTTTGGTCTTCATTAATAATTTAAAAATTTCCGGCTTTGGGGAATAAAAATGTTTAAATTCTAGAAGTTTTAAAAATATAAGGGGGTTGTCTTCATATAAAATTAAAAAAGGGAAAGTAATGTAAGTTTTAAAATTTTTTAAATTTTAAGTTTTAATTTTAAAAAGGGGGTTTTGAGTTTATTTTTAATTTTTTTGTTTAAGGTTTTCCATAAAATTTAAAAATTTTTTTGTTTTTAAAAGAAAATGTTTATTTAAGGTTTTTTTGGGAATGGGGTTTTTAATTAAAAAATTAATTTTTAATAAAATTGAGTTGTTTTAAAATTTAAGTTTTAATTTAATTTAATTTTTTGGATTGTTTTTAATTTTTTTTATTTTTTAATTTGTTTTAACTTTTTTTGAAAAATTTTTGAAAAAGTCTTTTTTTAAATTTTGATTTTTTAAATTTGTTTCTTCCCAAAAATATCTCGGGGAAAAAAGTTTTTGGGGAATTTTTTTTTAAAGAATCTTTTAAAAAAATTTGTTTTAGGTATCGGATAAGTAGTTTTTGATCGATGTTAAAAAATGAAATTGAGTATTTCATAATTAAAAATTTGGTTTGTTAAAAATATCAAGAGTTTAAAAAAGGGGGGTCATTTTAAAAAGGGAATTTTAATTTATTTTAAGGTTGGGAGGAAGGAAATGAATTTTAACAAATTCCTTTTTTTGGGTTTTGGGGCTTTTAAAAAATCTTAGGTTTAAAAAGGTGGGCTTTTTTTAAAATTTTTTTTCAAAAAAACATGTTTCTTGAATAGGAAAAGGGGTTAAGTTTACTTAAATCCTTCACCCTTAAAATTTGCTCTTTCAAAATTCTTAAAAAGTAGATTTTTTGGCTTATTAACTGAAAAAACATCCTGGAAATTTTAAACATAACAAATTATTTTTGTAAAACTTCCCAACCCCTTTTTTCCCAAATTTAGGTTAAAGGAATAAATTTTTGGGGTAAAAAAAAAAATTCAAAATAAAGATTTTGAAAGGTTAACCTTTAAAATTTGGGGGAAATAAGATTTTTTTTTTGGGGGGTGAAGGGTGGGGGGGGTTCCTTTTATAGTCAGGACTTTGGGGGTAAAAACTTTTTTTTAAAAAAAAGAAAAAATTTTAAAATTTCATACAAAAGAATCTTTTATTTTTTAAAAAAAATTCCCATTTTTCAAAAATGGCCCCTTTTATTCAATTTTGCCCAAACAAGTTTAAAGTAAACTAAACCATTTCTAACAAAAAATAAAAATTTCCAAAATTTCCCTAATTTAATTTTATTTTTGGGAAACCAACTAAAATCACCACAAATTTATTTGTGTGTCTACATACGTACACTATCTTAAAAATCGTTAAAAATTTTTAGTTTATTTTTTCCCCTTTCATGAAAAAACCTTTTTTATTGGGAGATGTTTTTATGTCTTAAAAATTTAAAGAATGGCTTTCCCAATTAATTTATCAATTATCGGGGGGAATTTGGGGTTCTTTTATTAAAAATTTATTTGGATTTTTTTTCCCCATAACTTGTTTGTTACAAGGCCCAAAATTTTTTTCCAAAAAAATTACTTTTTATGTAATAAAAAAAAAAAATTTTTTTTTCCCTTTCCTATAACCCAACTCTTTTAAAAAACCAAAGGGGGATTTTCAAATAACTGATAATTTGTTATGATAAACAAAAAAATTTTTGGGAAAATTTTTTTAAAAAAAAACTAAAAGTCTTGAAAGTTTTTGGAAAATTTATATTGTCTTAGAAAGATTTAAGTTGAAGGGGGGTTAAGTGGGGTAATTCAAAAAAATGAAAAATTGGGTTTAATTTTAAAGGGGATAGGTTTGGTTCCCCTAAAAGAGGGTTTATTTATATGCAAAAAGATTGTTTTTTTTGTGGGAAATTTAAAAGATGTTTAAAAATTTTCGAAGGGTTTCCCCTTTAATCTTTGGAAAAAAATTTAAAAAGATTTTAGTAACTAACCCTTTTTTAAAAATACTATTTTTTTTTGATACACAAACCATATTTTTAACTTAAAGTGTAGAATTTTCATTTTAAAATTGCTTGTAATATCCCAAAAGATGATATTATCTGGAATTCGGTTGCGAGGGTTGAAGAATTTTAAAAAATTTTGGGGAAATTCGTATAGTTAGATTTTTCTGGTAATGGTCCTAATAATAAAAAAGGGACTTTTGGAGTATTATTATAAATTTCCCAATGGCTTGAGTTGCCATAAAAAAGTATTATAAAAATTTGGTCTTTGATTTTGGGAAATTTTTTTTAAAGTTTTTTTTAAGGGGTATAATTAAATATTAAATTTAAATTTAAAACGAGGAAGGGAAAGTAAGTAGAATTTTTTGAAAAAAATTTTCTTATAATTGAAAAGATTTAATTTTAAATGAATGGCGTTGATGAGTTTTATTTAATTATTATTAGTTAAGGGTGTTTTCAAAATTTATAATTTAAATTTAAAATTTTAAAATTTTTAAAATTAAAATTTTTTAAAATGGCTTTTTATTCCCAAATTTTAATTATAAAAGTTTTGTTAAAAAAATTTGATTTTTTTAATTTTCCCTTTACTTTGGTAAATTTTAATTTAATTTGGGGTTTATGTTTTCAATTTATTAGGCGTTATTTTAATTTGGGATATATTTTTGAATTAAAACCCTTAAGTCTTTTTAAATTTGAAAAAAATTTGTTTCTTAGGGGGAAAATGATTGGGAATAAGACAAAGGGTTTAAAAAAAGAAAAAAATTAGGAAGAAAAGTTGGAATTTCAAGGGTAAATGAAGGGGAAAAAATCTTGACTTCCAAAATTTGTTTGTTTATTCCTACCCCATTAGCATTAGAGTTTTTTAATTAGGGGGGAAAAATTTTTTTAACAAATGGGGAACTCCCCCCCCCTTTTCCCTAAAATTAAAGGGCCTTTAATTTTTCTTTTAATTGGTTTTGGTTTTTCCGGAAATTTCGAATTTTATTATAAAATTTGATTATTTGGGATTTTTTTTGGGGGCCCATTTGGGAAACCCTATTAGGTTTTAAAAACCGGAAATGGAATTTCTTGAAAAATTTGTTGTTTAAATTTAAAAACATGAGTTTTTAATTAAGGGGTTTGATAAAAACCCCAACCTTAAAATTTTCCTTCTTGATTTAAAAAAATAATTTTTTGTCTTAAAACTGAAAAAAAACCCTACTCTTTTTAAATAAAAAATTTTATTTTTGAAAGGAAAAAATTTTCCTCCCCTTTTTCAAAATCTTTATTTACAAAGGAAAAAAAATTCAAAAAATTTTAAAATTTAAACTTTTAAATTTAAATTTAAAATTTGTGGGAGATAAGATTTTTTTTGGGGTGTTAAAAGTGGGGGGGTTTCCTTTTAATTTTGGAGGTTTTAAAAACTTTTTCTTAAAAACCAACAAAAATTTAATATTTATAAAAAAGGAAATAATTTTTCCCTTTTAAAAAAACTTTTTCCCCCAATTTTAAAACCCAAGGAATTTAAAAAATTTTTGACCCAAAAAAAAAATAACTCCCATTTTAAATAAAAAAATTTCCAAAATTTCCTTTTTTGTTTTAAAAATAAAATCAAAAATTTATTTTTACATATTCACTTTTTTTAAAAAGAAATTTTTATTTCATAATTAAAAAACAATTTTTGGGAATGTTTTTATTTTAAATTCAAAATTATTTTCCAATTAAATTTTTAAAATTTAGGGGGGGAATTGGGGTTCTTAATTAAAATTTTATTGGATTTTTACCCTTCAATTATTTGCCCAAGGGGATAAAAATTTTTTCCCAAAAAATTCCCTTATTATTTTAAAAAAAAATTTTTTTTACCCTTGGTAATATTTTTTTAAACCCAAATTTTTATTTTGAAATATAAAAATAAATAAAATTTTTTTTTGGGTTTTAAAATTTTTTTTTAAATAAAACTAAAATTTAAAATTTTTGATTAATTTTCAAGAATAGAAAATTTTTGGGGGGTTAATCAGGGGGTTAAAAAATTTTAAAAAAAAGGTTTTTTAATTTTTAAAAGGGATAGGGTTGGGTTCCCCTTTAAAGGTTTAATTTGAAATTTGAAAAGATTTTTTTCTTTTATGTGTTTTGGAATCTAAAATGTTTTAAAAAATTTGTTTTTTTAAATAAATTTTTAAAAAAATTTTAAAAATTTTGTTTTTAACTTTTTTTAAAATTTTTTTTGGGATTTAACATTTTAAAAATTTACACAAATTGTAAAAATTCATTAAAATTGGGTTGAGATAAAATTGAAAAATTATTTTTGGGAAATTTTTAGAAAAAATTTAAAAAATTAATGGATTTAGATTTTATTAGGGAAATTATATAGTTTAATAAAAGGATTTGTATAATTTGAAAATTTGAAAGGTTTTGGGTTCCAAATAGAAATTTAAAAATTTGGGGGTTTTCAGATTAATTAAAAGGGGAAATTCTAAAATGTTATTTTTGGGGGTTTTGGGAAGGGGGGAAATATTAAAATTTTTCAAATTACTAAATAATGTAAAATTTTTAAAATAGTTATTAAAATTTAAAATTTAATATTAAAAAGGGTTTATATTTAAATTTTTAAAAATTTCATTGTAATTTTTTAAAAAATTTAATTAAATGTTAAATTTTTTTTTTTGAAATTAAAATTTTTTAAAAGGTTTTTTGGGAATTTCCCTGCTTGTTTTAAAAATTAAATGTTAAATGTTTTAATTTTTTTAAAAATTTGGGTTTTTAATTTAATTTTTAATGGCTTTGATGTTTTAATTTATTTTTTGGTTTTTAAATTGTAATTTTTTAAAATTTTTTTCTAATTCTTTTTCAAATTTTTTTAAGGGAAAAATGATTTTGAAAAAAGGAATAAGGATTTTTATTTAAAAAAAGAATTTTTGGAAAAAATTTGAATTTATTTGGGGGGCAAAAGAAAATTAATTTTGATCTTTCCTAAAGATTTTTTTTTATCCCATTTTAAAAGCTCTTTTATTGGGGGAAGAAAGATTTTAAAAAAGGGGGAAAAAATTTTTCAAAATTTAACTTTAATTAGAAATTTTTTTTAAAATTTTTCCTTAATTCAAATTTATTCTTAAAAAGAAACTACAAAGGGGGTTTTTTGGGCCTTAAGTTTAAACCCAAATTAAGGGTTTTAAAAAAGGTTTGGGGATTTTTTAAAAAATTTTTGTTTTGAATAAAAAAGGGGTTTGTAAAAAGGGTGGAAAGGGGATTTTTAAATCATTAAAACCCCTTACCCTTAAATTTCTTTTACAATTCATTTAAAAAATTTTTGGCTCTTTTTTAATAAACAAAACATAATTTTTAAATAGAACAAATTTTTTTTAAAAATTCCCCCCTTTTTCCCAAATTTGGGTTTAAAGGGAATAAATTTCAGGGGTTAAAATTAACTTTAAAAAAAATTTTGAAATGTTTTGGGTTTTGTGTTTTTTTTTAAGAATGGGGAAAGGTTCCCTTTTTATGTTAGGAGTGGTGGGGAAAATTTTTTTAAAAAGAAAAATTTTACTTTTTCAAAAACCCGGAAACATTTTTCCTTCGGGGAAAAAAAATTAATATTTTCCCTGGGATTTTTTTAATTTTTTCCCAAAAAACAAAGAAAACCTTAACCCCATTTTAAAAAAATTAAAATTTAAATTCTTAAATGTAAACCCCAAAAAAAATAAAAATTTTAAATTTTTTACAACGAACAAACCCAATTTAAAAAGTTTTTTACGTTTCATTTTTCCCTTTCCAGAATAAAGATATTTTCTAATTTTTAAAGGCCAAAAATTTAAAAATTTTCTAAATTAAATTTTCCCTAATTTTAGTTTGGGGGGAATTTTATCTTTAATTTAAAATTTAGGGATTTTTCCTTTTTAAATTAGTTTTAAAAAAACCTAAAAATTTATTTAAAAAATTACTAAGGTAAAATAATAAAAAATTTTTTTTCCCCTTTAAAATCATAAAATTTTTTAAACCCATCGGGGATTTTAAAATAAGTTAAATTTTGGGTTTAATTAACCCTTAAATTTTTTGGTAAAATTTGTTTTCAAAATAAAACTGAAAAGTCTTGAAAGTTATTGGTAATTCTATACTTGTCATTAGAGAAGCAGTAAAGTATGTAAGGGGGTCTGAAGCTCGGAGGCTGAAGTTCAAAGAATATGCAAAAAGAGTTGGTTGTAATTTATCAAGAGGACTATGGTTGGACTTCCCTACAAGATGGAATTCTACTTATATGATGCTTGAAAGAGTTATTTCTTATCATCGTGCTTTTGGTAATCTGAAGATGTTTGATAAGAATTTCGAATGGTCTCCTTTAGATGGCGATTGGAACAAAATCATAAAGATTTATAGTATTCTGAAGCCTTTTTATGATATTACTACTCTTTTTTCTGGAGTACACTATCTCACTACTAATTTATACTTCAGCAATGTGTAGAAAATTCAGTTGAAATTGCTTGTAGAGTGCAATAGCACAGATGATGATATATCTGGAATGTCGGTTGCGATGATGAAGAAGTTTGAAAAATATTGGGAATCGTATAGTTAGATTATTTCTATGGTAATGGTACTAGATCCATGATATAAAATGGACTTTGTGGAGTATTATTATGAAAATTTGCATGGTCTTGCAATTGCCACTAGAAAGTATTATGAAAATTTCCATGGCTTGCAGTTGCCAAAAGAAAGTGTTCAGAACTTCGTCAGAAGATGCTTACTCTTTTAGAGGGATATGGAACTGGGGTGCTACATCATCATATAATAATTCAACCACTGATGACATGGAAAGTGAAGCTGATGAAGTTTTGAAAATAAGTTCATTATACATTGTAAGCATTTAATATTACATGAATGGCGTTGATGAGTTTATATTTAATTATCTATTAGCTTAATGGTGTTTATCATCATATGACATATATAATGTTCACGATTTTGATTTTTGAAAGTTAAAATGTTTATATACAGGTCTTGTTGTGAATGTGACCTGCTTGTTATTATAAATAATGTTAATAATTAATGACGTTGATGTTTATTAACTTAATGCCTACAGTTGGTCAATTTAATCTTAATGAGCGATATTGATGTTTATCAATCTTACTTGCATGGCGTTGATGATTAATTGTGATACTATTTTTGAACTTAATATTTGCCTATTGTCTTTTTAAATTTGATTATAAATTTGATTCTTACGGTCAAAATGAGCTCTTGAGGAATAAGACATAACTGGATGTTTATTTACAAGAATCAAGAATTGATTGGAAGAAAAGTCTCGACATTCTCATATGGTGGAAGCAGGATGAATGTAGATACCCAAATCTTGCATCTTTGGCTAAAGATGTATTGTGTATTCCTATCACCACTATAGCATTAGAGTCCGCTTTTAGTATGGGCGGAAGAGTTTTAAGCAAATGGCGCAACTCACATTTACCTGAAAATGTTGAAGCTTTAATTAGTACTCGTAATTGGTTGTATGGATTTCTTGGTAAGTTCGATTGTATATATCATCTAATGTCACAAACTATAGGGAGTTTATTGTGGCCTTCAATATTGGAACCTACGTTCTGGTTTACTAAATACGGAATGTGTGGACTTTCTTGAGAGAAATTTATTGTTGACAATAAACAACGTGAGTTTTTGTACCTAGAGTGGAAAGAGGGATCGTAAGATCACTTAAATCCCTTCAACCTTAGAATTTGCTGTCTTACGATACTTTAGTTAAAAAGTAGAGTCTTTTGGCTTGTAATCAACTCGAAGAAAATCGTCACTCGAATTTTAGTGGAGTCAAGAAACAAATTACTTTCTGTAAGGAACATTCCTACCCTTTTTCCAAATCTTATGATTACAAGGAATTAAATATTCATGGGATAAAACTACTAACACCTTCAAAATAAAGACTATTGAAATTGTTGAGCCTTTGAGAAATTGTGAGGAGATGAAGATATTTTTTTTTTTTTTTTTTTGTGGTGCTAGAAGTGGGGATGAGACTTTCTTTTATAGTTCATGGATGCGTGTGATGGGAAGGAACTCGTTTTTTCAAAACCAAGCAACACAATCCTTTACTTCATTTCATACAAAAAGGTAACCATTTATTATTTATGGAAAAAAAATATTACCACCATATTTAACAACCACATGGACCATGTTATTTCAATTTTTGACCCAAAACAGCGTAAAGTCACCTACACCATGTGTCTAACATAGAATTAATAATCTCAACAATCCCCCCTCATTTTAATGTATTCTTGGAATCCACTAAAATCACAATACGTACACTATCTTAAAGAATCGCTTAAGAAGTATTTACAAATCATTGTTTCCTTTATGCAGAATAACAAGCATATTCATTCAGGATGATGTATTTATGTGCTTCAAATTCTAAGAATTAGCTTTCCACATTGAATGTATCCTATACTATTGTGCAAGAGGGGAATTGGGTATCCCTTAATTAAAAATTTAGTTTGACTTTTTCCATATCTCATCACTTGAGTTGTGTACCAAGTCCCTAATAAGTTATTTCGCAAAGTTACTTATTAATGGTGATAATAATAATAAAAATTTATCTTTGACCTCTTGAGTCAACTCACTTACATCATTTAAATCAAATGTGGGCATGTTCCAAGACTCAAGCTGATACATTTAGTTATAGATCATAACTAAAATAATCTTTGGTAAATTTTATTTTTAAAAGAAAACTCATAAGTCAAGACTTAGTCATTGATAATATCCCGACATGACTAACTTTCATTATTGGTGATATTGTGATGCAAGATTTGCTTCTTTGGAGATCCAAATGTGACACCTCTCCCAAAAAACAACATATTAGCACTTATAGAATTATTCTTTTGCCTTGGTAATTATCTTGCAAACCTTAAGATCTTCCAAAACCAAAAGATAATTTTCATCATAACAAAACTTGATTTCATGGTTTCACCTAAAAAATCCTAGCATTTGTCCAATAAATTAAAAATATTACAAATAGCCGTCACTAAACCATAGCGGTGGGATATAATTCAAGTGAAAATAGGCGCTTGGGAGCGAAATTTTCTCTGAAAATCTCAGAGCAGCGTTTCCGATCTAGATCCACCGGGAGGGTGTTTTCCTTCTGTGAGTGAGTTCTAGAAGGGCTCTCTGTGGGGGATTTAGGTTGTCGACAAACCTTTGAGTTCATTGTACCCGTCGTAGCTTTGTTACTCTTTGCGGCGCTTCTGTTCTGCTCTCTTTCAGGTTTACTGTTCAATTGCTTGATGTTGGAAATAGGAGATTCGTCGAAGGCTAGGGAGGATCTGTTGTGTGTCTTGTGAACCGGTTTGATTGGTTGCTCAGGTTTTGGTTTTGTTCGACTTACATGTTTGATCTTTCCAAAGAAAGGCCAAAACGGTCTCGTTTGTTTTTCAGGTTACAGATAAGGAAAGCATCGCTCACCAACGTCTTGAGAGCAATCCATTGGATGGAGAGCGATCAGCGGAATGAAAATCCGGTGAGACATGAGTGGAAGAGAAGAGGATAAAGAGGAAAACGGGAAGAGTGATATGGTACGGAGAAAGAGTGTTTTACTCAAGATTCCGGGGTTGTCACTCACTCGTGTCTATGAGTTTTCATTCCGTGTAACAAATCGCTATATACTCAAGATTCAGTTTGTGAATCTTGGTGCTGAATCTGAATCAATAAAGTGACTCTCTCTCGAGCTTAGCTCGGGACGTGGATGTAGATAAGCCTTGCTTACCAAACTACGTTAAATCGTTGTCGTGCATGCTCTCGTCGTTGATTTGCTTTCAGTTCGTTTGCATCTGCAAATTGGGGCAAGCCGAGAATCATTTTCTTGTCTGTCATCTCATTTCTCAACAAAGAACTCCGTATCACTAGATCCATTTTGTTTGTTCTGCAACCGTTCGGTTTTCTACCACAAAACTAACTTGTGTGTGTTTACAGTTGGTATCAGAGCATGCTTTCAAGATGAGTTAACTACTGCCGAAAGAATCAATCGACATGGCTGATAACACGAGACAAGCTATTGAAGGAATGTCCCACTCAAGACCTCCATGGTTTAATGGAGCAAACTATCAGTTCTGGAAAAACCGAATGAAAGTTTTTTTTCAAGGTATGGACTTTGCACTCTGGAAAATTGTGGATAAAGGAGGAGTCAATTTGTCTAGTGATTATGAAACATGGGGTGATACTAAGAAAACTAGGGATCAACTCAACGCAAAAGCTTTAAATGTTTTTTATTGTGCCTTGTGTAATGATGAGTATAACCGTATTAGCTCATGTGAAACTGTTCATGATGTGTGGATCACTCTTGAGACCACCCATGAAGGAAAATCACAGGTCAAGGAAACTAAAATCAATGTATTAATGCATGAGTATGAGCTATTTAAAATGAATGATACTGAGACTAATTCTGTCATGTATGATCGATTTAACCTCATTGTGTCAAAGCTTAGTCATCTAGGGAAGAAACTGAATCGTGCTGATCTTGTTAGGAAGATACTTAGATCTCTACCTAGAGAATGAATGCCTAAAATTACTGGTGCTTCCTTCCCATCCTCAAATAATCTTGCAAAAAAGGCATCAATTTTGTTCGCCTTGTGTTCTAACTTTTGGTGTAACATTTTCAGACAACTCAATAGGAGTCGGCGGGTAGCGGCTCGACATCATCTTGTTTCCTCCACGACGCTTTAATTTTTTCTTTCAGCGACAATCCAGACTGCAAATTTCATGCAGGTCCATCCCATGTAACCCCTTCCCAAAATGAACCTCATCCATAAGGATTGTTGTCTCCTAGTTATTATTTTTCTTCATCAGCTTGACATGCATTTCATTTGTCTTGGATATCATTTGTTTCAAGTACAGCTCTTGATCAGTCATCTTCATATGCCTTTCTATATATCTCTGGAATGGAGTAGAATATCGCTGCAACGATTATTGAATTTATCCATCATCAGATGGCCAAATTAAAGGCTCAGCATGCTTGCCAACTGTTGAGTTGTATATTATGCACAAGGTGGGGACCCCACATAAAGTTTTGAGCTCGCCGACCTTCTTCATAAGACCTTTTTGTCGTCGTGCCATGCTTTGTTTCCTAGCTGTCTTGTTCACTATTCTAGCGAACTTCACACTCTTTCTTTCATGCTTTCCTTTTCTTTTTTAATTTTATTCTTTGTATCTTTGTTTGGTGTGTGGACACTCGAAAAATGACATGGAATTTTATAGTGGAGGGAAGTGAGAAATAAAATGGATTTCAGAGTCTTTTACGAAATATAATTGAATATGAATACGTTTATGAGTTATCATGATTATATATAACTTTTGGAAAGAAATCCTATTAGTTAAATATTTATTGAATATTATAACATTAGTTTCATAAAATATAATTTTAAAATTTTATCATTTTTAACAAGTTTTTTATACTCTACCAAAAATAATAAATATTAGTACAAGTTTAGCATCATACCATTTTGCACAAAAAATATTAAATTATTCAGCTATAATATATATACAAGAAATTTTACATGTTAACTAGCTCGATTTGAAGAATATCCGAACATCAGCAAATAGTTAAGGTTCATTATTGATAATCATGTTTAGACCAAATTAATCATGAATTTAAGAGTTGGGATAAATTCATCTTGAGGAACATCGATCGTATTATATTTATAATTATTTGGTACTAAAATAATTAGATCGACAATCATATATAATGATAAAGAATTAAAATTTAAAGTTTGAATGTACTTTACTTATAAACTGAGAAAACACATGTTTCTTTTTCTAATAGACCAACATAATGTCAATGCAACAAACTATGTTAATTTCACTGTAGTTTCTTTAAAAAGATTAACGCAAATATCATCATCATTTTATAAATGATTACCACGTGCATGCAAGCATTATATAAACATTTCCAAGCCACTCCGGAAAGGACACGCCCCGTGACAGGGGCGTCAACAAAACACGTTTGTCTAGTCACGACATGGACTACCTCATTTTCATATCTCCTTACAAATATCATCATGGATTCGGCAAGGATTAGGCCTCAACAACATTGGATAATCATTCCAAAATTAGATGTATCATTTTCCTCCATTTTGTGGCCTGCACAATGACATGTGCATCAAACTCGATTGAAATTCATGATTCCCATATGTAACATCGCAACCAAACGGAACATAATCAAATGCAGCGAAACACTACGATGCACAAATACTACACGATATTGGATTTCATCGTAACTCAAGTAAATAATTCTATAGAGTTTTAGAACAAACTCGTAGTGATCTGGAAAAAAAAAGCTTCGTTTATACATGATTCAGACGGAAGTTCCCCAGTAACACAAAAAGGAGGAGGAGTCACATGCTCCACGGATACTAACAAGTATTTCACTTTCTCCACAAACACTAACAAGGGTTTCCCAAATACTTTGTCTTACTGCCATTACATGTTACAAGATAGGTTTAAGAACACAGATATGACAAGATGGTGTATCTCAAAACTTGTTTCAAAAAACCCAAAATTAGAGGACGAGAATCAAGACACATAACAAGTAATTTAACATGTATCACATAAGGTTACTCCTGTAAACCTAACTTGTTAGTCCATATTTTAATTGGGATCTCAGCTCACGTATGCTGGTAGACTCCCGGGCAGAACAAACAACACCCAAATGGGTATCTCGTAAACAGACAGCTCTCCGCGGTAAGAGCCTTGAAACTATTCAGTCACTGGGTTTAACCGTCCCAATGACCTACTCCTAGCAGAATTGACCATATATGGTTTTCTGCAGCAGAACAAGCATAGTCTCCAACATACGAGCCCTAACTAAGTGATCAAGCAATTTCCAGATTATTCCACTAGAATCATATATCAGGTGAATTTTTATCACGTTCAGATCATAATGGAACACGTATAACAAATCATATATGATATCAAAGTAAGGGAGCATGATGACGATAAACAAGTTCACGTATACGACAATAACAATGATTTACATATGATCCTAGGATTGTATGACCACCATCCTAACATGAATATGACTCTTAACAATAAATAAACATATAAAGGAACATCTAACCTAATCAGATACACAGAAGATCCTCACCAGGAACGAATATCGAAACACCGATACTATCTTTAGCCTCAAAACCCTTTACTCCGCATCAACCACTTGTATGTTAACAAATTATATATTTTGCTCACTTATGCCAAAATTCATGCCACCGATTTCTTCCCCCTCCCCTCTTTTACAACTCATGCTATTTATAATCTCCCATCAGGCGGTTATTAGGCCTTTCTTAAGGCTTAAGAAATTGTTGATGATTGTTTTTCCCAAGTTAATTGCATTGTCATCATCACTACGTGGAGTATAGGGGTGGAAGTTTGGGTATGGGATTTGGGAATTCTCATTCCCAAATTTAAATACCCAAATTATTTAGGGAATTGGGAACCCGTTTATCAAAATAAAAATGTAAATTTGGGTTTGGGTTTAAGAAATGGGTATGGGAAATTAAGTTTAGGTTTGGGAAAGCCCAATTACCAAATTACAGAGAATTCAGGTCTGGGAAATTGAGTTTCAACTTTGAAGTAGGGATTTAGGAAATAGGGTTTTATTGCGTCAATTTCCTCCCAATTCGATCGACAATAATTTTCACCATGATTTCGTTCACCTAATACGTCTGCAATGACGGCGATCTTCATTCTCTTCCGTGAGGTTTTCCAGTTCGTCAACTTCTTTCCAGTTGATTCTGTCTGAAGCTTGCTGTCCGCTGCTCAAGCTTGCCGAGAAGATTGAGATTGGTTGCAGAAAAGGTGAGATTGAGCTATGGACTTGTCAGCTCCTAGAACCTGTAGTCCTCCAGTGATTTCATGTTTAGGGTATGCTTCTATTGTAAGGAAACAAGATATCAGTTTTTGGAGTAGGGTTGGGTCAGTGTTAGATAAGCTTAGTGTCGTGGAAGCATCAGAAGTCAGTATTTTCTGATGTCCCAATGTCTTCTTGCTTGGATGATATTTGATTTTGGAATGCTCATCAGAAGGCAGTGATTTCAGACTATAATCTCTCAAACTAAGTAGAAATAACTAACAAAACATTGTTCTAGGTAGACGGTAGTAACTAGCTCGTACATGAATCTGTTCAATTATAGCATCTGCTTCCAACTGTTATAAACAAGTGTTGCTTCCCCTCTTTTCTTTGTTTTCTCACATGGGTTTGATGTTCCTTATAATCAAACTGGTTCTATTACATCTGATGATTGTAATGTTAGATGGATGTCAGTGTGTGACAGTTGCTTACAACTCATGAGCTTGCTTACCCGTATGTGCAGGAGGAAAGGGTGAACATAACTGCTAATTCACTTCATCATGGTGAGATCGCCACGAATCTTGCTCGGAATAATGGCCTTTTGAATGGTATGCACTAAGTCTTGTAGCAAAAATGGTATACATTGATAGTGTATAGTGCATTAGGATTGACAAAGTTGGGTTCCAGTTATTGAATTTGCAGCCATTCTCCTCCTCCTCGTGTTCCACTTCTACTCTAGAGCATTCTTCTAGCGATTCAGGTTCAGCCTCCTCAACCTCAGTCGATCCCATTCGATTTATCTGTTTCCTCAACTTTGTATATACATTTGTTCATCATTTTAGCTTTAGCAGGCAGTACATGACTTGCAATCTACTATACATGGCTTTAGCAGGCAGTTTAGGTTATAAGGATGAGAACTGATGTGATATTGTGTTGGTTGCGTAAGTGAAGTGAAAGTGTCGTTCTGTGACACTCTATAACTGAGAGCATTTTGTTGGTATCTACTTTAATTTTGTTGATGTTTCCCCTCTTCTTTCTCTACACTGATTTTTGGGTTTATCATAAAGTGACAGTTTGACAGAGCCACCACCAAAATCCTGATTGATGCAATCCCCAGTTCCCCACATCCCTCAAACAAACCTAATTTTACCTTATGTTCTAAGCAAACCCTCTGCATCATCCAGCTTTCTAATTTCACCTATCTCATCCATCTATACAATCCTCATTCCTCATTCATTCACTTTTGCAGCATCCCCTAACATACTTGAATATGAACTTCATACCTGATTTCATCCTCAACTATGTTTCACGCATTTGACGATAAGTCTAAATTAAAAGATCATAAACCAAAAAAAATAAACTTGAACCCCCCCCCCCCCCACACACACACACACATATATTGATCTCGAGCGCTACTTACTTAAATCTTAATCCTCAAACTCCAAATCGTATTTCAAACTCTAACATTTGACGATAAGTCTAAATTAAAAGATCATAAACCAAAAAATAAACTTGAAACCCCTAACACTATATTCTAACACCTCAACATTAAACTAAAGCCCTCAAACTCCAAAGTTCAATCACAAATATGATAGAACTTTAATGCTAGGGTACCGAAGTGTTATATATATATATATATATGTATGTATGTATGTATGTATATTCATGCCTTATTTCTAGTAATAAGATAGTTCCATTTAATTCTACACTTAATCCTAGCATTATCCAAATAATTCTGCTCTCTAATATTAAGGTTTTGAGCGTCCCTAGTATTAGGGTTTTGAGCCGACAGTTGAGTTTTACCGAATTTCGTGTCGAAACTTCATGAAAATCTTGGAGTAACGAGTTAGAACGTGGACCTGAGGCGTTGCGAGGAGAGTGAGAGGTATGGAGGCAGAGTAGGTTGAGTTTCAGACCGAACAACTAACGATTTAGGAGGAGGAAGAGGAACTCGAGTTGCTGGACGAAGGCGGGAATGAGAGAGGATGATTTTACCTTGTGCCTTGTCGGTGTTCTCATCACCGACAAGGGGTATAATTTCGCAGCCTTTGAAGAACGTATGGCTACGTTGTGGAGGTCGGGACGGGGCATGGCGGTGGAGATATTGGGTAGTAGATTAATGGTAATACGATTTGGGTATGAAGTTGATATGTGTAGAGCACTGGAAGGAGGTCCTTGGATCTTCAATCAAAGCTTGCTCGTCCTTAGAGAGTTGCAGCTGGGAGAGCTGTTGGAAGAAAAAGTCCAAGCCCTCAAAACAAGTCTTTCTTATGAGAAAGATCCATCTCTTTCTCAATTAAATTCTTTTTTTCCTATTCTGTGTTTGTCTTCCCATTTGATTGCAGGTAACAAAAGGAAAGCATGATCAAAGGAAAAATTCAATCAGCATTCAAAACCAAGATCACTCCTCAAACGGCTAGTTCATCTCTTGCTATATGAAGGACCAGACTGCTCCTTCACAAGACAGAACTGTGGGATTACAACTCGGAAGTGTGTTGCTCTGTTTCGCCGGAGAAGTGAAAAAACAGAGGCTGTTACTCAAGAGTGTTCTCTCTTGATGGTTGTAATTGAAACTATAATAAAAGTGACTCCCCAAGCTTGCTTGGGCGTGGAGTTGGGTAATACCGAACCACGTAAAAATCATGTGTCTCTCCTTCTCATTCCTTGTTCTCTCTGCACTATCTCAATCCTTGCATCTTACCACCGCCAAGGTCCAAGATTACTGAACACATTCAGTAATCCTGCAAACGTGCAGAACTCCATCGAAGATTCTTCTCTCCCTTACTACTTCAACTTATTCCCTTTATCCACATTTATTCTTTCATTAAGTTGACTATCTTCTGTTTCATTTGGTATCAGAGCAGGTCCGTGATCAACCTTAATCGAGACTTAACGTCTACCGCGGATTGATCCACTTGAAAGAATGAACATAGGTACTGGAAGCAGCAAACCACCAAATGTGGAAGGACATTCTAGTACAAGACCACCATGGTTTGATGGAACTGGATACCAATTCTGGAAAAGCAAGATGGAGGTATTCTTTATGAGCTTACACATTTCAGTCTGGCAAATGGTAAGATCTAAAACTTACAGACCTCCTGCAAATCTTGATAATCTTTCTAAAGAAGTTAAAACTAAGGTTCAGTTGAATGCTAAGGCAATGAACGTTCTTTATTGTGCGTTATGTGATGAAGAATATAATAGAATATTTGCTTGTAAAACTGCTCATGAAATATGGAGCATTTTGGAAGCAACACATGAAGGAAATTCTTCGGTTAAGGACACAAAAATTGATCTATTTGTACATGAATATGAAATGTTCAAAATGAATCCTGGTGAAACAATCTCTGAAATGTATGGTAGATTCAATTTGATTGTAAATCGCCTGTCTACTCTAGGGAGAAGTATTGAAAGATCTGATCTTGTTAGAAAAGTCATTAGATCACTACCTAGAGAATGGATGGCTAAAAGAACTGCAATCGAGGAAGCTAAAAATCTTAATACTCTTAGTCTTGACGATCTCATGGGATCTCTGTTAATCTATGAACTTGTTTTAAAACAAAACGAAATGTCAGATAAGAAGGTTGAACTTGAGGAAAAAGAGAAAACTAAGAAGAATATTGCTTTTAAAGCAAAACAAAAATTTGAAGAAAGCTCAGGGGAAGAAGATGAACCTGAGAATATTGAAAAAGAGATTGCTTTAATGAGCAGTAAACTTCGTAGATTAATTAGATACAAGAAAGAAAATGGAAGAGATAACAGTCAATCTAGATCTTCTGACAGGTTCAAACATAGCAGAAATAACATGGATTTTTCAAGATCTAAACGAGATGATGATAGAGTTTATGATGATAACAATGTTACATGTTATAAGTGTGGAAAAACAGGGCACATAAGGTCAGAGTGTCCTTTGATCAAAGGGTCAAGAGGAAAAGCTTTCAAGGCATCTTGGAGTGAGTCTGATTCTGACAGTGAAGACGATAAAAGTTCTAAGAATCAAGCTTTCATGGCAATAACTGATCATGAAGATTCTGATGATGGCCAGGTGAGTACATGTTCTTTTGATGATATTGAATCAATTTCTAAGACTGAATTGATAAATGCATTTCTGAGCCTTGAAGGTCTTGTTACTGATCTTAAATCTAAAAATCATCATTTAAAAGATAAAAATAAAACTTTGAGGTCTGAAAACAACAAACTTTTGTGTAATCACCAAGCTAAAATAACACAGATTCAGGAAAATCCACCGAGACCTACTATCATTGTTAAAACTAGATCCTCTACATCTTTTATCCCTCCCATTTCCTCTGAACCTGGGATCTTAGGTCCATTTCCAAGAAACTTTAGTCTTTCAAATGATAAACTGGAGTTCAACAATGCAAAACTTAAAAGAGAAGTTGCACTTCTTGAGAATTGGAATTTCTTGCTTCATCTGAGATTAAATGAATTTAAATGCTCTTTTTGTGGAAAACAAGAGTTTCCCAATCAAAATTCCAACCCATCCTCTAAACTCTCTTCTGCCACTCAATTTGTAAGGTACCCAAGCAAATCTGGGTACGAAAACATCTAACCTCTGCCCATGTCTCAGATAACTCAGGATCAGAAGATGAAAATAGCTCAGAAAAACAATGAGTGGCATATGGACAGTGGATGTTCTCATCACATGACAGGAAATTCTAAACTCTTCAGCTCACTTACCTTGAAAAAAGGAGGTAAAGTTGTGTTTGGTGATAATAGTTTCGGAAGAATTCTTGGTCATGGTTCCATTGGCTCTTCACCTAATCCTGTTTTCTCTAATGTTCTTCTAGTTGACTCCTTAAAACATAATCTTCTTTCTATCAATCAGCTCTGTGACTCTGGAAACAGAGTCTCCTTTGAGTCTAATTTCTGTTTTGTAGAAACTTCTGACACAAACAAACTCTTGTTTGTAGGAAGTAGGAAAGAAAACATTTACTCAGTGAATCTTCTAAACTCAGAAGCATTCAAAGAAAAATGTTTTTCTGCAATTGAGAGCAATCTTGAATTCTTGTGGCATAGAAGACAAGGTCATGCAAGTCTCAGTAGAATTGCAAAACTGTCCAAACTTGATCTTGTTAGAGGGCTTCCAAAGCTCAAAGAAACTAAGGAATTCTTTTGTCATGCTTGCTCTCTAGGAAAACAGACTCGTTCTTCCTTCCAAACAAAGACAATTTCTTCAACTTCTAAACCTCTTGAACTTCTTCACATTGATCTTTTTGGCCCTTGTAACATCATGAGTATTGGTGGTAATTTCTATACCTTGGTAGTTGTCGATGACTTTAGTCGGTTTACATGGGTTAAATTCCTTGTTCATAAGAATGAGGATCTTTCTTCTCTTCAAAAGCTGATCTCTGAGGAAGAAAATCAAATTGGTCTAAAAGTTAAGATCATCCGGGGTGATCATGGTGGAGAATTTGAATCACACGCTTTTGACCAATTCTGCACCTTCATGGGCATTCGCCATGAATTCTCAGCTCCCATGACTCCTCAGCAAAATGGAATTGCTGAGAGAAAGAATCGAGCACTTCTTGATCTCTCTCGAACAATGCTCGCTGATCATGACACTCCCAAGCATTTCTGGGCAGAAGCTGTTGCCACTGCTTGTTATGTTCTAAACAAAACATTGATTCGGAAGGATTTCTCCAAAACACCCTATGAAATGATCAAGCTAAGGAAGCCTAAGTTGTCCTACTTTCATCCATTTGGATGCAAGTGCTTTGTGCTCAACACAAAGGACACCTTAGGAAAATTTGATCCTAGATCCTCTCCAGCCATTCTTCTGGGTTACTCAACTCATAGTAAAGCCTTTCGTGTTTTCAATCTCAACTCTAGAAAAGTTGAAGAATCCATAAATGTCGTATTTGACGAGGAAACTCCTTCTGCTCCCTCACCTCAGTCGGATGATGATGAACCACAGTTGTCATTCCTTCTCTACCCCAAAACCCGCTCTCAGAAGAATCTCAACTTCCTCTTCCTTCTTCCCCAAACCAAGCTGAACCATCCGGTGAAGTACTTGCTCCGCCTCACATTCTCAAATGCCATCCTCCTTCTCAGATTATCAGAAATCCTGAAGACCGTTTGGTTACACGTTCAAAGAAACACCTTGATTTTGCAAATCAAGCTTTCTTGTCAACAATTGAACCAAAACATGTTAAGGATGCTCTTAATGATGAATTCTGGATCAAAGCCATGCAGGAGGAACTTTTGCAATTTGAAAGATGTGATGTTTGGGAACTTGTTCCTCTTCCTCCCAACAAAAGTGTTATAGGAACTAAATGGGTGTTTCGTAACAAAACCAATGAAGATGGAACTGTTACTAGAAACAAAGCACGTTTAGTTGCCCAAGGGTACAATCAAGAGGAAGGAATTGACTTCGATGAGACTTTTGCCCCGGTTGCTCGTATTTAAGCAATTCAAATTCTTTGTGCATTTGCTTGCTTCAAGGGCTTCACTCTTCATCGGATGGATGTGAAGAGTGCCTTTCTCAACGGACATATTAAAGAAGAAGTGTTTGTTAAACAGCCTCCCGGTTTTGAAAATCACTCTCTTCCATCCCACGTTTTTCGGCTAAAAAAGCTCTGTATGGTCTTAAACAAGCTCCGAGAGCATGGTACGAATGACTTACAGAATTTCTCATCTCGGAAAAGTTGATACAACTCTCTTTCTCAAGTACGATAAGTCAGATATCCTCATTGTCCAAATCTATGTGGATGACATCGTATTCGGTTCTACAAATCCTTCTCTATGCTCCCAATTCTGTTCCCTCATGACTAAGACCTTTAAAATGAGTATGATGGGAGAACTTACCTATTTTCTTGGTCTACAAGTTACTCAAAAACCCTTCGGAATCTTTATACATCAGAGTAAATATGCTCACTCCATGCTTGACAAATTCGGCTTTGCCAGCTCTAACTCATGTCATACTCCCATGGCAACTTCTCTCAAGCTGGATAAAGATGAGCAAGGTGTCTCCGTTGATCCAAAACTCTACAGGGGAATGATCGGCTCTCTTCTCTATCTAACGGCTAGTAGACCAGACATCCAATTCAGTGTGTGTCTGTGTGCTCGTTTTCAAGCATCTCCTAAGGAAAGTCATCTTAGTGCTGTCAAACGAATTTTCAGATATCTTAAAGGCACTACATCAATGGGAATCTGGTATCCTAAAAATGACTCATTTGATTTGTTAGCATTTAGTGATTCAGATTATGCAGGATGCATTGTTGATCGCAAGAGCACTACTGGTTCTTGCCAATTTCTAGGAGACAAACTGGTCTCCTGGGCGAGTAAGAAGCAGAACTTTGTTGCACTCTCCACTGCTGAGGCTGAATATATTGCTGCAGGTCAATGTTGCACTCAAGTTCTCTAGATTAAGTCCCAACTTCGAGATTACATTATTGATCTTCCCACTATCCCTGTTCTTTGTCACAACACAAGTGCCATCTCTATCTCCAAAAATCCAGTTCAACACTCTAGAACTAAGCACATTGAGGTTCGATTTCACTTCATTCGAGAACTTGTTCAAGATGAGGTGGTTTCTCTCTCTTTCATCTCCACCAATGATCAGTTGGCAGATTTGTTGACCAAACCATTAAAGGAAGATAGGTTCTGTGAAATTCGAACCAATCTGGGTATAGTAAGTGAATCGGATTTGGACGATCTCTGAATCATTGCCTACCTTCTCCCTCCTTCATCATAACTACAGGGTAGGAGTGGATTTGATAAATCTTTTCCCCGCATGCACGTCCCTTCAATTTGGGGAAATAACTTCCCCTCTTTCTTTTTCTAACGATCCACCTTCCTTTCTCTTCACCATCTTCTCTTCATTTAAGCAGCCGTCTTCTCTAGGTTTTTCTGCATCCTCCCTCACAAGCCATTTCCCTGTTCATCTTGCTCCTTTGCAATGGCCTCTTCAATCCCTCCTGCTAGCTATGTTGACATTCATCCCATGCCCTCCTTTTCCCAGGCCTATGATCTTTCCTTCCGCTCTAAAGAAATCTTGGATTTCTACCAAGTTGACGCCAATGACTTCGTGAAATACGGGGTAAGCCCAGCTCCTCTGATTTTTAACCTCGGATGGCACACTCTGGCGTTCGGTGCTTCAGGTGTCTACTGCGAAGAAGCCGTCAAACACTTCTACTGCAACCTTCCTGTCCACACCCTTAAACCTCCTACAGCCTCCACTGTTGTCTTTGGCAAGCGGATTCCAGTCTCACCTTCTATGTTTGCCTCGGTTCTGGGTGTTCCTGTCGCTGGCTCTACGGTCCACACCGTTGCTGGGCTGCATAGGGTTGGCTGGGACATTCTTCTACAAAACTGTCTCCTGTGCCAGGTTCCTTCCAATGCTCGACGGATCGAAGTCTTCCAGTTACCAGAAACTCTGCGGGTCCTCCACTGGTTTGTCACTCGAATTTTTCTCCCTCGCTCTTCTGATCTTGATCTTATCACTCACTTGATGGTTGGATTCTATTTGGAGCTCTCCGCTCGAATCGGTTGAGTCTGCCCCATCTGGTCCTTTCCTCCATCATTCAGGCCTATTTCCCTCAGTTCCCAGACAAGCTGCCATTTGCTTCTATCATCACATCCCTCTTTCTTGAGGCTGGTGTTGACCTCTCCGACCATGTCCTGAAGAACAACTGCCGTATCCTCCGTCCTCAGCATGTTCTCCACCGTATCGGCTCCTTCCGTGCTCTATTCCACCTTGCAACAGGGGGAGAATCCTCTAGCTGGAAGACAGGTATCTCAACCCACATTGCTCTCTCTTCATTCTCTCCTAACGAGTATTGCTGTGAAGCACATGCAGTCTCCAACAAGATGAAGATTCTCAAAGCACTCATCAAACGGAAGTCGGGAAATGATCAGCTCACAGAGCTAGCTGATTTAAATGCAGCTGAGTTCCGCCTTCTTGCCAAACAGCGGATGATCAAGAAGCTTAACAAGCAAATTGATGAGATGGTTGAATTCCTTCAAGGACGAATGGACTGGTTCATGGCTGATCTGGAACAGGTGGACTTTGGTGACTCTGATCTTGCAAAGGAAGTAAAGAAGAATCTGATTGCCAAGCTTGACAAGCCACCAAGCATGAGCGACATGTCAGATTATGAAGAAGATCCCTCCTTTACTTTCTAAACTCTCTGTAGCTCAGTCATCGTGTTCTTTTAGACTTCTGTTTGTGACACTTCGGGTCACTTGATGTGCTGTTTTTTTTTCCTTTTCTGAAGTCTTTGCAAACTCTGGATTTGGACTGTACTTTCTACTAGGACAATCTACTTGTTTTTACTTGACTCTTTGTTTCAGTTACTGCTAATCTTAGGGGGTGACTTTGTCTTCTCTGCTAAAGGATGTGTGTGGTTGCAGGGCTCGAACTTAGGGGGAGATTGTTGGAAGAAAAAGTCCAAGCCCTCAAAACAAGTCTTTCTTATGAGAAAGATCCATCTCTTTCTCAATTAAATTCTTTCTTTCCTATTCTGTGTTTGTCTTCCCATTTGATTGCAGGTAACAAAAGGAAAGCATGATCAAAGGAAAAATTCAATCAGCATTCAAAACCAAGATCACTCCTCAAACGGCTAGTTCATCTCTTGCTATATGAAGGACCAGACAGCTCCTTCACAAGACAGAACTATGGGATTACAGCTCGGAAGTGTTTTGCTCTGTTTAGCCGGAGAAGTGAAAAAACAGAGGTTGTTACTCAAGAGTGTTCTCTCTTGAGGGTTGTAATTGAAACTATAATAAAAGTGACTCCCCAAGCTTGCTTGGGCGTGAGTAGGGTAATACCGAACCACGTAAAAATCCTGTGTCTCTCCTTCTCATTCCTTGTTCTCTCTGCACTATCTCAATCCTTGCATCTTACCACTGCCAAGGTCCAAGATTACTGAACACAATGAGTAATCCTGCAAACGTGCAGAACTCCATCGAAGATTCTTCTCTCCCTTACTACTTCAACTTATTCCCTTTATCTACGTTTATTCTTTCATTAAGTTGACTATCTTCTGTTTCAAGAGCATCCATCTAGGGTTGAGTTATGTTATGCTGATTTCTGGGTTCAGGTTTATGGACTCCTGCCGAACTTTTACTCAGAAGCAATCAGGAAGGGGCTTGGAAATTATGTGGGAAAGTATGTGGCGTATGATGAAGGAAATACTTACGTTGATGAAGACTCGTATATGAGATTAAGAGTGACAATGGATATTCGCTTACCACTAAAGAGAGAGAAGAAAGTTCGAAGAAATATGGGGGATACCATGACGTGTAAATTTCGGTATGAAAAATTACCAAACTTTTGCTACATCTGTGGGAAGCTAGGACACATTGATAGGTATTGTGAAATCCTTTATCGCATATCGGCAAACAAGGTGGTGCGACTTTGGGATGAAGAGTTGAGGGTGCCCCCAAGGAAGGGTCGAGTTAAGCCGTATAATAAGTATTTACTGAGAAAGGAAGGGAAGATTGGATGACGGCTCACTAGGATGAGGAGTGCAGGCAGGCAGTGGGGCTCTACTGGTGGCGGGGGAGATGATGAGCGGTTGCCGAGTACTGTCCAACAACTGCTAGGTAATTTTGGGGCTAGTCAACTAACTGCCACCCTACCAATTGTTATGGCTTGGGACATTGAGCGGGTGGAGAAGGATATGTTGGTGCTACAAGATGATCGTAAGAGGAGGAGAGAAGGAAACAGACCAACAGATTCGGTGGAAATGGAAGGAATTGTCCATGCTGAAAGTAAACCGAGCAAATCTTTAAAGAAAATGGGACATGCGTCAAAAAAAATGTCGACGGCAGGCCAACCAGGATCGGTCTGCCCATCATCATGATCGTCATGGCCTAGAACTGCAGAGGATTGGGCCAACCTCAGGCAGTTGGCGTGTTGAGTGAGCTCATTCGAACTCACAGGCCGGATGTGGTTTTTTTGTCAGAAACTTTGGTTGGAGGAGGTAGGCTTGAGGAGGTGCGTATTGCGGTGCGGTTTGAGGGGTGTTTGGCGGTGGAAGCTCGTGATAGAAGTGTTGGGTTAGGGCTATTATGGAGGGAGAGTGGTCGAGTTCAAGTTGTTAATTTTAATCAACACGTTATAAATGTTGATGTTATTGATTAGGAGCATGGAATTGGAGACTCGTGGGATTTTATGGTTGTCCGAAGAGGGAGAGGAGGCAGGAGTCGTGGGACATCTTGCGGGGAGTGGCCGGAAGAACTAGAGGACTATGGTGTGTTATTGGCAATTTTAATGACATCCTTAATCAAATGGAACAATGTGGGAGATTTGATCGACCATAAAATCTTATCAATGGGTTTGGAGAAGCGGTGGCGGATTGCAATCTTGCGGATGTGAAGTTAGAGGGGTGCCCTTTCACGTGGGCCAGACCTAGAGGTCAACCTAATGGCATTAAATTTAGGCTCGATCAAGCTATAGTGAAATCAGAGTGGGTGGAGCTGTTTGCGCTTGCGAATCTGAAAGTGGTGGAGCGATGTTGGTAGGAACGGGGTAGAAGAGGTGTGTGTGGTAAGCTGGAGGTCTACATGGGGAAAATTGAGGAGTGGGGGAGGCGGAAAAGTTTAATCACGAGAAGTGAGATGAATGAAGTGAAGAAGAGGTTGGAGGGAGATAAATGGCATGCATAGTGTGGAGGCTGCGGAGGAGGAGAAAGAGTGGAAAGACAAATATGTTACTTAAATTCAACAAGAGAGCAAAACAATTTTGGATGAAGGATGGTGATCTTAATACAAAATTTTCCCACTCAATGGCTAACGCTAAGAGGAAAAGGAAAATTATCGAGAGACTGAGAGATGACGGGGGACGGTGGGTGACGAAGAAGAAAGAGCTGGAGGAGCTGGCATTTCATTACTTCAATGGTATTTTTACCACTAGTGGTTGTATACCAGAAACTGTAACTAATGATATTGACGGACACCTTGACGTAGATAATATTTCTGTTTTATATACAGAGTTCACCAAGGAGGAATTCACTGCATTTGTTTTCTCTATGAAGGCGGACAAAGCTACGGACCCGGATGGATTCAACCGTGGTTTCTATCAACATTTATGGGACGTGATCAGAGAGAACGTGTTTTCAAGATGTAAGCGTTGGTTGGATGAAGGACGATTGCTGATGGATGTGCAGAAAACAATATTGTGCTACTCCCAAAAGTTGATCTAACAGTTACGATCCGATCTCTTTATGCAATGTTCTTTACAGGGTAATCGCGAAGGTTCTGGCAAACAGGCTACGGAGGGTTCTACCAAAATTGATACTGGAGGAGCAGCCAACCTTCATACAAGGTAGATCAATTACTGATAAGGTTATGATGGCCTTTGAGACTATTCATAGCATGCAAAGGAGACGGGATTCCAAGGTCAGGGAAGTGGCCATCAAAATTGTCATCTCAAAGGCTTATGATCGAACTGAGTGGCCTTACCTTGAAGCGGTGTTGAGGAAAGTCGGCTTTGGGGGAAAGTGAGTAAGACTCCTTATGACGTGCGTGAAATCCATTCATTATTCGGTGTTGGTTAACAATGACAGGGTGGGCCCTATTGTTCCTACGAGAGGAATATGGCAGGGATGTCCGTTTTTGCTGTTTTTTTATTCTTTGTGCTAAGGGTCTAACAGCTCTTTTGTGGAGGGCCGAAGAAGAGGGGAAGTTTCATGGGGTTCTAACCTGTAGAGGAGCACCATTTATCTCGCATTTATTGCTTGCTGATAACTTCTTTCTTTTCATTCGAGCGGAGATGGCGGTGGAGCGGGTTCTGAAAGAGTTGATGGATAGGTATGCGCAAGCCTCAGGCTAGCTTATTAATTATAAAAAAATCTGGTAATTTGTTCAGTAGGAACACGCATGTGATGCTTGGTGAAGGCATTTCAATGATCCTGAGAATTTCTATCCCTATTGATATTGGACGCTACCTGGGATTGTTGTCGTGCGTAAGGAGGAATAAGAGAAGGATTTTTGCGCATATCAAAGACCAAATGTGGAAGATGGTGCTGCCATGACGAGATAAAAAGTTTTCTATGGCAGGAAGAGAGTGTACACCCTTTGATTTATGTCATACAAGGTAGGAGGGCCTATTGTAGAGAAATTGAAAAGAAAAGAGTGTGGCTATTCAGTTAAAAGGGCCGAATGCACCGGCTTTTTTTAGAGATTTCTCCCTTCCAAACATTTAGGTGGGTGGTGCATATTAAATCAGTTTTATAGTCGATTCCCATCTATTATATGAGTGCTTTCTTGTTGACAAAAACTATGGCGGAGGAGCTTAAAAGATTGATGAATAGTTTTTTGTGGGGAACGAAAGGGAATGGAAGGGTGGAATTGCATGGATATGATGGGGAAGGTTGAGTGTGAGAAAGGAGTTTGGTGGGATGAGGTACAAGGAATCTACTCGGCTTTAACATGGCCATGTTGGGCAAGCAAGGTTGGAAGCTCTTAAATGAGCCCAACGCTCTTGTGTCTCGAGTTTACAAAGCTAAATACTTCCCAAAGGGGGGGGGTTCTTACTGCAGCTGAGGGTTGTAACCCAAGCTTCATTTGGAAGAGTGTTACTGCTACCTAAGATTTGGTTCGTGGGGGTTCTAGATAGGTGCTTGAAATTTGAGAAAAGGTTATGGTGTGGAAGGATCCTTGGCTTCAAGGAGTGGACGACTGTAGAGTCCAATCTGTGGCAGATGATGATATGGCTGACTTGGTGGTTTGAGATATATTGATCCCGGGCTTGTGGAGTTAGGACGAGGAGTTAATCGAAGATATATTTGTACCCAGGGATAGAGACTACATCTTAGCCATGAAGGCGCCGGATGGAAAATCCAATGAATAGAGGATTTTGAAGCTGAGTAAAGATGGGAAGTGTACGGTACGATCCCCTTATCGTAATTTAATGAACACCTTGATGGACGATTCAGAGTTGCAGGTGGCAGGTAAGTGGCATGCTATGTGGTAGGTTGACGGTCCACTGAAATTGATTTTTTTTTTGTGGAGGGCAGCGAGGAGGCTCCTGCCAATGAGAACTGTGATTGTTGGCCGGGGTATGGATGTTGGTGTTTCTTGTGGGCTATGTGATCAAGGGGGGAGACACTAGAACACTTGTTCATTACCTGTTCAGTTGCTGAGAGGTGTTGGGAGGCTGCAAGATTGTCGTGGCTGCTACAAGAGGTGGGAGATCATAATAATGACTTTGTTGAATAGTTTTTTAGGCTTTTGAACAGGTCCCACGCTTTGGTTAACCATTTGGTGTTGAGGGGGTTATGGAGATTGTGGGCAAAACGAAACCGACGTATCTGGCAGCATGAATCCCGAACAGAGGAATGGATTATCAAAGATGGGAAGGACCTATTGGAGGAATGGAGGCTTACACAGAACCGGGGGAGAAGTCGTGCTAACCCGGAACGTCAACCTAGGTGTGAGAGGTGGCATGTCCCGCAGCCAGGAAGGTGTAAAATGAATATTGACGATGCTATTTTCGAAGCATAGCGCAAGCACGAGACAGGTACAGTTATACGAGATCAGAATGGCTGCTTCAGAGGAATGTTTCAATGCCTCCATGATGGCATGCCCCCGCCTAGGGTAGTGGAAGTTGTGGCCTTACGTGATGCTATACGTTGGGCGGGGGATATACGTATGCATGATGTGGTTTTCGAGATTGATTGTCAAGAGGTTTTCCATGCAGTGAACGAGGGAGATTGAGCACACTGGGTTTGGACATCTTATTGAAGATTCTCGGCGAGGACTACGAGATCATCGTAATGCTACGGTTGTTAGGCTTGTTAATGGGTATCCGAAATTTGGGTACCCACCCGAAATCTGACAAAATTGGGTGGGGATTACCAGTTGACTAGGTAAAGTTGATGGGTATGGGCAAACTCGGTACCCAGTTAGAACATGTAATGGGTGGGGACGGGTTTCTAGGTATCCGCCCAATACCCAACCCGATGGGTACCCAATATGAAACAACGTTGTATTAGCCATAATATATAATCTATGTTTAATGTATCAGACCCGATTTTCTCCTTCAGTAATTCAAATATTCACTTCAACTCATCGATCGAGCAGTCTGTCATTCCCTCTCGAAACCATAATGCTCTAAAAATTATAGCTCCATCTCGAAAATCTCTTTCAGTCCAGATGCAAAGAGATTTGGGATTCACCCAACCCGACCCATGTTGGGGCGATGGTTTGAATTTTCTACCCGCTTAGTCTCGGCGAGAGGGTACGGGTAATACTCATTTAATAAACGGGTGGGTAGTGAATATGTGGTATCTGAACCCATAGGTACCCATTGCCAAGCCTAACAGTTATTGCTATGAGGAAGAACGGTAATAGAGTGGCACACACGATTGCACACAATTCTATGTACTATACCCAAACATATGTCGGCGAGGGACCTCCTGAGTGGTTGTTGACATTGTTACACGATATGTGTTTGGTTGAGCATTAATAATATTATCTATTTGCATAAAAAAAATTTAATTCCATTTAACAAATTGTCGATAATATCATTTTTTATTTTTTTTTATTAAGTTTCAATTGTTTGTCTATGTAATTATTTGTTGAAGAAATTTGAAAAATCCTACCCATAACTCACATGAAAATCGAGTATATTTTTAGGGACGGAGCTATGTTCACTAATAGGGGGCCATGGCCCCTACAAAGTCAAGAATTTGCATATGGTGTAATGGTTGGACTCTTGGATTAATAACAAGAGGTTCCAGGTTTGAACATTGCCATTGCAATATCTTTTTTTTTTTTTTTGTTTATTTTTCCTCTAACTTTAAAGCTAAAATTCTAAAACCTAAAATATTGTTTAATTTAATCATAAATCAAACGTAATTATAATTTAATTCTTAAAAATAACTTCATTTTAATCATTTTCCTTCCCCGATGAACTTTCATATAATCTTTTTCCTTTTTCTTTGATTTATTCTTTTTTAATTATTTTCCTTTTCAACTATTGTAATTAAAACTCTAGCCTTCTTTTAGTATTTAATATCAATTTCATTCATTCATGCTTTCTTTCTATCTCTCGTTGATGTGACTTTAATTAGTGCATTTTAGGCTTATGAATGACCTTTGAAATGCCCGTGTTTGATTCTTAAATGCCGTGTTTAATGTGTTTTTATCGGAGTTTTGTGCTTAGTGCTATTCTGTTGCCCGGTTGCTACTTTGAGGCCAATTCCATGTCTATTGGAAGTGTTTTCTTTGTATTTTCAGGTCTTGGCATTGTAGTACTGGTGACAAGGAGCACGTAGGATCAAACGGGTGGTCAATCAGAGCTAGGACGGAGGAGATATGAGCGTTGCAAAATCGAGCCTTCTGCAGAGTGCAGGGGTGCACGCCGTGCAGGTGTGCACGCCGTGCATGATGCACGCCGTGCACCGTGCACGGTTGGTGCACGGGCTGTTCAGGAGGCTCCGAAAGAAGATGCAGCTCCAAGGTGCACGCCGTGCAGCCTTGCACGCCGTGACCCTGCACGCCGTGCAGGGGTGCACGCCGTGCACTTCCCTCTGCACTATATAAACCCACGTTTTTCACTCTTTTGGAGGAGGAATGGATATCTCTTGAACCCCTTGTACATATCCACGAACCCTCAAACCCTAGAGCACGTTTTTGGAGCAATTTGAAGCCATTGGAGCTAGGATTGAAGTCAACAAACCTTGGGAGAAGTGCTTGCAAGTGGAGAAGTGAAGATCATCTCAAGGATTCATCCATGGTGCTCTTGGTGACCATTCTTCCTTCTTTTCTCTTTACTCCCTTGGCCATGTGTGGCTGATTTTCTAGGGTTCATCTTGGATGGGTAGAATAGTTGTGCTATGATAGAGAGATGATTGTATAGAACTTGCCATGATTGATCTTGGTTGTATGAGGATGATTCCTAGACTTGTTCTTAATGCCATTTTATGCCATGTTTGCTTAATTTGGTCCATTCATTGTAATTTGATGCATGAGAGTGCTTGGATTGCATAGATTGTAGGTCTATGGATTGAAGTGAGTGTGTTCTAAGAGATTAGATCATCTCAATTCAACCATAGTTGCATGATTTCTCACTTGTGCATTTTATCGAACACTTGGTGTGCATTAGGATTTTCACTCAATTGAACTTTGATTAGTCTTTGGCTGATTCTCTTAGTGTTAGGACATTGACATGAGAGTGTGGTGTCTAGCCTAGTGGTCATAGAGTCATAGGAGAGGGTTTTGTAGCTTGGCATTTCATCAAACACCTTTAATGCATCCTTAGTCACTTAGCTTGAGAGCGAGAGCCTAGGTTGAGTGGTTCTAGGATAGGGATTTAGTGCGACGAGAGTGCATTGAGTCTATAGAAGTGAAATGCGTGGTCATTCGATTGCTTCCTCGAGCATGTTTTGGCTTGTTTGTGCATTTGTACCTCTTGAGCATGATGAAACTACCCACCAAGAGAACCCCCTTTGTCTTTGATTTGCCCCCTTTTGTTTTGCTTTGTTTGTTTAGTTTTCTTTTGTTATTCTTTCAAACCAAATCTTATTTTAAATGAATAGACCGTCTACGAGGAATGTGAGTAGAGGCCATTGAGAGAACCCCGTGGAATACGACCTTGGTAAACACGTGTTATCAAGTTTTTGGCGCCGTTGCCGGGGACTTTCTCAATCCTTTGAAAGCATTTAGTAGTGGACCGTTCTATTCGCTTCCTTCCATTTTAGTTTTGCTTCTTTGTTATTTGTTTTTGTATTTGTTTTTGTATTTGTTTTTGTGGTTTTGTTATCCCGCATTGTTGTACTACTTGGTTGTGTTTGTTGTGCGTGTTTGTAGGCTCCTTATCCACCTATCTAGTTCATGGGAGCAAGGTTGCAAGTAAGATGAACTCGTGGAATGGAAATCAAGGTTATGGTCCCTATCAAGGGTGGAATCCATCTCCTAATCCATATTATGGTAATCCTACTTCATCCAACTACTACCAAGGAACTTATGAGGGAGATAGCCAATGGTGGGGTCAAGAACAACAAGCTTCAACACCCATGTGGAATGAGCAATGTCTCTTTCCATCTCCACCCTACCATCAAGTGTTTCCGGAGTACTATCAAGAGGAATTCACAAGTCAAGAACAACATTCTCCACCGCCTTCAATGTTAGAGGAGCTCTTTAAGATGGTTAGAGAAAGCGAGCGCCCTCAAGAGGATTTCACAAGCTATGAGCAACCCTCTCAACCTTCTTCTATGTTAGAGGAGCTCTTGAAAATGGTGAAGGAAAGTGAGCGTCCTCGAGAGGAGTTTGTAAGCTATGAGGAACCTCCTCCACCTCTTTCCACACTTGAGGAAGCTTTGAAGATTGCTGAAGATAATGCGGCCCGGTTGGATCGTTCAACTCAAAGTATGAAGCTCATCTCTGACATCCTTGAACCGGAAGTGCTTGTCATGGAAGAAGAAGAAGGTGAGTCCCCCCAAGAAGAGTTCATGAGCCATGAGAAACCTCTTCCATCTCCTTTCATGCTAGAGATCTTACAAATTGCGGAGGATAATGCAAACCGAGTTAACCGCTTATCCCAAAGCATAGAGCTCGTCACGAAGATTCTTGAGAATGAGCGACATCCCAATCATTTGGAGAATGTTTATGATGATGAGGATGACACTTGTGAATCCGAGGAGCTTGACACGGAAGAAGAGTTGGTAATGGAGGAGAGTGAGGAGCATGTTCTTCCCATGGAGACGCCATATGACAATGATGTGAGGTACGAAGAACCAAGGAGACTTGAGGATGATGACCCTTTAGAGGAGGTGAGAGAAGATTTGGAGACGCTTCAAGAAGAGGTGGCATCGAGAGTGGAGCACGAAAGTGAACAACACCACCCTATTGAGGTCCCACCAAAGGTTGTGAGTACTCTTCAATCTTCTTGCTTGATCATGAAGTACTTGTGTCAAGAGACGGACACAAGCTTTATAACCTCCCCTAAGGTGATAATGGAAGAGAAGTCGTCCATGTGTGAACCGGAAGACTCCTTGAGTGGCATCACCAACTTGGAGACAATGGAACTCAATGGAGGCTCCCTACCATACTTTCTTCCTCAAGCTTCGACACTCAAAGGTAGCAAGCCACCCCAAGGTCTCAAGTGCTATACAAGCATCAATGTGCATTGGCTAGTCTACCATTCCTCCAAGATGCTACTTGGAGCTCAATCTTCATCATGGAAGAAGCTACTTGACATCAAGGAGGTACTAAGTTGGACACCATAACACAGGTATCGTCGAGCTTAAGACGGTAACCAAGCGCTTCTTGGGAGGCACCCCATGTTATCTTTACTTTTATTGCTCTTGATTGCTCTTTTTAGTTTTTGTGTTGTTTTAGCTTTTTGAATAAGGTTGGCAAGCATTTTGGATCACTCTTCACCAAGGAACATCTTGGAACTTTTTCACCTCTATTACGTCCTATGCTCCTCTCTACCAACGCGGTAACTTCGTTCCACCTTACCCTCTCTCTCTTGATCATTGAGGACAATGCTCATGTTAGTCGTAGGGGAGTTTGAGGTTTGGTGTGATTATTTGTGGTAGAGATATAATCATATGCTTTGATGATTTGCATGATCTTAATTGAATGTCGAATTCCTCTATTGTAGAATCGTTCGGTTCTTGACGTTTGATGTTTAATTGACTTCAAGTCTTCACAATTGATGTTTAGATTGTTCCACTTAGAACCTATAACCGGCATGTTAGCACTAATATCAAATGAGTCTGGATCAGAACTGAGATCTTATCACTCTTATATGTTAGTTGATTGGTTGATACGTGTTTTTATACCACTCGATAACACCGGTCTAAGATGATGAAGGCAATCAGAATTTCTTCCCCTCTTCCATGTTTTTCATTCTCTTTTTGATCTTTCGTGATTGTGGCTTGAGACTAGTCGGAATCCAATTCGAAATCTTGTACGGAAGTTGTTAAGGGGCTAAGGATCAAGTGGCTAAATTGTGAAAAAAAATGCTCAAAAGAAAAGCTAGGCAAGCTCGGCACATAAGTGAAGTGTCGGGTTGAGCACTAAGCAAAAAGGGCAAAGGCTGTGAGCTAGGCAGGTTCAACACCTAAGTGAAGTGTTGAATCGAGCACTAGTATGCAGTAAGAAAAAAAAAGAAAAGAAAAGAAAGAAAAAGAGTTCTCAAATATAGCCCTTGATCCTAGCCAGAGTTTGTAAAGTGCGGATCTAGAAGCGGATGAAGTCGAGTCGATAGCCACATTCACGACTCACGATCCATGTTCCGATTTCAAGTCCTTTTGATTAGAGTCGGTGTTGTCGTGGTCGGTTTTGCTGTGTCCCAATCAACCACTACTTGAAGTGTGCAGAAATTGGTGAGGTTTAGACTTGTTTGGTTGATGTTCTTGCATGTGTAGGTTTAGTTTGTTCGTGGAACAGTTCAAGCTAAATTGTGATTGCTTGAATCTCAATGGACCGAACTTGTCATTTGTGAACTTGGATGTTTTCTAATTCATTTGCTTGAGGACAAGCAAAGCTTAGTCGTAGGGGAATTTGATGTGACTTTAATTAGTGCATTTTAGGCTTATGAATGACCTTTGAAATGCCCGTGTTTGATTCTTAAATGCCGTGTTTAATGTGTTTTTATCGGAGTTTTGTGCTTAGTGCTATTCTGTTGCCCGGTTGCTACTTTGAGGCCAATTCCATGTCTATTGGAAGTGTTTTCTTTGTATTTTCAGGTCTTGGCATTGTAGTACTGGTGACAAGGAGCACGTAGGATCAAACGGGTGGTCAATCAGAGCTAGGACGGAGGAGATATGAGCGTTGCAAAATCGAGCCTTCTGCAGAGTGCAGGGGTGCACGGCGTGCAGGTGTGCACGCCGTGCATGATGCACGCCGTGCACCGTGCACGGTTGGTGCACGGGCTGTTCAGGAGGCTCCGAAAGAAGATGCAGCTCCAAGGTGCACGCCGTGCAGCCTTGCACGCCGTGCACCCTGCACGCCGTGCAGGGGTGCACGCCGTGCACTTCCCTCTGCACTATATAAACCCACGTTTTTCACTCTTTTGGAGGAGGAATGGATATCTCTTGAACCCCTTGTACATATCCACGAACCCTCAAACCCTAGAGCACGTTTTTGGAGCAATTTGAAGCCATTGGAGCTAGGATTGAAGTCAACAAACCTTGGGAGAAGTGCTTGCAAGTGGAGAAGTGAAGATCATCTCAAGGATTCATCCATGGTGCTCTTGGTGACCATTCTTCCTTCTTTTCTCTTTACTCCCTTGGCCATGTGTGGCTGATTTTCTAGGGTTCATCTTGGATGGGTAGAATAGTTGTGCTATGATAGAGAGATGATTGTATAGAACTTGCCATGATTGATCTTGGTTGTATGAGGATGATTCCTAGACTTGTTCTTAATGCCATTTTATGCCATGTTTGCTTAATTTGGTCCATTCATTGTAATTTGATGCATGAGAGTGCTTGGATTGCATAGATTGTAGGTCTATGGATTGAAGTGAGTGTGTTCTAAGAGATTAGATCATCTCAATTCAACCATAGTTGCATGATTTCTCACTTGTGCATTTTATCGAACACTTGGTGTGCATTAGGATTTTCACTCAATTGAACTTTGATTAGTCTTTGGCTGATTCTCTTAGTGTTAGGACATTGACATGAGAGTGTGGTGTCTAGCCTAGTGGTCATAGAGTCATAGGAGAGGGTTTTGTAGCTTGGCATTTCATCAAACACCTTTAATGCATCCTTAGTCACTTAGCTTGAGAGCGAGAGCCTAGGTTGAGTGGTTCTAGGATAGGGATTTAGTGCGACGAGAGTGCATTGAGTCTATAGAAGTGAAATGCGTGGTCATTCGATTGCTTCCTCGAGCATGTTTTGGCTTGTTTGTGCATTTGTACCTCTTGAGCATGATGAAACTACCCACCAAGAGAACCCCCTTTGTCTTTGATTTGCCCCCTTTTGTTTTGCTTTGTTTGTTTAGTTTTCTTTTGTTATTCTTTCAAACCAAATCTTATTTTAAATGAATAGACCGTCTACGAGGAATGTGAGTAGAGGCCATTGAGAGAACCCCGTGGAATACGACCTTGGTAAACACGTGTTATCACTCGTCCTATTTTTTGTCAACATTCATACACTAACGGGTCATTTGGATAGCTGATTTGAGGGAGGGATTTTGGGTGATTTGGGGCCCAAATCCCTACCCTAGAGATTTCATTAAAATCTCTTGTTTGGGCTGCAAATATATGTGGAGATTGAGAGAGATTTCAAATCTCTTAGGTAAGCCCAAAGTGATTTGGGAGAGATTTTAAAATCACCACAATAAAGCTGGGATTTTGGGAAGTTTAAGAGAGATTTGATACACTTTTACTAGTTTGCCCTCAACTAATTCAGCTATTTACAATTAACCCACATATATAAGCCATCAAATTTTGGTAGATGATTAATGAATGACATTTTGGTAATTTGAAACATGAATTTAATTTTTAATTTTTAATTTTATGAATTGTCTACCCAACAATCTCTCCAAATCACCATCCAAACCTTCTATTTTTCAAATAGCAAGGGGACATCAAATCTCATGCTATTTTAAGTCTCTAGACATTTGAAATCCCCTCCTCCCAAATCATCTATCCAAACGACCCGTAAACTACTATTGCATATTTTTGGTTTAATGTCTTCTCTTCTTAGGGCTCCACATGTTGAAGGTAAATCTACTCGCCAACAAAATGGTGTGCCAAATGAAAATTTTTCCTTCAATTTCGGATCATAATGATTCAATCCTGGATCCGCCCCTGTATTTATGGCGTAGTGGTTAGCTCGTTGGATGCCACGTGGCGTCTCCTTATTACTGGGTAGAGTCGGTCATGGTAATAACCTCTGCATGGCGGCTAGGGTGCTCAGGTGGCAAAACCCTAGTAACTAGATGACTTTAGCGTTTGGCAGGCCCGATTTGTCATGAAGGTGGACTTGATTCTTTGGATTGGTTGGGCCATCAAAAACAAAGTTGAAGTGTGACGTCAGCCTTTCGTAATGTTTAAAGTGTGTAATTAAACGTGGGTTGGCAATATTAACAACGGTTAATGCTGTTTACATTGGTCACTTGGTTAACTGTGAGTAGGTACATAAGCCATTAACTGGCCCTATGTTATTACGTTTACATTATGTAGAGCCAAACAAACTGGCATATATCATTTTAAAGAAAAGTAACTTTGCGTCTTGTGGTGCTTTCTATGCGTTACAGAGATGGCGTCGTTGCAATTTAGGAGCTAAAATAAATAAAAAAGACAATTTCTGGAACATCCCTGTACAGTAGTTAATTTGCACATGTGAAATTACAATTCAATAGAAGTTTAAGACAATGTCTATTGGTCTTGGTTAGGGCTGGCTATACTTGTATCCTACTATTAATTTACTAATTGATGTACAATCTGTGAGAATCCCTATGCTCGATCCATTGGAAAATACAACATCAATTTGAAGACCATGAGAGTTAGGACCTTGGTAGCACCCTAGCAGATATTTTATTATGAGTACTCACCCAATCAAAGAGAGAAGAGAATTACAACGGTAAATTATTTCAAATCCAATTCTAATGAGGAAAAAACTAAGGGGTCGTTTGGATGGGGATTCTAAATGTCAATGAAATTGAAGAAAATTGCAGAGAATTTAATTTTTGAGAATTGGTGGGAATTTAACTTTTAAATTCCATTTTTGGATTGCTAATTGAGGTGAAGGAATTGAATTAGAGGATTTAATTAATGAGTTAAAAGTCATTTTCACCCTCAATTTAAAAGTTCCAATACTCTCCATCTGATCAGGAACAGTCGAACTTACAATTTAGGATTTGATCACTCTAACCATTAGAACAGAAGCCTCTCATCCAGTCCTACATTTGGACAACACTCTCTGCTACTGCAACAACAACAGCATCAGTACTAACCTTCATCTTTTAGATCTCACCTTTTCGTTTTATTGATAAATGTTTACACGAGCAATACTTTGTTCTTGATCCTTCAGGTTTCTGTACTAATTAGCTAAACAAAGTCAAAAGATGATAGTGGGTAAAGGTGTAAACAAACAGCAGATCGAACACCCTTCTACTCTCCCATCCCAAACATCTTAAATTCACCTAGTGACTTCTAATCCTTTTCTTCTGTTGCAGTACAACTCTGTGATGCCAAGTACTCCAGGGCATCCACTATATCACTGATCAGAGGCCGGTAACGTGAGAAGAATTTATAGACAATGTTTAAGTTTTACGTGGCTAAAATTCCATCCGAATTCCTGCTGAGACCAAAGATAATATCATTATTCATTAATAATTATTAGTAATAATAATCGATCATACAGAGAAACCCGTAGGCCAAGAAAGGACAGCAATGCTCTCTCTATCTCTCTCTCTTTCTCTCTCTACTGAGACAAACTTCCTAGCTTAATCTCTCTCTCTCTCTCTTGCACATCCATCGCTCTTCTCGATCGAATTACTCATGATTGCTCCTGACAGAAAAATGAACGGATTAGTTTCCCTATGTCTGAATTTCGTCTAATTCTCCAAGGTTTCCTAACTGTAGAGCTTTAGGGTTGTGGGAAATCATGGAGCCTCGCGTTGTCAACAAGTTTCGTCTCGGTCGTAAGATCGGTAGCCGATCGTTTGGAGAGATCTATCTCGGTTTTTGCTTCTTCTCTATTCATTCAAACGTCGCCTTTTCCCCCTAAATACGTAGAGAGGGGAGTTGAACTTACCTCTTGCGGCGGTATCGTCAGATCAACAGTAGCTGACAGAGGTGGCGACTGCTGCTGTTTGAAGGATGACAGGTTTCACCGGTTTCGGCTCGAAGATCGTGGGTTTAATTCAAAGGGGTAGTGGTTGTCAATTAAGCGAGGATATCTTAATTCCCTAATAGTTGTTGGGTTATTCGGAAACTCTGAAAAGGGATATTACAATATCATTAGGGAATTTGGAGCCCAATTCTCCGGATTAAATTTGGGCTACCAAAACAAGACATTTAATGAAATCTCTAAAATTCACCCAATTCCCTCTCTCAATTTCTTCATCCAAACGACCTCTAAAACCTTGATGAAGTAGAGAGATGAGAGAAATATTGGAGGTTGATGAGTGGACTGAAGGTGATGGTGGGTCTAGATTTATGAAAGATCCAAAATATCGTAGAAGTCGTTTATTTCAGTGGAAGATTGGTAAATATAGTATATCAGATTTCTGGTTTCTATGGTTGAAAAGGAATGATAGGATTTTTAGAGATATAGAGAGTTCTTCTAGGTTGGTGTTCTGGAAGAATATTTTGTTATGGGATGGTGGCTTAGCGGCGGAGTCACTTTCTGCGGATGAGTTCCGCATGTGAATGACTTTTTGGAATGCGGAACATGATTCAGGTTGAGTTTTCTCATTTTGGGCTGGTTTTCGGTTTGTAGAGATGTCTTTAGTCTGGTGATCCCAATTTTGGGGTTGGGTTACTTTTGCTTTGTTGTGATTGTTTTAGGGGGTTGTATAGTGGGTGAATTATGTTTTGGGGTATAGAAGGTTTTTTGTGACGAAAGTCAGGGGGTTAGTCTTTTCCATTGTACGGATTCTTTTCGACGAATTTTCGTCTTTTGTATTCGATTTTTGTTTATATATAATATTACTCATTCGTTAAAAAAAGGCATCATTTGTTATGCCAATAACGTTATTGGATTTTTCATTTTCATTTTCACCATGACCCAAATTATCCCCCAGCTCGTATTCTGAGAATTTTTTCTACCCAAAAATTCTCAGAATCCATATTTTTTATGAGGCCCACTCATAATAAAATTTCATTCTTGTGATATGTTCATCTGCCCCATTATTTTGACCAGTACGTAGTCTCCTCCATTTTCGGCTCCCTACCATCTAGCAGCAGATACACAGTTCGTCTAGGATTCAAAACTCCACCTCTTGCTTATCAATGGCGTCGGTGACATTATATGATTTATGAACCCTATCCATTTCTCTCATGTACGACAATATTATTTCACGCCCCCATTTTCTCTTTCCACGCGAAGACTTGATATATATGAGTTCCTTTCTGATGCCAATCGATTTTGGCACTTTGACGATGTAGATCAACGACTAGCCAAACTCGTTGATTGAATCCATTTCGCATCGAGTGTCTGTTTCTCCCACTTTGCACGACGCAATGTTAGTAAATGAAGGGGTGCCTTCTGAACAGACACAAATGTTCAGGGGGCAATTGGGCGGTTACTAACCGAACAGACATCTCAGTTCGTGTCTAAACCGATTTACAAAAAAACTGATTCTAGCCGGCTTGAATTTAAACCGATGATTCTGGGTGATTTACAAATCAACGAAATCGGCGAGGCCGCAAAAAAAATTAATCAAATCAAGTCTTTTGACCGAATCCGAATCCGAGGCCAAGGCGAGGCGATGATGATGGCACGAGGGCCCATCGCCACCTCAACCTTTTTACCAACCTTAGTGGGCTTGAACTCTTATATCTAGCTCTACTTTCCCATCAATTAGCTATGTGGTATTAAATACCTCTTATCTCATTCCTTCATTCACACCTCAAAACCCCGACAAACTCACTGTAACATCCCAAACCTGGTTAACCGGTTGGAATTTAATTTATTTGAATCGTACTTCGTTGGCTTAAACTTGGTCGAATTTAATTTGAACTAAATTATAATTTCATCGGTTTAATTTAATCCCGATCAATGAAAGTTGATTTGTTAGGATTAATTAATTTCGAGATTAACCTTTGAGTCGGGGACCTAAATCCATTGGTCGAGCCGTGTGATCCGACCCATAGGTTGATCAAGCTGATCATCAATAGTGGGGAAGAGTGGGGAAGGCCTTCGGCCTAAAATGGTATTAAGGAGAGGGCTTTTAGCCCATTCGTTTTAGCCGACCAGAAGGAAGAAGAAGAAGTGGCCGGGCTTTAAGCCCAAGCAGCTGGCTTGGCTGTGTGCAGGGAAAGAAGGGGAAAGAAAGAAAGGGAGGCAGCAGTTGGAGTTTTGGGCACGGAAATCAAGAGAGAAAGGGAGAGAGAGATGGTGGCGGAACAGAAAATGAGAGAGAGAAGAAAGGTTGGCGGCGTTCGACGATCGTAGAAAACCAAGGCCGGAACTCAAGGGGAAGATGGTGACCGATTCCGCCGGCGTAGGATGGAAGTTTCGGGATGACGACGTCTTCTCGAATAGAGGGAGGAGAGAGCTCGACGCCGTCGGGTTCCGATCGAGAGGAAGAGTTTCGGGTCGGTGGCTTCGTGGTGTTAGTCGGAACTCGAAGAAGGAAAGAGGGAAGAAGGCGGTGACAGCGGCGGTGTGTTCTGGGGAAGGTGGAAGCGCCGGCGACGATGACGGAGGGTCACCGGCGGTGAGGAACTCATCGGAGAAGACTGATGGGCAAGTTTGTCAAAACATGGAAGTTCTATGATCCGATAGCAGTAACCAGAAGTTAAGTGGTCAGATTGTAATTTTGGGTTAACTGTGGTGTGTTCTGGAAGTTTGACTCTAGGGGGCTGTTTGGCAGATCAGGTATTGGAAAACCGGAGATTTGGGCATAACTCCCTCGTTAGGGCTCTATTTGACGAACCGTCAGGACCAGTGGATTCAGGACAGCGAGACAGATGTTCTAGGACAGAACTCGGAGTCTTCAATTAGGCTAAGGTGAGGGCTTAGCGTTGTGTAAGTATTTTGGACAGCGTGAGGAGTTTCAATTGGACTTAGAACAAAATCTAGGTTATGCATGAAAATGATGAGCGTAAAAGGGGATAAATTGTTCTGTGAATGTACTTGATTGCTATTGATGATTGTCGTGGTTGATTGTTGTTGTTGATTGCTATGATTTGGGGTTGGGTGTGAACTGAAGTGAATTAAGTAATGAATTGACATAGAAATGAGAATTAGGATGGTTGGGAAATGAGTGCGGGTGCTATGATATTATGAATTGCTGGTTGTGGATGCAGGAGAGTTGCCCTGCCAATGTGGGGTCGCTCTGAATAAGAGGAACAGGTGGGTGACCCCTAGACTCATGACATGGTTTCCCCTGTACTTGCAGGTGGGGGAGGCCGGTGAGCTAGCCGGTTATCCTATTGATTGTGATGTGTGTGCTGTGAACATGACAGGGGCATGGAGGACGAGATGTGTTGTGAACTATGGACTATGAATGAGATGTGGCTGATTTGTGTTGAATGTTGGTAGTAGATGTGATGTATGAGTTGAGAATGTGATGTTGTGAATTGTATGTTGGAAATAGAACCGGAAGGAGCCCACACTACCCCACCTGAGGTACTGGTTGTTGAGTCTGATCCATTGGGGTGGATCCCCTTGACATGGGTGTCAAGGGAGTGATGAGATTGATGATGAGATTGATGATGATGATGATGGTTAATGAGAACGCGTTCCCCATGCGGTAGGGGAGCGCGAGGACTTCCCATGCGGTAGGGAAGTGCGTCGGCCGGCCGGTGGTGGTGTGGATAACTCCTTGGCGCCTAATAACTCACCTAGATAATATGAACGTGAATGTTTGTGTGCTTGTGGTTGTGGTAGTGACTTGGTTGATGGATGTGATGTGATGATGCTGTGTGTGCCGTGGATTGATGTATTAATTCTGTGTGATTCTATTGTTATGAATTGTGCGTGAGAACAAGAACTGACCAACGTGATCACCTAGACTGCTTTTAGGGAATTAAAATATGGAAAGGGGGGTTGGGTTGGTTCCATTGTTGGATGTTTTGTGCGGAGTTGGGACCGCTCCATAGAGTAGGACAACGTGTAGGTAGGCCCAGTGGGTTCACTCAGTTTCATTAGGAAACTGATCCCCTCTTAGTCTCTCTTTTCAGTTAGAAGTAGGAGTTGAGCTTGGAGCAGCAGTCGTTGGGTTGTTAGCAGTTGGAGCTTGGAGTGAGCTAGAAGACTGAAGGATGGTGACCGAGGACTTGGAAGATGTTTTTGGTGTTTTAATCAGTTGACGTTTTGGGGATTTTGGAATCATTTATGTTGAGAAATGAGTTTGAAATTGTATTCTGGTTTTGGTTTTGGTTTTGAACTATGGAAGCTTCCACTTAGCGTTGTTTTATTTTATTTTATTGCGATTTAATGAGATTCTTATAGATTTAATTTTGTACTTTAACCCGTGACACCTTATTCCCGGTCTAACCAATGGGTTCGACTCGGGCGATTCGGGGTGGGGTGTTACAAGGGTATCAGAGCCTGGTTTGTCTCTACTGCATAGGTGAACTGTTCATTTTGTTAGAGGATTAGCTACCCTCTAATGAAAAGGATAGAACATCGATACAGTACTGACATTCCAGGAGTCTTTCAAATGATTTTTAATTGGGTTGGGGATTTTGAAATGGAAGTAAGTTCGGATTTTGAAATGAAAGTGGGTTTTAAGAAAGAGAGTGATTTGAAAATTTGTCAACTGGGAGCGTTTTGGTCCTCGGTCCTCCTAAGTCACGAAGAAACCAAAGAGACGAAGTGTCGTAGCTTTGAGAAGGTGGATTAGCTGGAATGGGGTGTTGGATATGGAGAAGTGAATGGACAGTAGAAATGGAAACAATAATTAATTGGGATGTTAATTACCATGAGCATTCAAGGAAAAGAGTTAGTAGTACTAGATTTAGTCAATGGTCGTATCCTAGGTGTTGAAGCTTAAAGGAAGTTCCTATAGTTTTGAGTGTTAATGCAATTAGATGGAAATTGTTGAAGTGGTTTCAGAAGTATGGTGTGGAGGGTAGACGACGTACGCGAGGCTTTGAAGTTGTGGAGTAAGGCTAATGATCGGAAGCGGAAGTTTGCACGCTACGTGGCTAAGTGCTGAGTGGAGGTTTGTGATTTCGGGACGAAATCCTTTGAAGTTGTGGAGAGTTGTAACATCCCAAACCTGGTTAACCGGTTGGAATTTAATTTATTTGAATCGTACTTCGTTGGCTTGAACTTGGTCGAATTTAATTTGAACTAAATTATAATTTCATCGGTTTAATTTAATCCCGATCAATGAAAGTTGATTTGTTAGGATTAATTAATTTCGAGATTAACCTTTGAGTCGGGGACCTAAATCCATTGGTCGAGCCGTGTGATCCGACCCATAGGTTGATCAAGCTGATCATCAATAGTGGGGAAGAGTGGGGAAGGCCTTCGGCCGAAAATGGTATTAAGGAGAGGGCTTTTAGCCCATTCGTTTTAGCCGACCAGAAGGAAGAAGAAGAAGTGGCCGGGCTTTAAGCCCAAGCAGCTGGCTTGGCTGTGTGCAGGGAAAGAAGGGGAAAGAAAGAAAGGGAGGCAGCAGTTGGAGTTTTGGGCACGGAAATCAAGAGAGAAAGGGAGAGAGAGATGGCGGCGGAACAGAAAACGAGAGAGAGAAGAAAGGTTGGCGGCGTTCGACGATCGTAGAAAACCAAGGCCGGAACTCAAGGGGAAGATTGACCGATTCCGCCGGCGTAGGATGGAAGCTTCGGGATGATGACGTCTTCTCGAATAGAGGGAGGAGAGAGCTCGACGCCGTCGGGTTCCGATCGAGAGGAAGAGTTTCGGGTTGGTGGCTTCGTGGTGTTAGTCGGAACTCGAAGAAGGAAAGAGGGAAGAAGGCGGTGACAGCGGCGGTGTGTTCTGGGGAAGGTGGAAGCGCCGGCGACGATGACGGAGGGTCACCGGCGGTGAGGAACTCATCGGAGAAGACGATGGGCAAGTTTGTCAAAACATGGAAGTTCTATGATCCGATAGCAGTAACCAGAAGTTAAGTGGTCAGATTGTAATTTTGGGTTAACTGTGGTGTGTTCTGGAAGTTTGACTCTAGGGGGCTGTTTGGCAGATCAGGTATTGGAAAACCGGAGATTTGGGCATAACTCCCTCGTTAGGGCTCTATTTGACGAACCGTCAGGACCAGTGGATTCAGGACAGCGAGACGGATGTTCTTGGACAGAACTCGGAGTCTTCAATTAGGCTAAGGTGAGGGCTTAGCGTTGTGTAAGTAGTTTGGACAGCGTGAGGAGTTTCAATTGGACTTAGAACAAAATCTAGGTTATGCATGAAAATGATGAGCGTAAAAGGGGATAAATTGTTCTGTGAATGTACTTGATTGCTATTGATGATTGTCGTGGTTGATTGTTGTTGTTGATTGCTATGATTTGGGGTTGGGTGTGAACTGAAGTGAATTAAGTAATGAATTGACATAGAAATGAGAATTAGGATGGTTGGGAAATGAGTGCGGGTGCTATGATATTATGAATTGCTGGTTGTGGATGCAGGAGAGTTGCCCTGCCAATGTGGGGTCGCTCTGAATAAGAGGAACAGGTGGGTGACCCCTAGACTCATGACATGGTTTCCCCTGTACTTGCAGGTGGGGGAGGCCGGTGAGCTAGCCGGTTATCCTATTGATTGTGATGTGTGTGCTGTGAACATGACAGGGGCATGGAGGACGAGATGTGTTGTGAACTATGGACTATGAATGAGATGTGGCTGATTTGTGTTGAATGTTGGTAGTAGATGTGATGTATGAGTTGAGAATGTGATGTTGTGAATTGTATGTTGGAAATAGAACCGGAAGGAGCCCACACTACCCCACCCGAGGTACTGGTTGTTGAGTCTGATCCATTGGGGTGGATCCCCTTGACATGGGTGTCAAGGGAGTGATGAGATTGATGATGAGATTGATGATGATGATGATGGTTAATGAGAACGCGTTCCCCATGCGGTAGGGGAGCGCGAGGACTTCCCATGCGGTAGGGAAGTGCGTCGGCCGGCCGGTGGTGGTGTGGATAACTCCTTGGCGCCTAATAACTCACCTAGATAATATGAACGTGAATGTTTGTGTGCTTGTGGTTGTGGTAGTGACTTGGTTGATGGATGTGATGTGATGATGCTGTGTGTGCCGTGGATTGATGTATTAATTCTGTGTGATTCTATTGTTATGAATTGTGCTTGAGAACAAGAACTGACCAACGTGATCACCTAGACTGCTTTTAGGGAATTAAAATATGGAAAGGGGGGTTGGGTTGGTTCCATTGTTGGATGTTTTGTGCGGAGTTGGGACCGCTCCATAGAGTAGGACAACGTGTAGGTAGGCCCAGTGGGTTCACTCAGTTTCATTAGGAAACTGATCCCCTCTTAGTCTCTCTTTTCAGTTAGAAGTAGGAGTTGAGCTTGGAGCAGCAGTCGTTGGGTTGTTAGCAGTTGGAGCTTGGAGTGAGCTAGAAGACTGAAGGATGGTGACCGAGGACTTGGAAGATGTTTTTGGTGTTTTAATCAGTTGACGTTTTGGGGATTTTGGAATCATTTATGTTGAGAAATGAGTTTGAAATTGTATTCTGGTTTTGGTTTTGGTTTTGAGCTATGGAAGCTTCCACTTAGCGTTGTTTTATTTTATTTTATTGCGATTTAATGAGATTCTTATAGATTTGATTTTGTACTTTAACCCGTGACACCTTATTCCCGGTCTAACCAATGGGTTCGACCCGGGCGATTCGGGGTGGGGTGTTACACTCACCTATTTATCTTTGATTTTACGCTTTGTCACCCCCACTTATTTTTCTCTCATCTCGCCTATTCTTGAAAATTTAAAAAATTTGTGAACTTTTTATCTCTCCTAATGGTAGTTGTGGTCGTGAATCCGATCAGGTATGGAGCGGCCAAAATCTTTTTTCAATTCCACGTTATCCTAGACCCTGACCACGTTGGGATGGGTTGAGAAGGAGAATGTCACATTGAGACTTCCCTTTGGGACTAAGCAATGGGCAGGAAAAGTATTGTCACTCGTGTCGACCAACAATTGACACCTTACCACAAATTTTTCAAACTCTCTAGGTGGACTCATTGGCCCTATCTAAGCACACTGATGACGTTAGATTTACCGCGTTTATATCGCCACATTTGAACGACATTCCCCTTATTTGACTCCGAATTGTGATGAACTTGAATGATTTTTATGAAAAATATGTTTTATCTCCCGTTGGCCCTCTTTTGGGCAATTTGATGTTGTTTCGAGTTGTTTTTGTTGAGATTTCAGGTTACCACGTTGTGGATGACTTTTCTACGAGCTCGGCACTTCAAACGGGGATCAATTTGGAGTTCAAACGGAGCGGGAATCATCAAAAGAGCTGAAGGTCATTTCCAGGGGCAAAAGTGCGCCTAAATTCATGAAAAGTGCGCCGGCGCACTTTTCTGGTGCTGCCAGGCGCACTTTATTTTTAGTCTCCTGGAATTTTTCCATCGGCCACGAAAAGTGCGCCATTTTCATGAAAAAGTGCACCGGCGCACTTTTTAAGTGCCGTCGGGCGCACTTTTTCCCAGGACGGATTTCGGAGAGTAAAACAGGGTTTTTAAGGGACAGAACGACAAGACTTCATTCTTCATTCTGATTTCGACGAACCAGACACTCTCGGAGGAGGATTTTGAAGCTTTGAAGTGACGATTAAGCGAGGAGAAGCGAGGATTAGCTCAGGAGTTTCTAGGATTCGACAGGATTAGGTTTACTCGGAGTAAGATGTCTTCTTCTCCAGTTCTCTTCTTCTTTGTTTCTGCGATTTCTTCTGTAGCGATGTCGAGCTAAACTCTTTAGTTTGTTCAGATTAGATGAAACTCTAGTGAGATTTTGTATGGATGATGTCGGGTTTCTAACCCGTTAATGTTAATTGAAGTTTATTCAGACATGTGATGAGTTTTCTCTTAAACCCTAATTTGAAGCTCTAAGAATCCGTTGATTGACCATATCGTAGGATTTTGTTTCATCTTTGATTTGCGGTTCTGACCATGGACGTAGATCATTCTAGAGTTTAGGAGGTCGTTAGGGTTGCCGGTGTCTTGACCATAGGGCCGGTGAAACTAATCTCTTTACATATCTTTGTGGCATTTCACTGTTCTTCGTGCGTTCTTGAGGATTTGCGAGTTATCTTGACCATAGGAACTTGTAGGTTTGATAGGATAGTTTCTCTGCGTCCTGACCATGGAGTAGAGATTACCCAAGGAAGTGTCGAGTCATCAAGTCTGATAAACTGAAATTGCATTGCATCATCCGTCTTAATCGAGCTAGAGCGGATTCGAGTCTGGACGCCTTAGTCTATATTCAAATCTCCAATCTGCTTCACTTGTTTGCTTGTTCAATTTGCATTCTTAGTTTACTTAGTTCATTTTTAAACCATTTCAAACCCAGCACGAAAACCCGAATTGCTTATTCCACAACTGTTGAGTAATAGAAAAAGAAAGACCTAGGGAAAAAACGATCTCTTTGGAGAAATCCATTGAGTTAAAACTAGTGTGCATTAATTTGCGCACCAAGTTTTTGGCGCCGTTGCCGGGGACTTTTCTTTTTCTAGGAAAGGCATTGTGCGTCTAAGCTTTTCATTCACTCTCTTTTCATTTCTTATCTCCCACATTTTTATATTACTTGGTATTTCTTGTTTTTGTTGTTTCAGGCAAGATTGCAGGTACGGAAGAAAGAAGACAGAGTAAGCGCATAGCTGACAAGGGCAGAATTTTCTACACTCAGTTCGGCACTACTCCTGTACCTCCTCCTCCCGCCAAGACACCAAAAGCAAGGAAGAACTTCTTCACATCTTCATCTACATCTTCGCCTTCACCATCCACCATTGCTACTACTGATCCTCCCACAGATCCTCCTATCCCACCTGAGATTGAAGTTATGGCGGCGGAAAGGACATTGAAAGATTATGATCGTCCAACCATAGATGGGACAGCTTCGTGCATTCAGATTCCCAACACGGGAACTCGGAATCTGCACATTCCATCTCACTTGATCAACATGATTCAAGCAAACGGGAACACTTTCTCTGGAGGTGTTAATGAGGACCCGAATGCTCATGTGAGGAACTTCTTGAGGCTGGCTCATACAGTCTCCAACAATGAAGCGGATCATAATGCAGTCAAACTTCAGCTTTTTCCTTTCACTCTGAAGGGTCAAGCAGAACTGTGGTTGTATGATCATCCTGCGAATCACTTCACTACGTGGGATGGTCTGGCTACAGCATTCCTAGAAGAGTTCTTCTCCCCTTCCAGAACCGATGCACTCAGGGCACAGATAACAGGTTTCACAAGTGGTCCGGAGGAGAACTTCTATGAGGCTTGGCAAAGATTTCAAGGGCTTCTCCGAGCTTGTCCTCACCATGGATGGGATGACTATAACAAGTTCTCTATATTCCTCCGAGGCTTGGATTATGAGAAGAGGAAGGATTTCTCTTTACAGCTGAATACAGACTTGGATGATATGACCGCAGTCGCGGCTTTGGCTGCTTGCAAGGTCTTTGCCATGAGGATCAAGTCTCTAATGCAAGCTAATCCCTTAAAGGTGGACGACAGGAGTCTGGGGCAAAGGAGATTTTCTGCTGATGCCCAATACCCCGTTCCCACAGTTCCTGCACCAGTAGACCTTGTTCAAAGTCAGTTGGAGTTGGATAACTCAAAATTGGAGATGGAAGTGCAAAGATTAAAGCATGAGCTGGAAAGGGCTAAGATAGCTCCTTCACCGGGTGTTCCTTCAGCTCCACCGCCAGGGTTCAAGGTGCTTACTCGAACAGAGAATGTATCAGCTGTATCCGCTCCGTGTTCGAATTGTGGTGGTGCAGGTCATTCTGCAGAGGGCTGTACTTGGAAGTTTGAGAGTAACCAAGACCAACAACAAGAGGAGATTGCTTATGTTGGTGGCCCAAACCAAGGGAATAACCAGAACCAGGAGGATATCAGAATCAGAACTCCCAATGGCAGAACAGAGGGAACTGGAACAATAACCAGAACCAAGGGGGTTATCAGAGGAATAATGGGAATCAGAATCAGAATTCCCAATGGCAGAACAGAGGAGGCTGGAATAACAATCAAAACCAGAACCAAAATCAGAACAATAACGGTGGTTCGAGCTCTTCTGCGCCTAAGTCCTACTCCGATATCATGTTGGACAAGATTCTTGCTGAGACTCAATCCAATAAGAAGGACATTTCACTCACCGAGGCCTCTGTCAAGAAGCTAGACGATCGGGTGACGGCAATAACCAACTTTTTGCAGGAGAAGGTAGTTGGTCTTCTTCCTAGCACAACTCCCTCCTCTTCATCTAACAATGCCGGAGGAGGCAAAACTAAGGAAGAATTCTGTGGAGCAGTTTCTCTTCAGGATGGCACGGATGAATTGGAGAAGCCAATGGAGCAGTTGTGTCAGAAGGAGCAGCAAAGAAAAGAAGCTACTCCACCAGTCGATCCTTACCGACCAAAAGCACCTTATCCTGCAGCCTTGAACAGACCTGTGCTAAACAAGGAGAACTTGGGGAAGACTCTGGTAACAATTAATAACCAGAAGATGGGAGTTGCTTTATTGGAAGAACTTCTTGCAAACCCGGATTATGCTAGGCATATGAAAGAAATTCTCTCCAAGAAGAAGAAGCTGAAAAATGCAGAAGCTGCTGCTGTGGTGGAGGAGCTGAGAAGCGTGATTCCTGACAAGAAGAAAGACAAAGTTGTCCATCCTCTTCCAAAGAACTCCTCTCAAAAGCGAAAGCAGACGAGATAGAGGAGATAGCCACAGTTACCCTCCATGGAGCTGGCGAGTCTAATCCGAAGCAGAGCCACGTGGTGCCAAAGCAACCTGATCCAGGGAGTTTTTCTTTTCCTTGTTCTATTGGCACATATTTGGTTGATAGAGCTCTTGCGGATTTAGGTGCTAGCATTAGTGTTATGCCTTACTCATTGTTTGAGCGTCTAGGACTGCCTAGACTAACTCCTACCACCATGAATATCAACCTAGCTGATCAAACTGTTAGACATCCTAGGGGTATTGCTGAAAATGTTGTAGTTAAGGTGCATGATAGCTACTTCATGACTGATTTTGTGGTTATTGATTGCATGGAGAGTGTTAACATTCCCCTTATCTTGGGACGACCCTTCCTAGCCACTTCTGGTGCACTCATAGATGCAAAGGCTGGGAGGTTGACCTTTCGGGATGAGGAAAAAGTTATTACATTCGAAATCCCTCCACCTGATCCTAATGTGCACTCTTCCGCTAAGAAATCCATGTCGTTAGTGTTTGAAAATGCTTCAGTTTATACTGTATTTACCGATATGGATACTCCTTATTCATCTTCATCTTTGCAGGATCAGGTAGCGGCGATAGTATCTACCAAGGATACAGGTGGAGTTAAGAAGAAGAACAAGCCTCCTAAGAAAGATAAGGCGCCGCCCCATGAAACTACTCCTACCAAACCCCCAGATTGGTCCTGGACAAAGTGGAGCTATTTGGACCCTTTGAGGTAGCTGGATTGCGTGGCGACGGTTCATTGGAGCTTTACCATGCTAGCGGGAAGAAATTTGTGCTTCAGAGTGGAGCGATGAAGGTATTCTTTCAGGACACGGATGCCAGTCTGAAAGAAGTTCTGAGCTGGGATGCCGCACGTTAGACCAGGTATCGTCTAGCTCAAAGACGTAAAATAAAGAGCGCTTCATGGGAGGCAACCCATGTCTGGAGTCGGTTTTGAGTTTTTGAATCAGTTGTTTAATTTTGAGTTTGTGTCGAACTGTTGTAGTTCTTGAGTCAGTGGTCTATTCTGTACTTTGAATGCTCTAATCGTGTTGTGAGGTTCTCTCCAGTTTCAGGCTATCCTCAGCTCCCGCCATGACTGTCCGCCTGTACTTCACTCTTGCCTCCACTGCATCCTCATGATCTACTTCTCGGTACCCCTTACACCCTTCTTCACCTTTTTGTGTGGTCCATTGAGGACAATGTCCAAATTTTAAGTGTGGGGTGGGGTGTCTATTTGCATGTTTTGATGGGCGGTGGTTGTGCTTTGTTTTGTCGCTCTTTCACACCTTCCCATTCTCGGTAGCAAGAAATTTTTCACATTGCTTAATAACTTCTTGGATTGCCTACTTCTTCCATATGGTGAGATTGATGTGGTGCTTTGGCTTTAACCAAATGTGCGTGTGAGAACCTGAATTATGACCATCTCCCATTCTTCTTGCTCTTAGTAGTCTAGGAGCTTGCCCTTATCGTGTTAGTGAACAGTTGGCTTGTTAATGTGTAAGACTTGGTCTGTCTGACGCTCGAATTCTCTAGTTCAATGCCTGGATCGAGTCTAGATAAGGGATCTGTTAATTTCGTGCTTTAAGTTGTTATTGATTTTTCCCAATCAAAGAAAATCTGAAAAATGAATGGTTTGGTATTGAAGTTGTGGGTCGATTCACGAGCTGGCATACGTGCCTGCCCATTGCTGTAGTCCCAAAGGGAAGTCTCAATGTGGCATTCTTCTTCTAACCTACTCCCGATCGTGGCTGGGGTCTAGGATAACGCGGAATTCCAAAGGTTTCCGGCTGCTCCGTACCCGTAGTATCCACACTGTACCGCCCATTCGGAAAAAGAAAAAAAAAAGAAAGGAAAAAAAAGATGAAAAGAAAAATGAAATTCTCTTTAATTTTGTTCTAGTCGTGTTCCCTTATCTAGCAAGTGTCCGGTTGCGTCCTAGAGTAAGTGTAGCGGAAGTAAGCGTTGTCTTGCCTTTACCAAGTCAGGTTGTTCACTAGTTCGTTAAAGTCTTGTTCCTCTTTCACTCTGGCAAAAGTTTGGTTCCTAATTGTGTGGTTAGTTGGGTAATCCTCTTGTTTGGTTGAAGCACCGTATACATCTTTCTAGGAACCAAGAGGTTTTCGGTTTGCTCATTCAAGTTGGTGCATTGTTGTGGTAAAATTCTTGTTTGAGGACAAACAAACGTTTAAGTGTGGGGTGATTTGATGACGTTATATTTACCGCGTTTATATCGCCACATTTGAACGACATTCCCCTTATTTGACTCCGAATTGTGATGAACTTGAATGATTTTTATGAAAAATATGTTTTATCTCCCGTTGGCCCTCTTTTGGGCAATTTGATGTTGTTTCGAGTTGTTTTTGTTGAGATTTCAGGTTACCACGTTGTGGATGACTTTTCTACGAGCTCGGCACTTCAAACGGGGATCAATTTGGAGTTCAAACGGAGCGGGAATCATCAAAAGAGCTGAAGGTCATTTCCAGGGGCAAAAGTGCGCCTAAATCCATGAAAAGTGCGCCGGCGCACTTTTCTGGTGCTGCCAGGCGCACTTTATTTTTAGTCTCCTGGAATTTTTCCATCGGCCACGAAAAGTGCGCCATTTTCATGAAAAAGTGCGCCGGCGCACTTTTTAAGTGCCGTCGGGCGCACTTTTTCCCAGGACGGATTTCGGAGAGTAAAACAGGGTTTTTTAAGGGACAGAACGACAAGACTTCATTCTTCATTCTGATTTCGACGAACCAGACACTCTCGGAGGAGGATTTTGAAGCTTTGAAGTGACGATTAAGCGAGGAGAAGCGAGGATTAGCTCAGGAGTTTCTAGGATTCGACAGGATTAGGTTTACTCGGAGTAAGATGTCTTCTTCTCCAGTTCTCTTCTTCTTTGTTTCTGCGATTTCTTCTGTAGCGATGTCGAGCTAAACTCTTTAGTTTGTTCAGATTAGATGAAACTCTAGTGAGATTTTGTATGGATGATGTCGGGTTTCTAACCCGTTAATGTTAATTGAAGTTTATTCAGACATGTGATGAGTTTTCTCTTAAACCCTAATTTGAAGCTCTAAGAATCCGTTGATTGACCATATCGTAGGATTTTGTTTCATCTTTGATTTGCGGTTCTGACCATGGACGTAGATCATTCTAGAGTTTAGGAGGTCGTTAGGGTTGCCGGTGTCTTGACCATAGGGCCGGTGAAACTAATCTCTTTACATATCTTTGTGGCATTTCACTGTTCTTCGTGCGTTCTTGAGGATTTGCGAGTTATCTTGACCATAGGAACTTGTAGGTTTGATAGGATAGTTTCTCTGCGTCCTGACCATGGAGTAGAGATTACCCAAGGAAGTGTCGAGTCATCAAGTCTGATAAACTGAAATTGCATTGCATCATCCGTCTTAATCGAGCTAGAGCGGATTCGAGTCTGGACGCCTTAGTCTATATTCAAATCTCCAATCTGCTTCACTTGTTTGCTTGTTCAATTTGCATTCTTAGTTTACTTAGTTCATTTTTAAACCATTTCAAACCCAGCACGAAAACCCGAATTGCTTATTCCACAACTGTTGAGTAATAGAAAAAGAAAGACCCTAGGGAAAAACGATCTCTTTGGAGAAATCCATTGAGTTAAAACTAGTGTGCATTAATTTGCGCACCACACACATTTGGAAAACCCTTACCTAGACTCAGCCTTGGCATCTAAACTAGAGAATTTGATAGGTGATTAAGACCAAGTTTTAACGTCCCGTTATCGATTAAGTTTCTATTTTGTGAATTGGTTGGAAAGGAGTTAGTTTGGAGTTGTTGCTGAAAACTGATGTTGCTAGAATTTTGATGAGCATTACATGTTGTGTAACGTTCGTTGTACTGTCCAGTGTAACGGGCGTTGCATTGACTGTAACGGTCTTTGTCTATTACAGACAACAGGCATTACAGGAGCTGTAACAGTCGTTATGTCGGATCAGTATAAAAAAGTTCAGTCGTAGTTAGTCAACTTAATTCTGACATGTAAACTCTCTCTCAACTTGTTTTGACAAACAATGAATGTTCGAGAGGATGATTCATTGCTCGGGTCGTCGGATCATCAAGAGAATGCAAGGGAAGGTTAAACTCGGATTCAGGTAAATCCTCTCCGTTTAAGCATATTCACTTTGCCAGCTAGGGTTTTGCAGTTTGGAAGTTTTGGGTGTTCTCTCTAATCAGATCGGTTCTGATGGTTGTAGTTGTTGGGAACTTGTGTAGGAAGGTTGTGGTGCAATTGCTGAAGCTTGGAAGCTATCTCGGCTGGTCCGGTTCAGGAATCAGCTAAGAAACTGTGAGGGGGTTTTCACTGAAATATTATATTTAACTACTATGATCCATATCCTATTTTATGCTTATTATGGTGTTATTGAATTACATTCCAGGATGTAATTCGAGCTTAAGATGTTAGATCATTCTAATTGATATCGGTAGGGATTACGTGCATAGTTAGACTAATCATTAAGGTTGGATTAAGTATAGGCGCAAGTGATCAATTTATGGATTGTGCAATCCCCTGGGAAATGTAAAGGCTATAGGGGGTCTTATAGGCCATTTCCAGGGCCTTCATTGCACCGGGACGGTCATTAGACCTTACAGGATTAAGGGATCCTTTATGGATGGGGATAGGAATTGCTCGGGCTACCAACCTTCTAACTTATGTTATGATCTTTTATTAATCTGACTAGCTTATTGGTTTACTGCTTTTTATAGCACTCGGGATTACTGTTTTACTATTTCACTCAGTGCATGTCACCGACCCCTCTATATTTTGTTTTCGTATTATTCATTTTGAGGTATGGTGATCAGGTCACCATGTCACCTAGGAGAGCTACTATAGGAGTTGTTGTTCTACATGCCGACGAGTCGGTCCATGCTAGGTATAACCAGGATCTTCATAATCGCTTTTTTGACTTGTTGGTTTTGACCGGTATTTCAGGGATTCTTTTCTAGTTTATTGGTTTGTGGATGTATTAGATGCTTGATCGGTTTTTCCCTTTTTCATTGGTATTGGTTGTATTGAATTATTAATTTTGACTTGTGCCAGTTTGGTCTTCCCTTTTATTCCATTGATTTTGTTATTCATTTATGTGATAAATGTGTATTCTTATTTGCTTGGTTTAAGTTCGTGACACCCGATTTAGCATTGCATGGGTTTAACTAGTGGTTTAACCGAGTATCCTAGGGTAGGGTGTTACAGCCTTCCACAAATCTAAGTCAATCGTTTACTAATACAATAAGATAAAGTTCATAGACTACTATAAGTAGGATTAATTAGGTGATGGTTATACCACAATTCTCACACATTCACCAAGCCAGACACCCCATCATTCTCATCAAACAATAAAAGACATGACACTTTATGAAGGGTTTAACCAATGCAATGACTCTTAAACCATGAGGAGAAATGGGAAAGTGATAGAATGATAAAAAAATTTGGCATAATCACCATCCATTTCGATCACAACACGACAAACAATCAATCCCAAAACATGTCTGATCTCACCCACACTTAGACAAACCAATATCTTCATTGGACGCGCAAAAATCAATGATGAAATAAGAGTTGGGAAGATGATATCAAGAAATGAGAAGAATGATCCTCATGGTGAGAAGTGGTAGAATGATGTTGGAGTTCACCTCAAAGTACCTACAATCAAACCAAAAGAAACCAACCAAACCACACATCCAGGAGATCCCATCCAACAAATGTCTAAAAACAAAAAGAAGAAAAAGTCTAAAATGAAGATACACAAGGGGTGCCTCCCAAAAGCGCTCATTGTTTTATGTCTTTGAGCTAGAGGATACTTGGAGGGTTATGCAATCCAGCTTAGCACCTCTTTGATTATCATCGTTTTCTTCAAGTTGGGCATTTGAGGGCCAAGTAACATCAAGAGAGAGTGGTTGAATAACTTGCGAACCCCCCCCCCCCCCCCCCCCCCAAATAATCTCTTAATTATGTACTTGGAAGGTTGGAGGGGGAAAGAAAAAATGGAGTGTCACCTCCAATGGTCTCGATCATCTCTAATCCACCAATGCAACTTGAGATATCTTTCGGTATTTGTTGTTGTGGTTCCTCCTTCGTCTTCTCTTTGACTCTTATTATGAATTTCTTGACAGAGGAATTTCATCACAAGGCAAGAATCTTAGAGGATTCAACACTACAAAAAAAACTCATAAATAGTCGGGGGGCTAACGTCCCCCACAATTATAGTCGAGGACCATCAAAAAATAAACTGGGATAATGAGCCTCGGGCCCCCGACAAATAATGCCCCCGGCTAAAATTGGTTAGTGGGGCAACCGGCTGGCCAACCAACAAATATTGTCGGGGGGCCTGCCTCCCACAATAGGGCTCCCGAAAACACGTTTAGTCCGGGCAGGCCCCCGACTATTTTCCGCCCAATGACCTCAAAATTGCAATTTGGGTCCTCTCCTCCTCTCAGTCCTCTAAAATTCTCCACTCTTCTCTCAAACGTTGAACGAGCTCCCTGGCCCTCGTCGCCACTACCGGAGCCAAGCACCTCTTTCAGACCACCAGCCTCCATCGTTCAGATGCTACACGACGTTCTGGGCGAGGTGGGACGTGTCGCCGGACCGCCACGTCATCCACGACATCATCAAGGCGTATGAGGAGTCGCAGCTGGCATCATCAATGACGAATACTTGTCAGAAAAGGAACAAGAAGAGGTCGTCGAGGAGGAAGGAGTGATGCAAGTTTCAAGGACGGCGAGGGTGGTGACGTGAGAAAAAGTACGGTACGGTGAGGAAGATGAGAGTTTCGATGGGGATAGAATTAGCGTAATTCTTGGGGTTTAATTTAATATTAATTTTTAAATTTTTCTTTCTATTTTTAATATGTGTGATTAGTTTAAATTAATATAAGAGCATCTACAATGGTAGTGTAATTTAAAGCTTTAACTAGTATGCCACATCACTTTTTTTAGTACACTTTAACTTATAAAGCTATTCCTACAATGGCATGAAACTTATAAAGCTTTATAGTCTTTTAAATATTAATAAATAATATAATATGATTAAAATATTTAAGGAAAATAGCACTTTACCCCCTATATTTTGCCAATATTCCAAATAGCCCCCTATATAAATACAACCTCCTAATTTGATCACTTTACATTTTGGGTCTTTCCATACCACTTATCATTTTCATTACGTCAATTGGTACGCATTCAGTACACACACTAGCTCCAAGACCATGTATCATCTGACTAAGTATTTTATGATTGAGAATATACATATATATAATTACAAATTATGAAATCGACAAATAAATCGTCAAAAAATTAATAATATAATAAAATTAAAATATTATTAAAATAATACATCCCTTTGATGATAAATAGGTCAAACTCAATTTACATTAGAAATTTGATGAAACACTATGAAAAATGCAATCAATTAGTCCAAGCCTAAAAATGTATATCTTCAATATAGGGGTGTGGTTACTAAAACAGAAATACATTATTTGTTGGAGGTAACCCATGTATTTCACCAAAATCTAATAGTAATGATGTCCAACGATTGCTTCAATTACATTCGGAAGTCCATGGATTTCCGGGCATGCTGGGGAGTATTGATTGCATGCATTGGCCATGGAAAAATTGCCCGGTGGCCTGGAAAGGACAATTTACTAGAGGTGATCAAGGCGTTCCAGCAATTTTTTTAATAAATGTGTCACTGCAATCTTTATATTATTTGTGTTTTTATTGCATTTTAAAATTAGTTGTACCAATTTTACTGGCATATTGATGTTTTTTAATTTATGCAGTCATTCATGTTAATGTACATTCGTAGTGATATATTTATATGTCATTTTCATTAATTGAAATTGGTAGGAAAATATTAAATAAATGAGTGATTTAAATAAAAATTTGAAAAAATGTAAAAAATTAGGAGAGAGAAATGGGTTGAATGGTGAATTTCATAAAGTTTTTTGCAAAAGCTTTGAATCTACAAAGCTTTTGCATTCTCTCTATTCCAAAATTGTCACCTCGTATTATTTTATAGAATATAATATTTACACTTAAAACTTTAAACTTTTAATCCCTACCATTGTAGTCCCTAAAGCTTTATGTATATAAAGCTTTTAGTGCCACCTCAACCTCGGTTATAAAGCTTTTTGTAAAAGCTTTAAACTTTTTAAATAAGACCATTGTAGATGCTCTAATATGTATACAAAACATAAGAAAATAATTATGTTTTGGTTAGTCGTCCTTCCTTTTATCAGTTGCTATTATGATGTAGTGTTGTTGGATGATGTAATGATGGTTTCTATTTCACTTTCTGTTTTTATCTTGATAAGCTATGCTATCATCCAATCCAATGTTAACGTATGTAAAGAAATGCCTACGTAGGAGGATGATCACCATTAACCAATCATCCTCATTCATGGAAGTTGATATATTCAATATATCATATTAAAAATAGTCAAGATCCTGCCCACGACGAAATTTAGTGGCCCTCGGCGGAAACATAGTACCCCGACTATATTTCAGACTGGTTGGTTTTTAACCAAACCGATTAAAAATTAGTCAGGGGTCACGACCCCGACCACGTGGCCCCTAAAAAGAGTTGTTAGTTGGGGATGAATTGGTGTTAATAGCCTCTTCCTTAGAACATCATCCTAAGAATTCAACAGCCTTCCTTTTTGCAAGTGCTTCTTGCTCTCCCTCTTTAGCTTGGAGAGCCTCGTCCTCCATCAGCATTAGTATGAAAGCAATTTGATCGCTAGTGAGCTCTTCCAATTCTTGAGTCTAGGTTGCTAGTGGTAGAGTGTTGGGTGAGGCTCGTCATCCCAAATTGGTGATGGATTGTGTTCATCTTGACTCCACCACCAATCACCTTCCTTGTAGTCCTGTATGATTACACAAACAAAAACTACTAAGGTGAAATCGGCTCCATGAAAGGTAGGAAAATATAAGATGAAATTGTTAAAACAATAAAAAAATAAAACAAATGGGGGAGACAAAAAAAAAATTGAAAATGAATTTGAAGGAGCTAAATCGCTCAAAACTTTCAGACCGAAACAAGGGTCAATATAGTCAAAATTCTGATTTTAATCTTAAAATCTTACGGTTTTACGATTTCACTGGTCTCTAGCGATCTTGATTCCACGCAAAATCTATGGGTCGTAAAATCTAGTAAAATCTCGATCAAAATCTTAGAATCTTATAAAATCAACGATTTTTCTTGTATTTTACGATTTTACTTTCTAGGGAAAATCACTAGTTTGTGCAACTACATATAATTCAGAACAAAGACAATTAAATTAAATTGATTTTTTAATATTTTGATTAATTAAGTTAGAAGTTATTACTAAAAAGTGTCTAAAATCTAATTATTACTTCCTCGAATGACCGATTAAGAGCCGACATTCTCTTTCTTTTCTTATCTAGACTTTTCAAAGTTGGGTAATGGTCTTCTTATTCTTAATATGTTGTTGACTTAAATGTTTTGATAGTAGTACATAAAATCTTCCGATTTTACGATTAAAAACTACGTTTCCTATTTCACCCATGTTTTCGATTTCACGTGGAATCACGATTTTGACTACATTGACAAGGGTCCCCAGCAACGGCGCCAAAATTTAATCAGGGCCAAGGGCTTCTCTCAAAGATACCTAGACGAGTTAGGGTCGTATTCTCGTGGGGTCCCTTCGTTCAGCTTATGAACGGTATTCTCTTCTCCCCAACGTTGACGCCTTCCAAGTTAAGAAAGTAGAAAGTAGGCTTTGTGGAGTCAGAATCAACAAAGTCGAAATGACATCGCCACCTGAAACGACAATGTTTTCTCCAAAATTTAGCGTGTTGGTGGTCAATTTATCCTCTCCCAATTTGACTAAGCAGTAGGAGAACTTATAGTCGATTGACGACCCGATTTGGGTGACAAGAGAAGCCGACCCACCACTCATACCCACGATCACCGGCCCATTTTTGTTGAATTTTCCAGCATTGTTGTGGCTGCATCCAAACTTAGTCTTGGGGAATGGGACGTGTTGGCCATCGGTGGACACCAGGGTCAACGTCTCAAGCGCCAGGTCACCATTCGTGTGGGACTGGTCTCCGTATCCAACCTGGTAATGACAAACGGTGTCGTTCTCAACGCAGAAGGGACCCTCGTCTTGGAGGGAATAACACGCCTTGGAGGAACACGATATCGTTTGGTAGCTGCTCGAAAAGGCAAGGTCGAATAAGGGAGTGTTTTGCACGTAACAGCTGGGGCAAGGCTTGCATTGCGCCCATACGACATCGCTTCCAGTGTCGGCGACAGCGAGGATTTGAACTGGCGCCTTTCCGAGGGAGACGTTCATGAGCTATTCACCATTGTTTGTAGGTACTTGGAATTGGGCATCCAAGATGGGAATGTAATTATTAGTAGTAGTGAAACGGGTTGATGGATCTTTTGCGGGCGTTTTGGAGTCATTAAGGTGGAGACACATGTGGTTTGTAAAATAGAGAAATGCGTGAGTCACGGTGGATCAGTTGTACATTGAATCTGCCGTCAGCAACTACTTCTGAGTTGGTGATGAAGCAGAGGAGGACCATTGTTACGACTACAGGTGGCAATTTTATCCAAGTCCATGGATATCCATCCGAGCAGATCCCATATAAATGGATATCCAATTAAAATGGATGGATCAACATCAAAATCCATTTAAATGGATTAAATTAAGATTTGGACTTATTTGGATAGATTTTATCCAATTATCCAAGCAACTAATCAGTCATTTTATTGGATGCGAAAATTCACATTTTCTTCATGAGCAAGGTTTAATCTGTCACTAATGAACCATCGCCCAATCACACTATCACAACCGGATTTATGTCACCGGATTCTAATCGATGGCGCTGGAATTCTGCTGCCATCATAAAAAAATTGTTTCTGGATTTCCATCGACATCGTTGAACTTTCGTCGCTGAATATCCATCACCACCACCAAACTTTTGTCATTGGACTTTCGCAGATGCCATCGAACTTCCGTCGCTAGATTTGCGTCACAATCGCCAAACTTTCGTTACTGGATTATCATCATCATACTTCTGCATATGTCGCCGAATTTCCGCCCCCAATTTTATCGATGTTGCCGAAATTCCATCCCCAGATTTCCATCAACGTCACCAAACTTTCTCAGCCATCGGATTTCCGTCACCACCGCCAAACTTTTGCCGCCAGATTTTTGTCGTCGTAATTTATAAATGTCGTCGAACTTCCACCGACAAAATTTTGACGACGTCACCTGACTTTTGCCGTCGGATTTCCGTCAACACCGCCAAACTTTCGCCGCCAGAATTTTGTCATTGGACTTCCGGAGATGTCGTCGAAATTCCGCCGCCGAATTTTCATGAATGTATTGTCGCTGGAACTCTGCAGCCAAATTCCCACTGACGTCGCCAGACTTTCTCTGCCTCCATATTTCGTCACCAACACCAAACTTTTGTGTTGATTTCTGTTGACTTCACTAGACTTCCACCCTTGGAATTCCCTCACCACTGCCAAATTTTTGCCGCATATTTTTTTGTCGGACTTTCTTAGATGACCATGAAATTTTGCTGCAAAATTTTCTTCAATGTCTCTAGAATTCCGCCGCCAAATTTCCATTGATCTCGCCTGAGTTTCTCTACCGCCAGATTTTTTTCGTCGAACTTTTGCAGATGTCGTCGAACTTCCATCTCCGAATTTCAATCAATGTCCCCCAATTCCGCCGCCAAATTTTCATCAATGTCACTGGACTCTCTTCGCCGCCAGTTTTTTGTCAATGTCGACAAAAATTTAGCGATAGAACTCTAAACTCTAATTGGTGGAATTCAGCAGCAAAATTTTGGCGGCAGAATCTCAAATCTTAAAAGGAATTTGGCGGTATAATCCTAACAGTTGAACTATGCTACTATAATTTATGGCGACGTATTTTTTTTAACTTTATCGACAAAAGGTTGGTTGGTTAAATCTAACAAAAAAAATATGTGATTTTGATTAGAGTCACTAAAATTATTGGATTTTTCTAATATAGTGTAAATAGATTATCCAAATCTGATCCAAATTCAACTTAAATTAAATTTAAAATCCATATCCGATCCGATCTGTTCCAACTTCCAAATAAAACTCAATCCATTTAGTGTTGATTTATATTCAATCCATTTAAATATAAATCAAATTGGACATGGATAAAATAATCCTCTTATGGGTAATCGTCGCCCCTAGTAATTACGGTCAATGAGTAGTGCAGTCATGGCTAACTTTAGCTAATGATCAACAAGGAACTATGAGAGGATTGTTAATTGATGAATGGAAAGACAGCAGAATTATGTGTTATATGTAGTTTGTGTTGGCTGTACGTAGTAGGGACTACGACAAAGGAACTGAATCATAATAAATTAAAATTAATGTTGGGCAATGAATCTTGGAATCGTTGTCCTCGATGAGTATGCATGGATCGGGTGCTGCTATTTGCAGTCCGCGTTTTACTAATACAGTTCGTATTTTGAACATATATGGATAATTGTGCCCTTACAGTTCGTGTTTACTAATGTAGTCCGTTTTTACTAATGCAGTCCGTTTTTACTAATGCAGTCCGTTTTTACTAATGCAATCCGTTTTGTACTAACACAGTTCATTTTTTATTAACGCATTCCATTTTTACAAACACAGTCCCTCTTTACAAACGAAGTCCTTTTTTTATAACCCATACCATTTTTTAATTACATAATTTCTCCCAAAATTATTAATTTTAAGATGTATATGATTTTTAATCAATATTATTAATTTATTTAAATTTTTATAATTTTCCATCAAATTTTTTAGACGTATATAATTTTGCATCATTATTATTAATTTATTTAAACATTTATAATTTTCCATCAGCAATCATTTTTATTAATCCTAATTTAATTTCAACGTTTATAATTTTCCATCAGTATTTTTGTCAATATTATTAATTTATTTGAAATGTTTAAAGTGTTATTTGTATTTTTATGCCCTTTTTTTTTCTCTAATATATTATGAATAAGGATATTCGTTAAAAATGGAATGCGTTAGTAAAACGGACTAGGTTAGTAAAAAATGAATTGTGTTAGTAAAAAACGGACTGTATTAGTAAAAATGGACTATGTTAGTGAAAAATGGATTACGTTAGTAAAAAATGGACTATATTAGTAAAAACGATCTACATTAGTAAAAACTGGATTGTGTTAGTAAAAAATGGACTGTGTTAGTAAAAACGTACTACAAAGACATAATTATCCATTTCTATGAAAATAAAGACTGTGTACAATAAAACACAGAGGGCAAATAGCAACCCACTTTCCATTTATTGGCCACATATTTTCGTATGCAACAAGTACAATGTACTATGTAATGTGTATTAATTAATTACCTCATCTGTTCCATGTCAATGAATATTATTATTAATTGTCTCTGTTAGTGGTTGAACTGTGTTTTTTTTTAAAGATATTAAATCTTATTAATCAATCATGGTGCCTTGCTCAAATGTCGCTAAGTACATCGAAAAGCCAACTCGGAGAGACATCATCCCAAACGGGTAACGTAAAAGAACATGATCACCTAGCAATAGCATGTGCAACCTTATTCTGTACTCTCCTCGCAAAAATATTATAGAAACCCGGGTTCCGTGTCAGGACTTCCTTACAGCTCCTCATGAGCTCTCCCAGCTCCGACCTATCCGCGTCGTCCTTCTGAATTGCCTTCACCACCTGTTCAAAATCTGATTCAAACACAACTCATTTGTGGCCATCCTCCTCCATCTTTCGCAAGGCACCGCCCAGCCTTCCCCTTCCGTTGGCGGCAGTACCCCGTCTCTCGCTTGAACACCATAGGTAATGAGACGACCCTCCTCATCTCGTACCACGACTCCCACGCCTGACCGATGCTCAGCCTCGAAGGTTGCATAGTCCACATTGCAATTCAGTTCTCCCGGACCCGGTGCATGCCACAGCGTACATCTCTCGGTATCTCTCGCCGATTCAGAGCCTCTTTTCTCCTCGCCATTTGCCATTCGTACAACTCCCCAAAGCCCGACCTCACCACCCAATCAGCTGAGCTTTTCACCTCACGCCAGACCCGGTTGTTGCGTTCCTTCCATAGACTCCATAGGACAGCCACCATTTTCTCCTTGACATCCATGACATCAATCTTCAGGATGTTGGCAATCCAGTCTCTGAACACATAGCAGCCAGCCATAGTCTCCTTCACGCGATTCCACACCCCAGCCTTGCTCCAACACTCTCTCGCCAGCTCACACCCTACAGACAAGTGCCAAGAGTCTTCCAAACCGAGCCCACACACTCCACTTTCCATTGGGACCTCGATTCCTCTTCGTTGGAGGGCAAGCTTCGTTGGCACCACGTCCCTTGCAAGCCTCAACACATGGTGTTTCATTTTTGGAGGCATCTGAATTTTCCATAATTCTCTCCATGCCCCTTCTGCCTCAAGAGCACTCCTATCAACCATGGCTGTCATGAGCAAACGATATGCAGATTTTACTGAATAAACACCATTCCTTTCGTGATGCCACACCCGCTCATCCAGCTTGTATGTACACGTTAGTGGCATGCTCAAAATAGCACCAGCATCATTTTCATTAAAAGAAGCTCTAATGAAGTCTTCGTCCCAGCTAGACTTGCGTAAGTCATAAGATCATGGACCGTGTAGTCTTCAAGACCCTCACTCATAGGCGTGGTCACCAAAAAATTATCATCCCGACGTATCCAAGGTTCCGTCCAGACAATGATTGATCTACTCATCTCCGACCTTCCACCGTACCCCCTTGCTACGATTTGTTGAGCCGACCAGATACTCTTCCAAACTAGGCTAGGGTTCGCCCCTTCCTCGGCCGACAGGAAATCCCCCTTTGGGTAGTATTTAGCTTTGAAAATATTTGCAACAAGTGGTTAATCTGTGTTGTTAATCTCCTTTTTTTTGGTGAAAATGTAAGGCAGCCTTACGAAGTATTATAAATTAGACGCGGAGTACAACAACCAACAAGGTCAAATCTCAGCCAGTACTGAGGGGAAACAACTGGAAACTCAAACACGTGAATGCCAAGGTCAAGCGAGTGACCTAGGTTAGCTAAATGATCCGCTGCATAATTTTCTTCGCGGTAATATGATGAATAGAGACAAGCCAATCCTGAGAGGAGAGCTCTGAGAATTGCTTAATGAGGTTAGCATACTGGTTGTTGCCGTCACATGGCTTAGACAGCAAAGCAACCGCAGCTTTCGAGTCTGTCTGCTCCAAGCCAGTTTCATTCCCTCAACGATTGCCCGTAATTCTGACCTCATAAGTGCGCCTTTTCAGGAAAAAGTGCGCCGGCGCACTTTTTAAGGCCCCCCCGGGGCGCACTTTTTCCCCAGGAGGATTTCGGAGAGTAAAGGTTTTCAAGGAAGGACAGAAAGACTTCATTTCATTCTGATTTTCGCGAACCAGCATCTCGGGGAAAAGGAATTTTGAAGTTGAATGACGTTAACGGAGAAGCGAGGATTCTCGGGTTTCTAGGTTTCGCAGGATTAGGTTTACTCGGAGTAAGAAGTCTTCTTCTCCATTCTCTTCTTTTTTTTCTGCGATTTCTTCTGTGCGAGTGAGCAAACTCTTATTTTGTTCAGATTGATAAACTCTAGGAGATTTTGTATGGTGATGTCGGGTTTCTCCCGTTAATGTTAATTGAAGTTTATTCAGACATTGGAGGATTTTTCCTTAAAACCCAATTTAAGCTCTAAGAATCCGTTGATTGACCATACGAGGATTTTGTTTCATCTTGATTTGCGGTTTCTGACCATGGACGAATCATTCTAGAGTTTAGGAGGTCGTTGGGTTCCGTGTCTTGACCATAGGCCGGGGTTGAAACTAATTCTTTAAATCTTTGTGGCATTTCACTGTTCTTCGTGCGTTCTTGAGGATTGCGAGTTATCTTGACCATGGAACTTGAGGTTTGATAGGATTTTTCTCTGCGTCCTGACCATGGAGTAAGATTAACCCAAGGAGTGGTCGAGTCATCAAGTTGTAAACGAAATTGCATTGCACACCGTCTAATCGAGCAAGGGATTCGAGTCTGGACCCTTATTCTATATTAAATCCCAATCTCTTCACTTGTTTGCTTTTCAATTTGCATTCTTATTTACTTAGTTCATTTTTAAACCATTTAAAAACCCACACGAAAACCCGAATTGCTTTATTCCACAACTGTTGAGTAATAGAAAAAAAAGACCCAGGGAAAAACGTTCTTTGGAGAAATCCATTGATTAAAACAGGGTCCTTAATTTGCGCACCAAGTTTTTGGCGCCGTTCCGGGACTTTCTTTTTCTAGGAAAGGCATTGTGCTCAACTTTCATTCACTCTTTTTTTTCATTTCTTATCCCCACATTTTTGTATTACTTGGTATTTCTTGTTTTTGGGCGTTTCAGGCAGATTGCAGGTACGGGAAAAGCGGGCAGTAAGCGAAGCTGAAAAGGGTAGAGTCTTCTACACTCATTTCGGCACTACTCCGGTACCTCCTCCTCCAGCCAGGACACCTAAAGCAAGGAAGAACCTCTTCACATTACATCAAACCTCCCAACGCCTTCACCATCCACCATGCTATATTTTGACCTCCCACAGATCCTCCTATCCCACCTGGATTGAAGTTAGGCGGCGGAAAGGACATTGAAGGATTAGTCTCCAAACCATAATGGGACAGCTTCGTGCATTCAGTTCCCAACACGGGAACTCGGAATCTCACTTCCATCTCCAACTTATCAACAGATTCAAACAAAAGAACCTTTCTCTGGAGGTGTTAATGAGGACCCGAACTCCTGTGAGGAACTTTTGAGGCTGGCTAAACAATCTCAACAAATGAAGCGGATCATAAGCGTCAAATTCAGCTTTTTCCTTTCACCTGAAGGTCAACAAACGGGTTGTTGATCTCCTGCGAAACACTTACTCGTGGGATGGTTGGCTCAGCATTCCAGAAGATTTCTTCTCCCCTTCCAGAACCGATGCACTCAGGGCACAAAAACAGGTTTCACAAGTGGTCCGGAGGAGAACTTCATGAGGCTTGGCAAAGATTTCAAGGGCTTCTCCGAGCTTGTCCTCACCAGGATGGGATGACTATAACAATTTCTATATTCCTCCGAGGCTTGGATTATGAGAAAGGAAGGATTTCTCTTTAAACGAATACAGACTTGGTATATGACCGAGTCGCGGCTTTGGGCTTGCAAGGTCTTTCCATGAGGATCAAGTCTCTAAGCAAGCTAATCCTTTAAAGGTGGACGACAGGAGTCTGGGGCAAAGGGATTTTCTGCTGATGCCCAATACCCCCCTTCCCACAGCCTGCCCAGTAACCTTGTTCAAAGCAGTTGGAGTTGGATAACTCAAAATTGGAGAGGAAGTGCAAAGATTAAAGCATGAGTGAAAGGGCTAGATAGTCCTTCACCGGGGTTCCTTCAGCTCCACCGCCGGGTTCAAGGTGCTTACTCGAACAGAGAAGTACATTATCCGCCCGTGTTCGAATTTGGGTGGTGCAGGTCATTCTGCAGGGGTTGTACTTGGAGTTTGGAGTAACCCAAACCAACAACAAGAGGAGATTCTTTTGTTGGTGGCCCCCAAAAACCAAGGGGAATCCAAACCAGGGAGGAATCAGAAACAGAACCCCAATGGCAGAACAAGGGAACGGAACAATAACCAGAAACCAAGGGGTTATCAAGGAATAATGGGAAATCAAATCAGAATTCCCAATGGCAGAACAGAGGAGGTGGAATAACCAAAAAAACCAAACCAAAAATCGAACAATAACGGTGGTTCGAGCTCTTCTCGCCTAAGTCCTACTCCGATACGTTACAAGATTCTTGTGAGATCAATCCAATAAGAAGGACATTTCACTCACCGGCCTCTTCAAGAAGCAGCGACGGGTGCGGCAATAACCAATTTTTTGCGGAGAAGGTAGTTGGCTTCTTCCTACACAACTCCCTCCCTTTCATCAACCAATGCCGGAGGAGGCAAAACAAAGGAAGAATTCTGTGGAGCAGTTTTTTCTCTTCAGGATGGCACGGATAATTTGGAAAGCCAATGGACATTTTGCAGAAGGGAGCAGCAAAGAAAAGAAGCTACTCCACCAGTCGATCCTTACCGACCAAAACACCTTCCTGCAGCCTTGAACAGACTGGCAAACAAGGAGAACTTGGGGAAGACTTGGTAACAATTAATAACCAAAATGGAGTTGCTTTATTGGAAAACTTCTTGCAAACCCGGATTATGCTAGGCTAATGAAAGAAATTCTCTCCAAGAAAAGAAGCTAAAAAATCAGAACTGCTGCTGTGGTGGGAGCAAAAGCGTGATTCCGACAAGAAGAAAGACAAAGTTGTCATCCCCTTCCAAGAACTCCTCTCAAAAGACAAAGCAGACAATGAGGGTGCCACAGTTACCCTCCATGGACGGGGCGAGTCTAATCCGAAGCAGAGCCATGGTGCCCAAAGCAACCTGATCCAGGGAGTTTTTTTTTCCTTTTCTATTGGCAATAATTGGTGAAGAGCCTTGCGATTTGGTGCTGCATTAGTGTTATGCCTTACTCATTGTTTGAGCGTTAGGATGCCTAACTAACTCCCCAACCAATGAATAACAACCAGGATCAAACTGTTTTAGACATCCTAGGGGATTGCTGAAAATTTTGTAGTTAAGGGCATGATACACTTCATGACGATTTTGTGGTTAATGATTGATGGAGAGTTTTAAAACATTCCCCTTATCTTGGGACGACCCTTCCACCACTTCTGTGCACTCATAGATCAAAGGCTGGGAGGTTGACCCTTTCGGGATGAGGAAAAATTATTACATTCGAAATCCCCCCCCTGATCCTAATGTCACTCTTCCGCTAAAGAAATCCATTCGTTATGTTTGAAAATGCTCAGTTTATACGTATTTACCGTATGGAACTCCTTATTCATCTTCTCTTTGCAGGATCAGGTGGGGATGTATCACCAAGGATAAGGTGAGTTAAGAAGAAGAACAACCTCCTAAGAAATAAGGGGCCGCCCGAAATATCCTACCAAACCCCCAGATGTGTTCTGGGAAAAGTGGGCATTTGGGGGGCCCTTTGAGGTATGGTTGGTGGCGAGGGGTTTTGGGAGTTAAGAGAGGGGGAAAAAAATTTGTGTTCAGGTGGGGATGAGGGGTTTTTTAGGGGTGATTGGGAAAGGGGAGTGGGAGGGTTTTAAGGTAGTTGAAAGAGTAAAATAAAAGGGGGTTAGGGGGGGAAAGTTGGAGTGGTTTTGGGGGTTTTTAATAGTGAATTTGGTTTGGGATGTTGTAGTTTTGAGTGTGGATTTGATTTTGAATTTAAAGGGGGGGGGGGGGGGCCTAAAGTTTAGGGATTTCCCCAATGGAAAGTGTGTTCAATTTATGATCCTCATGATCTACTTCTCGGTACCCCTTACACCCTTCTTCACCTTTTTGTGTGGTCCATTGAGGACAATGTCCAAATTTAAGTGTGGGGTGTGGGTGTCTATTGCATGTTTTGATGGGCGGTGGTTTGTCTTTGTTTTGTCGCTCTTTCACACCTTCCCATTTCGTTTAGCAAGAAATTTTTCACATTGCTTAATAACTTCTTGGATTGCCTACTGTCTTCCATATGGTGAGATTGATGGGTTGCTTTGGCTTTAACCAAATGTTGTGTGAGAACCTGAAAATATGACCATCTCCCATCTTCTTGCTCTTAGTAGTCTAGGAGCTTGCCCTTATCGTGTTAGTGAACAGTTGACTTGTTAATGTGTAAAGACTTGGTCTGTCTGACCTCGAATTCTCTAGTTCAATGCCTGGATCGAGTCTAGATAAGGATCTGTTAATTTCGTGCTTAAGTTGTATTGATTTTTCCCAATCAAAGAAAATTTGAAAAATGAATGGTTTGGTATTGAAGTTGTGGGTCATTCACGAGCTGGCATACGTGCCTGCCCATTGCTGTAGTCCCAAAGGAAGTCTCAATGTGATTCTCTTCTAACCTACTCCCGATCGGGCTGGGGTCTAAGGATTAACGCGGAATTCCAAAGGTTTCCGGCTGCTCCGTACCCGGTAGTATCCACACGGTACCCGCCCATTCGGAAAAAAAAAGGAAAAAAAAAAGATGAAGAGAAAAATGAAATTCTCTTTAATTTTGTTCTAGTCGTGTTCCCTTATCTAGCAAGTGTCCGGTGCGTCCTAGAGTAAGTGTAGCGGAAGTAAGGTTGTCTTGCCTTACCAAGTCAGGTTGTTCACTAGTTCGTTAAAGTCTTGTTCCTCTTTCACTCTGGCAAAAGTTTGGTTCCTAATTGGTGGTTTTGGGTAATCCTCTTGTTTGGTTGAAGCACCGTATACATCTTTCTAGGAACCAAGAGGTTTTCGGTTTGCTCATTCAAGTTGGTGCATTGTTGTGGTAAAATTTTGTTTGAGGACAAACAAACGTTTAAGTGTGGGGTGATTTGATGACGTTAGATTTACCCCGCGTTTATATCGCCACATTTGAACGACATTCCCCTTATTTGACTCCGAATTGTGATGAACTTGAATGACTTTTATGAAAAATATGTTTTATCTCCCGTTGGCCCTCTTTGGGCAATTTGATGTTGTTTCGAGTTGTTTTTGTTGAGATTTCAGGTTACCACGTTGTTGGATGACTTTCTAACGAGCTCGGCACTTCAAACGGGGATCAATTTGGAGTTCAAACGGAGCGGGAATCATCAAAAGAGCTGAAGGTCATTTCCAGGGGCAAAAGTGCGCCTAAATCCATGAAAAGTGCGCCGGCGCACTTTTCTGGTGCTGCCAGGCGCACTTTAATTTTTAGTCTCCTGGAATTTTTCCATCGGCCACAAAAGTGCGCCATTTTCATGGAAAAGTGCGCCGGCGCACTTTTTAAGTCCGCCGGGCGCACTTTTTCCCCGACTTTAGGACGGATTTCGGAGAGTAAAACAGGGTTTTCAAGGGAGAGACAGAAAGACTTCATTCTTCTTCTGATTTCGACGAACCAGACACTCTCGGAGGAGGATTTTGAAGCTTTGAAGTGACGATTAAGCGAGGAAAGCGAGGAATAGCTCAGGATTTCTAGGATTCGACAGGATTAGGTTTACTCGGAGTAAGATGTCTTCTTCTCCAGTTCTCTTCTTCTTTGTTTTGCGATTTCTTCTGTAGCGATGTCGAGCTAAACTCTTTAGTTTGTTCAGATTAGATGAAACTCTAGTGAGATTTTGTAGGATGATGTCGGGTTTCTAACCCTTAATGTTAATTGAAAGTTTATTCAGACATGTGATGAGTTTTCTCTTAAACCCTAATTTGAAGCTCTAAGAATCCGTTGATTGACCATATCGTAGGATTTTGTTTCATCTTTGATTTGCGGTTCTGACCATGGACGTAGATCATTCTAGAGTTTAGGAGGTCGTTAGGGTTGCCGGTGTCTTGACCATAGGGCCGGTGAAACTAATCTCTTTTACATATCTTTGTGGCATTTCACTGTTCTTCGTGCGTTCTTGAGGATTTGCGAGTTATCTTGACCATAGGAACTTGTAGGTTTGATAGGATAGTTCTCTGCGTCCTGACCATGGAAGTAGAGATTACCCAAGAAGTGTCGAGTCATCAATCTGATAAACTGAAATTGCATTGCATCATCCGTCTTAATCGAGCTAGAGCGGATTCGAGTCTGGACGCCTTAGTCTATATTCAAATCTCCAATCTGCTTCACTTGTTTGCTTGTTCAATTTGCATTCTTATTTACTTAGTTCATTTTTAAACCATTTCAAACCCACACGAAAACCCGAATTGCTTATTCCACAACTGTTGAGTAATAGAAAAAGAAAGACCCTGGGAAAAACGATCTCTTTGAGAAATCCATGTAGTTAAAACTATGTGCATTAATTTGCGCACCAATAATCGAACACACTCCGAGGTTGGCAGAGAAGGTGGCAACAAAACCACCATTGTTCATTGCGAATAACTCCTCATGCGCTGCAGCCCTAGCCGGGTTCTTGTAGAGAGAGCCAAAAGAGTTCATTGGAAAACCATCCTTCCTCCGCCAGCTGCCACCCAATCAAATGAGCCGCCAGCTAAACTGGCGCTTCTCGACTCACTTGAAGGGCCTTCCAGCTCGACGAGTAAGATGGATCCAGAACTTAGACTGACAGCACATCTCAACACCAACCATTTCATTATGAAACACAAACGATTTCCTGCGTCGCCAAAGCATCCATGCAATAACACTAAAGGAAAGGCAGGACTTACTGTTACCAATTCCATCTACCACCAGTCAGCGAAAGCAGAAGTGGCATTCACACCATTAACAGCTTCCGAAGCATGCAATTCCAAACCTCTTTCACCCAGTTACACGACTGCATCACATGATCAATGTTGTCGCAACCGCCTTTAACATGCAGGACAGATTGCATCTGCGAGATATGTTGCCTTCTTCTTTCTTCATTAGTCATTAGCTTCCATGCGGACCAGCCACATAAACTGTTTAATTTTTGCAGGGCCCTCCCAAGACCACACCTTGTTCCAAGTCGCTCCAGAATCACTACGCTCGCAGCTCATTAATAAGGATGTAGGCGGATTTGACCGAAAAACACCCATTCGTTTACAATCCCCACGCAACGGTCGTCTTCCAGGTTAGCACAAGGAGGGGTCATACAATACACCTGCACAACAATTTCATTGGGTAAGCAAGCCGAAAGGATATCCAAATTCCAATTACCATTATCCAAAACAACATCGGACACAGTAAGTGAAAAGGTCAACTTCCTGAGAGTTAAGAGCAAAATCCTTCATGATAATTCACTGTCAATCCAGCGATCCATCCAAAAAGAGTCTTCTTGCCATTCTTGATACACCAATAGAGCCCTTCAGGGTATGATCCCAGACTTTCAAAGCACATCTCCACAAGGACGAGAACCCAGTCATCCTTTTAAGAATAAAAATCATTCTCACTCGTAGAATATACTTAGAAATCAGCGTACTTGCCCAGAGCTCATCCGACTTAGTTTATAATGCCCCACACCACTTTCATCAAGAAAGCCTGGTTCAGCTCCCTAGCACTTCGCAGACCCAAACCTCCCATGCACTTGGGTTTGCAGACTGTCTCCCAATTAACATGTGCAGCTTCCTAACTTTCATTCGATGATCCCCAAATAAAGTTTCCTTATTTTCCTATCAATTTTATCACACAGAGTAACTAGAAGGCAAGTTGTCTGCATAACATAACAATGTAGGGAATTAAGAACTAACGAGGCAAGAGTAACCCTACCTGCCAAAGACAGATTCTCACCTTGCACCCAGCCAGACGAGACTCAAGACGATCGAGCAAAAAATCAAAGTGTGCTTAGTCACTCTCCCATGGAGGATAGAGACCCCCAAATACCTGCCCAAATCCGACGTAGCGACAATTCCAAGAATCCCTGTAACATCGGTGGCTACCCTATGGGAGTATTCTTGAAAATAGATTTTAGATTTCTGCTTACTCCACACTCTGACCCGAGGCGTCACAGAAACGATCCAAGATGTCAGAAACCACCGCGAGCTTGGTCAGCAGAAGCTTCACTAAAGAGCATCAGGTCATCTACAAAGAAGCAGTGAAGAAAGAGGGTTGACATCCTGGACAAGACGAACTGGCTTCCAATAGCCAAAGCTAACCGCAGAGATGATCGTACGACTGAATCTCTCAATGCACAGAGTAAACAGGTACGGAGATTAGCGACAGCCTTGACGCAGGCCCTAGACGGGCTGAAAGGATCCGAGCAGCTACCATTCCACAGGATATGGAAAGAGGAGGAGGAAATGCGCGTCATAATAACCTCCATAATTGACTGGAAGGCCGAAAAGGGATATGGTATCACGAACAAAACCCCAATCAATATTATCATAAGCCTTGCCAAATCAATCTTGATAACCATACCATATCTTCGTGTTGAGAGAGTGAACAACTTCTTGAACCAGCAAAATATTAATCAGTGATATGTCTGTCCGGACAAAGCTAGTTGCGACGTTTTGTCAACTTCACATCAAATTCTTGATTCGGTTCGCGATACACTAGACAAGGTCTTGTAGGCGACATTTCAAAGGCTAATCGGCCGAAAATCCACTGAACGCCTCCGGGTTTTCTTCTTGGAATGACAGTAAGCAAAGTGTCATTAATGGAGGTGATCAATGTCGGGACGGAAGATCTACTAATAAACTCAGCAAAAACTCGGGGCCAACCACCTTCCATCCCCTGTTGAAAAAAATAGTTCTGAATCCGTCCTTGACAGCGCCTTCAAAGCCCCCTTACTCGGGCAACCTCATTAATTTCGGTGTAGGCCAAGGGACGGCTCAAATTAGCAACATCCGAATGCGAAAGAACCTATGAACCCCGCCACCTGCTACTAGGCGTCGCACTAGCAGAATAGATCCCTTCAAAAAATCTCATCGCCATTCCAGGAGAGTTTTTATCTCAACCCAATCACCATTCGGTTCTAGGAGCTTGAATGGTTAA